>CM053559.1:74890083-75220920 GCA_028646485.1 Cryptoprocta ferox
CACTATTCCTGGACCCATATGAGCTCCAACTACTATTCCCTCGAATTTTCCTGCGTAGTCCTTTACTTGGCCTCAGGTGGTTTCTCCACATGCACATGCTGGTCCATATTCAGATGAATGCTTGAGAAGGATACTCTACATATCTCTGTAACTCTCCTGTATTTTCTACTCTCTGGTATTCTGTCCTATGTACTCTAACCACTGTGATCTCCCCAAACCCTCAGCTCTGTCTCCTTAACACAGGAAGTCTGCTGAGTTACACGTAGGTTCTCCCTTCCCACACTGAGACCTAGAAGCACTTTCAAGGCAGTAAGCTTGTAATTGCAGTTGTAGGGGTCACCTCATTTATTTCTTAGCATCATGCCTCCTTTTTCCTGGTGTCCAATGTCTTAAAAAGTATTGTTCCATTTTTTTCTCTTTTTTATATTATTATTTCAGGCAAGAGGGTAAATTTGTTCCCTCTTCTTCCAACTTGCTTGGGAACATTGCAAGATTTTAAACAGAGAATGACTTGATGGATTTTGAGAAACACCCAGTCTACAGTATGGAGAATGAACTAAAGCAAACCTGGAGACAGGCAGAGAGTCAAATGAAGAGGCTTTACCACAGGTTAGGTGAGATAGCCTAGTGTGCAGCAGATTGTATCATCCTTGCTTTGCCAATTCTTGTCAAAGAGGAATCATGATAGTCACCACTGTGTAGAGAGGAGAGAGAATGATGTACGTGTGTGTGTGTGTGTGTGTGTGTGTCTGTATGTGTGTGTGTATAAAGATTGATAGGTAGCATACAAAAATACAAAGAAGGGAGTCATCTTTCCAGTCCATCTCCAGTGCAACATAGTGGGAGGATCTTGTGGATTAACCTTATGTTGCAAAAATATATCAAAGCATTATTCTGCATGTTAGTATATTTCCTCCCTCCTCAGCTTGTTTATGTATTTCTCAGTCACCTTTCCCCAAAACAAGCAATTTAAAAATAAAACACTCAAAGAATATTTCAAATATATACAGACAATGAATTTTTTACTCTCCAAAGATTACATAAGATAAGGCTAAGAAAGGTGATCTATAAAAGGTAGGTATAGAGGGAGGGGGTGTTACTGTGACTCAACCTGAGGAGGAAGCAGAGAAACAACCTTGTTCCTGGACAGGGGCTCAGGAATATTCTGAATCAGAATCTTCTCTTGCAAGAACCAGGGAGAAAGTTTAAAGGACTTAAGTTGTCCTAGAGCATGGAGTTCTGCTGAACCAACATCTATGAACAAGAATGCATCAACTGCCATCCCAAAACAATGGGTAGGAAACTGTAGGCAACTTCTGTGGAAATGGAGTTGTAAAGAAAACACTTTGTCCTATATCAGAGTTGGAGGAATAAATAAGAACCAGCTGGGCCTTCCTCCATAAGCCACACTCCCTCTGTGTGTCACTTGTGTTACTACCCGATTCTCCTCTCTTGGTGATAACCTCTTTCCTCTCTCCAAGACATTTCCTAGCTTTCCTGACTTTTCCCATTGCCTTTAACCTTCAAAAATTGCTTGCAGGATGAGAAATAAAATGACTGATAATGAAGCTATATTAACTAGACCACTACAATAACATAGAAGAAGAATTAATGAAAAACGAAGATCATCATTATTGAACTAGGTAACAACCAGGTCACTTTAACTGAAACTAATGTAACATTGTGTGTCAACTACATTTTAATAAAATAACAATGATAATAACTGATCAAAAAAACTGGTAGATTTCTTTCTCTGCTTATCATATTTACATGTGATGTCCCTGGAAACAGATTGTAAGTTCTACATCCCTTGATCCATAGCATCTTTCTACTGCAGTAAAAAGGTCTTATACATGAAAGTTCTTAGTAAATGTTGACTGACAGACACTTATGGGGGGACCAAAGAGAGATGATTAAAATCTGTAAGCTCCACTTTACCTCTATAAAATTATTCTTTTAATGACTTCAATCCATTATATTTTCAGAAACCAAATATATGCACAGTATCTTAAAGTATGAAACCCTGGTCCCAGGATCTGAAAAAAGACATGTGTCCTGTAATGTATGCCTCCACCCCAATTCCCTTCTCTGGAAGGCAGAGCTCTCAGTATTACTAAAGCTAACCTGGTTACAAGAGGGGGAAGCTACTTAAAACTCTGGCATCTGAATGGTAGGAGTTTGTACAGTCATTTGGCAGATTCTTTACCCAAGAAGAATGTTCATATACACATATGCATCCTGTTAGGTAAAAGGATAAAAGCAAAGGTAGACAAAGTATTTTGCCCACTTAACATCTATGCCATTTGTAGTACCTCTGAATAAATCTCTTAGACCTGGCAATACCCACTGTGGCCCAGCACCCTCAAAGTCCCAGTTAAGACTCATGATATGCCCTCCAATGTGTCTGACCAGTGATACAGTCACTGCATTGAGCCTATTAACAGTAGTGCCAAAGAAGAACAGTTCACATGACCTTAGGTTAAATTTTGCAGCTGGAATGACCAGTAGATTGGTATCTAAAGTTAACTTCTGAATCCTTCTTACAAACAATAAAAGATAACATTATTACTCTATTTTAGGCATTGCATTAAGCACTTTACAAACATCACTTTATTTCCACAAAAACTCCTTAGGTAGCACAGAGAAACTGAAACTTAAAGGTTAATGATATGTCCAGCATCACAGCCCTAATAAGAGCAGAGTAGGTCTGGACATTGAGCCTCTTCACAGCTAGCAAGAATTTTTCTGGGGAGGGAATCACCTTTGGTTGTAATTCTACATTTCAGCCCATTTACATGCAAAGCACATCACCTCCAGGTCAAGGTTAAATTTAATCAAAGAGTAACACTCCTCACTAAATATTAGACATTCTTCCTTTTTTAAAAGTTGATGCTCTTTCTTTTACTAAATTAAAATTTCAAGAAAAAAATAGGGCCAAGAATAGGAAGAGATCAGATGTTCAATCAATAACTTCTCTAACAAACAATTCGTAATTAAAGAGGTTAGTCGATTTAGATTAAGAAAACATTGTTGGGTGCCTATTCTTTGTCAGGCACTCTGCTTGGACAAGAACTGCAAAAATGCCTCTGCCTTTGGAAATTAAATATCTTGCCTAGGAGTTCTTTTACATCATAAAATACAAGAGTGGGTATCATAATTTTTCTACTTGTTTTTTGTAGCTTAATAATTAATAATCTCAATTATCTGATTTCCCAAGTTAAACCATTTTCAACAATTCCTTTACAGAAGTGATTGTGAAAATGAGAAGTTTTCCACAATATCAGAGAGAGATTTAGCTGGGAAGTGTCCATTACTTTTAATATAATTTATATAATTCAATTTTACTGTCTCTAAAAGGTTAAATCAGAAAGGTTTTACTAAATGTTATTTTCTCTCCCAGAACTTATTTCTGTCAAAAATAACAAGACATAGAACTCAAAAATGATCATTATCTTTAATCTGTATTCATTATTTTTACTCTCTTTAGACCTTTGTCCCACTAATGATATATATACATACATACCTTTATATATATAAATATATATGCCTTTTCATATGCACATATGTATGCCTTTAATTACCTTATTTGGTAGGCAGTCTCTAAAGTTAAGATATATGTATATATTATATATAAATATAAAATTATATATATTTGTTATTTTTGATTGATTTAGATAGGTAGATTCATCAATTTTCAATTGATCTATATTTTAACTATAGAGACTACCTACCAAGTGAGGTAATTAAAGGCATAGACTCCTTTTCAAGAAGGGATATTTTCCACTTAAATGTCTTCATGGTAAAGTGTTTTCTCTTTGAATAACAGAAGGCAACCTCACAGAAGATTTACCATGGACTCTCAGTGATAGACAATCTCCAATGGTGGTTTGTCAAGCCAACTGGGGCATAACATGAGTAATAGAATAAAAACTTAAGTTTGAATATACCCCAATCTGCCAGGTCTCTGTTAGGAAGACATCTGTTAGCAACCCTTTGTCATTCCCACCCTCTGTATCAGTCAAATTGATTCCTGCTGTCTGAAGTTGTAGGTGGCTTCTTTGGTTAATTCAGATTCATCCTGGGTATCTCTGCTCTTTTTTTGAAACTACTTCTATAAATAGCCCAGGATAATTAGTAAAGGTGAAAACAAACAAACAACCTTCTGTTACAGTTTGATTCTCATTCACAAACACACAAGTCAAGGCCTTATTCTTACAAAAGACAGGCAGATCTTGGATTGTACCCCATTTAGGAAAATGACCACCTGACGCTAGTTGGAAAAGTGACAAATCTCGTAAGTTTTACAGATAACAAATCAAGATTTTTTAAAGCATGGAGTTTATTCATTGGAGGCACACTGAAAAACGGTACCATGGTGTGCAGGGTTATTAACCAAGTGCATCTAACTGCCAGCAAGTTGAAATCTCACCTCACCGTTTGCAGCCAGCAGGACTTCTCCTGGCAACCCGTGGCTGTGTTAAGTGCAGACTGAATGGAGTTGCACAGCCAGCTTCTCCCCATGGGGTAAGGAAAGGGCTGTGCAGAGGTAGAGTGCAGAGTGTAAGTGGTTTAGGAAATGAGCTCTAACTCTACCTCTTCTTTGTTGAATCAACATCTAAATTACATGTAAAATCAAACACCTACAAATTAATTAGATGCTCACAGAACAAAAACATTGGAGACTAATAAGCACTGTAGATGATGAAGAGCTTTGAAGTATTATGAGGGACAGTTCATAAATTTATTTTTGGAGGGGAATAAATTTAAATGATGCATGACAATTAAAGAAGACAGTTTAAATGCAGTAGGTATGTGTTATATTACTCAGTTATGTTCTGCAAAACCAACCCCCAAATACAACTAGCACATCTTCCTTTCTCATATAGTTAAAGGTGGACTGGGGTGTATATCTGCTTCTGGCTACAATCTGGGGGTGGGCATCTTCTTATCTGAGGCATCTTCTCTTGGCAGAGGACAGATGCTCCTAGATGAATAGGTACAAATGAGAGATGCCACTTGAAGCCTTGGCTTGGGACTCTGACATATAATCACTTTTTTTGCTTGCTTCAAATTTTGTTTATTAAAATATAGTTGGCATTTAATGTTATATTAGTTTCAGGTGTACAACATAGTGATTCAACAATTCCATACATTACTCAATGCCTGACACAATAAATATTGTCACCAACTGTCATCATACATCATTATCACAGTATTACTATGTATATTGCCTATGCTGTACTTTTCAACACTGTGATTTACTTATTTTATAACCAAAAGTTTGTACTCCTTAATCCCCTAATCCCCTTCTTAATCTCCTATTGCCCATCTCCCCTCCCTTCTGGCAACCACCAGTTTGTTCTCTGTATTTATGGATTTTGTTTGTTTATTTGTTTACATGTTTGTTCATTTGTTTCATTTTTTAGATTGCACATATAAGTGAAATCATATGGTGTTTGTCTTTGTCTGACTTATTTCAGTTAGTAAAATACTCTCTAGGTCCATCCATGTTGTTGCAAATAGCAAGATCTCTTTTCCTTTGACTAAGTAATATTCCATTTCATATATATACTACATCTTCTTTATCTATTCATCTATGGATGGGCATTAAAATTGCTTCCATATCTTAGTTATTGTAAATAATGCTGCAATAAACATAGGGGTGCATATATCTTTTGAAATTATTTTTTCTTTTTCTTTGGATAAATACCCAGTAGTGGAATTACTGGATTATATGGTATTTCTATTTTTATTTTTTTGAGGATGCTCCATGCTGTTTTCCATAGTGGTTGCATAAATTTATATTCCCACTAACAGTGCACGAGGGAGTGTATTCTCAGGCAAGGTAAACAAAAGCAAAAACAAATTATTAGGATTATATCCAACACAGAAGCTTTTGCACAATAAAGGAAACCATCAACAAAATTAAAAGGTAATCTATGAAATGGCAGAAGATATTTGCAAACACTGTATCTGAAAAGGGATTAATCCAGAATATACAAAGAGCTCATACAACTCAATACCAAAAATCCCCCCAAAAAAGATGACTTAAAAAATGGGCAGAGGACCTTAATAGACAGTTTTCCAAAGAAGACAAATGGCAAATAGACCTATGAAAAGATGCTCAACATCACACACCATCAGTGAAATGCAAATCAAAACCACAATGAGTCATTACTTCACACCAATCAGAATGGCTAGTATCAAAATCACAATCCTGTCTTTCCATATTCTTCTGGCAAGCCCTGCTCCACTCAATAGAAATATTTGCCTCTTCACTGAGATGGGGAAAGAGAATGCCTATTTGCAGAACAATGAGCTAATCTGACACATCTCCCCCCCCCCCATCTCATAATTTAGAAAATGTCAGTAATTGAGACAGATAAAAAAAATTACTGGTTAAACTATCATCCAGTGATTATCAGCGTCAGTCTTTGGTGTACACTCTTCCTGTCTTTTCCTTATGGGCACAGAGTGAAGTGAGTGGTGGGAAGCCATTAACAAAGGGATCATGTGGAGGAACAGAGGGGGAAGCCTGGGGAAGTTTCCACAGGGATATTACTTGAGACTGTCAGTGTTTCTGTGCCTATCTCATTCAAAGTAGCTATATAATGGTGGGTGTATTGGTTAGCCTCTCTGAGCCCCAGTTTTAATCTGTAAAATGGGACTAACAATTGTGTCTATCTCATGTAGCAGGCATGGAGATTAAGTGAGTTATTAAATGTAGATAGAACTTACAATATGATAAATGCTCAGGAAAAATTAGCCACTATCCATAAATACAGTGTACCAGGTGATGAGGGATGGAGCAAGCTGAGGGCAAAATACAGGCTGGCACCCACCCCCTCGCCCCCCTCCCCCGGTGGAATATATGTGATATTCCTTGGACATTCCTAGCTGCCCAAGAACAAAGGACAGGGGTTTAAGTGCTTGCCATGGTAATGTGGGAAACTAAGGCGAATAACAAATTAAATTCCCTTACCGCCTACAGCCCACTGACAAGTCCTTGAAACCAGCAGAGTGACCTCCCTCTAGGAGCTCAAGTGTCCTGATGATGACATTTTGCTAGGGGCAAAAGGGAACCTTAGCTTAACATTATTCCAACCTCGAGGATTCTGTAAGTCTACTTCCTTTATCTCAACTGCCCCAAGATATATGCTGACAATCATTACTCCAAGCTCATGGCCCCCCTGATATACATCAGAAGGGTCTCATGACTGAGGTTTTATTAAATGGTAATAAGTGGTGTTTCCCTAGCAACAGCTAGCCCCTCAAGGTCCAAAATACATTAGAGATTTACTCTATCCCTGACCCCCTCCCAACCTGAGGATATATGAGTTATTCGCCACAACCCCAGTGCAGCTCTTGCTGCCCATGGGTCCTTTCCCCATGCTTTGATAAAATCACCTTTTTGCACCAAAGACGTCTTCAAGAATTCTTTCTTGGCCATCAGTTCTGGACCCCATGAACCCCCCATTACCCCAAAACTTCATCAGCAGGGTTTTATCTTTAAGTAGTGGCCTATTTATTTTCTATTCATTATCCATACTTTGTTCTCGCACTGGCAACCCGAGGGTCTCTTTTCCTGCCTAAAGCATAAATAAACGATTCAAACAGAATACTGGCAATAATGCAAGAGAGAAAAATTTGGATGCTTGCTTGCAGAGGGGCAAGAGTCTCCCAGATGCTCTCAAAGCCTGAATCAATGGTTATCTAGTATTTCCTAAAATAATATTTGGAAATCTATGTATCCTCTTGTACATTTTTAACTTCACATCTAAGATTTATCATAATAAGTTTAAATGGAAATAATTCCTGGAATTTGATAAAAATAGGGGCATAGTACTCCTTTAAATATCCAGTGAAAGTTAAATAATCAAAATGATGCTAAACAATACATCAACAATTTTTTCCTGGACATTCAGGAATTTTAATTTGAATTCATATTTCAATTCCATTTTACCCAAGCAATTTTATCCTAATATAATCTACTTTTTATTCTTGAAAGACTTTTATTGATAATTGCATCATTACTCTTTGTAAAGGAAAAAGACATATGGTAAGTGCAAAATTTTTTGAAGGATTATAAGCATTCAAAATTTTTTTCATGCTGAAGCCATCAGTGTTATTACTGTACATAATAAATTTAGTAACAATATATAATTTTTAAATATTAAAAGTAAAATTTTAATGTATCTTATTGAGATTAGTGATTTTTCTTTCAATTAGCTGTTGTCTCTGACTGAATAGGAAATTGCCAGAGTGGACAGAATTCTGCATAAATTATATTCCGATTTGTTTTAACATTTTTATTTATTATTGAGAAACAGAGAGAGACAGAGCGTGAGCATGGGAGGGGCAGAGAGAGGGGGAGACACAGAATCTGCAGGAGGCTCCAGGCTCTGAGCTGTCAGCACAGAGCCCGATGAGGGGCTCGAACCCACAAACTGCGAGATCACGACCTGAGCCAAAGTCGGACGCTTAACCGACTGAGCCACTCAGGCGCCACCGATTTGTTGTTTTTATAGATGTGAACAGGAGAAATTATTTTCACAGAAATCAGTAGATAGGAATGGAAGGAAGTTTCATTTCTTTTTCATCAATATGTCACTCAATTCCTTAAATGCCAAAAGTCACAGTGATCTATTATCAAAAATTATTTTTAATTATAGACTGTTTGACACAATTTTGAAGGGTCAAATCTCAATGATATATTACCAAAAATTATTTTTAGTCATTTTTAATTCTCATTTCAAATTGACAAAAGCAAAGACTTGGAAACCTCCTGACTTGATACATGATTTGTTGTTCATCATTACAGTCCATACTTTCTCAATATCTGGGATGTAAACCAAAAAAAACATACAAACACGTATGAAATGACTATAAATCATACCAGTTATTCCTTTATGTATAGGCATCTTATTTAATCCAACACACCCAAAAGGGATAGAAAAAAAATCAAAATGTCACCACACTCTTTCTAACACAACATTTTTGTGTTAAGTTCTTTTTATCCTATTATATGCTTTAAGTATATTTTACCAATACTTTGCATTATAGAATAACTTATCAAATGTATGGACAATGTCCTATAATCTGCATAGAATCCCCAAGCTAATCAGACTTACATTCTGTTAGAAAAATTTTGCCTTCAGTGTTTCAATTCAAACAAATGTATCAATCCACTATTCAGGTGTTTTTATTAAAAGCTTTGAGGAAATAAATTATATATAAAGAGATTGCCATAAACAGTCATGAGGATTAAAATGATGTCAATCATGAATAACTAATGCATATGACAATGTAATAAAGCAGTAAGCCATTGTTTATTACTTAATTTGTAATAATTTAGTGAAATGCTCAGCTAAAACTGTAAAATCTTTATAAAGTGGGAGGAATAGGATAAGATTTGGAGCTCCTTCACTATACATGAGGATTTATCAGCTAGCTGTTGATACAATATGGTTCCAAAATAACCAACCACATAGCATTAGTGTCCTATACCAATAAATATTTATTTCTCACATTTATTTCTATTGTCAGCTGATGTAGGCTAGCCTGGACTGGGTGGCTCTTCCAGTCTTAGTGAGGCTCCCTAATTTGTTTATGAGTAGGCTGATGTAGGCTGGGTTCATAGGAGTGGCCCAGTTTGTTAGCATATGTCTCTCAACTGTTTTTTCTAAGATGAGCACGTTAGCCTGGGCATGTCCTTCACAAGCTGAAGGAAAAATCAAAAAAGAAAAAGTGTTTTCAAACATTTAAGCCTCTTGTGGCTTATGCTACAAGTTGGCCTATTGTTTCTCACTTTATTGGTCAAAGCACATCTCAAAACCAAACTGAGGAGTAGGGAATTATGCCGGGTCATAGAGAGAGCATGGCCAGGACTGTGGATACAGGAAGGAATGGAGAATGGGAGCAATAATCCACTCCATCACTGTGTGCACGACAAACTCTGGACTTCAGCTTTTGGAAATAATTAAATGTGAGTCAAATATAAATATCAGACATAATTCAATTGAGTTCATTAGTTACCATGATCAGACATTTCTTGTATGCCAAAAAAAAAAAAAAAAAAAGGAAAAAGAAAGGCACATATTGTCAAAATGTAATCAATCTGGGAACTGGCATCTAGTTTTATCTTTTATTAGTAGGAGATAGAGAATATTAAACATTTTTTAACATGAAATAAACTCAGGATCACCAGTAATTGGTATAAATATTTCCTTTTTACAAAATAGTTTGAAATATCTTATTGAATAAGGAGTGCCAAATGTGAAATAAATTATGTTCAAGTTTTACTTTTGAGTTTTAACCAATATACATTGAAAACTTTGGGTGATCTGAAAATTTTTCCAGTTAAAAGAACCAACATCATTCACCTATACTACTTAGGCTATTTGAAAGTTACTTTTCTTTCCAACTAAATAACATGTTTTAGAGATGAGTGTTCGAAAAAGAGTAGAAAAAAACTGCTCACATGTATAAGTGTTGTTATGGACTTATCACATGGATGGTCACTTTGCTTTGCTCACAGACCTTTCTCTCTCAGTGGTGATGCATCCTTTAATACTGGTGGGGAAATAAGAAGCAAGTTCCTAAATAATTGTCTTTACTGGACACACCCCAGTCTATTATATAGTTGAATTTTAAACATCCCAACATGGGTTCAAATACCTATTTCTTACAGAAACACATGTAAGAAGACTGGATGTACTGTGATTTTAAAATACAGTTTAAGGGGTGTCCATGTGGCGCAGTCCGTTAAGCATCTGACTCTTGATTTTGACTCAGGTCATGATCTCATGTTCATGAGATTGAGCCTTGCGTTGGGCTCTGTACTGACGAAGCCTGTTTGGGATTTTCTCTCTCCTTCTTACTGTCCCCCTCTTTCTCTGCCCCTCCCCACACACACCATGCATGCACCCTCTCTTTCTCAAAATAAACAAATAAACTCTTAAAACAAAATAAATGCAGTTTAAAAATTATCAGGCATGTCTCCGCCCACCTTGTATTTTATGTTTCTTTACTCACATTAATTTTGTGTCGTTTTTTCCCTCCTACATGAATCTTGTGATCATTTTGTCAAGTTCAAGCAGTATCTTTTAAGATTTGGCTTAAAATGTGTTTAAATATGTAGATTCACTTGAGGTAGCTATCACGACTTTACCATATTATTATCCTATTCAGGATTATGACATCCATGTATTTATTTATTAGAGTCATTAATAGTCACAA
This sequence comes from Cryptoprocta ferox, assembly GCA_028646485.1. NCBI lineage: Eukaryota > Metazoa > Chordata > Mammalia > Carnivora > Eupleridae > Cryptoprocta > Cryptoprocta ferox. The sequence continues at coordinate 74,901,322 of CM053559.1, forward strand.
GCTAAACATTGCCTCCTTCCCAGAAGCCCTTCACATTTCCTTCTTAGGTTACCATTTGATATTCTTATTTCTATTCTTGGGAATGAAAGTTGTTTTTAATTATAATTACTGATTTTTTTAATAGAAAAGAATCTCAAAACATATATTTTCTGGGTTGTTAGTATTTAAATGGATGATGGCCTCAGGATTTTTACATTTAAGGCATTTTAATTAATGTTTAATAAAGTAAATATTAATTATACTTTTGAAACGTATATAAGTTTTATCTTCATTTAATAATATAGGCACTTTTAAATTACATTCAAACTTTTAAAATTATCCACTGCTGTTTTTAGTATCTGTTGTTTGAAAGATCTCTGCTTTCTAATTATTGTTGGTTGTAATGAACCATTTAGAATTTCAAAGATCTTAGCTTATTCTCTAAATTATCTAGATACAATTGGATATGTTTGACTCACTGAAGTATTAATTCCCTTTGTCCATCCTTATAAAGACACTTTTAGCAATTCACAATAAGAAAAAATATTCTGAATAAGATTTCATTAGAAATTTCCAAGGAATACAGAAAGAGTTTATCTTTCTGTTAATTTCCTTTCAAGATTTCTCTTCTACAACTATAATAAAGTAAGAGTCACGGGCATGTATTTTGATATACCTGAAAAACTCAGATTTATAACCTCTGGCTAGAATAGGGAAAATTTATATATTTGATGTAGATCTAACTATAAAAATATATGGGTGATTTAAGCAACTGTCATATAGAGATACAAAGGACAAAATTTTGCTTTAATTTTCTTACAGAAAAAATATATGTTATTTTAAATTATTTTTAGTTCAAAGATTGATGGAATCAGCAGTGTTCAAAAAGTACTGTCAATCCTCTGAAGTCAACCACAATAATACAACAAAAAGAAGTATAAGCCATTACCAGTATCATTAGCAGTCACCTTACTCAGTGCCTACTGAAAATTGATGGCCAAAATAGAGAATGATTCCTTTCATTTACTCACATTCATCTTGAGTCAAAAGAACGAATGGATTATTTTCGGAATAGGCAATTTATCTTTGTTCATACAGGACAAAATATCTCTGCCAGTCAGCCCCTATACATAAAGTAAATAGAATAAAGAGTGTGCAGGGTGAGGGTAATGGGAAAAAAAGACAATGTTGGGGGGGATAATAAGTTTTTAATTAAGGATGACAGAATATTATAGATAACATTTAAAAAGGAGGAACAAGGCTGAGAAGGAAAATCAAAGGAAACAGTAAAAGAAGAATGAAATAAACAGGCATGTTTTAATGAACCAGAGACAAATATAGTCACAGTAGAAGAGGAAACATGTAGAACTCAAAAAAAGAAATAGAGTATTATTATGGTTTAAATTTCAGAACCACTGATGTTATTGGATTATAACCCATAAATAAATATCTGAAAGTACATACTGATATAAATTGAATAAACAAATCAATGAGAAGAAACAGATTTCCTTATTGAAAAATTCCAATTAATAAATGTAGAAATACAAAGGAAAAACAAAATTAACATTGGACAAATACCATAATAGTAATAATTGTTGCAGATATGATCCACACCAATGGATGCTAAAATTTGTGAGTGAAACTTTGAGGAGGAATTGAATATTTGCATACTCTCAATATTTTCCCCAAAGTATTTATTAACTACAAATGGGAAAGAGTAACTTACAGTTACTTGAGAAACTCAAGACCCAGGGACAGAATCTTAGCCAAGTGATCACTTGTAATGTCACTAATAATGATACTTATTGACATTATGTACCCTCTGATATGCCCTGAGTAGGGCATAAAAATCACTTCTGTGTCTTAACATGTATAACCTCATGCAAATAACATCAGACGAAACAAACGAGGGATATTCTATGAATTAAGTGACCAATGGTCTTCAAAAGTGTCAAGGTCTTGAAAGATAAAGACTGAAAAATAGTCACAGATTGGACAAAGGAGACAGGAAAACTAAACAAAATGTGGAAAACCTGGTGAAGTTTGAATAAGGTCTGTATTTTAACAGTAGTGTACCCATATTAATCTCCTGGTTTTGATCATTTTGCTGATTTATAAAGGATATTAACATTAGGGGATGCTGGGTGAAGGGCATATGGAAACTACTAATTTGCAGTTTTTCTGTAAATTTAAAATTATTTTAAATAAAAATTAAAAAAAAATTCTGGGCCTCAAACAAAAATGAGACAAGGCTTCAGTTGTAGGAAAAATGTACTGATACATTTTTTTGTGTTTGGTTTTTGCTGGTTTTTTTTGTTTTTTTTTTTTTTTGATATATCAGGTGGTACGTGCATCCTTTATACGGAGTTACTATGCCCCCTTTCCTCAAGGGTGATTGCAAGGCACTGAAACTCTCAGCTCCAACCAAGATTCTGAATTCCAAGCTTGGCAACATGATAAGAATATAGAAGAGCGACAACCTCCTGGTGACTCCGTGGACCTGGGTAATTATTAAACCAGTAGCAATTATAATAGGCTTATGTGAAGGCTACTTACCTATTCTCCTGGTACCAGGTAATTCTGAATCCCTATGTTATGATGGGGGTAAGGAGAGGGCAATAACCCCCAAATTTACTTACATTCCTATCAAATGTCTGAATAGAAGTTCCAATCAGATTACATTGATTTAAAGAAAATGATACATTTCTTGCATCTTCAAGATTGTTGGTTAAGATTTGTACTATCTACATCTCCTAAATCTTCTATTGATTATTAAATAAAATCATGATGAAGAAATGTGCTTTTTTTTTGGAATAACATATAAAGCAGAAGTTCTCTGACTGGAAATGATAATATTTCCAAATTCTTCTGCTCCAGACTTTGGAAAAATCCTACTATTGATTTGTAGGCTCAAATACCTATAAAATATGGAACCTCCGTGCAGTTTTTTTCTTCTTTTGAGATTTGAAAGAATTGGCAATTTTCATGATGGGTTGTCATTTCTGTGACTCTGAGGTTTAAATTGGCGTGCTTCATGGTAGCAGATTCAGAGAAGGCACCCGACAGGCTCATCAAATGGATCATGAAACATTTCAGTAACCACTTTCTCTGCTTAGGAACCAAATGAATCTCTCCCTTTTGTTTGGTTTATACAAGCAAGCAACTGTGAATTTACAGAGGACTTTGATATTCACTTGATTCTACAAAAGTTCAGAAAAGAAGTTCCCAGGATTACACTCCATCACTACCAATTTCTTTTTCTCCATGGTATGTAGTACATTTCATTGGGAAAGAAGAGTTTGATAGATGGCTTATCCAGAAAATAAATAACACAGTGTTTGACAATTGCCGCTGTCTTTTATGCCTGGGTAACCTAGATTTGCATTAGAACCCAGCCACAATTTAACAACATAATTTATGGTGTTTCTAAAAGATCTGCTTTTCTTTTTCTTTTCTTTTCTTTTCTTTTCTTTTCTTTTCTTTTCTTTTCTTTTTTCTTTTCTTTTCTTTTCTTTCATTTCCTGGTCTGATCATCCAAGTTCATTCTTATTGTCACATTAGTGACTTAGAGGTTTCTATTTTCCCCTTGAAATCGTCAGCTTAAGAATTTATGGTTGTACCAAAAGTAAATATTCTTTAATTCAGCACAAATAGTTTATAATGACATTATCCCTAATTCACATGGTTTTCAGTGGATTTTGGAGCCAGATAAATTTTGATTCTCTGATCAGTACTTAGAAGCCGTACTAACCAGAAAATTAGGGTTATATGTTTGTCTTCTGAAATTTACAATGTAATATAAACACTATGGGTTAGAACATGGGTTGTGAATGACTTAAAAGGACTGAAGACTTGGCCACAATACTTTTTGTTAAGAAAATTAAGTATGTTAATATCTATATAAGAAAGTTTGTTAATCAGAATGAAAGCACAGATATCTTAAAGTAATACCGTTAAAAGCTTGAGTTACCTAACTCTTCTTCCTCAAATTTCATGGTCTCCAAACATGTCCATGATTTCCATGTTGATCTATTTTCAGTTCTTTTTTTATTCATTCATCATATAGAACTAACAATCTAGCATGAGAGAATGTATTGATTCTCCCATATTTCCACACTTCATGACTGTGATTTCTCTTGGTAAATAAATAAAATGGTAACCAATTTCTTTCCAAAGTGCCTAAGAGCAGGAAGTATTATTGTGAATATTCCCAGAATGTATGTACAGTTTATTTATTTATCTATAATCTGATTTTCTGGAGTCTGCCTCAGTGAAATGTGAATCTGATCTGGCAAATCCTGGGTACTGAAAGAGGAAGTCTGTGGGATCTTCAAAGCAATGATTGAGCCCCAGTCACCCTTACTTGAAATCATAATTCTATATCACTTCCAAATTTATTCTTTTATTGATTTGTATGGAATAACATCTCTGTGTTATTTACTAGTTGTGTGATTTTAAACAATTTATATAAACTTCTTTAAGCTAATTTTCTTTAATCCTAAATGAAGTTAATAATTTGTAGCTTGTAGATATGTTGTTTGGATATAATATAATACTTAGAAAATGTATGGCATGTTTGGGTACATAATAAATGATAATAAGTGATAGTAAAAATAAAATATAACAGGTTCGATAAAATTAATCTTCTTATAACAAATCTATCACCTTTTACTGTCTTAGAGATGAGGACAAATCTAAGCACATAGCCTCAAAAAACCTGCATTAGAATATTAGGAATATTTCTTATTTGCTTTATAGGAGAGCTATTCCCCAAACCTGAACACTGAAGGCAGTATTATCGGTCACCAGGTCCAATCTCATCACAAATAAATCCCTAACAGAACTTCACTTATATTATTAAAAACCTTTAAGTGTTTGAGAGCAGAACCCTTTATAAAACCCATTCCTTATTCTAATTTTGGAAAAACCTACCCATGAAGATGAAATTGTCTTTGTAACATCAGTCTTTTTTTCTATTAGCCTCTAAGTAAGAAATGATACAAATAATTCCTCTTAAAAAAATTCCTATCATGTTTCTGCTAATTTTTTTCTAGGTCGAGGATCCAAAATTTCCTCATCTTTTGAATTTCATAATTTCTAAGTTCTTTACCATCTTTTAAATGTTAGATGAACTATCTCCACTTGAATGTTGCTCTAACATTCAACACTTATCTCCATAAGTGTTCTAACAATGGCAGTAAACAATGGAAAAATGGGTCTGTTGACTTCATTGATCCAAATACTGCCTTCTTCCACTTGCGGCTTAATAATAAATTACTGTGTATTACCTTGTTTTAACATCTAATCATATTTTTTTGGTTCACACTGAGCTTATAGACAACTAAGATCTTTTTTTTTTTACAATAACTGTTATCAGAGTTGATGTTTCCTAAGCACAGTATCAGCATGATATTTTTAACCCTGACTACAGTCCTCCATATTTTTCTTAAATATAATCTCTTTGATTTGTTTTCATCTAATATAATATTTATTCCCTTTAGACTTATTCTGACATAGATATGATACTCATTATAGCATCAAGCAATTCACAACATATTAAACAGAATAGGGAAGTTGACCTGATAACCACCAAGCTGTACAATGGATTTGACTTTAAGGAATCATTGGTTATCCTCTACGTAGAAATTTGGAGAGGTAGAACATAAAATTCTTATACTGAAATATATTTGATAATTTTCTTATACATAGTTTAATTATTATAAAAAATTCAATAGGACATATAGAATAATGAATTAAAAAACTTATACATGATTCATTAGTGGTTCAAATGAAAATAGTCCAACGCATCCATGGTCTAGACTCAGCAATTTTTCAGGCATTAGTGTCATTTACAAAATTTGAGGGTATAAGTCAGATAATAACTAATACTTTTATTTTAAGGTTACCTGGCCCTATCCCAGTAGCCTCCAAAATATTAATGAGTAGATTCAATTCAGCAATATACTAATCACAGCGTAGTAACAGAAATGTTTACTACAACTGTATTACTAAATGCTCCCTAGGCTCCATTCCATGCAATAATTCTTTTATGTTAAACTATAAAATAAATACAAGTGCTTTCCCAAACTGTGAGGGCTCATTTGAAAAAAAAATAAATTTTAAGCTAATGGTATGCCCTAGTGGGCTCCATGTCGATCTTAAATCTTGTAATCATCCTAAATGAGCAGACTTCAAACATTCTTAGACCAAATTTCAAATACAACTTCTATGTACATTAGCTCCTTACTCCAGAAAATATCTGGAGCCTGTCATCCTTCAGAACTGCTTCTCTCTGTTTCCTCTAAGTATTCCCCTATATGTGAAATACTTCTAATCACCTCCAACACTACACTCACATTTTTTAAATATTTATTTATTTTTGATAGTGAGAGAGAGCATGAGTGGGGGAGGGACAGAGAGAGAGGGAGACACAGAATTCAAAGCAGGCTCCAGGCTCTGAGCGGTCTGCACAGAGCCCAATGTGGGGCTTGAACTCAAGAACTGTGAGATCATGACGTGAGCCAAAGTCAGACACTCAACCAACTGAGCCACCCAGGCACCCTATACTTACTTCTTAAGGCTTGGTTTAGATGTCAGCTTACTGGATAGACTTTTCTGGGGTCCAGAAGATTCCCCCCTCTTGCCTCCTGTACTATTCTCGCTAGTTCCATTACTGAACCCATCACATAATGTTTTGTATCCCCCACTAGTTGCAACATCTTTGACGTACAGACCCTGAGTCATTCATCTTTGCGTCTCTAATGGTATAATACAGTGACCAACAAGTGAAAGGTGCTCAGTGAATTTGAATGAATGAAAAGCAAAATGCCATGTTCAATAGGACAGGTGGAATCAGAGAACTGAAGAAGCCCAAGAGAGAAAAATGAATCATGAATGGTGTCATGAAGTACAAAATATTTGAAATGGATCTTGAAAGGTACACACGATTTGGAATGGCAGCATGATATAAGATAAGGGGATGGTACATTTCAGAAGAGAGATTTAATAAACCATGACTAAACATCAAAGGGTTTCACTGCAAGAATGCATCCAAAATTAAACTAAGGAAGGAGAACCAGGTAGAACAAATGAGAACAAAATATTCTTTAACTTCTGACTTGGAAGATAGGCCTCAAAGGATAACCAACAGGACCTAATTAGCTGAGCAAAAGGGTGCCTTTGTGATTGAAAAAGAAACATTATCTTTTGCATTCATGGAGGACACATGGGAAAGAATGCCAAATTCAAAATCCCTTCTAGAAGAGAAGGGTTTTTTTTAAATGCAAATAATATATTGTACCTGTGAATAGTACTAGTTATATTTTTGTGTTGGTAAACGGGTGAATAGATACAATCATATGTAAATGACTTAAAAATACTACATATGAAGACATTAAAAATGGGAAATGCTGGCCAATCAACAATTATTGAGCTACTTCTTTTTTCATTACTGTGGAAGATACAACTGAAGCAGAAAATAAAACCCCTTACCTTAAAAAGCTTAAAACCCAATTAAAGAAAGTGGATGAACATAAAAAATAGAAAACAAAAACAATAGATTCTAATAAGTAAAACCTACATATATAATTTTTGTGGGTTTTTTGTGTTTTTTTTTAATTTTTTAATGTTTGTTTATTTTTGAGAGAAAGAGAGACACAGAGTGTGAGTGGGTGAGGGTCAGAGAGAGAGGGAGACACAGAACCAGAAGCCGGCTCCAGGCTCTGAGCTGTCAGCACAGGTAGAGCCTGGAGCTCTAGGTAGGAGAACCTGGTAGGAGAACCAGGTAGAACAAATGAGAACAAAACATAAAAGATTGAAAAACATAGCTTAACCAACTGAGCCACCCAGGAGCCCCTAATTTTTGTTTTTAAAGGATGTTCAGGGAAGGCAGAAGTCAACCTAGATATGAGTCTTAGGTGGAAGGAAGGCATTCCAGGTTAAAATGCTACCTTTAACAAAGGCATAGATGCTCTGTCAAGTACAGTAGATGCACAGAATGTCGACAGTGCAGAAGAGGGCCAGTGACAGCGAGTTAGTCACTGTGGTAATGAGAACATCAGGAAGAAGCCTGCAAGACTTCTAATCCACAAGACAGATTATTTTAAATATAAACTAATAGATAATGTGAAGTTTCCATAAGCTCTTGAAAGGGGAAATCACGTGAACGAAATTCCACCAGTGTATGCGATTATCTGGGCCATACATTTAAGTGGGAATAAAAAGTCCATAGAGTATTGTTAAACAACCATTACTTCATTTCTTTATTCCTTTTCTCTCTTCCCCATATATATGCATGTGTGCACACTTTTATACAATCTTATGTTTTTCAATCTTTTATGTTTTTAATTTGCTTTCCTTATAAAAATTCTTACAAACTATTTTGGATTTTACTCCCAGGTCTGTTTATGCATCTATTCTTATGATAGTATGTCTTCTAAACCCCAGTAGAGTTTGTATCTTTATGTCTCTCCTCTGTTTTCATCTATGGTGTGTAAATACCATCAAAAAGAACCACTAACTTCTAAATCATCCAGGAGGCCTTACAGTTCAGTTTTCCCTAGCATCTCCACTCCAACATATGGAACACAAGGAACTTAGTTTTTTGGTTGTTGTTGGTAACTAAAGAAAAACAAAAAGGAAAAAAGAATTGACAAGTAATACAATGTAACTACAAACAATAACTACAATTTATCGATGTATTGCTACATGCTAGACTTCCTGCAAAAAAATTTACCCACATTATTTAACTACATTAATGATCTTATCAAGTAGGCGTATTATTATTATTATTTTATTTATTTTTTAGAGGGAGAAAGAGAAAGAGAGAGCATATGTGTGAGTGAGGGGAGAAGGGCAATGGGGGGAAAGAGAGAGAGAGAGAGAGAGAGGGCGAGAGAAACAGAGGGAGAGAGAATCTCAAGCAGGCTCCACACTCAGTGTGGAGACTGAGGCAGGGCTCAATCCTATGACTCTGGCATCATGACCTGAGCAGAAATCAAGAGTCGGACCCTACTTCAACTGAGCCATCCAGCTGTCCCTAAAGTAGGCATATTATTATCCTCACTTGACACTTGAGGAATCAGGGAATTGGAGATGCGAAATAATCCACCAAAGGTCACATGGGCCATCTGTGATGAAGCAGGGATCCACATATTGGGCTTTCGGACTTCAAAACCCCTGCTTTTCATCGTTACACTACACTGTCTCAGCCCAGATTTGTGTCTTCTCAAACTTCATCAACCAGTATTTTTAAAGAGTACCAATAAATAAATAAATAGATAGATAGATAGTTAGATAAATAAATAAATAAAATTAATCAAAGATGTCCTTTTCAAAAATGTTACTTAAAGCTATGAAATTATGATTTCTACCATGTATGTATTCTACAAAAGAGTATAGAGTTCAAAAAGCAACCATCTAAAATTCTTAATTTTTTTGTTTTAACTTGTGTTATGAATATGATAGAAAATTTCAGAAAAGCATTCAGACAAATAAGTATATTTCATTTAGTCCACACATTCAAAAGGGCGTTTGGCTCAGAGTAGGAAGAAGATGAGGGGAAGAAAAAAGAGGAAGTAAAGGAGAAGGAGGAAGAAGAGAGAAGGAAGGAAGGAAGGAAGGAAGGACGGACAAACGAGGAGAAGGAGAAAATAGGGGAGGAGGTGGAGAAGGGGAGAAAAACAGGCTTACTGAAAAAGAATGACTAATGAATTGGTTAAATGACCACATGCAAATAACAAAATAGTATAAGATGAAGATAATTTTAACAGAAAGCTTTAAGAGAAAAAATTAAACTCAGAATCATAGCAGATTAAAAAACAAATAAACCTGTGTCAGGAAGCAAGAATCTCCTGTCTCCTTCAAGATCTTTCTAGAACTGGACTAAGAATCAAATTGACATGAGGCAGATTAACAGGAGAAAATAAAATTCAATTTTCTAGGTACCGGAAATCCACATGGACATGGAAGTTCCAAAGACAGTTAGACAAAATGAGGTCTATATATCATCCTGAACTAAGGCCAGAGGGGTAGGGGTCTGAGACCTCAGAGAGAAGGAATGTAATTCACAGGAAGATGAAAGCGAGTAAATGTTTGGTAAACACATTTGGTGGACCACTCAGGAACAATGGGGCACAGATGACTTTGATCAAACAGGCCTTGCTAGGTTCCTCCCTTTCTACTCAGCCAATTCATAGCATAATGTAGTTATCCACAGTGATAGCTCTCTCCTCCTAGAACAAGCCCTTTATCTAAATTGGTTTTAGGCAGTTGCGGTGGAGGTAAAGAGTTTTTCCTGAACCTGGTGTGTTTTGACTGCTTTTTTAACTCAAAAGAATCTTCATGCCAATGTGGCCCATCTTGGGATGGCATACTTGGTCCCTTCCTAACCTGCATGGAGCTTTGCAGTATATGATGCAATGGGGTATTGCAATTGGGGTGGGTTCAGTGAAAATATACTGGGGTTAAACAGAAAGATTTCGGAAGAAGAATATAGAACACAGAATACCTAAATTCACTAGAAGCCTGGCCTTTTATTCTTTCTTTCTTTCTTTCTTTTTAACGTTTATTTATTTTTGAGAAAGAGAGCATAAGAAGGGGAGGGGCAGTGAGAGAAGGGGACAGAGGATCTGAAATGGGCTCAGTGTTGACAGCACAGAACCCAATGTGGGCCTCAAACTCAAGAAATGTGAGATCATGACCTGAGCCAAAGTGGGACGCTCAACTGACTGAACCGCCCAGGTGCCCCTTGCTGTTTTCTAACTTCATTGAGTCTGAATGTTCTGAATAAGTCTATTGCCCCAATACTTCTCAACATTCTGCAGTCACTCAATAGTTTCCATCCTAGAATAACTCAGTTTCCTCTCTTTACTCAAAAAGATGTATCCTGACTGTACTGATGGGATTTTCTTGAAACCCATGGTCACTGTCTAGCAAGGAAGTTTGTCTTTCTCACTAGCCTGGCATTTGCCACCATTTATCACTTGATAGGGTGAGAGCCCTATGCAGATGATTTTCTTTCATTGAGGCCTGGCATACAATATGTAGCAAGAGTTTTACCAGGAGTTTTACTCTTGAGAATAGGAGGAAGGATGGAAAGTTTCATTCTGGCTTTCCTAAAAGTCCTCAGCAACGCATAGGAATAAACAAGAGATTAGAAATAGATGGCATATTTTGCAGGAAATGACTTGTGTTTCTGTTGAAAAACTGTGGCATAAACACGCTACAAATGCCCTGAAGAAACAAAGACCCCAAAGAGATAACCAGGAATAACAGCCCCCAAAGGTTAATTCATGCAGAGGGGCTGGGAAACATCATATTTTGTAATGTCAGTTTCTATTATGTCAGAAACTGAATAATGACAAAATATAGCATAATCAAATAAAAACTCAAAGCTTAAAATTACTTAAATAAGGCTAAATCATTCTAAAATCTCTCAGTAATCATGTTAGTGTCATGAAGTTTTCTATCCTCTTTCTTTTAAAAAAGAAATATATATTTCTTAATATATATCCATTTCAGTCTTAAAATATATCCATTTCAAAACATTTTGCAAGAAAGTACACAAGATCCTTTGACCCTATTTAACATATGGAGAATCTGATTCACAAGGAAATTAAATGCTTTATCCAGACACAACAAAACATCACCTGACAAAATAAAGATAATTTCAGGGTCTGACTCCCTTCCACTGGATTATAAATTTCATGTTGCAGTGAAGAGAGCAGGGAATTTCCACAAACTGGAAGACAAACCCTGAGTGAAACCTCCATAATTGTCAAAATCTATTTCTTTGCCCCCAAACCGTTTCCTCATCCATTGTGGGATGTACTAACTTTTAAAGAAATATTAAGATTGAGAAAATAAATACATATTTCCCCAAAGTAAATGATTGCTAAACTTTGGAGCTAAAATGCCCTTTCACTGATTTGTATGAGACTCTATATATTCCCAAAGTTCTGCAGAGAAGACATTTTTTTAAATTTATTTTTATTTTTTTAATTATTTTTTAATATTTATTTATTTATTGAGAGAGACAGAGTGCGAGCAAGTAAGGGCAGAGAGAGAGGAAGACACAGAATTTGAACCAGACCCCAGATTTTGAGCTGTCAGAACAGAGCCCTACAGAACAGGGCTCGAACCCACAAACCAAACTGTGAGATCATGACCTGAGCTGAAGTCAGACCCTTAACCAACTGAGTCACCCGGGCGCCCCACAGACACTATTTGTTTTAAAGTCATGTGTCATCCTTTTGCAAGGATTCCAGGATTAAGTAACTTATTCTGCAGTTTATATTTCTCTTGGGGAATAATGTGTTTATTAATTCATTCACTCTCTTTCTCTCTTTACCTCCTCCTACTTTTGACTATTATTCTTGTATGCAATTCCCTGACCATAATGTAAACAGTTTATTTTTAGATTTGAAGCAGATTGACGTTAGCTGTATTTTGTATGACAGATAGAATTTCAGGGTGGTTAATCTCACACTCTCTGGAGTCAGACTCCCTAAGTTTGATTCCCTGTTTCTCCATTTATTAGCTGGACAACATAATCAAGTCTTGCATAAGCAAGACCTTTCTGTGCTTCACTCTCCACATCTATAAAATGAATACAATAATAGTACCAAACTCACAGGATTGTGTTTAAGATTAAATCAGCTAAGACATAAAAACACTTAGAGTGGTGTTTGGCATATGTTATTCATTCTACAAGTATTAGCTATTACTGGTTCCATCACTTTGCTAACTGGTTAGGGGTTGTTGTTATAGTCACCATATATTTTCATGTCATTCACAGAAGGAAGCCCTACCAGAGTCTAACCCAGAAAATGTGACTTCTTGAGACACGGATTCTCTGGCAACCACCGGCATGTGCGTGGTCTTGGCTCATCCAAAGACCCCTTGTTGATTTTGCATCTGGACATAGTGGGCCAATGTTGTATGATGTACAAGGTGTCAGTAAAGCCTGCAGGGGACCCTTCGATCCTAGGAAAATGACAAGTCTCATTCTTCCTGTGAGGGAGCAGACAAAGAGACCAAAGGATTTAACTCTTTCAAGTGAATAATATCTTACTTTGAATTGGGAGGTGACCTTCCCTGAGCTACATATAATAAAACTGTTATTAGTAAAAGCCCCTTCAGATCTTCATCTCTTCTCTATCATAACAGGCATCACCTTCTCCATTAATTACCTACATCAGGGTTGAGATTAAGGCTAAATCTTTGTGATCTTCACAAAGTGTGTCTATATTAGCTGCTTAGAAGTTACTTCTGAATCACTGCTTTTAGACATTTATGTTATCAGACCACCTTAGAAAGTAATATTCCATGTTTTTTGTTTGTTGTTTGTTTTAAACTATGCCCACTGTTGTGCTATATAGAAAAACAAAGTGTACTTATATTAGAACAATATTGTTGCCATTGAGGAAGTTCCAGAGAGATTATATGCAGATTCTGCCATTCAGAGTCATGCAAAAGCATAGATTTTTTTAATGCTTTTTAAATTTTTTTTAATGTTTATTCATTTTTGAGAGAGAGAGAGACAGAGTGAGTGGGGGAGGGGCAGAAAGAGACGGAGACAGAATCCAAAGCAGGCTCCAGGTACCAAGCTGTTAGCACAGAGCACTACACAGGGGTTGAACTCACAAACCTTGAGATCGTGACCTGAGCTGAATTCAGTCGCTTAACCGACTGAGCCACCCAGGTGTCACTAATTGTTTTTTTTTTTTTTCCAAGGCACTGTCTTTATCATAATAAAACAAACTGGTAAGTTTCTTATACATATAAAACATGACTTATGAAACTTGTACACATTTTGAAGCATTTTTAAATGAACAAAAACAAAATAAAAATGATTGTATAAATGATTGTGTATAATCTTATGGAAGAACCCTGTCACCCACATGAACATGAGTCTAGTGAGCCCTCCCAGGACAGTTTATTGCGCTGTTCTGTAAATTTAGGAAAGAGACTCTCATATTCAAACTTTTATCTTCAAGAGGAAGTGCCTAGATTAATGTAGATACTTAACAAATGCTTATGAAATAAACAAGTGAAAAAATATCTAGGTATTAATACAGCTGTACTTAGAATCATTGATCTAAAAACACTTAATGCTCTCTTAAAAATTATAAGCAATGCCCCAATAAAAAGAATTTTTGTAATGATATTACTCCTGAAACCAAAAACAAAAACTATTCTTTCTTACATTTTTGGGTGACTATATACTAGATTATACAGAACCTACTTCCTCAACCATATCATAGCAAAGCAAAATCATCTAAAATCAATTCTCATTTCAAAGAGATACAAAAATAATATCTAGGATAAATTGGGGGGAGAAAGTTAGCATAAAATGTGCTACAAGTTCGCTGTGGTTTAAAAAAAGAAAATTGCTTTGTCATGAATCATAAGCATTTTAGCTTCTTTTAAAAAATGATTTGAAACATTTTGATTAATGTCAAGGTTTCCAGTGAAGAAGGATCTCATAAATATGCTGGTTTCGATGAAAGATGAAAACAGAATAAGAATCACAGGATGAATAATTTGTGTCTATAATGTATACTGATTTCTTGTTTTGAACATGTACATTTCCAGGTATAAAGAGGGAACTCATCTGACCTAGAGGAGATAGTGCTATTTCTGCCAACTTCCTTCATCCTGTTTGAAAGAACTATTTTGTATTACATCATAAAAACCAAATAAATATTTAAATGCTATAATCAACGCCCAAAATAATGATAACTGAAAGGTAATTTATGAAAAACCATTGTAAATTGATGATCTCTCACTTCAAGAAAATGTGTGAACAGAATGGGTAAGGAGGGGAGACGGAAGGAAAAGGAAACTGTAAATTATAACTTCCATATGCTGATAAAGGTTTAATTAATTTGCAACACAATCTGCTGGAATTTTTTAAAGTTTTGCTTAAAGTAACAGCACCAAGTATTCTCCAGTTTGAGACCACTGCCACCAGTGGTCTGGACCACGATTTTACTTTTGGAAATGTAGTGGTTTATGTTCAGTGTCATGTCAAAACAGATATTTTTCTAACCATTTCAAGCTATGAGAGGGTTGGTGGTTGTTTCAGGATATAAGGAAGAAAGATAGGGGAAGAATGATTGTCAAGTTAGGCTTCATCTCCATCTAATGCAGTGTTCTTGACACTGACTAAATATTGGAATCACTTAAAGAGTTCTAAATATTACTGATGATTGAATATCATCCCTCAAATTCTCATTTAATTGATCTGGTTGTGGCCTGGGGATAAAAACCTTTCAAAATCCCCTCAAATAATTCCAATATGCAACACATTTTGAGAACCAGTGATCCAAAAGGAAGTAGGAAGGAAAATTTAAGGAATGGCTAACAATTCAAAAACTTTCTTTAAGGGGTGCCTGGCTGGCTTAGTTGGAAGAGCATGTGACTCTTGCTCTCAGAGTCATGAGTTCAAGCCCTACACTAGGGGTAGAGCTTACTTAAAAATAAAAGAGTCTTCTTTTAAAAATAAGCAATTCAGGGTCACCTGGGTGGCTCAGTTAGTTGAGTGTCTGACTCGTGATTTCGGCTCAGGTCATGATTCCTGGGCAGTGCGATCAAGCCCCGCATCAGGCTCCATGCTGAGTGTGGAGCCTGCTTAGGATTCTCTCTCTTTCTCCCTCTGCCCCTCTCCCTTGTTTTCGCTCTCTAAAATTAAAAAAAGAATTCAATTAAATTCTTTGGCTTCTCTTACACTGTCAGATATCAGAATCTTTGCTTTTTATGATCATTTTGGGCTTAAGGCAACAGATAGAATGCACTGAAAGCAAGGTTTCCATGACTTATTAAACAATCTATTCAATTTTATTTAATTCAACTTATTAAATAGTGACTAAATAACCTATTATCTGCAAAGAACTGACTTAGTGTTGTAGGACATTCAAAGATGCATAAGACTTGATCCCCCTTCTCTAATAGCATACAGACAAGTGGAATGTTAGCTAAAGTCAAATGGAGTCAGATGTTTGCAAATAAATCAGACCTGGTAAAGAAGCCTTAATGGCTTCTTGAATAGCAAATGAATATCCTATAAGTTCTGACACCAAAATTACAAAATCAATGTCACAAACAGCATTAGCCCATAGACATATAGCACTATGTTTGATTAGACCTAAGAAAATAGAGAAACAAGCCATTAGCTGATGAATTAAAGCTATTTGTTATTTGCCGAATTGGGAGACTGAAACTTGTTGTTTCCAAGCACAGGATTTGAGATATGAAATACTCAGCTAAAAGTCTTAACAGTCCCCTGGGCTTACCTGTGGAAGTGCTTCCTAGGTGCCAATTGGATTTCTTTTTTTCAATTCAAATCAAGAATGTAATTATGCATAATCAATTGAATACATTGTTTTTATTTTTTTAAAAATTGCTAAGTTTATTTATTTTTGAGAAAGAGACAGAGTGAGGGAGGAGGGGCAGAGAGAGAGAGAGAGAGAGAGAGAGAGAGAGAGAAGCCCAAGCAGGTTCCACACTGTCAGCACACAGCCTGACATGGAGCTCAAACTCATACACCATGAGATCATGACCTGAGCTGAAACCAAGAGTCGGAGGCTTAACCAACTGAGCCACCCAGACGCCCTGAGTACATGGATTTTAGATTGGCCTTGAGCTTGTCAGATGAGTGCTACCCGGTAAAATCGGGCTGAGTATCTCAGTACCCATTGTTTTCTGATTTGTAATGCAGAGATACACAGTGTATGTGGATGTTCACACACAGGTTTATGTGGCACGTTTCCATGGCACAAGCTAGCTTGTTCAGTGACGCTATATGTAGTGACAGAAAGCTAATGCGTGGTCATATGGGTGTTGTGTATGGAGTGTGACAATGCAGGATTATGAAGGGGCATTAATAAACTTTTGGGGGAGATGTTTATTGTCTGGACTATGGTGATACCATCACAGGGATATACTTATTTCTATTTTTTGTACATTTTATTACGTGCAGTTTATTATATACTATTACATCTCAATAAAACTTTTAAAAATCACTAAAAAAATAAACAGTTGTACTTTCTTATTGTCATGAAACATTTCTCTCATTTGACAGAAATATCCTCTTATGTTAACTTTTATATTTAAGATTTTAATCCACTTATGTTTGGTGTGTGAATAGTGGGCTTACAGATATACTTTTATTTTTTCATATAAAAACAATTTTATTATTCTCACTTAAAAAATAACCCAGTTTCCCTCACTGATTTGCCATGCCCCCTCAATCATTTATCTAGTTTCTATATATGCTTGAGTGTGTTTGAGGTTCTTAATTCCATTTGACTGCTCTGTTTCCCTCTCTCTGCACCAGGACCACACTGTCATGGTTATTACTGATTTACAGTGAGTCTGTATCTGTTAGGACAAGTCCCCCTTCCTGTTCTATTTGAATACTGTCTTTGTTATTCTTAGAGTGTTGCCCTTTGACATGAATGTAGAATTTTTAGAATTTGTGCAAACAAATTCACTTTTTGTGCTGGGTTTAAGAACATTTGTGTTGCCTATACTGCTACAAATTATCACCATAGCATGACACCACCCTTTCCAATACTTGTAATGATTGCATTGTTTGGAAATACTAAAAACCTTGCCAATTCTGTGCAATACATAATACATCTCTGCATGTGTACTCAATGCAAAAGCAGCTCATTGATTTTCCTATGAATGCAGATCAGGGTGGCAGGGGCACCAAAAAAGAACAACAAAAACCACCTCTGAGCTTTGTCAAGGGTGAGAAAACAACAGAACAGTTTATTCCATGTGTGCCTCCCAAAACTATGCTTTTGAAACTGTCAGAGATGAAATGAAATGAGTTTGCTAATTAAGATTGTCCTGTGCCTGTGAAAAGTTTTTTTCCAGTTTTGTGACCTCTGGCCCCTGACACCCATTACTCTTGCAAATTTTATGGAAAAATATAAAACATAAAAATATAAAATATAATAGAGATCATATATGGCTCTGTACCATTTATCCTTGTCTCACAAGAGAACTGCCAAGGGGTTCAAAAGGGTAAAGGGTAAGAAAAATGATAATCTGTGTTTGAAAAATCACTCCACCTGAGGATCCAGAGCCTTGGGAAGCAGCTCTGAGTACCCATTGCCTTGTTTCTCCCTCAACTGTTCACTCCATGAAAGGATTTAAATATTTCTGGCTCTAAAAATACCACACACAAATCTGCACTCCCTTCCCCTCAGCTAGGAAGTGCTGAGAGACATAATCAGGGCCCTTACAAGTAATTTTAAAATTGTCATGTCTAAATGAGTAAGTTTTCAACAAACAGCAGCTTTTACAAACTTGTTTTATATGGCAGAAATGAAAAAGCACAGGAAGCTTCGACCGGGTGTTTGCAAGGCTTGATGAGAATATAGGAATATTCTCAATTCTAAGGTCAGATGGGCTCTGGCAGTGCCTTAGAAAAGCAGGCTGATGCCAGAGAAAGTAGGTTTGAGTGGAGAAAAGTCTATGGAATCTTCTGCACTCATCCCCTCCCCCACCAAATCAGTATGTGCAAGAAACCAATGCACTGTTACCATTACCATTGCTGTCATCCTTAAAGAGGTAACATGTAGTAATCAAGATATCTAAGAGCACAGGCATGAGAGTCAGACTGCCTGGATTCAAATTCTAGCTCTACTTCTTACTATCAGAATGATTTACTCTATTTGTGCCTCCCTTTCCTCATCTGTAATATATGGAATCTACATTAAAGGGTTATGATAAGAGTTATTGTAAAGACTAAGTTAATAATACATACAAAGTGCTTAAATAATGCACTATATGTGTTAGTTTTTATCATTTTTATTAGTGGTAGTCCTATTCTAATTATCAGCACCCTAAGGTGTGAAAGGAACTGAAGCTGAGTTTACAATTAAAACAGTTTTGGACATAAAATTTTTTCAATCTTAACTTAGTAAAGTTAAGTGATGCTGCAAGCCATCCAAGCCATACTTGTAATGACTGCTTTACAATCAAAATGAAGTTCCTTATGTTTTGAGATAGAAAAAGAAAATCAGCACTATACCTATTTCGACAGCTTCATATAGCAACCTTCACTTTTACATTGTGATTAATCTTTAGTCCTAATCTATTTGTTCACTCATTTATTCAACAAAAATTTCATTCAATTTTGTTTACTCAGCAAATACTTACCAGTTGCTTACAATCTAATATGTGCCAGTTATTGTGTTTGCTGATGCAAAGACATCAAACACTTCTCTGCTACAGAAGACTTATAAAAACTTTTATTAATTGTGATAGCATAATGGAATGATTATAGCAAGGGAGACATGGGAAGTCTTCATAAGAAAAGTGACGTTTCAGCTGGAATTTGAACTATGGGTAGGTGGGGAGGGCATTCCATACAAAAAGCAAAGTACGTAGTAAGGTTCAGGAATAAGAGTGTGTCTTACTCTGGGCACCGAGAGACATTTAATATACTTGAAGGGAAAGCTTTGCGTTGAAGGAAAAGTGGAAAACAAGGAGGCTACAAAAGCAGAATGTCACTTGCTAGTGAAGAATCTGCACCAAGGACTACTGACTAAGTTCTGAAGACAGAGTAGAGGTAAGACTCCTTGGAGTATGAAACACTTCCGCTTCGTAGACTATGTGCTCTTTGCTGTGTAACAAATTGCTGTGTAACAAATTACCAGAAACTCAGCGACTTAAACACACACAAATTATTATTTTGCAGTTTCCATAGGTCAGGAATCCAGCATATTTTGGTTGGATCCTCTGTGCCAGACTGAAATCAATGAGTCAGCTAGGTTCATTTTTATCTGAAGCTCAACTAAGGAAACATCACTTCCACACTCCCTAAGGTCGTTGGCAGAATTCATTTCCTGCATATATAACCATGATGTTTTCTTGCTGGCTTTTGGCTGAAACCACTCTCCGCTCCCAAGGCTGCTCTCAGATTCTTGCCATGTGGCCCCCTCAGTAGGCTCTCTCACACCATAGAAATTTACTTCCTCAAGGACAACAACAGAATTTCTCTCATGCTTTGAGTCACTTTCACCAGGAAGAACTCAATTCCTTTTAAAAACTCACCTAATTAGATCAGTCCCACTCAAGATAATAATTTTCCTCAACTTTATTGATGTGCCATTGCCAAATAAAATTGTTATGTATTTAAAGTATATAATATTTTAAAAAAGTATACAATTTGATGATATGATATACTTACATGTTGTGACAGAATCCCCACCATAAAGTTAATTAACAGCCATCACCTCGCATATTTACCTTTTTTTGTTTTTTTGGGTGTAAACATTTAAGTTGTATTCTCAAAGCAAATTTTAATTATGCAACACGTTTTTATCAACTATAGTCACAAGTCTAATGTTATACATTAGACATATATATATACATTATATATATATACACATTTTCTTTATCCATTCCTTTATTGACAGGTACTTTTTTTGTTTCCATACCTTAGCTATTGTAAATAATGTTTCAGTGAACTAGGAAGTACAGATATCTCTTTGAGACATTAATGATAATGGTTTCCTCTCCTTTGGATGTATACCCAGAAATGGGATTTCTGGTTCACATGGTAATTCTATTTTTAATTTCTTGAGGAGCCTCCATACTGTTTTACATAGTGGCTGTACCAGTTTACAGTCCTACCAATAGTATATACGTGTTCTCTTTTCTCCACATCCTAGCCAACATTTGTTATCTCTTGTCTTTTTGATAATTGACATTCTAATAAGTGTGAGGTGGGTGACATTTTATTTGATTTGCATTTCTATGATTAATGATGTTGTGCACCTTTTCACAAATTATTGGCCATTTGGATATCTTCTTTGGAAAAATATCCAGATCCTTTGCCCATTTTTAAAATTACCCCTATGTTGTTGTCTAGGAGATTTATGGTTTTCAGGTCTTCCACTCAAGTCTGTAATGCATTTTGAGTTGATGTTTGTGTATGGTGTGTGGTGTAAGATAGGGGTCAGTTTCATTCTTTCACATGTGGATATCCAGTTTTCCCAACACCATTTATTTAAGAGAGGATCTTTTTTTCCCATTGTACAGACTTGGGTCATTTATATTACATTGGCTCCCTTGTCAAAAGTTATTGACCATATATGCCTGGATTTATTTATGGACTCTCTATTCCATTTATTTGTATGTCTGTTTTTATGCCAATACCATACTGTTTTGATTACTCTAGTTTTGTAAAATAGCTTGAAATGGAAGCATGATACCTCCAGCTGTGCTCTTTCTCAAGATTACCTTGGTTACATGGGATCTTTTGTGGTCCATATGAATTTTAGGATTGTTTTCTTTTATACCTATGAAAAATGCCATTAGAATTTTGATAGGGATTGTATTAGAACTATAGATTGCTTTAGGTAATACAAAATGTTTTAACAATATTAATTTGTGCAACCTAGGAATATTAAATATATATTTATTGCTGTCTTATTCGATTTCTTTCATCAACATCTTACAGTTTCTTAGTATATAGCTCTTTCACTTCCTTAAGTGTATTCCTAAGTATTTTATTGTTTTAGATGTTATTGTAAATGGTGTGCTTTTCTTAATTTCTCTTTCCAATAGTTCATTGTTAGTGTATAGAAATGTAACAAACTTTTGTTTATTGATTTTGTATCCTGCAACTTTACTGAATTTGTTTATTAGTTCTAACAGTGGTTTGATGGAGTCAGTAGGATTTTCTATATATAATATCATGTCTTCTGCAAACAAAGATAATTTTACTTTTTCCTTTCTGATTTGGTGCCCTTTATATCTTTTTCTTGCCTAATTGCTCTGGCTAAGACTTCTAGTACTATGTTAAATAAAAGTGGTGAGAATGGGCACCCTTGTGTTGTTTCAGATCTTAGAGGGAAATCTTTCAGCTTTTTAACATTGAGGATATTAGCTGTCATATATGACTTTTATTATGTTGAGGTACATTCTTTCTATACTTAATTTGCTGAATTTTTATCATGAAAAATTTTTGAATTTTGTCAAATATTTTTTTTCTGCACCAAATGAGATCATATAAAGTCCTATGACTTTTATCCTTCATTTTGTTAATGAAGTGTATCATATTGGTTGACTTGTGGATGTTGAACCATTCTTGCATCCCTGGAATAAATCCCATTTATTTACAGTGTATGATCCTTTTGATGTAGTGTAGAATTTGGTTTGCTAATATTTTGATGAGGATTTTACATCTATGTTTATCAGGTATATTGGCCTGCCATTTTCTTTTTTTGTACTGTCTGTGTCTGGCTTTGGTATCAGGACAATGCTGGCCTTGTAAAATGAGTTAGGAATGCTCCCTGTTCCTCAATTTTTAGGGAGAATTTGAGAAGTTTTGGCATTAATTCTTTTAAAAAAATGTTAAATGTTTATTTTATTTTTGAGAGAGAGAGAGAGAAGGCAGGGGAGGGGCAGAGAGACACACACACACACATATTCCAAAGCAGGGTCCAGACTCTGAGCTGTCAGCACAGAGCCTGACACGGGACTCGAACCCACAAACTGCAAGATCATTACCTGAGCCAAAGTTGACACTCAACTGAGCTACACAGGTGCCCCTGCATTAATTCTTCTTTAAATGTTTGGGGGAATTTACCAGTGAAGCCATCTGGTCCTGCACATTTCTTTCTTGAGAGACTTTTGATTACTGATTCAGTTACTGATTCAATTCAATTACTAGTTATTGGCCTGTTCAGATTTTCTGTTTCTTCATGATTCAATCTTAGTCGGTTGTAGGTTTCTAGGAATGTATCTATTTGTTTTCCAGATTACCTAATTTGTTGGCATATAATTGTTCATAATAGTTTCTTATGACTCTTAATAGTTCTACTATCAGTTGTAGTGTTTCCCCCTTTTATTTATGTGAGTCATTTCTCTTTTTTCCTATAAGTTTATCTAAAGATTTGTCAATTTTGTTTGTTAAAACAAATCACTTTTACTTTCACTGATCCCTTTTATTGTCTTTTTAATTTATATTTCATTTTTTTCTGCTCTTACCATTGTTATTTCCTTCCTTCTAGAATAATCTCTGTTTTGATTATCTCAAAGCCAGCTGATTTAGGACCCTAATTATATCTTCAAAATCTTTCACATTTATCATATAATATAATCTAACCAAGTAAGTGATTATTCCATCATTTCATAGATCTTCCCACAGATAAGGGGAGAACATAGAGTATATGCATCATAGGCTGGGAAACTTGGGGACCCTCTTAGAATTTTACCTATAACAATAGACTTTCTGCTTTTATGGGTTAATGGGATAATTTTGACCTCCATAATATCTTCTGAAAGACTTATTTAAGGGGTCTAAAAAATCATTTTTCTTTTCCTCAGTTATTTTCCACACATTTCAATCATGTTAAATAGTATATGTGCTAGACTGACTGTACCCTGCAGTAAATTTTACTTTGTTTTTTCTAGTAGTGATTAGCTGTGACTATATTACCAAAGTCATTTTCTAGTCATATCAGCCATGCACTAATATGTATATTTGAAATGATTTATTGAGTTCAAGCAAATATAAATCAAAATTCAAAAAAAAATTTAAAAACTTCTAATATATTCAATGAATCAAATAGCTTTTAATTTCACTCATGAAGTACATTTGTCATTTGCGCATCAAACACAAACATATACATACATTTTCCTAAGGACTAGGTTGGGGGAGATACTCAATAAAATGTGTTAAAAGATTTATAAGCTGAAGCTGTTTGAAAAGTTGTTTGAATCTTTGGTGGTATCTATTCTTTGCCAGATGTAAGCCCAGGCAGATGTAAGCCCAGGCAGACAATATCAGCCAGGGTTAAAGCTCTACTGTTCTGACATCAATGAGAACCTTGTGGAGACAGTTTCACCCAAAGGCAATGGAGCAAAATGAAAATAATGGGCTTCCTTGAGTGTTTCTTTGTGTCTTTTTTGTTGCTGTGGAAGAGATCTATGTTGTAGGGGTAATTAAGTGTTCCAAAAGTACACAAAGGACTAGAGAACAGTCCTGAGTGATGTGAGAGAGCTTTGGTGTACAAGGCAGACAATTAAATATATTGGTGAGGCATTACATAGTATCTAATAGCTAACCCTTGGAAAAGTAAAGTGAAAGAAGAAAGAAAAGAAGAGATTGGCATTAGTGGATTACTTGCATGAAGAGGTAGAACAGGGATGGGGTCACAAATGTGTTCTGTTTCATCCAATGGAGGTGGGGCTCTTCTTCTGTGCAGCCATTCCTCATGGTGATTACATTGGTGCATATTTCCTTAAGTGAATGGGTTTTATAGACAATCCCCCCCCCCCCCGGGATGTGCTTACTTGAATTTTATATCAAGAAATCAGGCTTGAAAGAAAATAAGGTGGTATATAACTTTTGTAGTCATTTCATATTCTTGGATATTTTGTTTTGCATTTTTCATCTTTTTTTCTCTTTTCTTCTGTTTTAGAGATTTTTATTGAGATATCCTCAAGCTTAGAGGTTCAGTCCTCTGCCTTGTCTAGTCTACTAATGAGTCCATCAAAAGCATTCTTCATTTCTGACACAATGTTTTTAATCTCTGGTAATTAAAAAAAATTCTTTCTTTGGATCTCTGTCTAATGACATTATCTATCTGTTCTTGGATGTTGTCTACTTTTTCCACTGATTCCATTAGCATATTAGTCATAAATTTTTTTAAATTCCTGGTCTAATAATTCCAACATTCCTGCCATATCAGACTCTGGTTATGATGTTTGTTCTATCTCTTCAAACTGTAATTTTTGCCTTTTAGTATGAGTTATAATTTTCTTGTGAAAAGGTGGGCATTATGTACTGAGTAAAGCAATTTGTAGTGAATAGGCCTGTTGTAATGTAAGGTTTTCAGGGAGAGGATGTGTTCTATAGCCTTGTGATTAGGTCTCAGTCTTTTTGTAAGCCTGTGAGGCTGAAATGTAAATTTCATCGGTGCTTCTTAGAATTTTTTCCTTCTTTACATGGGACCAGTTGGCTAGCAAGTGCTGGAGTTGTATATTTCCCTTCCCCTACATAGATTAGGCACTGATAAGTCATATTATATTAGCCCCTGGTAAAATAGCTTCTCCTGAAAGCAGGGGAAACTTATCCTACTTAAGAAAACGAGAATGCTCAGGCAAACCTCAAAATGGTTCTTTTTCCTCTCCTCTGACAGAAGTACAAGGGAATTTTCCTCTGAACTCACTGTGAGGCTCCTGTAGGTAAAATTCACGAAGTGTGGAGGATCTCCGATGACTAGTTCTCCCTGGAGTTTTTAACTTTCAGACTTGTGCACACTGAAGCTCTAGCAATTCATCAATTACAGTTCAGATTTTTCTACTTCAGTACTGATTCCTCCAGAGGTGCCTGCTTTTGGGTTTCTACTCTAGTAAGTCTGATTCTCTATATTTACTTGACTGTCGCTCCAGTTCTGAGGATAGCAGTTTTTCCTGCGCCTTCATTTCTCTGATGGATCTAAAAAGAGTTACTGACTTTTTTGAGTTTTAGATTTTTTTGTCTGTTTGTTTGTTTGTTATTTTTAGCTTTTTACTTGTTAAGATTCAGTGGTGGCTTCTAAACTCCTAATATGTTGGACCTAAAACTGAAGTTTCCAAATATACTTTTTAATCAAGCATAGGAATTCTTGATCTAGTGTTGCCTTGATGCCCAAAGTTCACTATTAATTTTATATGGGATCTACAAAAAAATTAAACACACTCTGAGTCAAAATTAGTTTGATATTCATAGACTGATTTGTATAAACTTTTATTTTATATTTATTATACTCTGGCTAAAATACTACATGGTATGTTATTTTTTTAAGGGGCACAAATGCCAGATGCATTTTTTATTAGCAAGGCTGTTGATGTATGTGCACATCAAAATACTACTTAGTATTAAGTAGAAACTTAATCTACGTTTCCAAAGAACAATTCATATTCTGCCACCTTCTCTCTTAGAAGGAGACAGACTTGGCCAATTGATATATTATATTGCTCTTCGACTGGAACCAGTTTTCTCTCTTATATACATTCCTGCAATGTGTCATTTATCGTTAAAAATATTCAAGAGCAATCATTTTCTTATAGAAAGTATTTACCAATTGCTTCTAGCCTTTATTATTGATTCATGCAAAATTCATAGAGTAAAGAATGTTTTTTTTTAAACTACAGTTTTCCAATAAAGAGAAACGATAAATAAGGCCCAGGAATGAAATTCCATTTCCCTGCATAAATGCTACAATGCAGTATGTAAATAGATAACTTTTAAAGATGATCAAATCTAGAAACTTAAATTAGAACTTGGAGGACATCTACCCAACTTCTCACCCAAATTAAGAATCTTTTCAGTAATACCCCTGGGAAATAATCATATTATTGTTTCCTGGAAAAACACTAAGAAGCTTTTTTGAATACACAATGGATTTTATTCCACACATTTAAATGTGTCATTAACAGACTGTTATGGTTGAACACTGTATATGGGTGGTAGGTGAAAGAAGGGAGGGATAAACAGACCTGAAACTACAACTCCTGTCTCCAGACTCCTTGCCAGGACTTCTTACCACAAATCCAGAATGATACCAACCAGACAGCCTAGGGAAGGCAGAATCCTGGCTCAGAGAACATAGTAGGGACATATTTTTGGCATTAGTTCATGCGTCTCTTACAGGAAAAAAAAATGCATTTCTTCTAAAAACAGATAAACTAAAATGTATATCTAAACTTAAAGGTAAGTCCAATATTCTGCCTAGAAAATGGTGCCAATCAAGGCAGCATGACACTACAAAGAAAATCGTTCCCCGTGTGCCATCTTGGTACCACTCAGAGTTCTCACGATGTCTCTAAACAAAGCTCTACAACAATTCTATTTTATTGCCTAAGGAAGAGGATCTTACAAATTTTGTACTCACTATCTCACCTATTAATTTGACTCAGTTATCTCAGTGTTAGTGACATAATATATTTTTAAATCCTAGCCTGATTATTTTTACTTTGTTCATGTCTCCTAGCCTATCTCTTCACTTATATGCATGCAAAAATTGTATTAACCCAATATTTTAAAGGTCTATTTTGTGTAGGGTAATGGACATTCAATGTAATAAACCTAAATTTGATATTAGTACATGCAAAATATTTTTGAAGATTAAATCTACCATACAAAATAACATAATTCACTCCAAAGTTAAAAGCAGGCTACATTAGTCATTGTTTTGTTATATTCATTAATGTATTCTACAAATATTTGTTGCGTATCCAATGTATTTCAGCCTCTGTTTTAAGTTTTGTTGATACAGTCTGAACAGAAGAATTGAAACTCAATCTTACATTCTTGTTTTAGGAGACACTGGCAACAAACAAGTTAAATTAAGAATATACGTAGTATGTAAGATGGTAATGACTGAAATAGGGAAATGTAGCAGGGAAATGAGGTAGAGGACATGTGGAGGTGCAATTTTAAATAGAGATCCAGGGAAGGTGTCAATGAAAATGTGACATTTAAGTAAAAACCTGAAGGATGTGGGAAAGTGAGCTTTGTGGATGCTTGTGAAGAGAACATTCCAAACAAAGGGAAAAGCAAGTGTGGAGGCTCTGGGGCAAGAATACACCTAGAGTATTCAAGGAAAATCAAGAGGCCAGTGTGGCTGGAGGAGAGTGAGAGACATTACATGGACAGAAGTCAGAGCAGTCATACCTTAGAGACTTTGAGGTCAAAATAAGAGGTTATTAGAGAGTTCTGAGTGGAGGGGTAAAATGATTTTACTTATATTTTAACAAGTTCACCAGTGGCATTATGCAAAATAAGAAGGCAAAGGACAAAGAAAGACTACTTGGAAGGCTTTCATATAATGATCTAGCTGAAAGATGAAGGCAGATTGGATAACGTCAATAGCACTGCATGTGTCTTAAAAAAGATTGATCCTACAGTATGTGCTGTTGAAGTGAATGTAAAATATGACAGTGAAAGTTTGACTCCAAGCTTTCTTGGTTTCATCAACTGGAAGGATGGAGTGGCCATTAACTGAGATGGGAAAGATTATAGGAGGGGCAAGTTCAGACACTGAGTTTGAGCTGTCAATTAGATGTCCAAGGAAGATTTAGACTAGGCAATGGGTAATATAAGTCTGGTGTTCAAAGGAGTTTCAGACAAGATGTGTACATCTGGGCATCATTGGCTTATAGGAGGGATTTCAGTCAATGAGATTCGATGAAGTTGTAAAAGGAAAACAGAGAGAGAGAGAGAGAGAGAGAAGTTCAAAGACTGAGTGTTGATCACTCCATTATTTAGTGGTTGGAGAAATGAGGAGGAGCTAGTAAAAGGCACTAAGAAGGAAAGAAAGTCCTGGAAGCCAAAAACAGTTTCTTAGGAAAGGATCAATTATGTCAAAAGCTGCTAATACGTCAACCATGTTGAAGACTGAGAGATGGCATTGGATTTAACTACATAGAGATCACTGGTGACATTGACAAAGGTAGCTTTAGTGAAGTGGTGGAGATAAAACTAGGTGGAATAGTTTAGAAGGAATAAAAGGAGATAAATCAGAGACTGTGGGTAGAAAAACTTTTTGAAGAGTCTTGATATAAAGGAAAACAGGAAAGAAAGGACTACCAAGTTTTCTTTTTTTTTTTTAAATGGGTGAAATAAGATGGATTTTCCTCTCTTTGTGGGCATTAGAGAATTTATTTTTTTAAAAAGGCAATTTATTTGAGAATCTATGTGCCAAATAGAAACACGATAATATAATCTTTAAAAGCCTATTTTTAGGCCAGGAAAGCATTATTATTTACAACTAATGGTTGGTATAATTGCAAGAACAGTAGTTTATAGTCCATAAACACAATATGACCTTCTTTCAAACACACTGAGCTTCTTTTTTCTATGTTTACAAAATATTAGAAATAAAACCCAAACGCTGAAATGAATTTTAAGAGACAAAAAGATTGAGACTAGTGTTTAAGTATAAGAGAAAGCCCAAGGATATTGAAATTCCTTCGCATTTATGTATGGTTTGTATAAGTCACTCTGGAGAAAAAAAATGCAAGCCTAATCTCAGTTAAATAAATGTTTTCATTTTTGGAAGTTTTCACAAAACTTAAAAGGATAACTTACTTGGGGTATATATTTTAATGAAATAAAATCTTCTCTGGGAAAAGAATCTGAATAATCTCATGGTATTATTAAGGAAATTAAATAATACTTTTGATAACAAGCAAAGGAGAGAAAACTAATAACTAACTAATACCACCTACAACTGTTACTAAGTCATAGTGCCAAAAAATGTTAACTAAAAGAATTCTGTGTGTGCCTGGAAGTTCAAAGACACTGACAATGTCAGGGAATGTAGAACAACTTAATATTATAGATTAAAGAAGAAATCTTTTTTCAATGTTGACTTATACTATTGAAAATATTAAAATAATTAGATATAACCACATACATTTTGGTTAGAGTTTCTCCATCCTCTTTTTTCTAACACACACACACACACACACACACACACACACACAAACGGAGTTAAAACAAAATCTCATAAGAGCAATAATTTTAGCTATGAATGTAGACTAGATGAGAAAGGGAAGAAAGCACATTTATCCCAACACTAAAGAGGGAATTTTTTATTGTGAAAAAAACATTAAGACCAAAAAAAAAAAAGAAAAAGAAATTACCAAGTGTTCAATGAACTGGAGGCTGTACTAAAATAGCATGCATTTTGTTGAGAAGAAAAAGTCACTCATAACTCAACATGAGCAATTACAATCTATCTCTTGTTTTTATCTCCTTTGAAATAAAATACACTCTATATGTTCTCAACATGTGGGGAATGATACTCAATAGAGAATAATATGAAAATGGAAGCAGCATAATTATCCATGGAGGAAAATGGCAACATTCTAATCATGGTGTATCTTGCACTACCAGATTTCCCACATTATTTTTTTCAGAGTATAAAAGCCATTGAAGTAGAGTACAAATGTAAAATTAAATACTGTGGAATAGTTCAATTCCTTTAGAACTGGCATGTTACAGAATAAGTCTAGTTTATGAAAAAGGAAGTCTCTATCATTGAAATTTCTGTCAACTTTACTTATTTCACAAGTTATAGAAAATTTTTAGGTACAAATGAACATTTTAAATACTGATGCATAATTTTGATACTTCAGATGTTCACCTTTATGATTAAAAAGTCAGTAATTTTGGCAAAAAGGAGAACCATCTCTGGATAATTTTAGAAGAAAAAATATAATTTCTTTAGAAGGTAAGTTCTTAGTGTCCTTTAGTAAGCTTAACAAGGTTTGGATGGAAGTAGGATTTAAGTCAATATCTTGGATTAGCAAAATAATCCTATTATATCTCTACATAAAATATATGTTAATAGTACGGCAGTAAGCTGAAAAATAAAAGTTAACTAAAAATAGTATATGTTTCTGTTAATAAAAGTAATACTCAATGTAGATTGCATGAAAACTATAGACACAAGATAAAATACAAATCACCTGTAATCAACACTCATGAGTAGCATTTAACATTTGGTGTATACATTTGAAGACATTTTTTATTCATGTCATATCAACTAAATTAAGATCATATTGTAATATGTAATATTGTTTTGCATCTATTTCAATAATGCTTTGGAATGAATATTTGTCTTTATTTAATATATTTGGAAGAGATCATATACATAAACAATAATGTATTTAACAACTCCTTCATTGTTGTATATTAAGATGTTTCCTTTTTTCATATCCTAAATGGGGCTGAGATTAATACATATATTGAAGTTTTAGTTTCAGTTTAGTGCCTTTATCATTATATTCATTCAGTTATTCCACATCTAAATACAATTCACCAAAGGTGGAATGAACAATTAAATATTTAATTAAATTTATTATGCCTAACACAACTCCAAATATTTTATGAGCATTAGAGCTTTTAACGAAAATGTAATTAAAAATGAGAAATGAAAAAGGAAACAGAATCAGAGGAAGACAAATGACTGAATACAAGGCATAAGATCTCATACAGTTGATAGAAGTAAGTCATAATGTTTGGAGTTTCTGAATAGCCAAGCCAGAAAAGGAAATATACTGCAATTCCCAATACCCATGAGTACCAATTCTTAGGATTAAAATAATAATGCTAGAGTTCACTTTTTCTAGATACTGTAACTTGAGGAAACGTTCTTCCCTGGATTTTCATGAAGACAAGTCAGGTTGATCAAGTGGGTTTCATCTCCAACAACATTCTTGTAACTTATTCTGACACAGCTATTTATCATACTGTCTCTCCATGTAGACCAACTGCCTAATGGCAAGATCAAATAACCTTCAAATACACATTAGTGGGTTCTTACTTGTTAACTAAATTTCTATTAGAAAAATTCTATAAAATAGTGACCACTTGACCAAATAAAAACTAACATGTGTGTATATTTACATTTTTAATTTAATCACATTTAGCTTTAAAAAGCCATAGAATTAAAACATTTTGATCCCCTTTTTGATGGGGGGGAATATTATGACAGTTGGCATAGAAGCTGTCATTATAACAGAGATTTACAGTATATCATCTTGTTTCCAAAGAAGTGACTTTGTTTTCAAATTGCATACTTTACCTATTCCAAATAGAATGTGAGTTGGCTTACAGTCAAAAACAAAAGTACATAGAACCACTGACACTAAAATAAAATAAGAGTCATGAAATTATGTTATGCTAACTGGGAGTACATACTTATACCAAAAAAATTAGGCTGAGAAGAGCTACTACATTAAAATCCTTGGCTATAAATGTGACATAAGTCTAATTAAATAATAATGGGAAATACTCCAGCTCATCTGGAAAAACAGACATTTTGTTACCATAGAATTTAAACTTAACTCTTAATTAAATATCAGCACCAGATTTCCAGGTAAAAAGGATAGATTTCTCCCTCCTTCAATATCTAATGAAATGAATAAAAAATAGAAATTAGAACAAAAAAATTCATTCATCAATCCATGAACAAGGAAAGGGCACAAATGTAGTATGGACTTTAAACACAACACCACTTTATATAAATGGTACTGGGAACTGATTAAATATGGACAATTCTCACAAATACTACCAATTTTATTTTATTTTATCTTTTAATTTGAACGATGGAGAACAGTAAGTGGGAGTAGAGTGAATAAGTGAAAACAGGTCTTAGTGAATAACACATGGACTCCAGGTATCCTCCATAAACTGAAAAAATGATCTAAAATTCTGAGGCACGTACACCCCTCTTCTCTAAATTCCTACCAGCTCCACTGTGAAAGTAGGACTCTTGGTCTTTACCAGGTAAAGGAAACATTCATACAGGAGTAACGAAATTCTCAAAAGAGCCCTTTCTCCCTAACAAAGACTGCATGAAGTTCTAGTTGATGTCTCCTAAACAAGCAACAGAAAAGTCTCCTAAACAGGCAACAGAACAAAATACCTGAAGCCCCAAAATGTAATTTGGCCAGAAATACAGACATGCCAGAGTCAAGATGGGAAGGGGAGTTAAGAAGTCATCCACAATATTTTAGGAGAAATGAACTCTCTAGACCCAGTGAGATTCAAAGATATGGTCTTGCAGGCATCCAAAAACACTAAACAACCCTTCTCAGAAATGTATATAACATATGAATGAGAGAACAGTTTGGAAAAATATGTTAGCTCCAAAACAGAAAATGTGTTCCTACTAGTATTTTAAATCATAGGAGAAATTAATGAGAGTAAGGATTTAATATATAAACGAACTCAAACACAAGATGATACAACAACAGAATGAGATTTAAAAAAGAGTCAACAAAATGATTTGAGGCTCAAAATAATACTATTACAGAAGTAAAAGAAAATCAGAAATAAAGTATAGAATAAGTATGCTTTATAATTGAAATAATAATATAATAATATACAAGAATGACTTGAGATAATTACACTGACTGCAGACAAAAAGACTACACAATCACAGCAATTTGAAGGGAAAAAATAGATACTGAGGCAAGGCAAAAATGAACTAACATGAAGATAAACTGGTGCTCTTAACAGAGAATCCAACCAATTGATCAGGAAAATGATTTGAATATATAATATTAACAAAAATCCTTGAGTTTAAGGGATGTCTAAATTAGCAGATTAACAAAACCCACCTACATCTTAGAAAAGATGGTTCAGAAGGATTCCTAAGAGCTGGTCTAGTTTGATGACCTGAGATTCAAAACTAACAACGGTGAAGAAAGCAATATTCTAAATTTTACTAGTCTGGAGGTATTTAAGAGGAAGATAAAGAAAAACTGCCCCAAGTCATCCTATGTATAAGATCTGGACTAGGATTCTATGAGCCCAGAATGCTTTGAGAGTGTCCCAAAGGCTGTGGGATGTCTAGACAATGATGATCCAACAGACGATTTTCAAACTCAGAGTGAAAAGGCATGAGAGATACTGTGGGTTGGCTCTTTCAAATTCCTTTACATCTTCTTTCTATTTGGAAAAGATGGGACAACTATAAACAACATTCCAGAGGAATTCTGCTTCTATCATGCCCAAGTAACTGGTGCTAGACTTATTTTCTTGTGATACACTAATAGAAAACTCAAAACAATATACAAAACAGCGGTTTTCAGACATTGGACAAGAGGTAGCACAAGACAGTGATACCCGAGAAAAAGGGTAAAAAAGGAAATGAGTCCTACAATCCTCCTGGTTTTCTATCTGGAGGCAACTTCCAGACTACAATGCAGGAAGAGATTTTCTAAATAAGTACAATCACAAAATAAGCACAGTCTTTTCCTTCAGGTACAAGAAGTGTTCTCTAAGAAATCTGGTTCCTCTGAGCTTCAATTTCCTGATACATATAATACCCTTGTTTAGAACTGTTGCAAAAATTACATTGTATTAGACAGATGTATATTGATATACTCCCAAGTCCTGATAAGTGCCCAGTAAATCTTAACTATTATTACTACTATTTACATATCTCACAGTATTTGTATTTATAGTGAGGTTACCAGATTGAACTGAAGAAAATTTAGAATTTCATGAAACATAGAGTACTTATCACAAGACTATAAAATTGGGAGAAGCTTTTCAAAATCCACATAATGGCAAATCATAAATGGAACTTTTAACAATTAGACTTTTCATGGGATGGAAGAAAATGGAAATATTAAAAAATGTTTGCAATTGTGTTGTACAATTTATGAGCTGAATAATGAGGGTGTTTACTTGCAAAGGGAGCTTAACAAAAAAAATCATACTACATCTTGAAACTAAACTGCGTGATTTGGAACAAAACCCAGCAGCTGTGAGTCACAACTTGTAACTGAAAACACCAGGGTTGAGGCACTTGTGGAAGATCTGTACATGAAGACTCCTTAGAGACACCATTCCTCTTAATTAGCCCAAGGAAGTGAAGGAAGGTCTTTTACATATTACTCTCAGGTGCTTGATAATGCTTTCTAGCCTGAGGAACCTAATCACATGAAAACTTTTATCTTCTAGGTGAGATCATTATCCTTTACAAATGGGCTGCTTGAGAGCAATAATTCAACATTTAATTGTGTTTTCTTTATTTTTCCTAAGAGATAAGTCCAGGAAAATATGAATTGCATTGTTGTTGAAGTTTCAGCAGACCTTAGTATCAGAATAATGTTCCCAAATGGCATCTTTCCTATGATTAGTCAACAATATGAGCTTTGAGTGTTTGAGTGCAATGTTTATGGGACATGGTGCCATAGATAGTACAGCTTTAACTCTGTACTCCCCTGTGAGGGTTTACCAGCTTTGAAGTAGTTCTGCTCTCTAGAAGCAGCGGAGCATATGTATACACATATTCTGCTATAGTGAATATGATCCCCAAACAACCATAGTTGTAAATTGCAAAATGGCTCTAATTCTTTACCCCTTCCTGTGTCTGTGTCCATGCTCTTTGCCAAATAGCCTTGTAGGGTCCTTCCATCCTGACTCTGGGGTCAGGCAAGAGACTTGCTCAGACAAACAGGCTAGAAAATCAGTTGCCCAGTTGGGCTTGCTCTCCTGTTCTCTGCCACCCATGGGAAGGACATGCTAAAGACTAATTTGCGGGAAGATGAGGTACATGTAAAAGAGATGAGGTATCCCAGTCAAGGCCATTCAAGATCACCCCAAATCCAGTCTACCCCAAACATGTAGGAGAGCCTAGGCACTAGTCAAGACCAGAAAATTCTCCCAGCTAACCTACAGATGTGTGACCTAAATAAGTGCTTTTTGTCTTAGGCCACTGATTTTTGGAAAAGTGGGATATCTAACTTTTAGAATGGCTAGCTTTCATCAAACTGAATCTCTGTCAATTGAACTAAATAAGAAATACAAGCAATTTTCTTGGGGTCTTTTCCATCTTCAGAAATCACATTCCTGCACACTAGCTTCATTTGCTTAGGTACTGGTTGTAACTCAGAAACTCTGCAATAAATGATTTGGCAGAAAAAATACATACTTCCTCTTCTATGTATCTCCAGTTTCATTTAAAAATGTTTCTATTGGCCTAAGGAAATATTTTCAAATGGGGTTTAAAAAATAAGTTAGATTATATTCGAAGAGAGAAGAGTAAAGTAAAGCTGAGTGATCTCAACAAATAATCATCAAAAACTGTAAAGAGTAAATTGGATGTCAAAAACAATTATGTGGGTTTTGGCATTAAATGAAAGACTTTTGTAACTAAGAGAGAATACTTTCTCATTTACAATATGAAATTAAGTCCCCATTTCTAAAAATCTTGGTTAATTAATAAATATGCCTAAGCAACCCATAGAAATTTTGTGAATTTAAACAAACATCTCAAAATTAAATGCTGTAGTTGAAGTATGGTGAGTGTGGACTGGCCTATAATTTATATAATTTTAATACTTGATCTTAGAGTACTTAGAGTTTATTTTTAAAATAGTTTTGGGTAGTTATCTTTCAAAGATAAGCCTGGATGTTATGTTCAGCATTAAAGTTAGAATATGTTTCTTTAGCAAGTAAAAGGCACAAAAATGTTTCTTAGAATTTGCATCCATGTCCTACATATAAAGGTTAATTTTATTCACATTGATAGGTAATTATGTTTCTCAAGTTTTTAGAAGTCTTATTTTCATTTCTTTATAACTTTTTTCTTTCATCTCTAATATGGAAGTACTAGAATTTTATAATCTTGATTTATAAATCACATGGCAATATAGTTAATGCATGTCCAGTGTCACTGAAGATTCATACAAGAGAAAAAATGTTTTTCTCTGGAGGTCTGATTGCAAGTTAAATAATAAAAGTATGTACTGAAACCCAAATCTTATATCACAACTCTTCAAGCTTACTTATTTGTTCATAATCATACTTGTCCTTGCCTTTTCTCTCTTTCTATTTGTTAAAAAATACTCCTAAGACCTCCTTTGCCCCACCATCATGCTGTGTGTTCCTCGCCATGTCTTCTCATAAGACTTTCAGGATCAAGTGATTCCTGGCCAGTAAACAAAGGCAGAATCATTCCATTCCCCAGTGGATTCAGATGAAAACTGGTAATAAAATCAGGTACAACTCCAAGAGGAGACATTGGAGAAGAACCAGGATGTGTCTATAAGGGATGACGCATGAGATGGCACACATATTTACACTGCATGAAGGCCACGTGTATGCTAACACTCTGTAAACATCACTACTACCTGAAAAATAGACACGTTTTATCAGGGAAATGTTTGTTCTCTGCTACTATACTTCTGTACCATAGGTTGGTTCAGTAATAAATATGTGAGACCTTTAAAAAATACTCCTAATATATGTTTCAACACTACAAACATACAAACTCTCAATTATTCTCCATTAGTTTTCATAATCCCACATTTTTAACTACAACTCTAAATACCACAGAACTACATACCAAATAAAAGCATATAACTAATATTTTAGAAAATCTACCCATTTTCTTGAGTAGGCATACTGAAATAATTTGAGTCATGGAAAATATATATAAGAACATTGATCTAGAAGTCAAATTTTAATTTTATGTAATTATTTGCTAAATGATAATAAAATGTAAATGTACATCTCCAAGAAAAGGTACATGTTAAGGAAAGCAATGCTCATTAAACTTAGTTCACCTTTTGTAAACATTACTTATATCTAGCTTAACAGATAATACAATCAAAATCATTAAAATATGTTTGTTAGGTATATGAGCCTTGAAGTTCAGAAATCTCACTTTTTAAAAAATGGAGATGAAGGTAGCCATCTTTCTTTCATGGTTTAGACAAGAATTTTCCTGAGAGAACTGTAAACTACAAAGTTTAAATCCCTGAATAGGGACCTATAAATATCCCAAAACTTAGGTTTCTCATAGATATGTGACACTAACCACCACCTACCCAGAACAACATCACATATTGGGCAGCTTATCTTTACAGCTCAAAATGCAAGTTAGAGCAGATATATATGGTGGGACATGTTCCATCCAAGAGAATTATGCATTAATACACCTGGTTAACTTGTCTCATGATGTGACATACTTGGTAACTTTCTCTACCATTTTGGCCAATACAAACATGCAAAGCCAGAGCTAATTATAGGTAAGTCTTCAACATTTCTGAACCATTTATCTACATTCTATGGGGGCTGCCATAAAAGATTATCAAAGATTATTAAACAGAAAATTAAAGTTGAACAGGAGGGAAGGTCATCCACAAACACTCTGCTAATGTATAGGAGGAAATCTCAGTTTTTAGAATTTGTAGGAAAAAATTCCTTAAAAGAAAATTTAGATTATATCTAAATATGTACAGAAATGAGGTGTATCATAAATTTGGTGCTTCAAACTGGTATGTGGGGTGGCAGGGGGAAAGGAATGGGCTATTCAGTAAGAGGTGTTAGGCTTACTGGGTTCCAGTGGAACCTAATTTGGAGAAATTAAATCTGGATCTAAACCTCTTGTTGTCTAGGTCTCAGTCTATCAATAGCCAAAGTTGTGGCTGGAACATCCCTTGTGGTTCTTATTATGATTGTGGGATGCACTCAGCAATAACCACCAGAAAACTTTGAAAGAGACCAGGTTTATTACTTACAGAAGCTGGAAACTACACCATATACCTGGGACCACACAGTGAGGTTGCAGGGGTTGGGAGAAGAGCATGGGCCTGGGGTTCTGCTTTTACCAGGGTCCAAGGTAGGGCCCTAGGGTTTCACAGGTTTACTCTGTATTGGTGAATTGAAAACATTAAAAAAAAAAAAACAAATGTCATAATATTTACAGAAATACTATAGGTGTTGCCCCAATATAAAAAGTTCCCACAAATTAATACGAAAATGACCATAAGAGTAAGAGATGAATAAACAAAGGCTCCATATAAATTAAAATAAAAGCAGGTCTCAAATTTATTTAAAGATACTCAACCTCATTAATAACTAAAAAAAAATGTAAATAAAAACTATACTGCATCAAATTGGAGAGGATGAAACAATTGGATGAAGCACTGTAGTGGAAAGACTATAGTAAATCATGGGTTCTCATGCATTGTTAGTAAATTTATAAACTGGTAACAGCATATATAACATAATTTGGTAATATTTTCAAAATTACAGATGTTCATACCCATTGGCACGCCAATGCATTCGGAATCTGTTATAGAAATGTGCATGCAGAGATGTGAAATAACCTACGTAGAGGGTATTCACTACATCTCACTGGTAATAGCAAAATATTTATAACAAGATAGATCCATAGCAATAGGAGATTCATTAAATAATTATGGTAGATCTATACATATACAATGGAACACTACTGATATAAAAGAATGAAGAACCTTTATGTATTGATATGAAAGAACACTCAGACACGCATTTTCACGTAAAAAATAATGTAAGTTGAGAGTAACATTGGTGAAAATGGCAGAGTGGAGAATTCCAGGGGCCCATCCTCCCCTAGAAACACAGGAAAATCTGACAAAATGGTCAGAATCAACTTTATTGGAACTCTAGGATATTGTCAGAGATTTGTAGCAACCAGGTTAATGCTTCATCAGGAAAGCAATGTCTGAAGCACAGTGGACTTTTCTGGTGTTTTGACCTATCCCACCTTCTTCTCCACCTTGGCAACCCACATTCCTGGTATCAGTTCTGGTTCTGGAGGGAGCAGAGAAGACCCGGTTCTCAAAAATTTGTGTTTGTCTATTTTGACCACTCCGGAAGATCCCTGAAGGACTAGTGCAAACGGCTTACTTTTATGTTAGTTAACTCATAAGTCTCAGGACAGAGAGTCTACTACACAAGGGAATTCCTCAAAAACACTGAAAGGAAAACACACTAGCTACTGTTACCTGAGGCAGAGGATATCAGCTGGGGCAAAAAATAAGATGTTGAAAAGTCTATCAAGAAAAGCTGTGGAATGGAATGAGATATTTGGAGGAATAAGAGTTTTGAAAGCCTCCCCACATATGGAGAATCTAGAAGGTCACATGCATACAACAAAAAAACACCAAAAATAGATCTGAAACTTTTGTGTGGTGGGTGACAATTTAGGGTCATTAGGATATTTCATTATGGATTAGTAAAATGTCAGTGGTCAGAGGTCCTTTTTCTCCCTGCTTGTCCATTTCTTCAAAGAACCCTACAACCTTATCTGAATGTCTTTGATATCTGTCTTTGCCATTAGACTGCAAGCTCTAGCCATATCTCAGCTATAGAGCCACTGTCTAACATAGTCATTAACTCATAGTTCACACACACGTTCACGAAAAATAGACAAAATTGGAAGCATTAAACATCGAATAAAATAATGTGTGTTATTTCCCTGGTAAACCACCTTGCTCAGTAGTCATGGGTGAAGAATCGAAGGGAGAGAGAGTCATTTGTTACCTGACTCAGCCCTTCAGTAAAGACCCAAGGGATATTCAGCTACCTTTGAAAGCAGTGTATTGAGCCACAAATATAGAGAAATTAAACTGGACCACATAAAACCACATAAACATTGGAGTGGTTTTATTATCACTTTGTGATAATAAAAGGAGAGAAAAAATGTGTAGGTATTTTTTTATTATCAAAATAAAACTAAAAGTACATCTAAACATTGAACAGAAGTTTATGTTTAGAAGTTTATGCCTTTTTTAAAAAGGCATATAGAAATTTAAATATTTTCCCCAAAGGCATATATTGAAGAAGAATATAAAGCTGAAATTATGGCTTTTTAAGTGAAATCATCAGCAAAACCTTCAAGAAAGGGGGAAGAATTAAGAAGACCTTTGAGAAAGTGTAAGTTAAGAATTATAAATTTTTAATGCAACCCATTGGTTCAGAGTCTCAGAGAATCAGGTTACACGATAGGAAAAAGTTTAAAATCAGTAGATTAGTGTTTTTCAGACATGGGGAATGAGCCTGCCATGTATCCCTTCCCAGGCTCTAGTCATGGATCTGATGACGATTTCAAGCATTCGCCCCAGGAAGAAAGAACATAGCGCTGAGGGACTGTGGAAAAAATCTACAAAGTATTGAAAAAAGAGAAAAGTAAAATATCCGGGGTCTAAGAAAAAAAAACAGGGAAACCAAATATCATTCCTGTAGATTCAGAGGGAATAAAAAGTAGACATTTTAGAAATATAAAACAATCTAGGTTGTCTTTAATGAATGAAACAAAGAGGGCCATTTCATAGGCATAAAAGATTTCAGAAAATAATACTGCTTCCATGATCCTTTTGGAAAGAAAGACATAAAACTGCATTCCAAGTAACTGAAGACACAAAGAAATGGAAAAATATTCCATGCTCATGGATGGAAAGAATACTGTTAAAATGTCGATACTACCTAAAGCAATCTACATATTCAATGCAATCCTTATCAAAATCACACCAGCATTCTTCACAGAGCTAGAAAGGACAATTCTAAAATTTGTATGGAATGAGAAAAGACCCCAAATAGCCAAAGTAATGTTGAAAAAGAAAACCAAAGCTGGAGGCATCACTATTCCAGACTTTAAGCTGTATTACAAACCTGTAATCAAAACAGTATGGTACTGGCACAAAAACAGACACAGAGATCTAAGGAACAGAACGCAGAACCCAGAAATGTACCCGCAAACATATGGCCAACTAATCTTTGACAACGCAGGAAAGAATATCCAATGGAAGAGAGTCCTTCAGCAAATGGTTTTGGGAAAACTGGACAGCAACATGCAGAAGCAGGAACCGGGACCACTTTCTTACACCATACATAAAAATAAATTCACAACTGATGAAAGATTTAAATATAAGACAGGAAGTCATCAAAATCCAGAGAAGAAAACAGGCAACAACCTCTTTGACCTGAGCTGCAGCAGCTTCTTACTTGACA
Source organism: Cryptoprocta ferox (assembly GCA_028646485.1). Classification (NCBI taxonomy): domain Eukaryota; kingdom Metazoa; phylum Chordata; class Mammalia; order Carnivora; family Eupleridae; genus Cryptoprocta; species Cryptoprocta ferox. The sequence goes on from CM053559.1 coordinate 74,942,624, forward strand.
TGTCTCTAGAGGCAAGGAAAACAAAAGCAAAACTGAACTCTCAGGCCCTCATCAAGATGAAAATCTGCACGGCAAAGGAAACAATCGGCAAAACTAAATGGCAGCGGATGGAATGGGAGAATTTCAGATAAAGGGTTAGTATCCAGAATCTGTAAAGAACTTAATTAAACTCAACACTCAAAAAACAAATAAGCCTGTGAAGAAATGAGCAAAAGACATGAATAGACATTTTCCCAAAGAAGACAACCAGTTGGCAAACAGACACATGAAAAGATGCTCAACATCGCTCATTATCAGGGAAATACAAACCAAAACCACATTGAAGTGCCACCTCACACGTGTCAGATTGGCTAAAATTAACAATAACAGATGTTGGAAGGCTGTGGAAAAAAGGAAACCCTTTTTGCACTGTTGGTGGGAATGCGAACTGGTCAAGCCACTCTGGAAAACACCATGGAGGTTTTTTAAAAAATTAAAAATAGAACTACCCTACGACCCAGCAATTGCACTACTACTAGGTATTTATCCAAAGGATACAAAAATGCTGATTTGAAAGGGCACCTGCACCCCAATGTTTATAGCAGCACTATTGACAATAGCCAAAGTATGGAAAGAGCACAAATGCCCATCAACTGACAAATGGATAAAGAAGAGTGGTACATATATACAATGGAATATTACTTGGCAATCAAAAAGAATGAAATTTTGCCATTTGCAAGAATGTGGATGGAACTAGAGTGTTTTATGCTAAGCAAAATAAGTCAGAGAAAGACAAATATACGATTTCACTCAAATGTGGAATTTAAGAAACAAAACAGATGAACATAGGGGAAGGGAAGGAAAAATAAAAATAGAAAGGGAGGCAAACTATGGAAGACTCTTAAATACAGAGAATAAGGGTTGCTTGGGGTTTAAGGGGTGTTGGGTGGGGGGATGGGCTAAATGGGTGATGTGCATTGAGGAGGGCACCTATTGGGATGAACATTGGGTGTTATATGTAAGTGATGAATCACTAAATTTTATTCCTGAAATCATTATCACACTATATGTTAACTAACTTCGATTAAAAAAAAAAACACCAAAAACAAAGAAACTCCACAAACAAACCCTATATTCCAAATAACTGAGATGGGAAAATACTGAAACTGCAGCAAGCTTTGAATCTAGCATGGGAATCAGTGTAAAAAAGTTATGAAAGTAATTTCAAAAATGAATTCAAAGATTTTACTTAAAAGAAAACATATGTAATAAAGATATAATTTAATCTCAAGACATCCAAATGACAAATTTGGATAAGATTCACTGCAAATCATACACATTTACATGTGTTTATGTAAATATAAACAAAATTTTCAATTAAAAATAGAACATAGTGAAATTAGTAAATAGAGTAAAAACAGCTGTTACATATATTCATCTGAATTAATTATATTTTGCTTGTATTACTTCAAATCAGTAGGAAGATTAATAACTGTTCTTTAAATAGTGCTAGGAGGACTGATTAATAATTTTGAAAGAAAAAAGCCAGATTCTTACTTCATAACTTATACAGAAATATTTTCCAGTTGAAAATACTGAAATGTTAGAAAACATTCTACTACTAACAGTAATTAATGTACTGAATATTTTACAATATTGGAGAATAGGAAACAACGTTTCTAAATATGTTAGAAACAAGTTGAAAATATGTTTGTTAGTTATTCAAAGATAAATGTTTAATTTCATTAATAGCAAATACATTTTTAAATCAATACAAAACATATCCATAGGAAACAAAAAAAGACTGAAGAGAAAATTCACACATTCTCTCTTTTTCTCACACACACACACACACACACACACACACAAACATAAAGAAAGAAATGCCAATTATGAACCATGATTCAACATAACCTTTACTCAAAACAAAGTCAAAATGTCTAAGTTCTGTTGGTAAGAATCTGGGAAAATGTGATTTTATACCACTGACAGGAAAAATTTGTGTACATTTTTCAAGGAACAAATGAAAAATTTCCATAAGAAGCTTTACAATTGTGTATACTCTTTGACAAGCAATTCTACTTTTAAGACTTTGTCCTAAGTAGGTCACTGTGAATATACACAATGGTTATCATCAAGGATATTCATCACAGTCTACATACCAAAGAATATAGAAGTGACATAACTAATGAATAACAAGAAATTTCTTTTTTAAAATTAAATCCATGCAAAGGAATACTGTATGGATATTAAAATTATATTGTACAAAGCTAATAAATGATATGGAATAATGACTATCACCTATTTTTAATTCCAAAAAATTCTAAAAGATAGTATATGCAGTTTAACTCTCTTTTTATAAATAGTGAGAATATAAAAATACATGAACTATATCCACACATACTAAACTAATAACTTTTCCTGAGTCATGGGCAATATTTTTTTTAAGTTTTCAACCTTTCTTTGTATTTTATATATTTTCTAAAATAAAAATATACCTTTTGTAAAAGAACTATAAGTATGGACATGTATGTATATGTAAATTTATGACTGCTTAATTTATCTCTTCTAGGCATTTATCCAGAAGAAATTAGCAGAGGTGTTGAGAATTACTTGGCTATAATTATTTTTGTCATGAGATTATTCACAATAGCCAAAATTTGGATATATACTTAATCTAGGAATTTGTTACATAAATTATGCTGAGTCTATTTTATGGCAAATCATGCAGCTATTAAAGTTCATATTCTCTTACATTATTTCATGACTGAGAAATGCTAAAAAAAACCTAGAATAATATAAATTATTTTATGTCATATTATCTCAATCTTATATAGGAGGTATGTGTGCATGCGTGCACACACAGAACAAAACTTTGATGCTGAGGACAGATGTGGAAATAGAGAATACATACATGCTTTAAGTGAGTCTGGCATTCCAGTCCTAATGATTTACAGTAGTCCCCCCTTATCAGTAGGGGATACATTCCAAGATCCCCCAAGGGATGCCTGAAACCACAGATAGTACCAAACCCTATAGACACTATTTTTTGCCTATAGGTACACACCTATGATAAAGTTTAATTTATAAATGATGCATGTAAGAGATTAACAATAATAACAAAATAGAACAATTATAAAAATAGATTGTAATAAAAGTTATAAGCCTTGGGTGTCATATGTAAGAAATGAATCATTGGGTTCTGCTCCAGAAGCCAAGACTACACCGTATGTTAACTAACTTGGAATAAAAAAAAAAGTTATCTGAATGTTGTCTTTCTCTTTTGAAATACCATATTGTGTTGTACTCATCCTTATTCTTGCGATGATGTGAGATGATAAAATGCCTACATGATGAAGTGGCAGGCTACTGGTGACCTTCTGACCATATGTTAGAAGGAGGATCATCTGCTTCCTGTCCACAGTTGACCATGGGTAACTGAAACCCTGGAAAGTGAAACTGCAGATAAAGGGGGTCTACCGTACCTCTAGAATGATGAAGGAATCTGCAGATTCATTCAATAAATCACCCAATGCAAGTAGCTATCAATGATGAGATAGATTAAAAAAATGCTGATGACTAAGGTGTATTGATTATTAATTCATTTATAACTTGAATACAGGTGTCCAGCATGTCAACTACTTGTGTATTAGGCTTTGTCTCAATCTACTTCTTTATCAATAAGGTTTTCATTATTATATATTGTATATTAAAGTGTACTTATCAAGTTTTCAGATGCCACAATGCCAAGATCAAATACTGATATATAATACTGATTCACAGTTTTCAATATACTGGAGCAATGAGATGAAACTAATAAAATTTGACAGATAAAAATATGAAGTCCTCGAATTAGACTTAACATACATCAGCACAATTGTATGATGAGGAACTTGCTGTAACAGCAAGTTTTTCCAATAAAAAAAAAAAAAAACCTCAAGTTTTATCATGGAGTTCAACCCCAGTAGCCAACAGGATAGCCTAGGCTTTTCCAAAATGAATATGGTATTATGCTGCATTAATAGAAAGAGTGTCCACAAAAAGGCAAATCCTATAATTCTTTTCGATATCTAGAACAGCATGTTCTGTTCTAAAAACGCCATAAGATGCTATGAACAAAGGATAGTCACCAGGATGATAAATATTTAGGAAAACAGTTATCAGGAAAGACTGTAGGAATTGAAAGTGTTGAAATGGAAAAGAGAAGCTTTATGTGTAATACAATGGCTATTTTAAATTAAAAGATGTGTCCAATGACGGGAATGATTATACATTCTATGCAGCCCAGGACCAGCAGTAAAAAAATTGAAAGATCTAGAAAAGCTGACTTCCCTTCACTCTTGAGAGCAAACTTTGAGATTGAGAGGCTAGAGTCCTACTGAATTCTAGCTCTACCTCCACAATATTTCCTCATGCCCTCAGCTGCCTGATGCCCTGGGCACAATGACATTGGTATAAGCACAGGTTAAAGGGATTAGGCCTCTTCCATCTGGAAAAACAACCATTAGAAGATGATATGGTCCATTTTAAGTTAACAAAGATGGTTCACCAAAGCTTAAAATAATAGGACCTCACCTATAAACTACTAATTTTAAAGATAAAAATTGATAGCTGTTAATAGAACGCATTTGCTGAGTAAAGAGTATGTGTCAGGAACAGTTCTCACAAGAACTTAATGTGCTAAAATTTAACTCTATTTTACAGATTAGGAAACTAAAACCAAGAAATGTTTTAAAGAACTGTTTTTAAGTTACCCTGGGGCACAAAGCTAGTAAGAGGACTTAATTCCCAGGTTTGTGACTTCAATGCCTCCCTTTACTTAAATGTATCTTGTTGGCATGTAGGTGGTAGAACTAGAAAATATTACTGGCATAGGCAAAAATATGAATATGATTTGGAAAGAAAATAATGAAATTTAGAAAGTAGATTAGTGATTTATTCTTTGCAAGAAGTTTCTGGAGATCAAGAAAGTGACTTTGAGATTTTTACTTCTATCATTTTCTCAGGAACTGCACATATAATTCTATTTATAGAGCACTTCACATTAACATAATTTTTTTACATTTAAACTTAAAACATATTTCTCAGAAGATCTGAAAACTCTGTTAACTAACACTTCTTCATGTTTATCACAATAAGCATGTTTCCCTAAGGTGAATGTGTGATATTGAATTGCCTTCCGAGTTATCTCCAAAAAAGTATAGATTAGGCTTAGAACAGGACTCTTATTAGATATATTTTACCATGTCTTTATTTCTTGAATGTGTGTGTAGTTTGACTTTTTTTGTAACCATTACTCAATTATACAAAATAACACAAAATTTCTTGTAGCAGTGTACCCATCAGAAAGCAAACAGTCCAAACTCTACTTCAAGAGATAAAAGTGAAAAATAGCTTAAAAAGAAAAAAACATAATTAAATTAAAAAAATATAGCAAAGTTCATACATTAAAAAATACATTGTGGTAGGATACAAGGCTATTTGAAATCTATATATATATTTTTAACTGAGGTGATTTTAACTGAGATAAAAGTGAAAAATAGCTTATAAAGAAAAAATAATTAAATTTTAAAAATATAGAAAAGTTCATACATAAAAAAATACATTGTGGTAGGAGACAAGGCTATTTGAAATATATATAATATAATATATAAATAATAATATGAATATATATATTTTTTAAATGAGGTGATTTTAAGGCAAGGTGATATCCTTGGTCAGAGAAACAAAACTTGATTGCTAAAACAGCTCAGACCTAAGTGGTTTATTCTTATGCTTTTATTTTCTCAGGTACTTGAAGACCCATCCAAGTGTCACGTCCTTACTACTGATAGCCTTCAAGATCCTGGGAACACGTCTGGGGAACTCCCATCTCATGGATTCTAAAAGGAACACCAGAGCAAACAACTATTTTTTAGAATTCTTATAGATAAGCCATAAATCCACACACACTCTTGCAAACACCTCCTTCCTGACAAGATTTTCCCACTTAAATGGGAGAATGGTTTTCATAAGGAGTTTCAGTTAAGGCCATCAGTTGGAAGAAGCATAGGAAAATTTTTAACTACGATCAGAGAGTTTCAGAGTAGAATATAGAGATCAGGTCTGAGAGACAGTGCTAAGAGGAGTAACTTAAGGACCTATCTGGGGCAGGAAGCCTAAAATGTTCCGAAAATGAGAATGCAAGAAACAGTAGATGACTGGAGGGGTTTATATACTGGGTGGTGACCAGAGATAACAATAATATGAATCTTAGCGGGTTAAATTTACTACAGGCTTTCCAGGTGAATTTATTTCTGCAGCCTATTGGTAGGTGGAGTGTAGGCATAGGGAGTATGAAAGGTTTTGCATCATCAGCTGTGGACTTGCTTACCAGAGAAAACCCCAATTTCTAGTGGACGGAGAGACTCCAGTTTCCTCAGAAGGAGTCAGAAATGGTCTGGATTGACATAACTATTAATATTTTTATCTCCCAATTTTAGAAACAACATTGATAGTTCTCTCAACCAAAGGTGAGGTGAGGGAACATTATGCATTCATCTTTTTGCCTTTAGTGCTTTGTAGGTGCTCCCCAAAATATTTATTGAATACATCACTGAAGATGAAAAAGAAGTAAGATGTGAAGAATTCAGAGAACCACAACTCCTCATGCCAAGACTTCAGAAAATAATGACACTAAAATATAGAGAGACTTTGAGAGTGTCCCAATAAAGATTTAAAAATACTGGTAGAAGCCATAGTTTAAAAAGCTAGGAATAATGGTAAGTATTTTAAGGTATTGGTAATTAGGGCTATGACATGATTTTAAAGAGAAGGTTGTTTGCTCTGGGAGATCCTTATCCTCTGGATGGTAACTAATGTCAGAGAATGTAAAACAGATCCCAGGGAAAGTTCTAAAGTCTCAGTAACAAAGCAGTTAACACTGTGTCTGTGGCTGGTAACTTAAAATGGTGGATGAAGCATAAATAAGAGAAAGTTTTCATTGTAATTACTTTTTTCCACCTGATTTTCTTGTCTTCCACCTTCTCCACATAGCAACTATTAAATGAGCCACATCACCCCATACTTCACACTTCCCTAAATTTCTTAAATTTGCCTATAGCAAAGCATATCTGCCATATTTCTGTTCTCCCAATGGTGGTAAATATTTTTTGCCACTTCAATTCATAGATTTATATACAATCAGCCTCCAAAATGATTTGGACGTAAGTGGGGAAGGGTGTGTGATTCACTATAAATGACCCTAACAATACTACTTACTAACAAGTGAATTTGAGCAACTAACAGATAGTCAATTATCCTAAGTTCTTCTCAACTGTAAAGGAAAGTTAATAAAAATACTTCTCTTCCCCATATGAGGTCATATATGAGAAAAAAGCCCAAGTGAGATCACATATGGAAATCACAGGGTAAATTATGAGTTTGAATATGTTAGCTACGATTATCTTGCTGTTTATACTTTACCACCTACAGAAATGCCTGTTAATCCCTGTCATTCCATCTGTTAAAGACTCCAGATACTGACCATAGATACACATTGACTCTTGACCAAGGGTTTTAAGTGGAAAGTCATTCAAGGGGGAAAAAAAAAGAATAACACATAAAACACCAATTTTTATAGAACTATGGGGGACAATAAAAATTTTGTTCCCAATCAATTACTTGAAGTTTTCCATCTTCGCCACTGGCAAGTATGCAAACATTTAAGAAGTATCTAATGAGAGCAAGTGATTGCACAGACTCTGCACACTGCTCAATTGTTCTCTGATGTGCCCTAAATGTGCTGACACCAGCTTTCCTTCATCCGTGCCCCAGGCCAGGAACCTCAGATGGCTCTATCAATAGAAAGTGCATTGTGCTGATTCTGATTCATTAAATATGCACAAAGACTACAATTTTGGAAGCAGTAACAAAGTACCTCTCAAGTGACAAGAAGAACATGGCAGTGGAAATATAAAATGAAAGCCTGACCAACAAGCCTTTGATTGTTGTTGTTGGTTTTTTTTTTTTTTTGTATTAACATAATATCAACCATGAAACAAATTTTAAGGCAGAAAATTGACAAATCTGAAATGCTTATTTACTTGACCTCATCCTGAATCTTTCCATCATTGAACCAGAGCATTCATCTCTTCTCCATAGATTTAATTCCATATACTGTGTTAATTTATTCATTCATTTTTTATTCATTTAAAAATTTCATTATTTCATTCTTTTGATTTTATGCATTGCATTAGTTGTAGTATCAACATCCATTAAGCAACTACTATATTCCAGGCATCATAATAAGGGCTTTACACTAGTTATCTTATTTAATCCTAATAATTCCATGTGATTGGCCCTTTATTATGCCTATTTTACAGATAAAAAAACTAAGACTCATGGAGGTCACATTACTTATCCAACTTCACCCAAATAAGCTATTAAGTGGTGGGTCAGAAATTCAAACCAGGTCTGTATAGCTTCAAAATCTGAGTTTTTAAGTATTAAACTGCCTACATGGCTGGGGCTCTTAGCACGAAGGGACATGATCCCACTTATTAATTCTGGTGGAGGAATACAAAGTAGGGGCTGGAGATATGGGGAGAATGGCTGAACCTCATCTGAGGTGAGGATTATCAGAAGATATGAGAGAGGTAGAGAGGGAGATCAAGAAAAGCCTTAGTAGTTATGATAAAGAGTTTTGATTTTTTGCTTAAAGTGATAGGGAAAAACTGAAAGATTAATCTTTTTTGAAGATCATTGTGCCGGATTTATGTTGAACTGGAATAGGACATGGCAAGAGATAGAGGAAGCAGATAAAGAGGCTATTGTGGTAACCAGATAAGACTTGATGATGATTTAAGCCAATGGCTATGAGAATGGAGAAGAAGAATGGGACTTGAGAGACATGAAGGAAGCAAAAATAGTAGGTTGCAAAGACCATGTGCAAATGATGAGGGAGAGGGAGTAATCTAGAATTCCTCCTGCTTGAGACACTTGGTGATATATTTAACTGTAAGACAATACAGAGGGACTGCAAATTTGGGGGAAATAAGATGTTAGCTAAGGAGTCTATGGCACAGTACAAGTGCTCAGAAGAATAGTCAAAGCTTTAAGTTTTGGGAGCTATTACCATATACATATGATGATGCATGATTCTTCTCATATGTCAACTCTGATCCATTGATACAAAGGCTGCCTGAAACTCTGTGTCAATCAAGATGGTGGACAAGATGGAAAGAGGTGGTCAGCAATGAGCACATAGGCTTCTGTTTGGAAACAAAGAAATTGGTCTGTCTAGAAAAAGAAGCACTTGAAAAATGTAGAGAGTAGTAGGAAGCCAGCCATGCTAGAAAGTGATAGATACAGTGGAGTGGCCCCAGAGTTGGACAGGCTGGGCTTAGATCTCAGTTCCCCATTTGCTGTCCATTGGACCCTGCATTAGCAACTGAATCCCACTGTGCTTCCAAGTCTTTTCTTGGAAAGTGAGCATAATTATATTAATATCTCAGAGAGTTCTGTGGGAATTAGATATCCATGAAAAGTGCTTTACCATGTGAAAAAAATCAATGTTGTTCATTTTATAAACAAAGAAACATACATATATATGTATTGGGAATATATAGAAATATATATGAGGATCTTAAGCACCAGAGAGAAATTCAAAAGATATGATAGAAAATGAGACATTAGACATTAAAGACATTAACAGAGGACACTGAAAACAGCAGTCATTAAAAAGGACATTTTTCTTCATATAAACTAATAAAGTAGTATGAATTCTAGAGATTGTTCAATCAATTTTGTTTTCTTTAGACAGTAAATTTGAGGCCCAGAGATGTTCAATAACATAACCAAGGTCATACCCAATCAAGCCAGAGCCCAAATCAGCACAATTTCCTAATCCTCACTATGATGGATTTTTCACTACACGATGCTAGATAATAATCCTTTTAAAGAAGAATCTATCAGTTGAGTAGAAATCGTTATAACATTTGTGCCTCATTTTTTTTATCACTTATCTGTCAGAAATAGCTTGTGTCAAGTTGTTTTTAGGATGTAAACTCTCTGAAGCAAAGAATTTTACATTTCCAGAATTAATTTTTCTTAATAATGAACACTGTGCTCTGGATTTAATAGGCAGCTTCAAATATAATAACAAGCATTTTTTCTGTGACAGAAAGAGAGTGAATGGGTATTTGTCCTTTGGTGAAAATCATAAACTGATAAATTTTAATCTCTGTTGCCTGTCTCTAGAAAGTTTGTCTTTCCTATAAGGCACTCTTTTCAAAGTATGTTTATGAATGGGTTGGCAAAACAGAAACAAAGAGGATGATGGATTGAGGATGAAGAGGACAAGTGAAAGAGCTGAGAAACCGGTTCTCTCATGTAATTGTCACCCCTCCCCTTCCCTCCCTTCCCTTTCCCTCTCCTCTTTCCTTCTCTCCCCTTCCCTTCCCCCCACTGAGATACTTCTACAATTTGTGATTGCTTCAGGTAGGAGTGCTTACTAAATATAGAATATGAAATTTCACCTTAATAAAGCTAAAAATTCAGATGCTCTTATTCCTTATGCAAAGATTTAACTATATCTAATCAATTTCCATGAGCTTTGAAGGCAGCCTCACTTTCCCCAGGATACAAATCAAGTTTCTTTGTGAATTCATAGAATGGAAAAATGCCTTTTTGCAAAATGTTCAAAACTCAGTATTTAAACTATTTATTTTTACTGTATTTTTCCATACTTCAGATGTCATCAGTGGGGCTTGCTCTTTTTACTTTTTACACATTAGATTTATATGGTTCTTTATAGGTTAAAAAATTCAAGGATATGGGTACAAAGTGTTGATTGGGCAGTTTAAAAACATAATATTATATATCCTTCCCTGTTCAGCAGAGATTTTGAGGCATACCAATGGAGAAAGAAAAAGGTAACCTGGAAACCCAGGACAATCATTCCAAGACATTCCAACAGCCACTTTAAAGGAATGACCTCTTAACACTTAGTGCTTTTCAGATGCTGTTTCAAGCAGTTATTAAAAGAAAATGAGAAATAATCCAATTATGATGTAATTCAGAATAAATGGTAATGAATAAATAAAACCCATGATAATGGCCTTTGAATGCATGCTTAAATAATGAAATACTTACATTTACAGGAAAGGGTAGATGACTTCAATAAAATTGTTTTTAGATAATACTTGTTTGATACTTTGCATTTTAAAAGTGTGCTATTATTATTGAACTGAAAAAAGTTTCCAACATTTTATATGAATAACTCTCACCCACAGATTATGCGTGACTAGAAAGTACATGAAAAAGTTGAAAAAAAATGCTATTGGTAAGTTTCATTTCTTTGCTAAGAAAAAGAAAGATTGTGAATTTAAGGAACTGAATGTTGATTTTAGAAAACTATGGAATGAGGGCCAGGAGAAGCAAAAACAGATCTTTTCAATCGGATTACAAATAATGACACAGGAATCCATCTGCCTATGTTTTATGGTGAAAAATGCTGTGATTATTTGATGAGTAGGAGGGAAAGTTTGGTGGGATGAAAAGATGGAATAAAGCCAGGGAAGCTGGCTGCCTCAAGTTCAACAAGAAAATGTCAAATTAAATGTGTGTTCTCTTCCTGAAAAATAACCGCCCTCATTATGCATCCATGTGTTGATGATGGATGCAAATGAATTTTTCAAGTGCTCCACAAATGAGATGCCTACTGATGTTACCCTAGCAAGAGTAAATCCCTAGTAATATACAGAATTATATTTTTAGCCTTAGATAAAATGATATAGACATTAAATGTTAGCAGCCTCAATCTTCCTTTCCTCTACTATGTTCCAATTTAACATAGTATTTAATGAAATACGAGAAGTGGGATATTTGTGGCTTTGAATTGGAAATTATTTGAATTCTGGCTATCATCTTTATGGGCAAAACTAGGCTAGTGGTACTTCCTTAAGGCAAACACATCTGTTATTTAAGCTAATCAGTCCCTGCATGTCACTGTTGCTTCATACAAATCGGGTGAAAACAACACGTCTTTGCAATGAGAAGCTGTCATTTTAAAGAGAAATCATACCATTTTGAGTAAAGTTCACCTTAATGGATGAAATATTTGCATATCAATGAATAAGTTTCCAACTGAATAAGTGTTTTAGTCAATGAGCATTTGGGGACATTTTTATATATGGTCCATCAGATATAAACTCTGATTACTACATTAATTCTACATTTTTATTTTATAAAACTAAAGATGATTTTTCTAGACAAACCTGAGAAAAGCTTGAATTCTTTTGCTTTAATGGCTCAAATCAGAAATTAACCTTTATCAAAAAGTAATTATTTTAGTGAATACTAACATAAACACTGAAATACTAGCATCATAAAACACTTAACTTTTAACACAAAAAGGTATGTATGGCATAGGCACACCTTGGAGATATTGCAGGTTTGGTTCCAGACTACCTCAACAAAGCATGTCAAATGAATTTTTGGTTTCCCAGAGCATATAAAAGTTATACTTACACCATACTATAGCCTAATAAGTGTGCAATAATATTAGGTCTAAAAAATATACACACCTGAACTTAAAAATACTTTGTTGCTGAAAAATGTTAATCATCATATGAGGTTTTAGGGAGTCAAAATCTTGCCGGTGAAGGATGCTGGTGGCAGCTGACTAGTCAGGGTGGTGGTTGCTGAAGTTGAGGTGACCGTGGCAAATTATTAAAAATAAGACAACAAGGAAGTTTGCCGTATCAGTTGACTCTTCCTTTTACTAATAATCCCTCTGTAGCATCCAACACTGTTTAATAGCATTTTACCCACAGGAGAACTTCTTTCAAATTGGAGTCAATCCTTTCAAACCCCACCCCTGCTTTATCAAATAGGTTTGCATATTATAAACCCTCTGTTATCATTTCAACAGTCTTCACAGCATCTTTGCCAGGAGTAGATTTCATCTCAAGACACCTTTGCTCGTCCACAAGAAGTACCTCCTCACTCTTAAAGCGTTATCATGAAATTACAGCTATTTATTATTCAGAGGATAGTTGCTCAGAAGCATCTTAAGGCTTCCACTTCTAATTCTAGTCCTCTTGCTGTTTCACCATATTTGCATTACTTCCTCCACTGAAGTCTTGAACCTCTGGAACTCATCCATGACTATCTTAGCTGTATCTTCTGGAAAATTTGTTGTAGCTTCTACATCAGCACTTGGATGTTATCAAGACAGCTTCTTTCCTTAAACCTCAAGAACCAACCTCTGCTAGCTTCAAACTTTTCTTCTGCAGCTTCCTTACCTCTCTCATCCTTCACAGAATTGAAGAGAGTTAGGGCCTTGCTCTGGATTAGACTTTGGTGTAAGGGAATGTTGTGGCTGGTTTGATCTTCTATCCAGACCACTAACACTTTTTCCGCATCAGCAACAAGGCTGTTTTGCTTTCTTATCATTTGTGTGTTCACTGGAGTAGCACTTTTAATATCCTTCACGAATTCTGCTTTGCATTCACACCTTGGCTAACTGTTTATCTCAAGAGGACTAGCTTTCAGTTTATCTTTCAGCTCTGGACATGTCTTCCATACTAAGCTCAATCACTTACAGCTTTTGATTTAAAGTGAGAGACATGCAACTCTTCCTTTCATTTAAACTCTTAGGGGCCATTATAGGGTAATTAATTAATCTAGTTTCAATATTGTTGTGTCTCAAGGAATAGGGAGCCTGAGGAGAGGGAGAGAGACAGGGAATGGCTGGTCAACAGAGCAATCAGAATACTACATTTATCGATTAAGTTCACGGCCTTCTGCGGGCATGGCTTGTGGTACCCCCAAACAATTACAATGGTAACATCAAAGATCACTGATCACAGATCACCATAACGAATATAATAGTAACAATGAAAATGTTTGAAATATTGCAAGAATTACCAAAATCTGAGACAGAGAAACAGAGTGAGCAAATGTTGGAGAGCAAATGTTGGAAAAAATGGCATTGATAGACTTGCTTGACACAAGGTTGAGACAAGCTGTCAATTTGTAAAAAACAAAATATCTATGAAGTGCAAGAAAGTGAAGTGCATTAAAAGGAGGTATGTCTGTAGATAGTTCAGTAAATTAATTGACTTCAAATTACTATATGCTTCATAACTGGAGAAAGTAATGAAAACAAATGCAAATGTAAAACTTCAAAGAAAAAAACTTTGGAACATTTAATCCAAATATTTTCTTTAAAAATTGGAGTTTGAAATATTTTAAATGTTTTAATTCCAAGTTTACTCATAATTATCACCATATATTTATTTTAATAATTTAACTATTGTCTTTCTTAGCCATATATTTATTCTAATTATTGATGAAAATTACACAATAATAAAAATACTCAGTAGCAACTCTAACATCAAATACTAATATAGCAGGTTGTTTACATAAGGATAAAAAAAATGAGATTAATTTGTCTTGGATTCTTTTGTTTTTTTCTTCACAAACATACAAGTAGTAAAGTCCTGTAAATATAAATGCCAATAAAATAGTATCTCATTGTTCTTCATGGAAATTAGTGATGCATGATAATGCATGTCATTACTGGTCATGAAAACCATTGGAGAAGTCATATTGCATTTTAATGAATGAGTTAAATGCCTGGGATTGTCAACTATGCTAGAGGAATAATTATCTGAGAAAAATTAACTCTGACATTTGGTAATTAGTAGTAGAAAAATTGTAAATTTCACTGGAAGGACATTTTGTCTGAAATATTCTGTGCTATCTGAAATGCAAAAGCCACAAATTACATTGCTTATAGAAATATTTTATCACACAATCAGATTGTTCTGGGTCAAGGAATTGTTTTAAAAGACTTTAAAACATCCTTATCCAAGTAATAATAGCACTAAAGATAACAACCACATTTTCTATCAGAGGTAAATATTCTTAACAATGACAAGATTACTTGAACAATTATTTTTATTGTACATCGTTTAAAAATATATGTGATAAAACATGTTGATATTTTTTCTGAAGTTAAGAGGCCAGTAAAATAGCATTTGAAAGTTCACTCATCACAGATTTTCTTTTAAGCAGATTTGAGATTACCAAATATATATGCAGGAAAATTTTTACTTTTTAACTGTTTTGATGTTTGTATCAATTGTGCAAAATCAGTGGTGGGAAAACTGCTGGTGACTTAGGAATCAAGGCAGTGCCACCAAACTAAACGTCAGTAGCTGTGTTCTTCACTGACACATACACTTAACAGTAACAACACAAAAAAGCCAGTCTCTCTAAAGAATGTCCTAATATGGCAGTAAAATGCATTAAATGTATTAATACTTGACCCTTGAATATATATCCTTTAATATTCTGCATGATAAAATGAGAAGTAAGTCTAAGGCATTTCTGCTTATATGCTATAAAGTACAATGATTGTCTTGAGAAAAGTACTTGTGTGATTGAGTTGAGAACAGAACTAGACACTTTTATCATAGAATACCATTTTTACCCAAAAAACAACCAACCAACAAACTACAATTATTCAAAAGTGGATATTTGAAGAACCAAAACAATTTTGAAAAAGAACAAAGTTGGAGGATTCACACTGCTTGATTTTAAAATGTTACCACAAATTTACAGTCATCAAGGCAGTAGGGTTCTGGCAGAGGACAGGCATATAGGGCAATGCCACAGAACTGAGAAGCCATGGTCATTTGATTTTGACAAGGGTGTCATGGAGGAAGACGAATCTTTTCAATAAATGGTGCTGGGAGAAGGGTATCTAGATATAAAAGAATGGACCTGGAACTGGATCTTATATCACACATTAAAATTAGCTTGAAATGGTTCATATGCTTAAATGTAAAAGCTAAAGCTGAAATATACTTGAAATAAAATACAGCAGTATATCTTTGTGAACATAGATTAGGAAAGCTTTCTTAGATATGACACCAAAAGCACAACTGATAAAAGAAAAAGTAGATAAATCGAACTTCATTAAAATTAAAAAATTTTGTGCTTTAGAGGATATCATATAAAAAAGTGAAAATACAACTCACAGAATGGGAGTAAATATTTGCAAATCATATATCTAATAAGGGTGTAGTATCCAGAATATATAAAGAATTCTTAAAACTAAACAACAAAAAGACAACTATCCCATTTTTAAAAAGGGCAAAGTTTCTGATTAGGCATATCTCAAAAGAAGATATGTAGATGCCAATAATGTCTATTAGGGAAATGCAGACCAAAATCACAATGGGATCTCACATCACAAATACTAGAATAGCTACAATAAAAGATAGGCATTAACAACTGTTGGCAAGGAAATAGAGACGTTGAACCCTCTCACATTGCCTTTGGGAATGGAATGTAAAATGGCACAGACACTGTGGAAAACACCTAGGAAGTTCCTCGTATTTTAAATATTCAGTTAGTATAACATTCAGCATTCCATTCTTAGTTGTGTGCCCAAGAAAATTGAAAATTTCTGTCCACGCACACAAAAATGTTTATGAATGAGCAGCATTTTTTATAATAGCCTAAAGTGGAAACAACCAAATGTCCTTCAATTGATGGATAAATAAACAAAATATGGAATATCCATACAATGAAATATTATTCAGCCATAAAAAATGACATACTGGAGGGATGTCTGGGTGGCTCAGTTGGTTGAGTGTCCAAGTTAGGTTCAGGTCATGATCTCATGGTCAGTGGGTTTGAGACCTGCATCCGGCTCTGTGCTGACAGCTGAGAGCCTGGATCCTGCTTCAGATTCTGTGTGTCGCTCTGTCTCCCTCTCTGCCCCTCCCCCACTCCTGCTCTGTCTTTCTCTCTCTCAAAAATAAAAATTAACATTAAAAAAATTCTCTAGGGGCGCCTGGCTGGCTTAGTTGGTTAAGCGGCCGACTTTGGCTCAGGTCATGATCTCGTGGTTTGTGAGTTCGAGCCCCGCATCTGGCTCTGTGCTGACAGCTCAGAGCCTGGAGCCTGCTTCAGAATCTGTGTCTCCTTCTCTCTCTGCCCTTCCCCTGCTCACGTTCTGTCTCTCTGTCTCTCAAAAATAATAAATAAACATTAAAAAAATTCTCTAAAATGACATACTGGATACATGCTACAACATGGATGAATCTTAAAAACATCATACTCCATGAAAGAAACCAGTCACAGAAGACCACGTATTATATGATTCCATTTATATGAAATGTTCAGAATAGATAAATTCATAGAGACAGAAAGTAGATTAGTGATTATCTAGAAATTGCGCTGAAATGGGGAGAGACCACTAATTGTTGTGAGGTTTCTGGAGTGATGAAACACTCTAAAATTTACTGTTGTGGTAGTTGCTCACTTCTATGAATGTATTGTAAACCATTAAATTTTAAAATTTAAATTGTTGTAAGCATCTAACTGGTTTTGGCTCAGTGTTCAGCTCAGGTCACCATCTCACGGTTTCGAGCCATTGCAGTTTTGCCAGCACAGAGCCTACTTGGGATTCTCTGTCTCCTTTCTCTCTGCCCCTTCCCCACTTGTGCTGTTTCTGTCTCTCTCAAAATAAATAAATAAACTTTAAAAATTTTTTTAAACATCATTAATGGTTGCAAAAAAAATCCTTTAAAAATTATAAATTGGTAACTTTTATCCTATGTGAATTGTATCTCAATAAAAGTGGTTAGAAAAAAGGTGAGTATCTGGCAGACATTTTCTCAAAAATGAATGAAGTGAGTCTGTCACTTTAAGGAAAACAACCAACAGTATTTGCTGCCAGTGATATAACTTTCAAGCAAAAATTTAATTTAAAAAAAATGTTTATCTGCCACTATGTGCTTAACAGCTTCCCAGTGTTGGATTTTTTCTATGGAGATTAGTGGGGATATTAAGAAATATGGTTTTTGATGTTTATGAAATGTGTTCATACTTAGGAAGTCTGCAACACTCAGTGAGCCAATATTTTTCAAATGACCAATGTGTGATGTTATAAAATCACGCATGCATGGGTAAAAGATCCATTTAAAGTGCAAAAGAAGCCAATGGATTTGAAAGTAATAGAGTAAGAAAAGTTTATTGACAGAGTATAAAAAGTTGATTAAAAAATAGGGCATCAAATCCACATTACAATTAACCTTTAAGAAACTACCACCTACTGAGTTTTGGTATAGTTTTAAAAAGGAATTATCTGAGAAGACAGTTAATGTACTTCTCTTTCCAATATCATGTCTGCATATGGCTGGATTTCCTTTTTATACTTCAAGCAAAACAGCATAATATAATGGGTTATAAGAATCTAACAAACACCTAATAAGCCATAAATTAATGAAATTAAAAGTAAAAACACAATTCTTCCCACCAATAATTTTATTCTTGGAAAATATAGTTACTACTTTTCATTAAAAGTATGCTATTTATGTTAATATCTATTTAGTTTAATATTATGATTTCAAGATTTTCTCAGTTTCTAATACATTAAATATTGAGAGCTATAACAAATCTAAACAAAAGCTCTATGAGATACTCCATAATTTGTAAGACAGTAACAGGGCCCCGAAACTAAAAAGTTTACAAGCTACTTCCCTAAGCCCTCCCATCACTTTCTGAGGGGGAAACTTCACTCCGGATGTTCTGAAGTATTCTGTTTTTAATATACAGGTAGTGTGTTGAATAAACAGATTAAGGAATATCTGGAAGCACGGAGTTTTTACAAAGTTTTAAAGTGCCATGTTTATAAAAGAAAGTCACATGTCTTCACTGGTAATAAATAACAAGAATAGAAAAAACTTTCTCTGTTATTGCAGGCTGCTGAACATGTGGTTGTAAAAGCCAAGCCTGGGAGCCCAGCAAAAAGATAGAGAAAAGGATTGTTATAGAGACATTTCAAAAAGAATTTTGGAAAAAGGAAAATAATTTTGATAGCATATTAACAGAAATTGAGAATTGACTAGATATAGGGAGAAAGATGGATTCCAGCTTCTGGAAAAACCTCTTGTACCATTGACAAATACCTTATAAAGGGGAAGGACTTCTTTATAATCATGAGTTTCAGTTTGGTAGAAATTCTCATTGAAAATGAAATAATCATTCAAAAGCATTGGAGTAGATAATTAGGTGAGATACTTAGACTAGTAATATAGCCTTGACTGATGTAGGCTTCAAATATATACATAGATATGTATATATTTATGTAAAACATAAATTTATCTGTAGGCCTTAGAAAATTTAATATAAATATTACAGGCTTTATATATATATAAGACATACCTATGTTTCTATAAGACATATATGTATATATGTGTATACACTTTCAAAGTTTCATTATAAAACACCAGATTTATTAAAAATTTACTATTTAATAGTAAAGAGCTGAGATGAGAATGGGCCACATACAATGGTAAAGCAGAAAAGACCTAGTGTTATTCTAAAAATAAGATGAGATGAGTTGATATAAAGGTTTTGGAAATTTTCAGAAAAAGTTCTACTGCTATTTGGGCCTTTGATATTTCAAGAGGACAAAATCAAATCTCAAATGTCTTTATACTGAGAATTGCCATATTGATGAGGCCAGTCGGATGTTTGTTTGCAAAGGTGTGAGGTAAGTAGCTTAATCTTTTAGTAATCTAATCTTGGGAGTGACAGCTCATCACTTTAGTCATATTCTGTTTGTCAAAAGCAAGTCACAAAGTCCATGTTTGTGCCACAACAGGGCACAGATACTAGGAATTACTGAGAACCATCCAGAAACCTGCCTCCCACAGAATTCAATTTTAGGTTCAAATCATTGTAAGAAGGTTTTCAACTACATTATGTTACAAGAAATGACAAAAGGCTGAAGAAGGTTTTCAGATTAAAAGAGACTAATGAGACACGACAACTAAATGCAGTACATGAGCTTGGATGAAATCTTGTACCAAATGGAAAAAAGTGCTATAGAGATATAATTAGATCAGTTGACAAAACTGGAGTATGGATTGTAGATTAGGTAAATGTATCAGTGTCAAATTTTCGGAGGTTAATAACTGCTCTGTAGTTATCTTAGAGAATGTCCTTGTTCTTTGAAAATATACACTGAAATATCTACTGTAATTATTCAATGTAACACTGTATGCACATACATACATATACATAATACACATACAAGTGTGTATTACAGGGAGAGAGCACATATAATAAAGCAAATGGAGCAAAATATTTTAAAAATTAGTGATTCTGGGCAGAGGGCATAGGGGAATTCTTTGTACTAATATTGCAACTTCTCAGTAAGCTAGAAATTATTTCCAAATAAAAGATTAACTAATAGTATAGTCAAGGTTATATGGAGGGGTTATAAATAGCCCAGTAAGAGAAAGAACTGTTCCTTAATAATTTAGAGCATTTATTTTAGTACAAACCACACAGAGAAGGTAGTTAAATACATTGTCTTTTATGTGCCAGGTACTATGCAAAATGCTTTTTTATATCAATCAATTCAAATTTAACCATGTTATTATGAAGTGAGAATTATCATTATTTTGTAGCATATTTCACAAATGAGGAAACTTAGGCTCAGAGAAGTAACTTGTGAGAGATTATAAAGTTTTTAAGTGAACCAGCCCGCATTCAAACCTAGAAGGAGCTAACGCTAACCAATAAGAAAATTATTTATATAGTAAGTAAAAGCAAACTAGAATTCAAGCCCAGTTGATTTATATGTTAATTCGTTAAAGATCAGCCACTGTCATTAGCTTAAAGTGAGTTAGAAGTTAGTTCACATGAGTTTTGCAAATAAAAATAATGCCATTTTCTTATAAATATTTTAAAGTCAGGAATTAGGTAATTTACACATAATCACCAATATTTTAGCAGAATTTTGTATCTTTGAGCAAAATCTTTAAAATTCTCTACTCTATAGTTTGGAAAGCATTTGATTTCAATCATTGGGGGAAAAAACCAGCCTAATCAACCTGAAGATTAGTACCCAAAAGCAGAGGACAAAAAATTCTCTCAAATGTGCAAAGGGAAGCTTCTCCTTCAATCTGTTCTCTTACATTTTCACCTTCATATCTTTATACTTCTGTTCAAGCCCAGGACCAAAGAAAACAAGCCATTCAAGCCTGGTGCTGCAAACTGTGGGTTCTGGCATGGGAACAAGGAAGATGGCAGGAGGGCAGGAAACCACAGGCTTGGCGGATGTGGGGCTGTCTTTACCAAGGAAGAGCTTTCATGAACACCTGCTGTTGGTCCTTGCCTGGGACTAACTTTCAAGGCTTCTTTTTTGACATTCTGCCCCAAACTACATTTTTCATTGATGGAGAGAAAGAGGTGAATATAGATCAAGAATTCCTGCAGTGAGGGAGAACAAGTTTCTTTCTTTAACAGTCTTGGAGAATATTTGCTGATCTTCTTTTGATAAAACAATATGGCCTTTTGACTGTATATCAAAAGTAATTACAACAGTCTGCCAATGAAAATCATAAACTTGTATCGTTAGCACTTACAAATTAGCTAGCATCTGCTGAGCACTTGCTATGTGCTTGGCATTGTACTAATCAATTACACAGGTAGTAATTCAAGTGACTAGGGTTTCAATACAATGCTACTGATCTCTGCTTAATGATTAGTTTATATTTCTTTCTTTGTGAGAAGAGCCAGGAAGTATAGAAAGTTAAATTAGACATGGATGACAGTCTCAGAAAGATTATAGTCAGATAGAGGACTTAACATATGTACATAAACAATGAAGATGTACAGTACAATGTACTAAATGTCATAAGAAAGAATTATGGGATTTCATGAATACAAGTCATCAATTGCTATAAATGAGATAAGACCTTATAGAGGTGAGAAAATTTGAGTTAGGATATTTCAATATCAGATATAATTAAATAAATGAACAAAATGTTATTCTCATTCAAAAAACTACAAGAAAAAAATGAGGCTGCTAGAAATAGGTGACAATGTTTTTTCTTTCTAAATTCTTTTTTTAATATTTATTTATTTTTGAGAGAGAGAGAGAGAGAGAGAGAGAATGAGTCAGGGAGGGGCAGAGAAAGAGGGAGACACAGAATCGGAAGTAGGCTCCAGGATCCGAGCTGTGAGCACAGAGCCTGATGCAGGGCTGGAACCCACGAACCATGAGATCATTACCTGAGCGGAAGTTGGATGCTCAACCAACTGAGCCACCCAGGAGCATCAATAGGAGACAAATTTGAGAACAGCAAATATTTCCCTTTGAATGAAATACTGATTTTGTATGAAAGGTGAAGTTTGAGAACAGTTCATGGAATTTCTTGAATACCAGTTTAAGGTATTTTAATGGTACGTTTTATGCAGAGCAAAGCTATTTAAATGTTTTGAGCAGAGAGAGGACATGGTCAAGGCTGTGCTTGAGAATTGTAATATTCAATGCTAAAGACAGCAGCACATGTAGTTACCTACGTTTAAATTTAAGTTAATCAAAATTAAATAAAATGAAAACTTCAGCTCTCAATTGCATTAGCCATATTTCAAATGCTCAACAATGCTCGATACCTAGTAACTTCTGTATTGGACAGGAAAGATATAAAACATTTCCATTATTATGGTTCGTTCTATTGGACAGAGCTGCTTTGAAAGATTAATCTGGTAGTGCATTATAAATGAATTGGACAGGGGAGGAAACTAGAAATGGGAAGTTGATTTTAACAATCAGGCTTAGAATTCCTGAGTAGCTATAGTCGAGAATATAGTTTATAAAATGCACAATATTACCTTCTACCCTTATAAGTTTTCTACAGATATTCATGATAAGGACCATTTACTGTATTCTCCATGGACACCAGTCAGAATTTAGATTCCTTATATTCCTCAGCAGAAATTTTCTTTGGCACACATGAGAAAAGAAAAAAGATGAAATGACTCACCAGATTCTGAATAGCTGGATATCCTAACTTCCATGTAGAAATGGGGAATTCAAGCAGATGGGTTTCCTGGGATTCATCTCATGTGGGGATTATGGGTAACAACCGTCTGGCTTCCAACTTGGTTTGAATTTCAATGGAGGTCCAAAATCATTCAGTTGCTCTTTAAAGTCTGTTACAGAAAAATACTATTAAGAATTTACACTCTTGATTTTCTTTCCTATTTATAGTCTTTGAGGTTTTTCTGTAATCATTACAATCTAGAATGGGGGAATTTCTCATTTTATGTGTAAGGAAGCTGAGGCCAAAATTAAGTGATTTAGCACGATCACACAACTAGTTAGTTGCAAAGCTAAGGCAATAACTGGTGTTCTGGGATTTCCCCCTTTTTCCTTGGTGTTTTCAAAGTAACTTAGAACTTTGATTATACATTAATTTCCTTTTTCATATATTCACGGACAAGCAGTAACTGTAGCTCTGTAATTTAACTTATGGGTATAAATACTGTCACATTCAATATATATTGTGTTGAGCATTTTCTTGAAATCAGAAGCATGAGGAATTAAATCTCGCTCGTAGACAAATGTATTCATAGAACAAAAAAGTTTAATGACCCATGTTCTAGGTAAACTTGACTATTCTCTCCACCAGTGACTTCTTCAGAGTCCCCATAACACCTGATGGCCCTTACTTGCTTTCCTGCCTGTCATCCTCCACTAGAACAAGATCTACATCATTCTTGCCTTTGTTCCCCTAAGCTTATCCCAGTTCTCAGCACACAGAAGAGTTGATAAATAATGTATGAATGATGTATGAGTAAAGAGGTAATTTGGAAACCCTCCTTATGTCTCTCCATATTAATCTCTCTTCCAACCTTTTCAACTTCCAACCTTTTAAGGTTTTCTAGGGGCACAGATGAAAATCAGACCTGCCTCTCTGCTAGCACACCTCAGCAGCCAATTCAAAGCTGCACAGTGCAGCAGGAAGAGACTCTGTAGAACCCGATTCTTTGATCCCCTCAGAGATTTACCAAAGCATTCTCTGGCATTTCTGGGTCCCTTTAACACATGGCTTACTTTTTTCAAAGCCCATTTAATTGACTCTTTTCCCCTGGAAACCAAAGCCAGCCTGCCAAAGGCTCACAAAGGTGGGTCTGAGAACCTCGAAGGGATTCTTAGGAGTCCTAGAACCTGCCACACTGCAGGGAGCAAAACTGGCTGTGCTCTCCACAGTTGTATGACTCTTTCTTGTGTTGGCCAGATGAGTCAGAAGAAAAAACTTGGTCCTACCATTCCTATTTGTATCCAGAAAGAGCACGTAGAAATTTCAGCAAGTTGAATCAAATGGTTTGAAATTTAAACTATGTTTTCATGAACTCTAAAACCTGAACCAAAACAAAACAAGATAATCACCTCAAGCATCAAGTGATGATGCCTAATATAGCAGCCCCACTTTGCCTCTTGGGCCAACCTGGCAAAGGGTTAATGTGCATTTCAGATTCCCTCATGACTCAAGGGACAGTGATCCAGACACAAAGAGACAATCTTATTCTTTGTTTGGGGCGCTGCCATCTCATCAGTGCTCCCCACCTCCCTCTTTCCCACACTCTCAGATTTCTGGTGACATCTCAGTAATTAGATGCATAAGACACTAGGGCTCCTCAAGCTCCTTTTCAACTCTGTATCCAGTTATTACTGTCGTTAGTGTAATGCTAAGGAAGTTGGGGTGCAGACACTATGTTTTTTGCAAGACAAGCCTTCTGTGGCAATCAATGTTATATAAAGCCTGTTCTAAAACATGCTGTTCTTCATCATCATATTCCCATCAGATGACATAAAAGAGCTTGTATCTTAGAGAACTCATTCTTCAGAATGAGTATTTTTCAAATGCCTAATTAAAAACCTATATCTACCCATCCCAAAGTAGTCACGTTCTGCACCACTGCCTTAAAACTACCATTTTGCTCCTATGAGAGTATATTCTTTATTTGTATTACTGCAATTCAGGCAGTTCGAAATCCCTCTTACTAACATCCATGTTAACACACTTCAGTACAGCCTGCAACACTGTGTCATCACCAAAGGGAAGGGGGAAGATCTTGTTAGAAGTGACGTAACTTGACTAATTTAAGTTCAATGCATTTAACACAATTCTATATTTACAATTACTATGTCTGCTGGAAAGTCTGACGTAGAAAGTCAATAATTATTTTAAGCTTTATAATGTTTTATGCAAAGAGCAGTGTTACACATCGTAAAAAATTCAGAGGTAAAAAAATCCCTAAGCACATGTGAATATGAGCTCAGAGTCACACCTAGTAACTTCCAGCTTTTTATTTTATTTCTAATATGAAGCAAAGCCACACTTTATTTCAACTGCCTTGAGATAAACTTTTCACACAAAAGTCCTGATTGATTTTTAGTGAATTTTATGTGCAGTTTTGCTATAATACAATATATACATTCCTGAAAATTCTTACATTATGCGAAAATCTCACAATAAAAACCACAATGCTTATGGGGAGGGGTGATTTAAGAGCCCAACATTCACCAACTTTACCAGTGACACATATATGAAAAAACAGGAGTCTTACAAAAGAAGTAAGAGCTTTTTACGTATATTAAATGATTAGGAAATTCATAAGTAGCATAACAGGTATGACACTTGACTTTGAAAGTTATCTGAAGTTTGCTTGTGGAAACTGGAGGGTTCCCAGCTTGTAAATTTTTATGAAGTGGTATAAAGAGCATTATCTGAACTTGGAAAGGAAATGTAGTAGCAGATGTGGATGGCTGTGTCTCATAGCACAAAGAGAACTGAGAAATATGTGTGCGTATATGAGTTTTCTGTATTTGTACACAGCTTACTTCAGCTGCATGTAGTTTTCTGCTCTTACCTAGTGTATAACCCAGATGAAATTGCACAAAAGCCAACATAAAACTTGAAATTTGCATTATGCTCAAATTGGTCCCCAATATATCAATAATACTGGAATAAACTTGTGTTTTCAAAGCAAGTGTTATAGCAAAGCTGACTGCACCAAAGTTCTGTAGCCATTAGCCTTCCCTGGGGGCTCTTTGATAGCATCAGTCTCCAGGTCCCTGTGGACAAACAATGAAGCGTGTCTTGGAACAGGAGAGAACATCACATCCTGGGCCAATGGTTTAGAGCCTCTTAACTTATAGAACTGGACTTGGAAGGTTCACTTCTCCCCATCTGTCTCCTAGACAAGTTCACTCAGCAGTTGAACTAATCAGATACTAGAGTCCATTTTGTTTCTCTTGGGCACAACATTTCACAGATTTCAAAAATAGACCTTGGAAGATAAGTCTGGCTTAATGGAAATGGAAACATTAAAAATCTTTTGAAAAAGTTTTGAAAAGGCCTCAACCCCATTGGGTGTTTATGGTAGACAGGATCAATACCTTTCAATGGTTGACGTGACTTTTTTTAAGCAGGGAGACTGAAAGAGACGAGACCCCACATTATTTGAGACAGGCCTGAAGCCAATTCTATGCCTGCACAGTCAACCCCCCCAAGATCATAAACACCCCCTTATGCAGGTCTGAGCTGGATTTTCTGCCACCTGCCACCAATGGACTGACATACTCCCCTAGTCTGCTAAGATATGCAGAGAAAGAAGCTTCAAATGAAGACAAAACCCTCACAGTGGCTCAGCCTGGCATTTCTGATGGATTCACTCATGATTCTTATACACTGAGCACCTGCTCCCCTGATTGCTCACACAGGCAAATCTCAATACAGACAATTTCTACTAGTGTTTGGGATCCAATGCTGTACTCCTGGGAACCTGAGCAGGACTTTAGGAGTATAGACTCCTCCTCTCCCCCTCAAACTCACCCTTCATGGTAGCATTCAAGCCTCACTCTAATTCCACACTCCCCAGCTCTCTAGCCAGAATACCCCACCAACCTGACTTCAGCCATACTCTCTACTCCCCAGGAAACAGGTTTTGCTTCCCAAGCTCCATACTTTTCCTCTTCCTATTCTTTCTGCCTATATATCTTTCTGCTCTGTTCGACCCTCATCTTTCGCTTGTTGAGTATCTTACAGGAACAGAGCACATTCCCCCCACTGGGAGATGTGTTGGCTGATTCCTGTCCTGCTCACTGGCACTTTCCCCCACTCTGACAGCCTCCAGGAGTCTGTGGTCTGAATTGGAAGCATATATCAATCTGTAAAGCCATGGGTATCAGGGTCCCAGACTGAGCCTATGATGAGCTTGGTCAGGGGTCAGAATTGTCCTGGCACATCTCATGAGGCAACAGGGCTGGGAGGGATCATGTGACCATTTTCAAGACCTGAGGCTTCATATGCACCTTCTCTGACCTTCAATTTCAACATCTATAAAAGGTGGACAGGTAATAATAATAATACCCACCTCATATAGTTATTGTGAGGTTAAATGCCATAGTACATTCATGACATAACTTTGTAATGCCATTATATACAGAACACTACATTAATTACAATTTTCATATCTTGTATCTGCTTCTTGATTTGATTTTTAAAACTTTTATTGAAGTAAAATATATAATCATAATTATATCATTCAATAAGTTTTTACCAACTGATAATATCTGTGCAAACAGCATTCTGATCAAGAATCAACAGTACCAGAGCCCTATAACCTACAAAGTCTCACTCATATTTCTCTCCATTACTCTCTCTCAGCAAGAATAACATAGTTACTATCTTTACTTCTAACAGTGTACTTTCATTTTAAATTAAAAACAATTTTGTTTAAATGGGATCATTCAATATATACTTTCATCTACGTTGTTCCACGTGGCTGTGAATCTTTATTCTCATTGCTATATAGTATTCACTGTGTTGATATATCACAATAGATAGATTGAAAAAATATACTGTTACCAATATTTGAACTATGTGACATGTAAACCAACAATTTGCACATGGTTCATACTAATATTAATCCACTCCACTATTGAAAATTGTTTTAGTTTTCAAACCTTAGTTAATATGAATAGTGCAATTATGAACATTTTAGCACACATATTTAAATGAACATACACAGAATTGCTGGGTCAAAGGGTTCACCTATGTTCAGCTTTAGGAAGCACTGCCAAACAGATTTCCAAAGTGAGTGGACCAATTTATTCTCTCAACCACATCATATGAGGACTCCAGTTGATCCACATTATCACCAACACTAAGCATTTTCTCTCATTTAGATTTTAGCTTCCTGGTATATATGTATAATTATGATGTTATAGTTTCAATTTGGATTTCTCAAATGAGTAATAAACTCGAGCTTGTCTTTATATGTATATTTAGATTTCTCTTTTTGCTTCATATCTGTTCAACATTTTACTCATTTGTTTTTCAGTGTACAATCTTTTTCTTATTGATTTTTAAGATATCTTTACATGTTCTGGAGATGGGTTTTTGTCAGATATATTTTATTTCTTTTTCTTATCTTTTTGCATTGAATAGAACCCCCATTCTATTTTACCATTGAGTATAATTTTTGCTGTAGTGGTTTGGTAAATATTCTTTACCAGATTAAAGATGTTCCCTTCTAAATATCCATTCCTGAAGACTCTTAGCAAACTAGTTAGAGAAGGGAACATCCAAAAAAGAGAGAGAGAGAGAGAGAGAGAGAGAGAGAGAGAGAGAAAGAAAGAAGAAAGAAAAGAAAGCTGGTAGATGTTTCCTCTGTTTTCACTACTGGGAGAAACTGTATAAACTAGATGTTAATTTTTCCTTAAATATTTGGAACAATTCTCTGGTAAATACTGTCTTTGTGGGAGGGTTTTTAATAATGGATTTCAAGTTTCTGGTAATTTATTTTTTCCCTATTTTTGTTAAACATTCTGCCAGAGTTTTATCAATTTTATTAATATTTTCTAAAATATTTTTTATATTAGTTGCTATTCTCATTCTATTCCACCAGTTTCTGCTCTTATCTTTCTTTTTCTCTTTTTTTCTTTTTCATAGAATTGATATGTTGCTCTTTTTTAGTTTGTTGAAATAGAATTTTAAATTATTAATTTTTAATCCCTTTTCTCTAATATATATATACATGTCCCTATAAACATGGATTTCACTATGCTTTATTTGCATCACACAAGTTTAAATATGTTTTATCTTCATTATGATTCAGTTCAAACTAATTGCCATTTTTATTTCTTTATTATTTCTTTATTTTTTCTTTTATTTTTTTAAGTAGACTCTATGCCCAACGTGGGGCTTGAACTCATGACCCTGGGATGTCTCATTCTCTACCAACTGAGCCAGCCAGGTGCCTCTCATTTTGATTTCTTAATTATTCATGTATGACTTAGAGATGTATTATTTAATTTCCAGACAGTGGGGCTTTTCTTGTTATCTTATTACTGACTTCTCAGTTAATTGCACTGTGATCAGAGAATGAATTCTAAACTATTCTAGTCTTTTGACATTTCTGGAAATTCTTTATGGCCCATCAGATGGTTGATGTTAGTAAATATTCCATGAGAACTTAAATTCTGTTCTTGCTCATTGCTTATATTTGAGGTTTCTCAAGATTCCAATTTGTTGCTCCAGACCTACCCAATGACAAAAGGTCTTCCCTCTCCCCAGCAAAGATTCTGTACCTAGGCTAACCCTGACCCTTAGCTCAAACCAGAATTGGCAATTCCTCTGCAAGAAAAAATAACTGGTGATTTAGAGCTCATTAGTATACAGTTTCCCTTTGTGATTTTATTCCACCTAGTCCTTATTGATTCTGTAGATTTCTCAAAACTTAAAAAGTATGATTTTTGTAATTTTTCGACTTTTCCCACATTGCTACAGGGGAATACTAGCCTGCTGTTACCTACTAACTACATCCTGCTTAGTACATGAGATCAAGACTCTTAAAACATTTGTTAAAATAAGTAAGGAATTTTTTTGAAAAAGGAATCAATCCAAGCCATTTTTGCAATGTAAAGAATAGAGCTTCCAGAGCCTTGATTTACTTTGGCAAACATTTATTGATTATCTGCTGGTCTTAACAAGCACTATACCATGTGGTGTGGAATTCACAATAAGTTAGTCCTGGTGCCATATGAACTTCTAGTCCACAGAGAAGTCAGAAATGGAAACAGATAAATTGCTATGCAGTGTAGCACATGATATAATAGAGAGTTAAGATTATCTCCTGGAACTCAGAGGAAGCAAGGACTGCCTACCCATAGGGTCAAAGGAGAGTTTACACATAAATAAAGTTACACTTGATTCATAATCCTCAGAAGAATTTGGAGGCATAAGAGGAGGAATCATATTCTAAACAGAGACAGCATTTGCAACAACTTAAGTCTCTTGAAATGGTATGGAAGATTTATCAAAGAGTGAGACATGGATAACTAGAACAGAGTCACATACGTGGGTATCTGTAGTTAAGGTGCATGTGCAAAAGTAAGGTCAAAGGGGTCATTTCTGGCCACATCAGAAGAGGCATTGAATATCAAGCCGGAGGCTTTAATGTTTATTATACTGAAGGCTATCTGGAGTTTATAGAGATGTTTAAACAAAAGCAAATAACATGATTAGATAAATTATTTAAGAAACAGAGTTCTAGCAGCAGTGGAGAGAGTAGAATGAAAAGCTAACGACCTAAGGGGAAGGGATGTTTGTAGGAATCTCAATGATGAATTTTTTCTACAATGTTATTCATGGAGTAATTATGGATTTTGATACACTAAATCATAAAAATGACTGATGGAATTATCCTCTAAAATCTATTAATAGAGACCAGAATTGGCCAAAGCACAAAGCTTACTTCATTCTCTTATCATTAATGTGTGTTTTGATGCCACTAAATGGCAAATGTAAACAGGTCTCTCTCAAATGTAGTTCTTTCTTTTTACTCTAATTTTCTGGAAGATCCTGAGAGAAATCCAAAAAGCATCTTTTTAGATCTGTTTTATATGCAGTGTTTCTTAGTATCATTTTCTCTTATTTAGCCAAAACTCTTTCACTTAACTTTTCTACATATAAATTAAAAATCAGAGAGAAGAGAGAGAGGTTGATGCGAGGGAAGGAAAAAAAATGCGAGTATTGTGATGTGTTGTGATACAGTGAAGCCTAATTTCTCCTAGAAACTGGCTCTGTCTCTACCTTGGCCTTTCATCTTGTGCATTAGAAATATCTTGCCAGTAAGTTTCTGGAAGACAGCTCAGCTCCTTCTTTGGTATAATTGAGGTAACATCTACGCTGCCTAACCATTCAAATGCAAAATATTAGTACACAAAAGAAGTAAACAGAGATCCTTTAGCCTGTTTGGTTTTTACTTTTCTTCATGTAGAACAGAGATTTAAGCTGATTAAGTGATTTCCCACAGACAGATACCTCCTGTGACTGTGTATGGCTGAAGTGAGAACAGATACAAATGCAGAATCTTGTGGAGCTTCAGAGAGCCCAGATCGCATCTGATAAATACTCCCTTTTTTCTGCAACCTATGATCACATCCCATACTGTGATTTGACTGTTGGAGCCATTTCAACCTGACTTTTCCCTACAAAATACATACTTGGATGGTAGCTAGCTTGGAACGATTGGAAAATAATAACACACGTTAGTATGGTCATTTATTACTTGAACCCCCCTTAAACATTCAGTATTCACCTTCTGAAGCTGTTCCCATTTTACTGAAGAGAAACCAGAAGCCCTAAAATATTAAATAATTCATCCAATGACACATAAGTCACATAGAGAGGATTGGAAGAAATAATGTTTTCCATATCCAGAGCTTTTGGTTCTTTCCACATATTGCTTCTCATAGCCCCCATACTCAGCCAACCTGAAAACCATGTTAAACACCAAAAATTTTCCTAATTTTGATACATTAAACTCTCATTGTATGATTCTAATCCTCTCACAAAGAAAAGGAATTTTATGCTGACTTTGTGGAAATTCATATTCAGCAGGTGTTGAATGTTGTAAATAGCATTAATATTTCACATCCCCTAATCTATGAGTCAAACTCATACATACAAGTGTCATTTCTTTTGTACTTGAGCCCTGAGGTGATTTTATCATGAAAAGTGCAATTTAAAAAAATCCAATCAACTGTCATCTGTCAGACCAGAAGCATTCTGCTGGTGTAAGTAACATCTAGAATTGTGCTAGCAGGTTGTAAAGACCATATAACATCAACCACTTGCAAGCACAGTGAAAACATTCCTAAGTTCTTTCCAAAGGTTTAAGTATTTATTTGTTTTGTAACCCCGAAGTTTACTTGCTTGCCCTCTTTTCAGAATGAACCATATTCTCCTGGCCTCCCTTGACTAAAGTTTGGCTATGTATTTTAAGATAATTTCTTTTTTTTAATGTTTATTTATTTTTGAGGGAGGGAGGGGTGAGAGAGAGAGAGAGAGAGAGCAAGCAAGCAGGGAGGGGCAGAGAGAGAGGGAGACACAGAATCCAAAGCAGGCTCCAGGCTCTGAGCTGTCAGCATAGAGCCTGACATGGGGCTCAAACTCATGAACTGTGAGATCATGACCTGAGCTGAAGCCAGACGCTTAAGTGATTGAGCCACCCAGACACACCTATATATTCTAATTTCTTATTATTCTCCTCTTAGACAGAAACATATGGAACCCATAAATTAACTTTTTAAAAGTTCCTGAGACTTCCAGTTTGCTGCTATCAACTTGTTCTCTAATATCGGAGAGGTGGATTCAAATACTACTCACATAAATGGTAGAAAACTCAGAGTACTAACAATACATGTAAGAAATCATGATTTTCTATAACTTCAAGTTAATATTTTCACTCAATTCTCAGTCTTTATCTGTATCCTACATGCAGCAAACTTTTCTGAGATTCTGGGGCACTGTGGGGGGGGTTATATTCCAATACATTATGGCAAGTAATTTTTTCTTATCGAAGTATAATTGACATACAACATTAGTTTCAGGTGTACGATATAACGACTCAATATTTGTACATATCACCACATGATTGCCACAGTAAGTCACCACACATATTTATATAAATTTTTTTCCTTCTGATGAAAACTTTTAAGATCTGCTTCCTTAGCAACTTTCAAATATGCAATGCAGTATTATTAACTACAGTCACCAGGCAGCACATTACATCCATGACTTACTTATTTTATAGTTGGAAGTTTGTGCCTTTTGACTCCTTCATCCATTTTGTCTACCCCCAAGCCCCTGCCTCTGGCAACTACCAATCTGGTCTCTGTATCTATGAGATATATGAGCTTATTTTGTCTCACTTTTAGATTCCACATATAAATGAGCAGATCATTCCACATAAGTGAGCAAATAATTTTACATTGAATTTTAGATGGTACTTAGCATAAAATTTATTAAACACTCTGGACTCTGAATTTTCACTTATAATCTTTTTTATTGAAACCATAATGTCAAGGTTCCCTTTCCTTTCTCTTTTGACCTCGTTTTCTCTTTGCTCACTAGTTCCCCAATTATGTATTTATATCTCATAGAGGGAAGTTTAATTCTCTTTTTATGTCACTTCTTTCCCAAATTGCTGACATCTGAATGCTAATTTTATAAGCAAAATAGTTGGTAGATTTCTAAGAACCCTCAGTGACCCAAGACCTTGTATAATCCCCTTTCGTTTGTGGGCTGGAGACACTTGCTCCCAACCATTAGGATGTGGTGATGGGATGTCATTCTTGTGATAATATTACATTATGTGGCAAAGGTAAAGGGATATTGCAGATGTATTTCGGGTCCCCAATTAGTGAACTTTAAGTTAATCAAAAGGGAAATTATCCTGGGTGAGCCTCACTTAATCTGATGAGCCCTTTAAAAGAGGGTCTAGAAGTCAGAAACTCTGTTTTCTAGAATTAGGGAAGCAAGCCACCTTGAATTTTAGTTTCAACAAAAGGAATTCTGCCAACAAATATGTGAGTTTAGAAGAGGACACTGAGCCTCAGCTGAGGTCCCAGGCTCTGTGAGCACCTTGACTATAGCCTGTGAGCTCCCAAGCAGAGGACTCAGTGAGGCTGCACTTGTATTTGCGACTCACAGAGCATGTGAGATAATAAGTGGACATAGTTTTAAGCTGATACATTTGTGGTGATTTTTTTTATACAGCAATAGAAAATCAATACAATATCTTTCTCTAATTCTATAGGGATCTTAAACTATTTCTTTTCCCTAAAATAGTAAGGACAACTTTTTAAAAGATTGGTTCGCTTGGAATTCCTGGCAGAGCAGAATCAATGAAAATCAATTGGCTTGAGCATAAAGTAAAAAAAAAGATGAGCATACCTGAGAAATAAAAATAATCAGCCAGTCTGCAAAACACTTCACGATCATTTCATTATGAGAATTGTTTAGAACTAAATAGTAGTTGGACCATTGATCTCCATTCAAATAGGTTATTAGTTGGCATCTTCCATTGAAACATCAACACATTCAAGCTGAAATAATTAGATTTCCCTTTCCTTTATCATGACAGTCCTTGTTTATGAAAAGGGAAGCTGCAAATAATGTCATCAGGATATGCGATTTGTGAAGTTTCTTAATAATGGTAACAGGCTGTATTTATTTAGTCACACACATCTACTGAGTCCCACTACATGACTAATCACAGTTACCCCCCAAGCTGAAAAACCAGTGTTAATTTCTAGCCTGAAAACAGAAGGTAATAAACAAAACTACATCTGGGCCAAGTAAGAGAATTTAGTCTGTTCAGAACCATAGAAAACTGAATTACTTCACAGACCCTTGCTACTTAGGTAAATGCTAATCAGATAGTTGCAAAATCTGTCCTTAGACGGATAGGATCCCCCTTTTTAATTTTAACCATGTCTTAGGATTGCCAAATTTAAATATGAATTTCATAAATTACATATTTGGTTAGTATAAGTTAGCATAGGTATGTTCCATAGATTGGAGTTCAAAATTATATATTTTTAATAATTAGAACTTTAGTATCTAGGGGTTCCTGAGTGGCTCAGTTGGTTAAGCGTACGACTTTGACTCAGGTCATGATCTCACAGCTGGTGGGTTTGAGCCCATGCATCAGCCTCTGTGCTGACAGCTCAGAGCCTGGAGCCTGTTTAAGATTCTGTGTCTCTCTCTCTCTCTGCCCCTCCCCTGCTTACACGCTCTCTCTCTCTCAAAAATAAATAAACAAACAAAAAAAAAAACCTTAGTATCTAATAACAAATGCACTTTATGTTAGGTCCTGTGCTCAGCTTTGGAGATGCAGAAATAATCTAAGATAGTCTTTCCCCTAGAGCTTCTCATTGACAAGTGTGGGTATGGGTAAATACAAAAATAATTATCTGATCTTCTTTCTTCCTTTTACTGCCTTATAAAATATCACTAGCTTCCAATTTCATTAGCTTTATTATCAGAGTTTTACAGGATGGTATTGTTAGCTTTTGACCTTATTCAAATTTTAGAAATACAACTGATGCTTTTTAAACACTTAGACTTACAGAGTGCCAAGCAATTATCAATGAAGCATCTATTTCTTTGTTGTCTTCAAAATATCCTAGTTGCTCTGTCCTACTTTCTCTAAGTTGGTTATTATTAAAGATGCAAATGTCCCCAAGAAAGGAACATGCTCAAAATGTTCTTAACAAGAGATTTTGAAATATTTGACCTGTCAGAAACAAGGATTTCAAAGGGTGACAGTTAAGTTCATCCAATTCCCACACAACTGTTGTGCCATCAGAATTCAGTACTGCTGTCTACAGACTAAAAGCAAAAAACATTATACATAACACATGAGAAAATTCTTTCTGCTGATTCGGAGTCCTTCTCTGCTTTGAGAATATTCAGGCCCTTATTAAAAGTGTTAGCATCAAAGAGAAGATTTATAACTAATAAAATTCCCCCCATCCTCAATTCCCCTTAGCCTGATGTATTTTTTCCCATAGCACTCATGCACTTGTAACATACTATATCATTTACTTGTTAATTTTCTTTATTGCTCATTATCTGTCTGTCTCTACTAGATAATACAACCTTAACAAAAGCAGAGGATTTAAAAAAAACATAAAAATGGTTTTGTGCACTAAGTAGCATATAAAAGGTTCTCATTAAATTTGTTTAAAAAGTTAACTAATAAAATAGCATTCAATCACTCTTGGTACTAATCCATCTTTAAGAAATAAGGCCATTCAAGTTCTGCTATGCTGGTTTCTCTCCAATGTGCTAGAAAACATTTTAGGGGGATAAAAATAATGTTTCTCTGTATAGAAAGGAGCTACCACACAGCCAACAGTGGGTTCCACTCTGTGACCTCTTTGAGTGTTGTAGACCTGAGTTTATGCTGAGTCATTCCTATTCTTACCTGGAGATCATCTGACCAATGACCAAACTCTGAAAATATTGTAGTCATGGGTTAAGAAGGATCACAACAAAGCTCAGTGGCTCACATGGAAAGTAAGGCCCTAGTGTTTTCTTCATTAAAATCTATCTGCGGGAATATCATGTTTTATATCATTACTTTTAATTCTTTTTAAAAATTATTTTAGAGAGAGAGAGGCATGCACACAAGCAGGGGAGAAGAGCGGGGGGGGGGCGGAGAGAGAGAGAGAATATCTTAAGCAGGCTCCATGCTCAGTATGGAACCTGACGTGGGGCTTGATCTCATGACCCTGGGATCATGACCTGAGCTGAAATCAAGAGTTGGATGCTCAACCAACTGAGCCACCCAGGTACCCCATTATTACTTTTAATTTTACAGGACTTAGGAAGCCTGAGTTATAGTTAAAATAGAATCTGTTTTCAAATATCTCTTTTCTATTAGAGAAGACCTTAGATCTGTTGATAAAGTCTAAAAATGCCAATTTAGGGGGAAAAAACCATAATTTGGATCACTTCCCACACTAAATCTTTTTTTAGAAGTATATTTTATATCATGCTTCTGTCCAATCATACCCTCCCCTTTATGTAGAGGCAAATGTGTTTTTGAGGTCAAGAGGTAGAGTATAAATAAGAAAAATATGGAGAACACAGTGTACAAATTGAGCCCTATACTATATAATTAGTAAGCAATACATTTACCTAACATAGCACTTTTGTTTTTTCACTTTTTCTCCAGTTACATGCACAAAGTTAAATATCTCATTAAAATCACCATTTTAATGGCTCTCTAGCTGTGAGAAAGTGGAAAGAGCACTGGATTTGGAGTAGTATACAACTTGAATTTCAGCTCTGCTTCTGACTGGGAATGTTACATTTGCAAATCACTTAAATTCTCTGAGTCTCAGTATTCTTTTTTGTAAAACTATTAGAGCAACACTTACTAGGCAAGGTTCCTGGGAAAGCCCCCAGCACGGTAGGTGGAACATACTGCATCTCTCCACCAGTAAACTGGATTCCAACCCTAAATTACCTTTCTAGGATTTTGTTCTAGCAAGTCTTTCTCTAGACAAGCACTCTTTGCACCATTCCATTAACATACAAGCATACTTCTATTTCACTTCCTTAAAACACACGCACACACACACACACACACACACTCCTATATTCATACACTTTGGATTCCACAATCATTGAAACTCCCATCTTTCCAAACTATACTCATTCCCTGGGTGCACGCTTCCATTCCAGGACCATAAACACCATCCACACACTAATGACTCTCACATTCATGTCTCTAATCAAGGCGGTCCTGGAGAGCCTGGGTGGCTCAGTCACTTAAGTGTTCGCCTCTTGAACCTAGCTCAGGTATTGATCTCAGGTTCGTGAGTTCAAGTCCCGCATTGGGCTCTGTGCTGGATGTGAAGCCTATTAAAAAAAAAAAAAAAAGATTGTCCTGCTAACCTCATGACTCAAGACCCAATTCCCTACCTGATTTCTCCTCTTAGCTGTTTAGCAGGCTCCTCTGACAACCTTTCTACAATAAAGTTCTAGTTTACACATCAACCTTTGCCTCCATGGCAACTCAATCCTTCCATTTGCACAGTTTAGAAAACCTTGTTATTACCCTTGATTCCTTTCTTTGACCCACTTTCCATAAGTAAATCAAATACTGGCTTTAACTCAAAGTATATCCAAATACTGACCACATCTCATGACAACGACTCCTACCCACCTAATCCAGGTCACTTTCATCTCCTGCCTAACTGGTCTCCCTGCTTCTACCTTGCCCCACCATAATCTGTACTAACATTATAAGCAAAGTGATCCTGTTTATGATGTAACTTAGATTATGTCATTTCTTGGTTCAAACCCTCCAATGCTTCCCATCTTGGTTGCAGTAAAACTCAAAATTCTTACAACAGCCTACAAGGCCTTACATGATCAGGTTTCTCATTATCTCTCTGTCTCACTCCAGGTATAGGTACATCTGCTCCCTTGTTGTTCCTGGAAGACTCCAGGCACACTCCTGCCTCAGGGCCTTTGCAGTTCTTGTTCTCTCAGCCTAAAATGCTCACTCTCTCACTCTCTTGTAGTCTTTGTTCAAATGTATCCTTCCCTGTGTGCCCTGGCTCAACTATTTGAAACTGCAAACCACAGTGCTTGACACTCCCTCTTCCACTTCCCTGCTTACATTCTTCATAAAAGTTACTAATTCCTAACATACTATTCAATTTACTTAGTTATTTTTTAATTGTCCTTCTCTGTCCACAAGAGTGGAGGCTCCCTGGGGGCTGGTGTTTGGGTCTGCTTTATTTTCTGGTGTATCTACAGTGTCCAGAATAGTGCCTGGGACATAGTAGGTGCTTAATAAATGTTTGTTAAAAGAACATTAGACAATACAAAAACTATATTATTAAAAAAACTGACAAAAATCATATGTTCACCTACACCATTCAGTTGAGTTTATAATTTAAATAAGTGAAATGTATAAATCTTTAAATACTCTTATATATTTATTCAGTAAACATTAAAAGCCAAACTCTAAGGAATATAAATAGGAAAGAATGTGCCAGCTGAAGGAGTTTATAATTTAAAAGAGTAAATATATATGCATTAGTAATAATAAAATCATTACATATTGTATATTTAAATATGGGAAAAATAACATAAAAGATATTATGTACTTAAATACTTGCCAACTATAGAGTACTTTAAATTTTAATAATGTTACTACATAAACATATTTTGGGTATTCTGTTCTAACAGTATATTTATAAGCAAAATCAGAGACTAAATAAACTAGGGAAACTCTGGATTCAACTAAATTAAAGAAAGTTATTTTCTGTGGAATTAATTGGGATTATGTTAAGGTGCACTGTGACCCGATAAGAGGAGAAATAGCCAGATTTAATTTGGTCAAGGAGATAATTTGTTCTGTTTTTGGTTTTTTGGGTTTTTTAAATCAAAACTAGTGTTCTGAAAAACACTGGAGAATATGGACATAGACTTCTTCATTTTATTCTCAAAAGTGACTCTGAATATACAACTGAGAATAATATAACACTGTATGTTAATTATACTGGAATTAAAATAAAATTTAAAAAAGAATGTCTTTACAAAGTGACTCTGACTTATTGTACATAAATATTTATTTAGCAGAAAAGGAAACTAAGGTTCAGAGTGAGTAAATAAATTGTCCAAGTCACTTAGGATACTCACAGGTATTTTCAGTGGAAAATCTAATAGGATACAGACTTTTGATTCCTAATTGAGGAATCTTCCCTAACCTAAATTGGGTACACCTTTCTTGGTGTGAAAATGCATATCCCTCTTATTGCACTTGCTACAATGTTCAATGATTCCCTATTTGTGAGACTTTCTTATCTATTACTCTGTTAGATCCTTGTGGACCATAGCTGTGAGTAATTCCTTTTTACATTCTTGACGCCTTGTACTGTGTCAGGCATGGAGGAAGTGTTCAGTAAGTATATGTTGAATGATTGAACACATATATGCATGTATGAAGGAATGAATGTATAAATGTACGATTGAATAAATCTTTTGATTACAAAACTCTGCTTCTTTGTAACCTCATAAAACTTTTTAAAAAGTAAGATAGCTTTAAAAAAAAAATAAGACCCAAAACTGGTAAGCAACTACCTTATCTTTTTCATTTCAAGTAGAACACTTTTGTGTTTAGAGCCATTATGTGTCATTAGATATAAAGAAAATGAGCAACAATGAAGGAAAATACTCTGAATTCTTCTCTGGAAGATTAGATCACTAAGCTCTCAACCATTAAGACCTGAGTATGTTTTCCTCTCTGATATCCATATTTCTCCTACCTCAATATATGCTTTGCTTTTTTGGAACAGGTTAAAATCCAACTTAACATTAATCGACTAATAAGTGCTAAGGTAACTAAAAATATATGACAATTTGCATTATAAGGTATTTCATATGAATGTTAATTTTT
The DNA here is from genome assembly GCA_028646485.1 of Cryptoprocta ferox. Lineage (NCBI taxonomy): Eukaryota > Metazoa > Chordata > Mammalia > Carnivora > Eupleridae > Cryptoprocta > Cryptoprocta ferox. Next base: position 74,982,746 of record CM053559.1, read on the forward strand.
TTTAGTTGGGAAGATTATAAAATGTTTGTATACTTTTTATGTGTACTTAGGTTCAGAAAGCTAAAAAATGTCAGGTACCCATATTAAATATAACAATTTGGAAATATTTCAATATCTTCCTCATAAAAAAGCTTGAACTCACCTCATAAATTGATTTGAAAGTAGTATGAAATACGTATGCCCATATTAAACATGTTCTAAAAAAAACTTCCATATTAATGTCAGTTATAATTAGAAAATGCGGATCTTTTTAAATAGACTTTATATTTTAGCACAGTTTTAGGATCATAGCAAAACTGAATGAAAGGTACAGAGATTTCCCACACCTCCTTGCCTCCACACATGCATAGCCATCATCAACATCCCTCACCAGAGTGGATATTTGTTATAATTAATAAACATACACTGACACATCATTATCACCCCCCCAAAAAAGTGACTTTGACTGCTTGTACAAATATATATATTTAACTGAGGAGGAAACTAAGGCTTACAGAGAGTTAAAAAGTTGTCCAAGATCACTTAGGAAACTCACAGGTTTTCTAATCCATAGTTTACATTAGGGTCCATTCTTAGTATTGCACATTCTATGATGCAGACACAGTCTTATTAAATTTCCCATATATCCACCATTATAGTATCATACAGACAAGTTTAACTGCCTTAAGTATCCTTTGTGCTCCATCTATTCATCCCTTCTTCCCACTAGCCCTTAGTAACCACTGATCCTTTAACATCCTCCAGTTCTGCCTTTTCCAGAAGGTCATATATTGGAATCAAACAATATGAAGACTTTTTAGATAGGCTTCTTTCACTTAGGAATATGCATTGAAGTTTTCTCCATGTCTTTTCATAGCTTGATAGCTCATTTCTTTTTGGTATTGAGTAATATTCTGTAGTCTGTATATATCACAGTTTACTTACCCATTCACATACTGAAGGACATCTTGGTTGCTTTTAAGTTTTGGCAATTATGAATAAAACTGCTATAAATATGTGTGTGCAAGTTTTTATGTGGATGTGAGTTTTCAGTTTATTTAGGTAAATACTAAGGAGTGTGATTGCTGGATCATATGGCCAAACTATGCTTAGTTTTGTAAGAAACTGCCAATCTGAGTTAGGAAGTATTCCCTCAGCTTCTATCTTCTGAAAGAGATTATAGAGAATTAGTGCAATCCCTCCCCCCCACCCCCCGCCCTTAAATGTCTGTTAGAATTCACCAGTGAATCCATTTGGGCCTGATGTTTTCTATGTTGAAAGGTTATTAATTACTGATCCAATTTCTTCATTAGATATAAGCCTATTCAGATTATCTATTTCTTTTTGCATGAGTTTTGGCAGATTGTGTCTTTCAAGGAATTGGTTCATTTCATCCAGGTTATCAAATTTATGGGCATAGACTTGTTCATAGTATTCTTTTATTATTCCCTTAATATCCATGGGATCTATAGTGATGTGTCCACATTTATTTCTTTTTTTTTCTTCCAAGTTTTTTTTAATTCCAGTTAGTTAATATACAGTGTAATATTAGTTTTAGGTGTAGAATTGAGTGATTCAGCACCTATATAACACACAGGGTTCTCATCTTAAGTGCCCTCCTTAATACCCATCATCCATTCAACCCATCCCCCTGCCCACCTTCCCTCTGGTAACCATCAGATTGTTCTCTATAGTTAGGAGTCTGCTTCTCGGTTTGTCTCTCTTTCCCCTCTATGTTCATTTGTTTTGTTTCTTAAATTCCACATATGAGTGGAATCATATAGTATTTGTCTTTCTCTGACTGACTTATTTTGCATAGGATAATACTCTCTAGTTCCATCCACACCATTGCAAATGGCAAGATTTCGTTCTTTTTAAAATTTTTAATGTTTATTTATTTTTGAGAGAGAGAGAGAGAGAGAGAGAGACAGAGCGCAAGCAGAGGAGGGGCAGAGAGAGAGGGAGACACAGAATCCAAAGCAGGCTTCAGACTGAGCTGTCAGCACAGAGCCCAACCCGGGGCTCGAACTCACAAACCATGAGATCATGACCTGAGCCAAAGTCCAAGGCTTAACTGACTGAGCCACCCAGGCACCCCCAAGATTTCATTCTTTTTGATGGCTGAGTAATATCCTATTTTATATATATAATATAAAACAAATACATATAATACCACTTCTCTATCCATATATTAGTTGATGGGTATTCGGGCTCTTTCTATAATTTGGTTAGTATAGATAATTCTGCTATAAACATTGGGGTGCATGTATCCCTTTGAATTAGCATGGCTGGATTATAGGGTAGTTCTATTTTTACCTTTTTGAGGAACCTCCATACTGTTTTCCAAAGTGGCTGCATCAGTTTGCATTCCTACCAACAATGCAAGCGGGTTCTGACCTGTTGTTTCTTGTACTGTTGATTTTACTCATTCTGACAGGTGTTAGGTGATATCTCATTGTAGTTTTGATTTGTATTTCCCTGATGATGAGTGATGTTGAGCATCTTTTCATGTGTCTGTTAGCCATCTGTGTCCTCTTTGGGAAAATGTCTATTTATGTCTTCTGCCCATTCTTTAACTTGATTATTTGGTTTTGGGTATTGAGTTCTATAAGTTCTTTATATATTTAGGATACTAACCCTTTACTAGATATGTCATTTGCAAATATCTTTTCCCATTTTGTATGTTGCCTTTTCATTTTGTTGATTGTTCCTCACTTATTTCCAATAGTATTCATTTTTGTCCTCTCTCTGTTTTTCTTAGCTAGACTAGCTAGAGGCTTATTAATGATATTAATCTTTTAAAAGAGCAGGCTTTTAACTTTGTTGATTTTCTTTACTGCTTTCCTTTTTTGATATTTTATTGATTTCTGCTCTACTTTTTATTATTTCTTCTCCTCTGCTTATTTTGGACTTAATTTGATCTTCTTTTTTTAGTTTCCTAGGGTGAAAGCTTAAATGATTGATTTTAGATCTGTATTTTTTTAATATATGCATTTAGTGCTATAAGTTTTCCTCTAAACACTGTTTTCATTGGTTCCAAAAATATTGTTGAATTATATTTTTATTTTCATTTAATTCAAAATATCTTTTAATTTCTCTTGAAGTTACTTGTCTCATGTGTTTTATGGAAGTCTGTTGCTTCATCTCCAAGTATCTTGGGATTTTTCAGCTTTCTGTTATTGATTTATAGTTTAATTTAATTGTGGTCTGAAATCATACTTTGTATGATTTCTATCCTTTTAAATTTCTTAAGGTGTTTTTTACTTCCCAGAATGTGGTTTATCCTGGTAAATATTTCATGTGAGCTAGAGATGAAAATATATTCTGCTGTTGTTAGACAAATAGTCTATAGACATTCATTATATCCAGTTGATTGATGGTGTTGTTGAGTTCAACTATGTGTTTACTGACTTTCTACCTGCTGGATCTGTCCATTTCCAATAGAGGGGTGTTGACGTATCCAATTATAATCGTGGTGTCATCTATTTCTCTTTGCAGTTCTTTCAGGCTTTGCCTCACATACTTTGACTCTGTTATTAAGCACATACAACTCAAAGATTATTATGTCCTCTTAGAGTATTGGTCTCTTTGTCATTAAGATATGTTGGTCTTTATCCTTAATAACTTTTTCTCTGAAGTCTACTCTACCAAAATTAATATAGCTACTCCTGACTTCTTTTGATTAGTGTTAGCATAGTATATCTTTCTCCATTTATTTACTTTTAATCTATATGTGTATTTGTATTTATGTGGCTTTCTTGTAGACAACCCATGGTTAGGTCTCATTTTTTGATCCATTCTAACTTTAAAAAAATTTTTTTAATGTTTATTTATTTTTGAGAGACAGAGAGACAGAGCGACAGAGTGTGAGCAGGGAAGGGGCAGAGAAAGAGGGAGACACAGAATCTGAAGCAGGCTCCAGGCTCTGAGCTGTCAGCACAGAGTTCGACAGGAAGCTCGAACTCATGACCCTCAAGATCATGACCTGAGCCAAAGTCGGCCACTTAACTGACTGAGCCACCCAGGCGCCCCCATTCTAACAATTTTTATCTTTTAATTGGTGCATTTAGACAACTGATGTTTGAAGTGTATTGATATAGTTGGATTAATATCTACCATATTTGTTACTGTTTATTATTTGTTGCTTTTGTTCTTTGTTCCTGTTCTTGTCTTCTACTCTTTTTTTCTTCCTTTTGTGGCTTTAACTGGGCATTTTACATAATTCCATTTTCTTTCCACTCTTAGTGTATCTGGTTTACTTCTTCACTTTTTTTTAACTTTTTTTGTGGTTGCTTTAAAGTTTGCAATATACATTTATAAGTACTCCAAGTCCACTTTCAAATATACGATACCACTTCATCAGTGTAATGCCTTTTAATAACAAAATGATCCCAATTCCTCTTATCCCTTGTATCACTGATGCCATTCATTTCACTTATATACAAGCACACATCAGCATATGTAAGCATAGATAAGCATACATATATATGCATAATATATATGGACATGGTCAAATACGTTGCTGCTATTATTATTTTGAATAAACTATTATTTGTTAGATCAATTAAGAATGAAAAAATAGGGCCACCTGGGTGGCTCAGTCAATTAAGCATCCTACTTCAGTTCAGGTCTTTATTTTATAGTTCATGGGTTTGAGCCCCATGTCAGGCTCTTTGCTGTCAGCTCAGAACCCACTGCCAGAGAGCCTGCTTAGAATCCTTTCCCTCCTTCTCTCTCTGCCCCTTTCCCACTTGCACACACTCTCTCAAGAATAAAAGAAAATTTTTTTAAAAGCATTAAAAAAGGACACAGTTGTTTTAAATTCCTAGTCTAATAATTCCAACACCCTTGCCGTATCTGAGTCTGGGTCTTATGCTTGCTCTGTCTCTTCAGCCTGTTTTTTGCCTTTTAGTTTGTCTTCTAATTTTTTCATATATGCTAGGTAATAGGAATTGCTATAAATAGGCTTTTAGTAACTCAGTGATAATATGTTGGGGCAGGAGAACCATTCTATAGTTCTATAATTAGGCCTCAGTCTTTTAGTGACATCAGGACTCTGGACTGTGAACTACACAAATGTTTGTCAGTTTTTATCTCCCCTCTTAGAGGTACAGTATGACTAATTAGGCTGGAATTGGGTATTTCCCTTCCCTCAGTTCAGTAAGGCTCTGGTAAAACCACAGCACACTAGACTCTGGCTAATTAGTTTCTCCTGAAGACAAACATTTTCAAGAGCAGAGTGCTCTGGTATATTTCAAAATGGTTTCTTTACTCTCCCTCTGCAGGAAGCAGAAAGGATTTTTTACTCATAGTTTTTACTATGAGAACTATGTGGAATTTCTGGTGATAAACTCAGTAGTATTGGGACCCCATATGACTGGGTACCCCTGGTGTTTTTGAGTCTCAGAGTTGTCCACAATGACCCTTTACCAATTTGCCAATTACAGTTCAGATTTCCCTTCCTTGGCACTGATTCCTGCAGCGATTATGGCTTGTGAGTTCTGCTCTAGTAAGTTATGTTCTCTGTGTTCACCTGTTTGTCCAGTTTGGGGGGCAGCAGTTACCCCTGTGACCTTTCTTTGTTATGAATCTAAAAATTGTTTCTTTTTTAGTTTCTTCAGCTTTTTACCTGTTATTAAGACAGAGGTGACCTCCAAACTTCTTATATATGCCAGACCAAATTAAGGGGGAGGTACTTTGTTAAAATGACATTAGAAAAACAATGTACTATCGACCTCTGAAAGTTTTACGTAAAAAAAAAAAGCAGAAATGAATGGAAAGGTAACTTACAGATATGATTTAAAATTGGCTAAATAAACTCATGCTGAGATTAATATAAAAGATAATATAAATTCATTGTGTTATTAACCAAATATAGCTGCATATTATAAGGATTCTGATTTTTCACTTATTTGTTCTACTTGTAAAGAAATCTACTTGAGCAAATTCAATGCACCCAGAAAGCTCTATGCTCCTTTTTCTCTCAAACACAAAGACTTTGTATCCATGAGTTAGCAAGATGGTTTAAAAATAAAAGGTATACCCCAGATTTCTTTAGAAAATGTAGACATTGCTCCTTTATATTTTGGGAAATACAGATTGCATTCAGGAAAAAATCCAAACACAGACAGATGAGTAGAATAAATATTACCTAGCACTTCAAAAGAGTGACTGGCCTGTTTATTAGTTATTTATCAGTTCTTTCTTCTGGTAAAATTGAACAAGGATACAAAAGGAATAATAATTCTAATATGCACTTATAAAGTACTTAACTTGTTGGCTGACGTTACTGAGAGCAGGAAACTCAAACTGAATCCAATAAAAATATTTATACTCTCTAAATCTTATCCTATTGAGAAGGATCCTGAGTCCTTCCAAGCATGTCCAGGGCTGACTGCATGGAATTTTAATGCTTTCTAGTCGATATGGTCCCTGGACTCAAGGCACCATTGTTTTCAAATACTTCTAATGCCAGCAGTAAGCAATTTCCCTCGAGTTTTTCATGCTGCTCTTGAACAAATTAGTTTGTTTTTCTCTAACTACTATTCAAACTTAAATAGCACCCAATGTCCAGCTGTTTATCCTCATCCAAATGGGAAGCGTTGTTCCCAGAGATGACTTGGCATACTTTTGATTAAAGACTACTTTCGCACATCCAGGAAAATAGCACAGTTAGCTGTGGAGACATAGAGTGTGGCCCAGAGGATTAATAAAGACCAATGAACACTGACAAATGAAGCTTATTTGTTCTGTTCCTATTATTTACTCTTATTCTTTGGGTAGAAAGGCTGCCTAGCATTAGCAGAAACTGAAGTTATAGAGGGATTTAAGCATTCTATGTTTCATTGCAGGAAAGGGGAAGAAAAAAAGAGAAAAATCATTGCATAGCACAAATACAACTTTTACAAAGGATTAAAAATTATTACTTATGGAGATTTCATATATACATGCTTAAGAATTCAGCATGATAAAATTTCAAATGCAAATGTGCTATATTTCCTTACTAAAAGCAAATTTTTATATCTGTCCTAAGCAGCATAATAATTGCATTGAATCTTGTCATCATTTATTAATACTAAAAGTCTCTTGCAATGTGTGCTTCTATCAGTAATGAGTAATTTTCAACAATTCATGCTACTTTTAAAACTCTTTGTTTTCTGAGAAATTAACCCATGATTTCTTTCAAACCTGTAAATGCTTGTGATATTATTTATACCTCCCTTTTATCACAGTCCTCTCTTACAGAGATTTTAAAACTTGGGTATAGGGAAAGGCTCTAGGGAATATCTAAACACATTTTCGGCAAATGGGTATTTTTCTCAGGAGTGTCCCTACCATTTTCTAGCTCCTCAAAGAAGTCTAAAGCAAAAGCAAAATGCAAAAAAAAAAAAAAAAAAGAAATCAGGAACATATTTAAAACATTTAAGTTGATGTACATTTATTTAAAGCACTTGGTCTGATGCTCAAGACAGTGAACTAGAATGACTTGTTTAAGAAAAGAAAAAGTTCCTATTTGCAAAAATAAGTTCTTGTCAGTTTAAAATCATTATAATAAATTTAAATTTAAACATGGTATTCTACTCACTTATTAATTTTTATTCAATATTTGAAAATATCTCAGAAGAACAGCGGTAGAGTAGAGGTGTGGCAAAGTAAATGCTTTAAGCTTTGCTAGGTGCAGCCTTAAACTATGCAAAACACATGGTCCATTCTTGGGCCAGTAATTTATCCAAATTTTCAGCTTCCTAATCTAAATAGCATCTATCATAAGATAGATGTGGTATCTCACACATGCTAACTATCCAATATATATTAATTTCAGTCTACTGTTTTCTTTCAATAGCCATTAAAGTGCAGATTCTTATTTCTTTTTATTTTCTCAGAAATGACATTTTAGTTACTAGTAAAAGAGTGTAGTAACTTTCTCTATTTTTCTCATAGACTCTAGGAAGGCACAAGTGGGGAGCCAAGATGGCGGAGCAGCATGGAACTTTTCTTTGCATCTCTCATCCACAAAATGCAGCTAGATCAACACCGAACCATTTTGCACACATAGAAAATTGATCTGAGGCTTAACACACAATCTGCACAACTTGAACCACAGAATTCGTTAGGTATGAGGCATGGAGAGGCAAACTGGGGGAGAGAGAAACTATGGAGAGCAGGGGGCTGTTTTTGCTTGCAGAGAGAGGACCGAGACAGGGGAGAGAGTATAGGAAAAGCAATATGCCCCAAGAGCAGCTGAAGAGAAAGAGAAAGAGTGGACTGAACAAAAAGAGAAGGAGAAAAGGACTTCAAAGACTGAACAAAAAAAGGGAGAAAGGAGAAAGGAGAGGGTTTAAATTCCCTTAAGACTCTATAAACATGGGGAGCACAGAGTCTGAAACTCTGTAGTTTGAGAGCTGGCAATGCTCTGCTGGGAAGGGCGAACCCCGGAGCAGACAGCAAGGTCCAGGGGGTCTTCAGGCCACATGGGGAGAGGTAGTTTCCCTTCTGGGAGGACTTGGTAGAGGCTCTCCCCATAGGCAAAGGTCCTAGCAGACCCCGGAGAACAACCACATTCACAAGTGTTGGAACAAGGACATTAATCGTTCATTGAAGCCTGGTGCCAGATGGCTATTGTGATTTACCATAATCCCTGAAATGCTGCTGCTACACTATCGCGCAAACTTTTCCTGGGGCAAATTGGCACCTGGCTGCAGTCTCTGGGCAACAGCAGGAGCACAGTTGTGTGAACATTACAGGGCACAGGTGGGCACCCAGCCATTGCTCGGTGAGACCCTCCCCCAGGAGGTATGAGTGAGTCAAAGCCTCAGGGCCCTCAGAAGTGAGGAGTTTGGAAACACAGCCCCATCTGAGATAAAACTTTGGAGGGAGGTGCCATCCAGTAGGCTGACGGCTTGGTCATGGACAGTGTAGAAGCATGGAGTGGATGGAAGCCAGAGACAAAGGACGGGTGCTTGATTGCTTGCTGTCCAGAGCACAGAGTTCTGATACTAGAGACTGGGTAGTTGGGTGACACCATTTTCACCCCTCCCATGCATGGGCATACACACAGACATGCGTCACAACTATCCACCCCAGTGAACTAAGCAGTGCCATCTAGTGGAGAACAGAGCTGTTACACCAAGACCTGCCCAACTGGGGCGCCACGTTCTAGTGAAACACCACAAATCTTTCTGCCTGCTTAGTTTATGTATTATAAAGTGCTTCATAGTTTGACTTTTAGGGGAAACTGGATGTAATTTCAATCATATTTCATTCTGTTCACTGGTCCATCTATTCAATTTTTTTCTTTTTCTTTTCTTATTCTTGAATACAGGAAGAGAAAAAAATTATTTTTATTTTCCATTTTTATAAAAAAATATTTGTTTAATTTTTTCTACTATATTTTTACTTTTTTGTAAATTTTTTAAATTCTATTTTTACTTTAATCATTTCATTTTATTCTATTTTATTCATTGTTTTTAATTTTCAAATATTTTCCTTTTTTCCCCTTTCTTTTGTTTTCTTTTGCTTTTTTCTATAATCTATCAAGGTTTTTTCAACAATCAGACCAAAACACAACTAGCAGCTAGCATCCTTTATTTGATTTTTTTGTGTTTTTAATTTTTTAATTTTAATTTAAAAAATTTTTTATTTTATTAACTCTTTTTCTTCCTTCAAAATGATGAAATGAAGGAATTCACCCCAAAAGAAAGAACAGGGAGAAATGACATCCAGGGACTTAATCAACACAGACACAAGCAAGATGTCTGAACCAGAATTTAGAATCATGATAATAAGAATACTAGCTGAGGTTGAAAAAAAGCATAGAATCCCTTTCTGTGGAGATAAAAGAAGTAAAATATAGCCAGGATGCAATTAAAAAGGCTATAACTGAACTGCAATCTCAAATGGATGCCACAACAGCAAAGATGAAGCAGAGCAGCAAATCAGTGATAAATAGGACAAATAGGAGAATAATGAAGCAGACGAAAAGAGGGAAACTAAGCAAACGAGCACGATATAAGAATTAGACAACTCAGTGACTCATTAAAAAGGAATAATATCCGAATCATATGGGTCCCAGAAGATGAAGAGAGAGAAAAAGGGGTAAAAGGTTTATGTGAGCAAATCATAGCGGTAAACTTTCTTAACCTGGGGAAAGACAAAGACATCAAAATCCAGAAAGCACAGAGAACTCCCATTAGATTTAAAAAAAACTGACCATCAATAAGGCATATCATAGTCATATTCACAAAATACTCAGGCAAGGAAAAAATCATGAAAGCAGTAAGGGGAAAAAAAAAGCCCTTAACCTATAAGGGTAGACTTATAAGGGTAGTAGCAGATCTGTCCACAGAAACTTGGCAGACCAGAAAGAGGTGGCATGATATATTCAATGTGCTGAATTGGAAATATCCACCCAAGAATTCTTTATCCAAAAGGCTGTCATTCAAAATAAAAGGAGAGAGAAAAATTTTTCTCAAACAAAAACTAAAGGAGTTCGTGACCACTAAACCAGCCTGCAAGAAATTTTAAGGGGGATTCTCTGAGGGGAGAAAAGATGAAAAAAAAAAAAAAAAGCAACAAAGACTAGAAAGGTCAAGAGAACACCATCAGAAACTCCCAACTATACAGGGAACATAATGGCAATAAACTCATATCTTTCAGTACTCACTCTAAATGTCAATGGACTAAACGCTCCAATCAAAAGACACAGGGTAAAAGAATGGATAAGAGAACAAGATCAATCTATATGCTGTTTACAAGAGACCCATTTTAGACCTAAAGTCACCTTCAGATTGAAAGTGAAGGGATGGAGAACCATCTATCATGCTAATGGTTGCCAAAAGAAAGCTGGAGTAGCCAACTTACATCAGACAATCTAGATTTTAAAATAAAGGCTATAATAAGAGATGAAGAAGGGCATTATATCATAATTAAGGGGTCTATCCACCAAGAAGATCTAATAATTGTAAACATGTATTCTCCAAATGTGGAGTCACCCAAATATATAAATCAGTTAATCACAAACATACAGAAACTCATTGACAATAATACCGTAATAGTAGGGGACTCCAATGCCCCACTTACAGCAATGGACAGATCATCTAAACAGAAAATCAACAAAGAAACAATGGCTTTAAATGACACACTGTACCAGATGGACTTAATAGATATACTCAGAACATTTCATACTAAAACAGCAAAATACACATTCTTCACAACTGCGCATGGAACTTCTCCAAAATAAATCACATCCTGGGACACAAATCAGCCCTCAACAAGTACAAAAAGATCGTGATCATACCGTTCAGACCACAACGCTATGAAACTTGAAATCAACCACAAGTAAAATTTGGAAAGATAACAAATACTTGGAGACTAAAGAATATTCTACTAAAGAATGAATGGGCTAATCAAGAAGTTAAAAAGAAAATTAAAAAATACATAGAAGCCAATGAAAATGATAGCACCACAGCCCAAAACCTCTGGGATGCGCCTGTCACCAGAGGGAAGTATACAGCAATTCAGACCTTCCTAACGAAGGAAGAAAGGTCTCAGATACAACCTAACCTTACACCTTAAAGAACTAGAAAAAGAAATGCAAATAAAACCCCAAACCAGCAGAAGACAAGAAATAATGAAGATTAGAGCAGAAATCAATGCTATCAAAACCAAAAAAACAAAAACAAACAAACAAACAAAAACCAGTAGAACAGATCAATGAAACCAGGAGCTGGTTGTTTAAAAGAATCAATAAAATTGATCAAAAAGAAAAAGGAAAGGACCCAAATAAATATATTCACAAATGAAAAAGGAGAGATCACAACCAACACAGGAGAAATAAAAACAATAATAAGAGAATATTATGAGCAATTATACACCAATAAAATGGGCAATCTGGAAGAAACTGACAAATTCCTAGAAACATATAAGCTACCAAAACTGAAACAGGAATAAATAGAAAAGTTGAACAGACCCATAATCAGTAAAGAAATCAAATTAGTAATCAAAAATCTCCCAAAAAACAAGAGTACAGGACCAGATAGCTTTCCAGGAAAATTCTACAAAACATTAAAGAACAGTTAACACCTATTCCTTTGAAGGTGTTCCAAAAAATAGAAATGGAAGGAAAACTTCCAAACTCATTCTATGAAGCTAGCATTACCTTTATTCCAAAACCAGACAACGACACCACTAAAAAGGAGAATTAGAGACCCATTTCCCTGATGAACATGGATCCAAAAGTCCTCACAAGGTGTTAGCCAACCAAATCCAACAATACATTAAAAGAATTATTTGCCATGACCAAGTGGGATTTAGGGCTGGTTCAATATCTGCAAAGCGATCAATGTGATACATCACATTAATAAAAGAAAGGACAAGAACCACATGATCCTCTCAATAGATGCAGAGAAAGCATCTGACAAAATACAGCATCCTTTCTTGATAAAAACCCTCAAGAATGTAGAGATAGAAGGATTGTACCGCAAGATGATAAAAGCCATATATGAAAGATATATAATATCACCCTCAATGGGGAAAAACTGAGACCTTTCCCCCTAAGGTCAGGAACATTTTCACCACTGTTATTCAACATAGTATTGGAAGTCCTAGCCTGAGCAATCAGACAACACAAAGGAATAAGGGGCATCCAAATCAGCCAGGAGGAAGTCAAACTTTTATTCTTCCCAGACAACATGATGCTCTATATGGAAAACCCAAAACATTCCACCAAAAAACTGCTAGAAACAAAAACTGCTAGAAAAACTGCATGAATTCAGCAAAGTAGCAGGATATAAGATCAATGCACAGAAATCAGTTGCATTCATATACACCAATATTGAAGCAACAGAAAGAGAAATCAAGGAATTGATCCCATTTACAATTGCACCAAAACCCATAAAATACCTAGGAATAAATCTAAACAAAGAAGTGAAAAATCTATACATTGAAAACTATATAAAGCTTATGAAAGAAATCGAAACTCCACCAAAAAATGGAAAAATATTCCATGCTCATGGATTGGAAGAACAAATATTGTTAAAATGTCAATACTACCCAAAGCAATGTACATATTCAATGCAATCCCTATCAAAATAATACCAGCATTCTTCACAGAGCTAGAAGAAATAATCCTAAAATTTGTATGGAACCAGAAAAGACCCCGAACAGTTAAAACAATCCTGAAAAATTAAAACAAAGGGGAAGGCATTACAATCCCAGACTTCAAGATGTATTATAAAGCTGTAATCATCAAGACAGTATGGTACTGGCCCCAAAACAGACATTCAGATCAATGGAACAGAATAGAGAACCCAGAAATGGACCCAAAAACATATGGCCAACTAATCTTTGACAAAGCAGGAAAGAATATTCAATAAAATAAAGACAGTCTCTTCAGCAAATGGTGCTTGGAAAGCTGGACAGTAACATGCAGAAAAATAGATTTGGACCACTTTCTTACACCATACACAATAATAAACTTAAAAGGGATGAAGGACTAAATGTAAGACAGGAAGCCATCAAAATCCTAAAAGAGAAAGCAGGCAAAAACCTCTTTGACCTTGGCTGCAGAAACTTCTTACTCAACATGTCTCCAGAGGCAAGGGAAACAAAAGAAAAATGAACCATTGGGACCTCATCAAGATAAAAAGCTTCTGCACCGTGAAGAAAACAATTAGCAAAACTAAAAGGCAACCGATAGAATGGGAAAAGATATTTGCAAATACCTATCAGATAAATGGTTAGTATCCAAAATCTATAAAGAACTTATCAAACCCAACACCCAAAAAACAAATTATCCAGTGAAGAAATGGGCAAAAGACATGAATAGACATTTCTCCAGAGAAGACATCCAGATGGCTAACAGAAACATGAAAAATGTTCAACATCACTCATCATCAGGGAAATACTAATTAAAACCACAATGAGATACCATCTTGCACCAGTCAGAATGGCTAAAATAAACAACTCAGGCAATAACAGATGTTGGTGAGGATGTGGAGAAAGAGGATCTCTTTTGCAATGCTGGTGGGAATGCAAACTGGGGAAGCCACCCTGGAAAACAGTATGAGGTTCCTCGAAAAATTAAAAATAGAATTACCCGATGATCCAGCAATCACACTACTAGGTATTTATCCAAGGGATACAGGTGTGCTATTTCAAAAGGGCACATGCACCCCAATGATTATAGCAGCACTATTGACAATACCCAAAGTATGGAAAAAGCCCAAAGATGAATGGATAAAGAAGATATGGTGTGTGTGTGTGTGTGTGTGTGTGTGTGTATACACACACAATGGAGTATTACTCGGCAATCAAAAAGAATGAAATCTTGCCATTTGCAACTACATGGATGGAACTAGAAGGTATTATGATAAACAAAATTAGCCAATCAGAGAAAGACAAATATCATATGACTTCACTCATATGAGGAATTTATTTATGAGGAATAAAGGACTTCCTTTATTGAGGAAGATACAAAACAGATGAACAAAACAGAAGAGAAGCCAAAATAATATAAAAGCAAGGAGAGGACAAAACATAAGAGACTCTTAAATCCAGAGAACAAACTGAGGATTGCTGGAGGCATTGGGGGTGGGGGATAGGCTGAATGAGTAAGGGGCATTAAGGAAGATACCTGTGTTGGGATGAGCACTGGGTGTTATACATAGGGGATGAATCACTGAAATCTACTTCTGAAATCATTATAGCACTATATGCTAACTAACTTGGATGTAAATTTAAAAAATTAATTTAAAACATGGCTTAGTCAGAGATGATATCAACCTTTGGCATGGTGTTCAGTGAAGCATCTCCTATGATTGATAGTAGCTCAGGTCTTGGGAAGCATCTTTATTGTTCAGGAGTTAGGTAAACAGCATGTTAATTGTGTGACTGGTTGTTTTCATCATCCTTAACATTGCCTGGCATTCATTTATGTGAGCAGTGTATAGTTTGGAAAGGTGCTTTGGGATCTCTCAGGGTGAACAATGCTGTATGAATGTAAGTCACAATAATTATTAAAAATGTATAGGTCATATTAAACTAGAGTTAGAAACAAACATAAGTAAAAACTACAAGTAATTATATGAGGAGATTATATAAAGCAGTTGTGGGAGAATTAGCTGTCTGAATAGGGAATGGTGAGAGGTGATGCACTAGGAAAATTGAGAGCAACAAGCAACAGTGCAAAAAAATTTTTTAAATGTTACTTAGTTTTGAGAGAGAGAGAGAGAGAGACAGAGACAGAGAGAGAAAGGGAGGGAGGGAGGGCAGCGAGAGAGGGAAGCACAGAATCTGAAATGAGCTCCATGCTCTAAGCTGTCAGCACAGAGCCTGACATGGGGCTTGAACCCATGGACAGTGAGATCATGACCTGAGCTGAAGTTGGATGCTTGACTAACTGAGCTACCCAGGTGCCCTGAGAGCAATAGTTTAAATGTCTTGGGAAGAAGTACTCTAAAACACCAGTGTTAAACATTAGGTGACTAGTACATAGTACACCATGACCTTAAAAGAAATGTAAAATACAGTGGAGTGAATATTACATATTTACACTCTGGTAGGATACATTGTGTTTTCATGAATGGCATGTATATGTGCTACACGATTTTGAGTATCTTTGGAAGTGAACTTCAAAGGGATAAACAATTCCCAACTGCACTCCTCCTATTGCCGATATTTTACTACAACTTGTGGCATCAGAAGAGAACGGGGGGGTGGGGGATAGTTTATCTTCTGTTTCAATAAAACTGTTTCCAAAAGAAAAAAAAAAGGCACAAGTGGCAGGAAAAATGGTCAATGCTGCAGAAACTCACCAAACTTATTTGTATCTTGGCCAAATTAGTCTTTATAGACTATTGAAAGCAAATCAATTGGGTGTGCCTAAACCTTATTTACATTCTAGATACAACTACACATGGAAAAAGTAGAAGTTTTATTCTGAGATAGCCCTGGAGTTATGGCTCAAGAATCTCTGGTAAAGGAATTGGAATTGTGGTATTCTGCAATGTGGGGTGCACAGACTCAAATAAACCAGGCTCAGTAGGGGTCCTGGGAAGAAGAAAATGTTGGATGGCAAAGACAAACTTGCAATTTCTATCCTGTTGCCTGGGACAGTTTCACTCAGGTCTAGTCCTGTGAAAGGCTATTGGGAAGCCTGATTCTAATCTTCATGAAGTTCTAGGAATATTTTTTTTGCTTAAATTTAAATACTATATGATTCTCTTACTAATAATGACAACCCCAAAGTCCTTATAAAGATCGAAACAACATGATAGAATTCCCTAGAAATACCAAATAACATAAATATATTAAAGAAAGTTTCTTAAAACTTGAAATGAGTATCAATGTTGTTATTGAAAAGGATTATATGCCCTGCTGAGGTAATTATCTAAGATTGTGATCATTTATACTTCTCCCAATTAACCCACTGCAGTTCACAATATATGCACCTTATTTATAGTTAGAATCCAATCTAAAGATGAATTTTAATCCTAAATACTTTGTTGTGCATACAAATTCACCATGATATTTTGAATAATAATTATTTTGCATTTTTTTCTACTTGACTTTCATTAACTATATTTCTTCACATGGAAGTTATAATGTTCAAACCATATAAATATTTCATTATGGAGAAAGTTTTACAAAGATAAAACTATTTCTTCAAAACATTGCCTTCTGTATCTAACGTATTTAATGTCATTTTTTATATTATATTTTTATTTTTGTAATATGAAATGCTTTATGAAGATGCAATTTTTGTTCTATTACTAAAGAACACAGAAAGTACAATAAATCTATTACACATAAAGCTAATATAGTGTCTACCACTCTATACAGGAATAAAATAAAATTATCCTTTGTCTTGAATATTTCCAGAAGATCTGTTACAATTATTACACTGAACTTGATCAACAACATTTCACCTTATGAAGATTACTAGCCTAACAACAAGTTAACTGAGAATTGGAGACTTTTGGAACTGAATAAATGTATCCTTATTCAAGTGGGATAGGATGTCCCATAGGTTTCACACTTGACCATAATACCTAAGAATCCCTTCAACAATATTTTCTAATTTGGGTACAAGACAGCTAGCCTCAGGAGGAAATGTATAAAGAAAAGCAGAGAAAAAAAATCATCCTTCTCTCTTCTCTTTTTGTTTCTTCATGATATTGAAATAGGTGGAAGGAATGAGAGGGAAGGGAAAGTCCTAGTAGATTTCCAGAAGCCAAGAAATCTTGTAGGATGACACTGCCAATAGAAAAAAGCCCTGGGAAGACTGGCCAGCTACCAATACAAGGGCCAAACCCTGCCCACAACAAAGAGAGCAATTGCAGATGACTGGACTGAAGGTAAATGCAGCTCATCCACAACAGTAGGGTGCATGCAACACACACAGGAGACACCCCTGAAGCACAAGGTTCTGGTGAACAGGGAACATTGCACTGTAGGGCACCACAGACTCCTTCATAAGGCCACACTTTCAAGAGTAGGAGACATTGCTAACTTTCCTAAC
This sequence comes from Cryptoprocta ferox, assembly GCA_028646485.1. Classification (NCBI taxonomy): domain Eukaryota; kingdom Metazoa; phylum Chordata; class Mammalia; order Carnivora; family Eupleridae; genus Cryptoprocta; species Cryptoprocta ferox. Next base: position 75,000,243 of record CM053559.1, read on the forward strand.
ACATAGAAACAGGCACAGATAGTTAGACAAAATGAGGAGACAAGGAACACATCCCACGTGAAAGAATAGGACAAAAATCACACCAACAGAGCTAAACTAAATGGAAGTAAGTAATATATCTGATAGAAAATTTAAAGTAATGGTCATAAAGATACTCACTGGACTGGAGAAAAAAATGGAAGACCTTAGTGAGACCCTCAACAAATAGATAGAAAATGTTAAAAAGAACCAAAGAACCAATCAGAGATGAAAAAAACTTAGTAAGTGAAATTAAAAATACATTAGATGGAATAAAAAGTAGACTGGGAGGAGGAGAAGAATGGATAAGCAACCTGGAGGAGAGACTAATGGACAGCAATAAAGCTGAACAGGAAAGAGAAAAAATAATAATAATAAAAATATAAACAGACTTAAGGAACTCAGCAACACCAGCAACTGTAACAAAATTCACATTAAAATGATTCCAGGTGGAGAAGAGAGGGAAAAGGGAGCAGAAAATTTATTTGAAGAAATAATAGCTGAAAACTTCCCAAATCTGGGCAAGAGAACAGAAATCCACATCTAGGAAGCTCCCAGTAAAATCAACCCAGGGAGGTCCACACCAAGACACAGAGTAATTAAAATGGTAAAAAAGCAGTGATAGGGGTAGAATTTTAAAAGCAGCAAGAGAAAACAAAACAGTTATATACAAGGGAATCCCCATAAGGCTATCAGTGGATGTTTCAGCAGAAACTTTGCAGCCCAGACAGGAGTGGCATGATATATTCAAAGTGCTGATAGAAAATGACTTGCAGCCAAGAATATTTGATCCAGCAAGGCTATCATTTAGAGTAGATGGAGAGATAAGAAGTTTCCCAGACAAACAAAAGTTAAAGGAATTCATAACCACTAAACCAGTGCTACCAGAAACTTTAAGAGGACTCTTAGTGATCACGATCTCATAGTTCGTGGGTTTGAGCCCTGTGTCGGGCTCTGTGCTGACAACTCAGAGCCTGGAGGCTGCTTTGGATTCTTTATCTCCCTCTCTCTCTGCCCCATCCCCCATGCATACTCTGTCTCTCAAAACTGAATAAATGTTAAAAAAAATCTAAAAACAAAATAAGAAGACTCTGAGTGAAAAGGAAAGACCATAAGCAGGAGTAAGAAAAGTAGAAAACATAAAAGTAGTAAAATTAAGTATATCTATAACAATTAGTCAAGGAATTCATAAAATAAAAGGATGTAAATTATGGCACCATATACTTAAAATGGGAGGGGAGAGTAAAGAGTGGGTTTAAATTTAAGTGACCATCAACAATATAGACAGCTATATGCAGAAAATGTTATATATAAATCTAATGGTAACTACAAACCAAAAACCAGTAATAGATATACAACAAATAAAGAGCGAGGAAACAAAGTATATCACCAAAGACAGCCAGCCAACCATAAGAATGGAGCAAGAGAAGAAAGGAAAGAAGAACTACAAAAACAACCATACAAGTAACCAAATGGCAGTAAGCACATACCCATCAATAATTATTTTGAATTTAAATAAACCAAACACTTTTCCTAGAGGAGCCTCCGGATTGAGAGGAACATGGCCTTCTACTCTCCCCAGGCTGACAACTGCTTGTCCATTGATATTAGTGTATTCTGAAAAGGGAACATCATCTGGCAAAAATGTTACTTTGCCTGCCGTATTCAAGGCTTCCATTAAACCTGATACTGTGACCTTTGTTCACAAAAACTTGTACAAAAACAACAGAAGGCCATATGCTGTCAGTGAATTAGCAGGTCATCAAGCCAGGACTGGCAGAACCGTGGCTCAAATTCCCAGAGTTTGAGGCAGTGGGACTCACTGTTCTGGCCAAGTGCTTTTGGAAATATGTGTCGTGGGAGTTGCATGTTTGCACCAACCAAATTCTGCCACCATTGGCAACGTAGAGTGAACACAACACAGAAGCAATATGCCATCTGCTCTGCCCTGGCTGCCTCAGCCTTACCAGCACTGGTTACGCTAAAGGTCATTGTACTGAGGAAGTTCCTGAACGGTCTTTGGTGGTTAAAGATAAAGGTGAAGGCTACAAGAAGACCAAGGAGGCTGTTTTGCTTCTTAAGAAACTTAAAGCCTTGAATGGTATAAAAAAGGTCTATGCCTCTCAGCAAATGAGCGCTGGCAATGGCAAAATGAGAAACTGTCACCATATCCAGTGCAGGGGACCTTGTATCATGTATAATGAGGACAAAAGTATGATCAAGGCCTTCAGGAACTTGCCTGGAATTACTTTACTTAATGCAAACAAACTGAACATTTTGAACCTTCCTCCTTGTGGGCATGTGGGATGTTTCTGCACTTGGACTGAAAGTGCTTTCTGCAAGTTAGATGATCTGTCTGGCACTTGCTGTAAGGCTGCCTACTTCAAGAGTAACTATGACTTTCCTATGCATAAGATGCTTAATACAGACCTTAGCAGAATCTTGAAAAGCTCAGAGATCCAAAGAGCCCTCTTGGCATCATGCAAGAAGATTCATCACAGAGTCCTGAAGAAGAATCTATGGAAAACCTGAGAATCATGTTGAAGCTAAACCCATATGCAAAGACCATGCACTCTAACACCATTCTTCACCAGGTCAAGAATCATAAACTCTGGATGGATAAGGCAGCAGTAGCCTTACGAGCCAAATCAGATGAGAAGGGGGTTCCTGGCAAAAGCCCTCTGGTAGGGAGAAAAGGAAAGAAGCCTGTTGGTGTTAAGCAGAAGAAACCTTTAGCAGGAAAAAAGGCTGCAGCTACTGAGAAACCAGCAGCTAAGAAGAAGCCTGCTGAAAAGAAACCCACCACAGAAGAAAGGAAGCCTGCTGCATAAAAACTTAAACTTACTTTTTCTGTAAAAGTCAAATCATTATGAACAGCTAATTTTGAATAAAGACCTGGTCAAAGGCAAAACAAACAAACAAACAAAACCCCCACACCAAAAATCAAGCCAAAACAACAAAATAAACAAACAAACAAATAGACTAAACATTCCAATCAAAAGACAGGGTGATGGAATGGATTAAAAAGCAAGACCCATCTGATATTGCCTATAAGAGACTAATTTCAGACCTAAAGAGACATGCAGATTGAAAGTAAAGAGATGGAAAAGTATTTATCGTGCAAATGAAAGTGAAAAGAAAGCTGGGGTAGCAATATTTATATTGAACAAACTAGATTTTAAACCAAAGACTAACAAGAGTTGAAGAAGGGCACTACATAAAAATAAAGGGAACAATCCAACATGAAGCTATGTCAATTATAAATATTTATACATCTAACAGTTAGGGAGCACCGAAATACATAAAGCAGATAATAACAAACATAAATGAAGTAATTGATACTAATACAATAATAGTAGGGGATTTTAACACCCCACTTACTTCAATGGCTCGATCATCCAAACAGAAAACCAACAACAAAAAAAACACGGTAGCTTTGAATAACACATTGGACCAGATGGATCTAACAGATATATTCAGAACATTCCATCCTAAAACAGCAGAATACAGATTCTTTCCAAGTGCACATGGAACATTCTTCAGAATAGATCACATATTAGACCACAAAATAAGTTTCAACAAATTCAAAAAGATTTATGTCATGCCATGCATCTTTTCTGAAGACAATGTTATAAAACTAGAAATCACCACAAGAAAAAATCTGGAAAGAGTAAAAATACATCGAGGTTAAATATCATGCTACTAAACAATGAATGGGTCAACCAAAAAATCAAAGAGGAAATCAAAAGATATATGGAAATAAATGAAAATGTAAACACAACCCAAAGTCTCGGGATGCAGCAAAAGCTGTTCTAAGTGGGGAGTTTATAGCACTAGACTAGGTCTACCTCAAGAAGCAAGAAAAATCTCAAATAAACAACCTAACCTCACACCTAAAGGAGGTAAAAAAAGAAGAACAAACAAAGGCCAAAAGCCAGTAGAATAAAGAAAGTAATGAATATTAGAGCAGAAATAAACAAAATAGAAACTAAAAGAGCAATGGAACAGATCAATGAAACCCGAATCTGGTTTTTTGAAAAGGTAAACAAAATTCATAAGAATTTTAGCCAGACTCATCAAAAAACAAACACAGATGTGTACACACACACAAAGGGCTTAAATAAACAAAATTAGAAATGAAAGAGGAGAAATAACAACTGATACCACAGAAATAAAAAGGGTTATAAGAGAATATTACAAAAATTATATGTTAACAAATTGAACAAACTAGAAGAAATGGATAAATTCCTAAAAATATATAACCTCCCAAAATTGAGTCAGGAAGAAATACAAAATCTAAACAGACCAATTACCAGCAATAAAATCGAAACCATAAAAAAAAAAAAAAAAAAAAAACTCCAAGCAAACAGAAGTCCAGGATCAGATGTCTTCACAGTTGAATTCTACCAAAATTTATTTATTTATTTATTCATTTTTTTTTTTACATTTATTTATTTGTGAGAGACAGAGAGAGAGAGACAGAGCACAAGTTGGGGCCGGGCAGAGAGAGAAGGAGACAAAAGAATCCCAAGCAGCCTCCAGGCTCTGAGCAAACTGTCAGCACAGAGCATGACACCGGACTCAATGTGGGGCTCGAACCTATGTACTGTGAGATCATGACCTGAGCTGAAGTCAGACATTCAACAGACTGAGCACCCAGGTGATCCTCTACCAAAATTTAAAGAAGAGTTAATATGTATTCTTCTCAAACTATTTCAAAAACTGGAAGAGGAAGGAAAACATCCAAATTCATTCTATGAGGCCAACATAACCCTGATACCAAAACCATAAAAAAAAAACTACAAAAAATAGAACTACAGGCCAATATCTCTGATGAACATAGATGCAAATCCTCAACAAAATATTACCAAACTGAATTCAACAATACATTTTAAAAAATCATTCATGATGATCAAATGGGATTTATTGCCTGGTTGCAAAAGCAGTTCAATATTCACAAATCAATCAACATGATACATCACATAAAAAAGAGAAAGGATAAAAACCATATGATCATTTCAATAGATGCAGAAAAAGCATTTGACAAAGCACAACATCCATTTATGATAAAAACCCTCAACAAAGTAGGTTTAAAGAGAACATCCCTCAACAAAAGAAAGATCATATATTAAAAAAAAACCCACAGCTAATATCATACTCCATAGTAAAAAGCAGAGATTTCTCCCTAAGATCAGTGACAAGACAGGATGTCCATTCGCACCACTCTTATTCAACATAGTATTGGAAGTCGTAGCCACAGCAATCAGACAACAAAAGAAATAAAAGGCATCCAAATTAGTAAGAAAGAAGTAAAATTTTCACTATTTGTTGATGACATGATACTATATAGAAAACCCAAGACTCCACCAAAAAAAAAAAAAAAAAAAAAGCTACTAGAAATGATAAATGAATTTACTAGGTCACAGAATACAAAATCAATATACAGAAATCCATTGCATTTCTATACTAAAAATGAAATAACAGAAAGAGAAATTAAGAAAACAATCCCATTTACAATTGTACCAAAAATAATAAAATAGAAATAAACTTAACCAAAGAGTGAAAGACCTATACTCTGAAAACTATGAAATACTGGTGAAAAAATTTGAAGGTGACACAAACAAAGACAAAGCTATTCTATTCTCATGAATTAGAATAAAAATATTATTATAATGACCATACTATCCAAAGCAATCTATAGATTTAATGCAATCCCTATCAAAATACCAATAGCAACTTTTACAGTACTAAAACAAATAATCCTACAACTTGTATGAAACCACAAAAGACCTATAATAGCTAAAGAAATCTTCAAAAAGAACAAAACTAGAGGTATCACAATCTCAGATTTCAAGATATACTATAAATTTATAGTAATCAAAACAGTATAGTACTGGCACAAAAATAGACACTAGATCAATGGAACAAAATAGCCTGGAAACAAACCTATGACTACATAGTCAATTAATCTTTGACAAATAATACAAAAATATGCAGTGAAAAAAGACAGTCTCTTTAAGAAATGGTGTTTGGAAAACTGGACAGCTACATGCAAAAGACTGAAGTTCAACCACTTTTTTACAGCATACACAAAAATAAACTCAAAATGGATTAAAGACCTAAATGTGATACCTGAAAATATAAAAATCCTAGAAGAAATCTCAGGCAATAATTTCTCTGACATTGTCTGTAGCAACATTTTTCTAGATATGTCTCCTGAAGCAAGGGAAACAAAACAAACAAACAAAGAAAACTATTGGGACTACATGAAAATAAGTTTCTGCACAGCAAAGGAAACAGTCAACAAAACTAAATGACAACCTATTTAATGGTAAGAGATATTTACAAATGACATATCTGATAAAGGTTTAGTATCCCAGATATATAAAGAACTGATAAAACTCAACACACACACAAATAATCCAATTAAGAAATGGGCAGAAGTCATGAACAGATATTTCTCCAAAGAAGACATCCAGATTGCCAACAGACACATGAAAAGATGCTCAACATCACTCATCGTCAGAGAAATGCAAATCAAAACCACAATGAGATAACACCTCACACCTGTCAAATAACTAAAATCAAAAACAAAAGAGATAATAATTGTTGGCAAGGATGTGAAGAAAAAGGAACCCCCATGCACTGTTGGCAACAATACAAACTAGTGCAGCCACTGTGGAACACAATATGTATGTTTCTCAAAAAATTAAAAATAGAATTACCATATGACCCAGTAATTCCCCTACTGGATATATACCCAAAGAAATGTCAAAAGATATATGCACCACTTGGTTTATTGCAGCATTATTTTCAATAGCCAAGATATGAAAGCAACTTAAATGTTCATCAGTAGATGAATGGATAAAGAAGATTTGGTGCGTGTGTGTGTGTGTGTGTGTGTGTGTGTGTGTGTGTTTGTGCACATGCACACACACAGACAAGTGTATGTAATGGAATATTACACAGCAAGAAAAAAGAATGAAATCTTGTCATTTGCAACAACATAGATTGACCTAGAGAGTATAATGCTAAGTGAAATAAGTCAGTTACAGAAAGACAAATACCATGCTTCACTCATGTGGAATTTAAGAAACAAAATAAACAAAGAAAAAAAAAGAGACAAATCAAAAAACAGGCCCTTAAATAGACAGAGCAAACTGAGGGTTGATTGGGGGGGGGGCACAGAGAAGAGGAGAAAATGGGTGATGAGCATTGAGGAGGGCACTTGTTGGGATGAGAACTGGGTGTTATATGTAAGTGATGAATCACAGGAATCTATCCCCAAAACCAAGATCACACTGTATACACTGTATGGTAGCCAACTTGACAATAAAGTATATTATATATATATATATATAATATATAATTATTCCACTAATTCCAGTAATTAGTAATTCCACTACTGGATATATATATATATATATGCAAAAACAAACAAATAAACAACAACAACAACAAAAAACAGGTTCTTACCTATAGAGAACAAACTGATGGTTACCAGAGAGGAAGTTGGTGGGAAGATGGATGAAATAGGAGAAGGGGATTAAGAGTACACTTACCATGATGAAGCACTGAGTAATGTATAGAATTGTTGAGTCACTATATTTGTACACCTAAAATTAATGTAACATTGTATGTTAACTATACTGGAATTAAAATTCTTAAAAATTAACAAATGAACAAAGAAAGAGAAAAGTAAAAATCCCTGGAGATAGGGTGAATGAAAGAACTTTTAAGACTAAAGATGTTCAATTTTAAAATATTTGATATTGGCTATATAGTTGCCACCATTATGCCCTCTTCCCCTCAATTTTACCAAATCTTTAGTAAAGTCTTCTATACCCATAAGCTTTGTGAGACTGACATTTTTATTTAATTTTGCCTACCATCCCTCCCCTTCACTCCCACCCTCAATCCCAAAATTCACATTTCCCATTTTGTTTGGCATGGTGCAGAATAGAAACACAAAGGGTGGAACTGAGGAGCATTTTAGTAGAAATAGAATTCAGCACTAGGGAAACCATTAAAATATAAATTGTACAAAAATCTGCAGGGATCTTAAAGAAAGGGTACATTAGAATATTCACATGTTGCAGAATAGTATTTTTATTAAATCTTAGGAGAACTTAAATATCAGGGTATACTACTAGTCATGTTATGATGTTGTAGTGAGCAAAATAAGAGTCCCCAAACATGTCCATGCCCTAGTCACTGGAACCATTGTGAATATGTTACTTCATATAATAAAAGAGATTTTAGGCTGAATATGCAATTACATTTGCTTATCAGGTTGACCTGGAGATGTGGAGATTTTTCTGGATTACCTAGCCTATGGATGAGTTCCCTCTGGACGAGGTATCTTTCTCTGAACAATTAGCTGAGGACAGGAATGGACCAAGCTATATCCTAGAAGCATGATTATAGAAGCAAATATACTACTACTTCAGAAATGGGTGTTAAATTCTGGTCAGATACTCATAACTTTGTTGCATTATGAAATTTAAGTTAGTAATAGGTAATATGTTAACTCTTATCTCCTGTTCCACGTGCCCATATGTCTCAATTATCCTTAAAATCCTTATCCACAAGAACCCTCCCTCCCTGCCATCGGGTTTTCCATTCTTATTCCTAGCCTGTGATTCTGCTAAAAATGGTTACATAGACATAGAGACTGGTATCACTAGAAATTTATAATATCTGGTTTTTACTTGACTTGCTCCTTCTACCATTTCCCAAAGAAACAATACCAAGCACTTACCAACCTCTCACTACTCATGACATCTTTGTCCCATCATCTCTGGTCTGTGATAAACAGAGTAGAAACTATAAGTCAAGAACCATCTCAAGTCTCTGTCTTCTCTCCCCAGTAAACATATGTGTGTATCTACTTCTAAAGTCTTTGCAATCTCAGAAGTGGCTTCCTTCCCTCTATTCAAATACTATCCATCCATCCATCTGAACTCTCAAAACAAGCTTTTAAAAGACTTTCTTCTCTCTACTCCATTATCCATTCACTTGTCCCCTGAACTTTGTTTCTTTCAAACGATTCAGGCTTCTGAATACAATATGCGTAAGAAATTCCAATGTTAAAAAATATATTAATATATCCCGTTATGTCCATCTTTATTTTCTATAATTAATGACTCAGAAATCTTTATCTTTTTCCAAGATTAGGCTAACTGAATTATAACTTATTTGGTGATTAATTTATTAGATAGTTTTAGGAGATTTCTCTCTCACTTTGCACTCCAAAATAAGGGCTAAGTACTGGACATACTGCTTTTTACATATTCTGAATCTGTACACTTCTACCTCCATGCACTAACTTGATGTAGGCCATCATTTCTCACCTAGACTATTGTAATTGTTTAACTATACCAACATAGGTACATCGATACCCATAAACATTTTCTCGCTTGTTATAATGGATAAATTTGCCAATGCTTCTAACATTAAATTCCATTTTACAATGGATCCTATATCCTCCAATTACTCAAAGTTTTTGATCTTTATCTCTTGCATTATCAATTCTTCCCTCTTGAAAGGATTATTTCCATCAGCATATAAGCAAGCTCCATTACCTTCCATTGTAAAACCTAGAGTCTCCCCCAGGCACTGTCTCCATTCTCACATTATCCAAGTGCTGTGGTCAAGGTCACAATCTACAAGTGTAAAATCAAATGTTCGTTTTTCTCTCATTTTTCTCTTCCTCATCTATCAATAGCATTTAATGTAGTAGTTTTACCCTTTCCTTTCTGAAACATGTTGTTTGATTTGTGAAGTATGTGCTTCTCCTCCTGCCAGTAACATTAGTAATGCCTTGTCATGCTCCTTTGCCAGATCCTCTTTTTATTTCCAACCATCAAATGTTGGAATGCTACAGCACTTAGTCCTTGAGTGATCTGCTTAATACAATCTCATTCCCAAGGAAAATGGTCCATCTCCTTGGTTTAAAAATGCTGAGTGGCACCTGTGTGACTTGATTGAGTGACCGACTTCGGCTCAGGTCATGATCTTGCCATTCATGAGTTCGAGCCCCATGTCAGGCTCTGTGCTGACAGCTCAGAGTCTCGAGCCTGCTTCAGAAGCTGTGACTCCCTCTCTCTCTATCCCTCCCCTGCTCATGCTCTGTCTCTCTCTGTCTTTCAAAAAATAAACATTAAAAAATGTTTATGCTGATAATTCTCAAGTCTTTATTACCCAACCCAGATTTCTCCTCCAAATACAGTCTCATAAAAACCATTTTCTACTCATAATTTCTACCTAGATGCTTATAGGCATCTCGACAGTCACAGTGGAACACATGATAACACCAACCACCCTTCCTAAAAGGGTCTCTTCAGCATCTCAGAGAATAGTGGCTCCATTCTTCCAACTGCTCAGGGCAAAAACCTTAGAGCTGTTCTGTCAGTCATATTAAAGTCAGCAGCAAATCCTTTCAGTTGTCAGTCATATTAAAGTCAGCAGCACATCCTTTCAGTTCTGCATTAGAAGTATATCCTGAAACAAGTATTCCCCTCTCCTCCACCATCACTATAGTCCTTGTCCGAGTCACCAATACCTCTGTCCTGGATAAGTGCATTAGTCCTCTAACTAGTATTCCTTCTGTCCTTACCCATGTAGTTTATTCTCTACAAGGAGATAGAATTATTCTTTGAAAATGATATAGATCATGTCATTCCTTCCTCAAACTTTCCATCTCAGCCAGAATAAAAGCCAAAGCACTTACAGTGACTAAATGGACACAGTGTGATCCAGCTTTCAACCACTTCTCTTATTTCTGCATATCTATTTGAGCAATCTTCCTTAATGAAAATCTGTGGGTGTCACTCTACTACTTTGAATCCCCCAGTGACAGCTCCCTATCCCTGCCTTCAAAATAAGACCAGATTTTCTAGAAAAGCATTTAGTACTCTTCAGTACTCACTAGTCTCAATTCCTGCCATTTTCTTTTCCAAGGGCACACTAGATCCTAACCACACTGAACTTGTTTCTTCCTCATTAAACAGTATACTCATGCCTCTATTTTGTTGCTGTTCCTTCAGCTTCAGATAACCTCAGCATAGAATTCCCTTTACCACCTGCCCACGATGCCCCTCCTTTGACTGAATAACCACTTTGTTGGACTCCCTTTAAATTTCTAAAGAATAACTTTTTATTCCCCTGGACTGTGCTCCAGTAGAATTTTGATTATAGAGTTTACATTTTTATCACATTGTTTACTGGGGAGAAGAGAAAAGGCCTTAAGGTAGTTAATTAATTTTAATTAATTAAAAATTAATCACTTTTTATCACATTATATTAAAATTTTAAATCTATTTGCCTACCTCTCTCTCTGAACCATAAGCATTTCATATGTTCATTGGAAGTGATGGGAAGCATATCTTTCTTATCCTTAAATACTTAGCATTTAGCATGGTGTTTGGCATATGACAAGTTTTCAAAACCATTGAATGATATTATCAACCATACTGAGTGTAAGTATGACTATGTAATATGAATGACATTCTTTGAAATTTTAACCATTTAACTGTTAAATCACTTAACTATTTGGCCATTTATTTTTTTAACCATTTAATCTGATTTAACCAAATTTAAATGAAAAGATGGTAGTGTAAGAAAAAGTAAAGGGTAAGTAAGAGAATGATTTTTAATTTGCTTTGTTTTCATTTTTAATTCAGAATATCCACAAGACAATATATTTACATATTGGGTTATTCTTATCTTTAAAAAGTATTCCATTTAATAATTAAGAAACAAGAATGTCTGAGTGAAATCCTTTAGGAAACTGTAACACTCTTTGCTCTCTTTCTGAGAGTTTGCAATCACCAAACTACTATATAATCTCCGATTTTATCTTCCTTTAATCCAATTCTAAAGCTATACTAGATAACACACAAGAAATCAAATTAAAAAGCTCCAGCACCCAATGATAGGTTACCTGGCCTGTTTTACAATCCTTTTTAACTGAGAAAGGACTTGTCTGACTTCAAATGTCACAAAACCACCTCAGTTTCTCTTGCCACAGTGCTTCCCTTTTCACTGTGATAGACATTAGGTTAATTGAGAAAGAGAAAGGAGGACAAAATTTTTAAAAAGGTCATCGGCCGATAATGTGGTATGTGCTGCCTTCACATTGGCATCATAATGCTTTAAACCACGACTCCTGCCACTTTGGACATTACTGGAGCTATATCATTTCCTAAGATCATGAAACTGTGTAGATTAGGTAAACAGTTACTACAGCAGCAGATGTCAAGATTTTCTTTTGTCACCTCTCCATTCAGACTAAGTACTGGTGCCATTCTGTCATGTTTTCTTCATTTTATTCTTCTTTAGCCCCATCTGAGGCACTCGTTCTGTAACGATGTTTTCTTTCATTTGCATGACACTTTCCTGTATATAAAATACTTCCACACAAATTCTCTCACACAGCCTCATGATAACCCTAGGTGTAGGCTGGGCTGGCATTCCTGCATAAATTTAGTAAAACACCAAGGTACTATTAGTAGCTATCATTTATTGAAAACATTTTTGATACCAGACACTTTAATAGACACTTTATACTTAGTCTCATAAACGCATTATTTTATAGTTGAAGACATAAAGGCTAAGCAACATGTCCAAGGTCAAACAGGGCTTTTTGTGGTAATGTATAATAGAGATGAATACACATATGTACACATATGTATATGTGTATATTATATATGCACATGCAGGTGTGTGTCTGTTTGTTTGAATATATATTTACTCTGGGTCCTGTGTAAAGCTTTCCAGGGATTTTAAAAAATTCCTAGCTTAGCATCATTTTTACTCTGTCAGAACTAGAAGGCAATTAACTTTGACCCCTAATAAAATACATTACATGAGGTGAGATTCAGGACAAAGCAAAGCAAGGCATTTCCTTTCAAGGGTCACAAGTCTGGAAAAGGTTTTATAGTGGAAGATATTTAAAAAAGAGTATGCTGCACCCTTTTCATCTGACATACTGTCATTTCTGTTAATTTATGGAAGTGACTCAACTCTCAGGTGGGGAAACCTTGGCTTCTTCACACAAAGTTACAGACAGCTGGAGCTCAGGAATAGAACTGCTAAATTTACTAAATTGGCTAGAAAGGTTCCAGAGTTTTCTAAGACACACCTTTCCGCTTTGCCCAGGTCTTTTTCTTTGTAATGCTAATAGGCAGGACAGCTGAGAAGAATGAAGAATGGGAGCACATCTCTTCTAAGACATAAAAAATTAGCAAGTGACATAAAACAATCTTCCATTCCTTTGCAACTCAGAAAATCTCCACAACGTCCACTGAACCTAAGATTGTTTAGTGCTGAGGGACTTTTGATATTTTTGGAAAGAGGCAGAATGATGATTGTGACATCATATTTAATGGTGATCAGGAGAAACCTGCATGTCTCCCAAAGTGTGGCTTCAGGAGACATGCAGGATGGTTGTCCCTGTTAAAGAATCTGCATCTTGCAGAGCTCTTCATCCAACAGGACAAGATGAGAAATCCACTAGGAACCCAGGATTCATTAACCCCTAACCCATCCAGCTCATAGATTTTCAACAACCATATCTGTACAAAAATATTTTGAAAGGTAGAAACATTAGTTTATATTTTTTATTGTATTAAACATTCATTTGTGTATTAATTAGTATTAATATTGTTTTGTCACTTAGTTATAATAGTCCATCTTCATCATTTAGGTTGTGTAGCATTAGACATTCTATGAAAAAACTTTAGAACTCTTTTGGTACTAGAGACTAGTATGTGAAATGGTTTAGGGAGCATATTAAAAGTCATGTCATCTCATTGTCACTATCCCCTTTCCAAGGTTTTTGATATCCAGGAACACTAGATTTCCACTATGAGTAGATGAATTTCAAATTAAATAAGAGTGATATGGACAATTTTCTAAATTTTTGATAAATTAGCTTTTCTTGTATTGAATAATTCAACATCAAACTTGTATGGCCTAAGAGAAGAGGTATAACTTTGATGCATTCCATTGTTTTTATAAGGAATTTTAATTCTCTATTTTTACAAACATTCAATATTTCTTCTCAGTTCTGGATCGGAGGATTCTGTATGAAACTCACTTAAAGACAATCTCCCTTTTAACTAATTCAGATAAGAATGCTAAACATATTTCACAAGTGGCTTTATATGTTCTGAAAAGACATTGATTGCACTGAGCAATAAGCTTTGTCCTTAAAGGGAATGATTAAGATAAAATAAATATATAGCAACTTAATCACCAATAAAAATAGTCACCCACATTCTGAGTCACTGTTCCCAAGTATTTTTCAAAATTCCATGCCATGGACAGTGTTTCAGCTAATGGCTAGGTCTACAGACACCAGGTAAGGAGTAAAGCTTCTGTGGCTTCTCCATCCAAGAGATTGGCCCTACTGATAAATGGTTATCTCCATTATCTCTTCTAATAAAATGGGCTTTCCCCCATCAAGGACTATTTAAAATGTATTACCTCAGTGAGGAACTAAGTCATCAACTGTAGTTTTAAAGCATGTATTAAGGTCATATATTTGACCATGCACTGAAAAAGCTTACCATCTAGAGGAAAACAGTACCAGAGGCTGACTGGTGAAGGAGAGGCAGAAAAATGAGGATAAATCTAGATTTAATGACATAGCCCTGGAAAGCTAAGAGCTCACTCAGAATATAAACTAATAATTGATTCTGGAACATGGAGAGAAGAGAATGGAAGTAGTGGTGAAGGTAAAGGAGATGAAGAGCAGTCAGCAATTCAATTACTCAATGAAACATTTATTAAGGGTCTATAAATATAGCATCCTTAGTCTTGAATATGTATAAAATTTGAACAAATAGGAGACTATATCCACAAGAGTTTGGTTTACAACATAGCCTTAGGCTGGCTATATACAGGTTAAATACAAGTGTAATGAATTTCTAGTAGCACATTCAATAATAAAATCCTTTGGATGGAATCCAAAGAAGATTTGCCTTTGCTGAATCATAGCTTCTCATTTGTTAGAGAGAAGATCCAGTATTTTGAAAATGCATTTTAGTCACTCAAAAATCAAATAGAAGAGCACTGACAAATTCATAATCCACCAAACTTTAACATGAATTTTAATATTCAGCACTTTTCTTATATTAATCTCAAAAATTTTGTGTATTATAGAATTGTTTCACCAAAATCAATTTTATATTTTGCCATCAGTTCTCATGATGCAACAAGAAACTATGCTTGAAACTTTTGCTGACGTATTTATTTTAGAGCTCTTAAAACATTCTTCACTATAGTACATTTCATTTATGAGGAATCATAAGAGAAATGCTTTTCAGTTTAATCCAAAACAAATGATTTGCTTCCATTTTATCAACATTATGAAACATGTTACTATTTTATTAAAGATAATAGTAACTGCCATCATCTAGCAAGATTCATTTTAAGTGAATTTCCAAACACAAAAGTTATTTTATTTATTCTAATTTTTCTCCTTCTTATCCTAACCTGAAGATAATATCTGAAATAATATAAATAATCCCCTGAAAAACAAGATTTTGTATTTAAAGCTTTTGTTGACTGTTCCTTCACCTACTGACATAATTATCATAGAAAATTTGAAAAATATAGGAATATATAAAATATTTCATTGTTATTAAAGTACTTTTTATAAATACATACTGTATTAATCAGGACAAGCAATATTATACCATGCTAACAAAGAACCCCCAAATTTCAATGGTCTCAACCAACTGAAGTTTATTTTTCATAAACTCTATGTCCAATGCAGGTCATTTGGGATCTCTGTTCATTATAATTATTAAGACTCAGGTAGGTTAATATTTTTTCTAAGTCTATATTATATGCCACAGGGAAGCCACAAGCCACACAGAGTTATCGAAAACTTGAAATGTGGCTAGTTCAAATTGAAATATGCTATAAATGTGAAACACATGTCAGATACTGATGACCTAATGCTAAAAAATAAATGAAAATATCTCATTTATAATTACTATATTGATTACATGTTGAAATATTTGAGATATATAAGTTAAATAAAATATATCATTAAAATTAATGTCACCTTTTCTTTTTCCTTTTAGAATGTCACTACTAAAATTTTTAAATTATATATATGACTCACATTATATGTCATTTGGGTAGTGCTTATTTAGATATTGTTTCCATAATTATCACAGCAGGACAAAGAGAATGCAGTAAATCATGCATCACTTGTTAAAAGTTTTCAGCTGGAAACAACACTCATCATCTGCACTAACATTGCACTGGCCAAAGAAACTCATAAGGTCATGAATAGTTTCAAGGAGTTGGAGGAATAGAGAAATACAGACCTACCATGTGCTTAGTAGTGGAATAATTTTGAACATGACTACAATATATATCCTCATAACTACAATATATACTCTTAATCTGTGCATGCAACTTTGTAAGCATATTAACAAAAGTACTTTTTTTTAAATTCCATTTTAATTGCTTCAGTGCTCACCATTATCTTCCTATACTTGATTGCCTAGCTTTGATTGATATTTGATTGGTAAATTAGAGTACTCTCTCAATTAATTTTATAAAGAGCAGCATACTCCTTATAGGAGTATAAGACACTAACAAAGGAATTTGTTAATGTTCCTGAAAAGTGAGAGGGATAGGATGAGATGAAAAGTGAGAGAGAAAAAGAGAAGAGAAAATTCAGGAAGGAAGAAAGGAATTTTGGGGGAGGGGTCACTCATTAAATCATTCTTTGAAAGAAAGGGAGAAAACACCCTAAGAATTCTGATGAGCAAAAGTTTTCTACTACATTACGCTAGTAACCTAATTTTCTCCTTCAATGATAGTAGGAATTTTAAACTGTTCCTTTGTTTATTTTTTAAAAGTTATGGATTTATTTGAAACAGAAAGAGAGAGAGAGAATGAGAGCACGCACGAGCAGGGGAGGGACAGTGAGAAAGGGAGAGAGAGAATCCCAAGCAGGCTCCTCACCATCAGCACAGAATCCAACGTGGGGCTCAATTTCACAAATCTCACTACATCATGACCTGAGCTAAAATCAAGAGTCCAATGCTTAACTGACTGAGCCACCCAGGCACCCCACACTTTAAATTTTTTTTAAGCTAACTTCCCTTTTATTTTGGCCTATCATCTCCAAATTACTTTCTGTGTTTTTGTATAGTGCATCAGTGTCTACCAGGACTATCTGCAATGATGGAAATGCTCTACATCTGTTCTGTCCAATGCAGTAGCCACCAGCCACATGTGACCATATGTGACTGGAAGGTGACTAGTAAGACTGAGGAAATAAATTTTTAATTTCCTTTAAATTTAATTAATTTAAAAACCACATATAGGTAACATGAAAATAGAATACATGCTTTCTCAAATATTAATGTCAGAAAATACTTTGAGCTCCTTTAGTACACCATTTTCAGAGTTATGCTCCTCCATTGTTCTGGATGATATTACCATCATCTGCTATATTTTGTTGTAGCCTCCATACTGGATATTTCCATTTAATCATCTTGGAACGAAGAAGAGGCTTCAATATCTGGTATTTGCTAAGAGACAAGTATATAAATTATTATTATTATTTTTACTTTGTTCACTGTCTTATAAGAGTGTGGAATCCCCTCAGACTTACAGTGATATGTACAACTGAGTATAATGGGACAGTACCTAGCCCAGCTTCCAATGTCTAGAGCATGCATTCATTGGGTATGCTCTAATGAAATATGTGTCTTTTTTTTACTCCACTATCTGATCACTGATGCTCAAACTCAATGAAATGCTTGCAAATTTAGAATTTCTAACCTAGACCCTTTAAATTTCTACTCCTCTCTAGAGTAATTAACATATTGGGATGAAACTTCCCAGAGTACAGTGTTGGTTTACCTCCCTATCTCCAAATCCCTACTACCTGCTTTGCTATTTTCTGGGAGTTGGTATCTTAATGGCTTCTGAATTTTTTTGGACATGTTACTGTTGCTTTCTGATATGACAAACTGTTCAAAATTCATACTGGATATTTCTTGCCTCAGACAGAATCACTAATTCTCCAAGGAGGTCTGATTTATTTTAGGGGGAAATGGTACTAGGAATGGTCATTGCCATTGCACCAGCATTGTTTCCTTAGCCTTTTCAGTGGACAGAACTGGAAATAACTACTTATTTGCTTTATTCCATATTGCATACACAATAGCCATCACAACAGCCAATACTGTCATCAACAACATAACTACCAAAATATTTGATTTAGGGAGGGTGTTCTTTTTTGCCTTAAGATATCCTACCAGGACTGAATAACCATATACTTCTTTAAATTCTCTTAGAATAATCTTATCTCTGAGTCTATTTTACCACTGGGTAAAAATCTAGCTCCATGTGTTTCACTTTCCATTTTTAGTTATTTTGAATTTCGATTTTATTTTATAATTATGTAAAACATAGCACCTTAAAGAAAACAGAAATCTGTAAGTCTTCACTGACATAAATTAATAAATGAATAAATAAATAGAAAGAAAACCTTCAAACCTTCCTTACAATAGAATGCCAATAATAATATAGAAATAATGGAAACCAGAAAATTATTATTTAGCATCATCACAGTAATAATTAATTCATGCATACAATATCAATGGATGCTAAAACTCATGGTGAAAGTAGGATGAGAAATACAACTTTTGCATAGTCTGAAAATACCTATCCCTCAAAAAAAGCTTTAATTAAAGAGGGAAAAATAAGTAGCTTTACAGTGAAAAAAATACCTGACAGATAAACTTCCTTAATCAAGTGATCAAAACCACCAGTCATGGCCATCATCATGAGCTACCACTAAAGACACAAGAAAAGAAACACAGCAACACTTCTGTGACATTCTAGCCTAAACTACATAATCTATGTCTAATCATAAGGAAACATTAGACAAACCCAGACTGAGGGATAACAAAGAGAGCAACTGACCTATAAGCTTAAAAAATATGGCAAAGTCATGAAAATAAGGGAAAGACTGAGGAACACTTAGTCTTCAAAATGAGATACTACAAAGACATAACCAGGTGGAACATTTAATCCTAGATGGGATTTTTTTGCTACAGTGGATATGATTGAAACAACATGAGAAGGTTGAAGTTAGTTTCTGGAAGAAAGCTGTGTGAGTGTTCTTTATAATACCTTTACAACATTCTTGTAAGTTTGAAACTGTTGGTTGATTGGTTGGTTGGTTGGTTGGTTGCTTTTTTAATTACATGGTTCCAAAAGCCCAATATACAGAGCTCAGGTCTTTTAGCTTTTTCTTTGATTTCATAAGTAACTTAGTGGCAATGTGAGAGAATACTAAGAACCAATTTTAAGTCAGAAACTGAGTTTGTGAACATTCTTACAGAAATTTGTCTTTTGCATGAACAAAGGCATATGTTTATATTTGCAAACCATATTTTTGAGGCTTCTTTAAAATATGTATCTCACATAAGAAATAGGAATCTGTGGTCAAAAAAATAGCAAATATGAAAACCATCCTTTAGTATTACTGATAAATCACTAACAAAGAAAACTTAGGACAATATTGCAGAAGTCTCTACAACTTAAATCAAGGTGGGAATTAAATTTTAGTAAATATAATTTGAGAATTTAAAAGAATCAGATCAAAAAGTTTCCATCTATTGACTGATTGACTTAATGAGCTTCTGACAACACCTTTTTATTTGGATGATTTGAAAAAAGCAAGAATTAATATATTTCCAGAACCCAGACTCCTCCAAAGTATTATCTCCAAGCAGATGAACATAATTTAAATCAGTAACATTCTCCAGCAAGTCAGTTAAGGAACCCTCCTGCATTATAGAATTGAGGTCATAAATATTAATCCATCTATTAACCTGACTTTAAGGATTTCACATTATAGGATTCCCTTCTCTTCTCTAAAAGCATATTCTGTTGCTCAACCCTTTTTAAAATGATCAGATTTTCATACCAAAACTTGAAGAATTATTTTTCTGCCTAGAATTTTAAGTTGATTAATCCCTTAAGATGAATAATCATAAATTTGATCCATGGTCTCCCTAGGATCTGCCTTTATTTATTCATAGATATTTGGTATCACTCCTTTCTACTGTCTTCAAGTTTAACTCATTTTGTCATTTGTTCATCACAAAAGCTTCTATTAATTTATATGTTCTTCTAATTGCTTCCCCATATTTAACTGTAATTTATTTATGTTGAATATAATACTCAAAAAAATAAAAGAAATTGGAAAAATAATATAATAGTTTAGCTATTCATGTTGAACTAAATTCTCAAGCTCCTGGAGAGATTTATTATATGGGCTTATGCTTCCTTAGCTAGAGCCCGTCAGGTAAATTAATTGGGCTGGTTTTATTTCATTTTTCATTTTAACAGATTTGAAATAGAGTTTCCAGCTTACAGATTTGCTTCTATTGAACTAACTCCAATTACAGAATATTAAATTAAAAGCCCAGAAATGTTTAAATTTGGAAGCAACTCTTTTAAGACTTATGTGCTAACTCCAAAAATTCATTAGTGCAATAAAATTATGCAATTTGGGGGAAATGTAGATAGGACATGGATTCAGATCTCCTGAGGTATGTCTCGGGTCTGTAAGGATCACCTAACTAACTTTAGGAGAATCACTTAATCTGTCTGAGAAGTTCCTTGTTTATAAGGTAAATATATTAAAAATGCCATACATAGATTTTTTCAGGAGCCAACATGGAAGAAGTACTTGACTCTGTCTAATCTCTGTCTCCAAATTTTGACTTGCAAAGAAGTTTCCTGGAATAACAGGATACTCCCAAAGGTTCAGGGATAAATCAATGGACAAATACCCCATCCTGGATGAATACTAAAAAGTGGTAGAGAATTATCTTCCTCAGGGATGACTGGGTGGCCCAGTTGATTAAGCCTCCTACTCTTGATCTCAGCTCAGGTCATGATCTCACGGTTTGAGTTTGAGCCCCACGTTGAGCTCTGCGTCACAGCATAGAACCTGCTTGGGATTCTCTCTCTCTCTCTCTCTCTCTCTCTCTCTCTCTGTCCCTCCCCACTTGCTCTCTCTCCTCAAAATAAATAAATAAACTTAAAAAAATAATTATCTCCTTCTCATTTATCTTCAATAGGGAATAATCCCTAGAGTATTTGAAATGAGTATAAAAGTTTACTGAACACCCACTATGGGCAGGTCCCATCTGAGACATTGTAATCATGAAAAAGGTTATAATTTATGGTTAAATAAATATCCTCAGAGAGATCAATCCTCTAGGGTTAACTGAATTGAGGTGTCACATTTTCACAAGAAATATTTCCCTTTGGGTGGGAAGAATGATTCTTTAATGTTTATGTTTGAGAGAGAGTGACAGAGAGTGCAAGCAGGAGAGGGGCAGAGAGAGAGGGAGTTAGAAAATCTTAAGCAGGCTCCAGCTGCCAGCACAGAGCCTAATGTGGGGATCAAACTCAGGAGTCCTGAGATCATGTCCTGACCCAAACCAAAGAGTCAGATGTTTAACCAATAGAGCCACTCAGGTTCCCCAGGAAAAATGACTTTTTAAGCAGAGCTTTGGTAGGAAAGGCAACAGTATGAAACCAGCACCACTATAAGAAGCAGAGAGAGCCGTGGATTGGCCATGGCATAGACACAAAAGGATATATTGACTTCTCCAACACCCACATAGGATGAAAGTCAAAACATGAGGAAGGAGTTAGAACTCAAGAAAAGATTGGGAGTCAATAGAAGTTGCTTCAAGGTTGGTGCCAGTAATTTTTATCAAGTGAAATATATTTTATATTTAAACTGGATGAAATAATATAAACTGAATTAAAAAATGAGCTTCTTAAAACATTTAGATATTCACTGTTTGCCAAGAAATGATCTCTTGTTTGTGACACTGAGGTGTCTTGGCCCAAAGGCTAAAATTAACAAATGAGAGGGAAAGAGAGAGAACCAGAATCATTTGTTACTTGCTCATACTTTCATTTTAAGATGCAGCACATATTTATACTAGCACCATCTCTCATTACCCTGAGTTGCAAACTTGGGATGAATAAAGTGTTGAGCCTCATAGAAATATAGCTTTGCAATGCATCAGTAGTGTTATCTGTCAATATATTGAATATTATTGGAATATACATGGAATATTATTGGAATCTTCCAATTCTGTTATTTCCTTTCATTAGACTGTGGGCCTTTAGTGATACCTGAAAACTTATTTTACAAATCGTTGTTCCTAAGACTCTGTTCAAGCATATGCTATACTCTTGGTACTCTTTTTGTTCCTTTGTAAACTATTAGTTTTAATCCTCAAGCCAACAAAATATGTTTATGTATATATTTGTTTTAAATATAATATTTATTTTATTTTATTTAATAAATACAACTGTTACTTTGTGGTTGTATAAGAACTCTACAAATACTAACATATTTGATCCTGTTAACAATTACATAGAGTCTGTTATTATCTCTATTTTTCCAATGAAGCAGAGAAAGATTAAGTGACTTCCACAGTGTCACCTGCGAGTAAGTGAAAAAGCCTTCTGGTATTAGAGCCCATATTTTTAACCACAAATCTATGCTATGAAAATTATTATCCTGATATTATTTATAAAGAAAATGAGGTCCCAAATAGTTAAATCATCCAAAATGCTCACTAAGCATTAATGTGGTTCTTTGAAAAAATAGGACTTCCTACTTTTCATGCACATTTCAAAGGGTAGTCCTGTAACTCTGGGAATCCCACAGGTACTTTAAGGGACTTAAAGAGATCAAAGCTATCTCCCTTTTAATATTAAAACATTAGTTGTCTATTTTTTCTCTCCTCTCATAAGTGTAAAATTGAACTTTGCAGATGATACATGACATATGATAGTGCAACAGTTTGAATGCAGAAGGAGATATGAGAATCCAGTTTGTCTTGTATTAAATCAGACATTAAGACATCTACACAATGTCACTCTTCTCACTAATTTCTTTCAAAAATAGATTTTTCCATAACATGTTGTGTTAACCTATGTAATAGGTTTGTTAATTTTAAATAAATTAAATATAAAAAATTTTAAATGTCTTAGTTTTAATTTTTTATATAGTAAACATCAAGAAATATAACACATATGAGCAAAAGTTCATTGAGGTCTTCAATAATTTTCAAGAGTGTAAAGCTGTCCTAAGGCCCCAAATTTGAAAGACACTGTTCTTTAGAAACGGTTTATTATATATCACCTGGCCCAATAATGCAGTGAGAAATGAGATGAATCTGAATTTGGAATATCCAAGTTATTGTCTATGTTATCAGGATAAGTCATTTGGCTTTTGAGTCCTTAGTTTCCTTACATGTTCAAGAGATTCAAGGACCTAATATTTATGACTTTCTTAGTTAATTTTCAAACCATATAACCTAAAGTGTTAAAAACCGCTTTTATGATTTTCATTTACATTGTGGCATTTGATTACCTATTTCATAGTAAAGTACTTTTGGCTCTTAAAAAAATGTAACATTAAGTAGAGACCAGTAACCTGACTTACATTCTTTTAAGTTTCCAGTGTTTCTAATTCTGAGTTTGTTTTTTCTTTTCAACTGAGTTAGAGGATATGGGAAGAGCAAAGTTTGAGAGATAATATGATGAATTTAGTGTGAGGCAGGAAGAGTGCCAGGTCCCTGTGGATATTTGTACAGATATCGCGAAGGCAGCTGGGGAAATTAAGCTGAGCCTCAAAGAGACGTCAATTCTACCGCTCTAGATTTGGAAGTACTCAACATACAGGTGGACATTTGACCCATGAGAATACATGAGTTTAAGAAGAGACCACAAGCAGGTAAAGATTAACAGGAATCAAGTTGTAGGGAATGCCAGAAAAGGAAGAACCCTTGAAGCAAACAAGAGCTAATCATAGAGAACTAGGATAAAGTGGTATCAGGACACATAGGAAGTAAAGCATATCAAGGAGAAAATGATCTTAGAGTTAAATGCAAAAGAGAAGTCCAATATATCATTGAAAATATGACTTGCAAGAAGTTTCAGAGTATCTGTAGCATATCCAGTGCAAGGCCATATTGCAGTGGGTTAAATAGAAAATGGGAAGTAAGTGGAAGAGTATGTATGAACCACTCTGTCTAGATAATGAGGCGAAATTAAAGTAGGAAAGAACAGGACGAGAAATCCCATGTATTTTTCATATAAACATAAATTTAGAACTCAAATGTTCTATTTAACAATTAACTCACGCAAACTTTTAATTCCTCCCAAATTAGTTCCACTTACTAATCAGCTTTCATCTTCTAACAGAAACCATCACAGGGAACCACTTTAACATCATTACTAAACACCCAAGTGATCAAGTGATTCCCTTAAGCCTCTGTTGTCAGAGTGCCCACACAGAAGTCCCATGCCAGCTGGACAGGTAACTGACTTTCTGAGAAAGGTCTCAGAATCAACTAGAATACGGACTTTGCACTGAATAGCGAAATGAGAAGTGATAAATTAATTTCAACTTTCAAATTCAAATCCCCATGAATGATTTATTTTCCTATCTACTTTGAAGCCTAAAGAATTCTCCTTTTCAAGATCTAAGTGGTAACTGTGTTTTGGCATTAATAGCCCTTGAATAAAAAACATCCTATGCATAATAAAGGGCCACACTGTACTATTAACTTAACCATTTAACATTCCCTCCATTAAGGATTCATTTATGGCCTGTGCTACATTTCATCTGACCCTGAGTTCCATTAAACCTTTTAAAATTACCAGGCATGTCAGTATTTCTTTGTATCAATGAGTTCTGGTTCAAAATGGTGACATAGGAGGAGTCTGGGCTCATCTCCTCCCACACACTGTCTGTAGCTATACATGGAACAACTTCCTCCGGAAAAAAAATACACACAACAACAACTACAACCTAAAAATTGTTATCTGAGAAATTGGTAGACCTCCAACAACAGAAGGCTCACACACAATCAGGTAGGAGAGGCTGGGACACAGTCTCACCATAAACCCCACCCACGGCGCCACAGGGACTCACAGTCAGGAGGGAACTCAAATCCCGGAGCTTCTCCCTGACGACTGAAGGGTTTGAACCCACATCTGGCACCTCCAAACTTTTAAGACCTGCACTTGTGAGAGGAGGCCCCCAAACATCCAGCTTTGAAAGCCACAGGGATTCCGCCTCCTTCAGACTCACAGGACTCTAAGGACCTGAGAAATAGCTCAGGCACTGGAACTCACCTGCCCCAGGGATTGGCCTAGAGGTGGCCAGCTGAGAGGCTTGTTAAGTTTAAAGTGTGGGCCTGAAAGGCAGGCATCTAATTTAGTGCACGGCTAGAGGCCTGCTAGCTGGTAGGCACCATCTTTGCCTCTCTCTTTTCCTCTCTCTTGCCAGCCAGCCACATCTTTTTTTTTTCCTGATGGGCATCATCTATGCGCCCTCCCTCTGCCTCACTCCAGCTCCCTTCCGCCGGCTCCAGAGTGCCCAGTCTTTGTCTTAGGATAGGAGCTTTTACATGCCTCCTGTGCCCAGTTTTTATGTCTGGCCCCAGGGTTTTTGCACCTGCAGCCCAGGGTACCCCTATAGATCACCTAGCACTGGTGGCCAGCAGGACTTTCTTGTCTATATATGCCTACTTTATTTTATCTTTTTTAATATTAAAAATTTTTTTAATGTTTATTTTTGACAGAGGGTGGCAGGGCAGAGAGAGGGAAACACAGAATCTGAAGCAGGGTACAGGCAGGGGAGTGGGTAGGTTGGAACCCACAAACCGGGAAATCTTGACCTGAGCAGAGGCTTAACGAATGAGCCACCCAGGCGCCCTAGATTTGCATACCTTAAAAGCTGCTGCCTGAGGGTCTGGCCTGAATCCAGGTGCTGACAGAGATCATCCCCTTAAGGTCACTGACAGGTGTTAGCACACCCTCAACCACTGGGAGCCATTAAAGATAAAATTGGCTGCTGGAACCATCACAAAGGTTTAAGGGACAACCTAAACGTTGACCAGAGTTGAACAGTAAGGTTCATCTCCCACTGGAGGCCACTCCTTCAAGACTGAGGTGGATGTTTTACCTAATGCATGGAAACCACCACAGAGAGTCGAGCAAAATAAAAAATAAATAAATAAATAATTTAAAAAAAGGAATGGGTTCGAAATGAAATAAGATAAAACCTCAGAAGGAGAAGAAAACTTTAATGAAATGGAGATAAGTAATTTATCTTTATATCCATTTTCTCAATACTCTGTGGGTCTTTAATATCCTGAATACATAAGAAGCAAAATCTCTGACATTGTTTTTTTTTTTTTTTAATTCTCCAAGAACTCACTCCTTTGCATACACTTTGCTATTCTCCACAGAAGGAATAATCAAACAAATCTTAGTTTTCTATATAGATTTCAACAGGCTTTCTAGATTGAAAAAAAAAAAGGTAATAATCTAATAATCCAGTGAGTACTAAAGTGAGTACTAAAGTGCTCATATCTTCTCATGATGTGGCCTTGGCTAGAGTGAACATAAACTTTATCACCCGGACTGGGACATTCAGGAGAATGAAGAGAGGTTGTTTCTCATAACTATACAAAAAGTAGGCATTGACGAGGACAGTCATAGAAACCTGGGTGTATGGTCACTCAACTTTCAGCTATTCTGTACCAAGAAAAAATAAATACTGAAGGAATTTCAACAATGATAGATAAGGAGTGGGGTCAGTGAAGGTTTGTATCTTGCTTTTACAATCCCTGTGATTGTAAAAATCTGTGTGATTTTACAACCCCAATCTCATTTTGATGTGCCTCTATCACTTCAAAAATAATACTGGTGTGTCACTCTCTGAAGATATGATTGACCTCACTTGTAAACCACTGTACTGGCCCAATTACTTAAGTCACATCCCGACTTTCTCTTTTCTCTTCTTTTTCTCTTTTTCTCCAGCTTTCTGACTTGTTTCTTTTTTTCCCCATTCATGGCCTTGCCTCATTCTTTGGTCTTGCTTTATGTAGTACTGTATTTTTTTTCTCCAAACTTGGTTTCCTTCAACCACAATTTTCCCAGACTAAACTGAGTTCAATTCCAACATAAGACAACAGAAAATGCTGAAATTACCCAACTTTTCCAGTATTCTCTCATCAGAGAAAGATCTGTGGGAGCCATGAATTACTTCATTCTCAGTGAATTTGAATGTCATAATTCTGGGTTAAAACATACTCTTCTCTCAGAATATGACCAAAACAGGTGTATTGTTAAATATTAATATATTCTTATCACTTCCAATTTTAATGATTTCAGCAGAAAACAGATGCAGACAGATCATTTTATAAGCAGTCATCAAACCCATGGAGATGACATTGGTTGTTAGTTTAGAAAACAAGTCATTAAACCTTCTTCCATTATTATTTAAATAGCTCTATAAATGTGTCATTTGCAGTCTGAAAGAGTTGGTTGGCAAAGCTGAGTGTCATCCAAGTTTATTTTAAATCAAGGCTTCCAGGTTTAGGATTTTCATGTAAAGCATCCATTCATGACTACTCTTATTATTTTTGCTTGTGCCAATGGGAATGGAAAGAAGTTTACTGTATGTCTTTGTTTTAATGCACCTAGGAGACATACTACAAATTTAGATGACAGATGGAAGAACCACTATTGACTTTGGGCACTTCAGAGAGGGTTTCCAAGAGCCCATTAATTTTGTGTTCCAGAAATTTAGGCACCAGCTTGAAAATAATAAATTAACTGTGCTAAAGTAATGAAAAAATTCCTTTGCTTTTGTAAAATGAGAAAATGCACAAATAATATATGTCTGTTTATTAACACACAACCAAATGAGTATTTGGCCCTTTTTTTATTCCCTGGAAGTTTATAAATTATGACACTTCCACTCTGAAGCAGGAATGTATTATAATTAAGAACATTTGGGATTTATTCTAGTTCTCATCATGATATAAAGTTTCTCAAATCTGAGAAAAGAAAAAGAACATATATTTTCTGTATCCAATGCTTTTTCTGTAGCTAGATTCAAACTTGCAGGACCAATATTCATTTGGGGTGGATTAAATGTAGGAGATGATAAAGGAGTGGTCAATAAGGTTAGCTATCCTATCTAGGATATGCTGGGAAAATACTGCATAAACTGCATTTAACATAATCAATGTCTTCTATAAATAATCAGCAACTTCTCAAACAGGATTTATTTTATTCCCCAAGAATGTATTTATTTTTAAAATCTATAGTTTACATGAATTTATTGTTGAGGAAGTTGATCTGTGGGCCTTTCCGATGTCTTACTTGAAATTTGAGTCACACTCTGTAGAACAAATGTTTCATACCATCTATACTGGATAGATGTTAAACCTAATTTCTGAAATCTGAAAAAGACAATTACACTATCAAAAGGGAGATATGTTTTACTGTTGCTTATTGAAATTTTACCATATAATTTCTTCTTTTAAGATAGAAAAGACTCAGAATTACCGGATGAGTTTTTACTTTTTTTTATCCCAAAACAAAACTTAGGAACAAATTAAGTATACAAAGAGGTCTCCCGGAGTGTGTTCAACTCTAGGCCCCCCAGAGTGAGACAGATGTAAGGAGTGAAAGACTCCAATTTACCTTTGGGGAGAAGATGGGAGGGAGATTAATGCTGATGAGGCAGGAATAGGAGATTTCAAAATAAAAGTGCCAACTACCAACGTTCCGCTACCTGGGGATCTCAATCAACATCCAAACTTACATGAGCTCTTCATGTTATTTACAAATGTTGTAGTTACACACAGCAAAGTTAAATATACATTGTGCCATATTTCAGCTGTACGTGTATGTGCACACATGTATGCCTATCCATCTTAGAAAAAGAACAATTGTAAAATGTGAAATGCTAAGAGAGTTCTCTCATATCTCCCAAACAAAGCTAATCAAAAGGATACTGAAAGGAGAATAAAACCTAACTTCAGTCAAGTTTGCATACAGTAAAAGCAAATGAAAATTGTAAATTATCTGAAGAAAAAGTTGGCTCCTAATTCTTAATTCCCCTCCAGAACTGTGAAAAATTAATTTTGTTATTTATAAGATACTAGCTCATGGTATTATGCTATAGCAGCCCAAATGGACCAAGATAACAGATTACCCCAAAATGTATCAGCTTAAAAAAATGAATATCTATTATCCCTTTTCTGTGAGTCAGGAATCTAAGTGCAGTTTAGCTAGGTGCCTCCAGCTCAGAGTTTCTCACAAACTGTAGGCCAGGATGTAGTCATTTCAAGCCTCCATTGAATATACTTTCAAACCACCTACTTGCTGTTGACAGCCTTGGGTCCTCATTGACTCTTGACTGGAGATATTAGTTCCTTGTCACATGAATCTCTCCATAAGGCAGCTCCCAACATGGTAGCTGACTTCCTTCAGAGCAAGCCAGTTAGAGAGGAAAGAAGGACATAGAGAATGGCAGCCACAATCT
Organism: Cryptoprocta ferox; assembly: GCA_028646485.1. Taxonomy (NCBI): domain Eukaryota; kingdom Metazoa; phylum Chordata; class Mammalia; order Carnivora; family Eupleridae; genus Cryptoprocta; species Cryptoprocta ferox. Next base: position 75,029,701 of record CM053559.1, read on the forward strand.
CTTTGTAAGCTTATCTTGAAAGCGGCATCTTAAACACTTTGCCATAGTCTGCTCTTTAGGAATGAACCTCTAGGTCCTGCCCACACTCAGGTACATCAAGAGGCAAGTGTAGATCATTGGAGCCCATCTTTTTTTTTTTTTTTTTAATGTTTGTTTATTTTTGAGAGAGAGAGAGAGAGCATAAGCAGGAGAGGAGCAGAGAGAGAGGGAGACAGAAGATGTGAAGCAGGCTCTGCATTGACAGCAGAGAGCCTGATCCAAGGCTCAAACTCACAAATGCAAGATCATGACCTGAGCAAGAAGTCACTCAGTCGACTAAGCCACCCAGGTGCCCCATTGGAGTCCATCTTAACAGCTGCCTACCATACTCATGTATAAAGTGGAAATAATATTGCCTGCCACACAAGATGGTTGGTTGTAAAAGCATAACATAAATATATTCTCACTGACTTATTTGCATATAACTTATTTCAAGTCTTTGTTATAAACCATGGAACTATATTTGTAAAATCAACAAAATAGCTCTCTTGCAGATGAAAAAGATTTAAAGGGAATTTCTCAGGGCACAGAAATTACTGTTAGAGTTATGAGCAGAATTCCAAAGATAAAAATGCTATTCTGTATCATACCCACTTATTTATGCTTTGATTTCCTATCCATAAGGGTGCCAAGTAGTATTTTTTAATGCATCCTCCAACAAAATTCTAGATGCCAAGTATAATTACTCTAAATATTTAGAATCTTTTTGGGAAAATAAATATACTTCCAGCATTAAAAATTTAATGAGCTTAGCCACAGATTAACTCACAAAGTTAAAATAATCATAAGCTTTAGAATACATAAGTGGTCTGAAACACTTGCTAAGAAATTAAACTAACTCTAAGAAATTAAACTATCATATATTTTCACATAGAAAGCTAGTTAATGGACATTATTTTCAAAGAATGACCATTTTATTCCATAGAAATATTAAGTATTAAGTAGTCCAGATTTTCTAGAAAAAGTCAGGGGCAAAGTTATTTTCTAAAAGTTCCTGTAAGAGTTAAGAGCCTAGAACCTTAAAAGTCCGCAAGAGGGGGAAAAAAGGGGTTCCTGGGTGGCTCAGTCTGTTGAGCATCCGGCTCTTGATTTTGGCTTTGGTCATGATCCCAGTGACATGGAATTAAGCCCCATGTCGGGCTCCTCACTGAGCCTGGAGCCTGTTTAAGACTCTCTTTCTCTCCCTCAGCCCCTTTCCCCTGCTTGCTCTTTCTCTCTCCCTCTCTCTCTCTCTCTCTCTCTCTCTCTCTCTCTCTCTCAAAAAAAAAAAAGTTCACAATAGAAAAACCTAAATACATAAATCTAGAACACTTTCATTCACAATCAACCCACCACACTTTTCACTTTAATGTGTGCACACACACACATTTGTGTGGGTCTTTTTGCTCCTCTCTTCAGGCTCCCCTCCCCAACACCTCCCAACACCTCCAATTTTGTTTCATTTTTGTGTTTATCTTGTCCCTCACTGGTATTTATTCTTATAGTCTTAACGTTTTATCTCCCAAGCATTGAAGCATCTCCTTAACAAGACTGTTCTCCACAGAAGAAATACTGGTTCCAAATGCTCAGAAAATAACTTTTTCACCCTTTCACACCATTTTATGTATTGAGAATACTTTTATGGTTCAAGAGGAGAGAGGACCAAGAGGTTATTCAGAGTAGGGTAATAAGGAAAATATTTAATTTGGTGGTAGCATTGTAGTATTAAACGATCTATTGGATAGGCTATGAAAATGGTGGGAGGAGGGTACCTTGGAACATTCCAAATAAAAACAGGGTAAGCATAATCCATACTGGCATTTGTCAATAAAGAATATGCTAATTATAGGGTCTTGTGCAATCTAGATGCTATAAAGTTATTTTCTTTAATTGTAACTTTGTCTTCCCTGGCATGATGTTATAGGAAGGCCTTAGTATGTGATATTATTTGCCTTTAATTCTTTATAACAGCTTAATAGATATTCATCAAAATATATAAAGAGGTCATCTCACAGAATTTAACTTGAATGTTGGATTGTTTTACATGTGGGTCTTAAGCAATTTGTATGCAGGAGTAAGTTAAGATGGAATATAGAGCTACTTTAGCTTAATTAGAGCTTTTAGAGAATACTCAGCTCAGATCTGTATTTATTCAGTTCTCCTATTCTCCAGTTAATTTGGATCAGTGAAGCATTATGTCATAAGCACGTTGCATCTTAAATTGGGCCAAATCTCATTCATTGCTATACAATTCTTTCATAGAGCAGTATGTGTGGGGTCTGAAATGATTCTTCACTCTCCTTAGTGACAGTAGTGGGTAAGAGCATACGTTATGGAGTTAGACTTCCAGGGTTGTAAGCCTGATTCTGTTTTACTACCTGTATTTCCTTGGGAAAGTTACCCTTTTGTGCTTCAGGTGTTTTTATTTTTTTTCCTTTTGGGTTTTTTTTTTTTTTTCATCTCTGTGTGTTGCACTGCAGACATAGTTTTAAATAATACTTTCATGTATATGTATGTGTATTCCGATGATCAACTTTTTCTCTTGGTATTTTTTCATCAATATTTACAAATATCCTTTTCCATTTTGTCCTAAAATAATAATATTTATTTTTATTGTTTCTAGTCATTCTAAACTCTACATTTGTGCTTTTAGTCAAATTTCTTATGATCATTTTCTAACTTAAATTCACTTAAAGTCATTTTGTCTAAATTAGTCAGTAATTCTTAGATTTCAACATGTGTAAAGTTTACCTAGATTTCTGGTAAAACTTACACATTCCTGGCTCTCATCCTGATATTCTGAATCAGAAGCTATGAAACAGATCCCAGATAGCAACCACCACCTTGAGGGACTCTGACATAGGTGGTCCATAAGATGCACTTTAGGAAAATCTGATCATATTTGGTGATAAAAACATTAAACAGCATTGATTTAGTTCTCTCCTCTAAGGAATACCATGAACACTGTCTCCTTAGTTTGAAAATAATTCATAGCAATTACTTCAAAAAGATAAGATGATGATAAGAAGATGATCTTATCTTAAAATAAGATTAAAAATATATGAAAATTAAAAAATGATAAGATTTTTAAAAATAAATTAAATAAAATGATGATTGGCAAAAAAATAATTTGTAATTTTTTTCTGGAGGTTGGGGAAGGAAAAGACAATGTTAGGTATAGATGTATATACCAGAATGAAAGGCCAACTATGCAGACAGAGATTTTTATCTGCATAATTTATTGCTGAATTCTTAGCACCTAGACTAGTGTCTGGAATATGGTAGGTCTTAATACACGTAAGAATGTCAAATACTATAGCAATCAGTATAGACTCAAAAAGGTAAATCATGTGATTATTATAATTTTGAGCCAAAAACAATAAAAGCTAAATATAGAATATGAAAAAACAAGTAGTGAGGTGTTTAAAGTTATGTTATCTTCTTAATATGGTAGGGAAGGGAACTATTAAAGGCTAAATTCAAATTAAAGGCGAGCTCCCACTGATTCCTCTATAGTATACCATTGTACACACATGACAATAATCTCCCTACTACTAGCCATAATAAATTACAGGAATGTGCCTGAGAAAACTCAATTTCAAGCTAGCCAGACTCTTCTTCAGAAAACTGAGTCTTAAGTTAGTTTGTTCTACAGTGTATTCTTTGTCAAAATCTGATGTTATCCTTTAGTGGCAACTTTCCAGGGGCCAAAATCACTCTGTTCCCCCTTCACCTCATGAAATTTTTAAAGTGTGTGTTAGAGCCAAGGGCTTGGGAAGAATGCCTATCTCTTAAGAACGTTTCCTTCTATGGAGATAGAGATTTCATTTTATGGCAAAAATACCTGACTCTGACATCACCCTCTGTTCAAAAATTAGTTTATGGAAACAGTTGACAGTCTAAAATATTTCTCCACTAGTAACAACACTGTAGACATTTGGGAGAATACATGACACCATTTAAACACATCAGCTACCCATAAAAAGGGGACTTGGGGGGAGGGAAGGACACTTGGCATCATACAAATATCCTGGTAGAAACACACGATGTATGTGGCTGATTTCTACATTTTGATTGTGCTGTTTGTACTGTAAATGAATGTATTTTGCTCCAGTCCTTGTTCCTCTGACCTTTTAGAGTCTTAATGAGACTCTAAAAGCAGCAATCAAAAGCACAGTGTTTCATTTTGGAAGCATTCAGAAAGCAATGCACTTTGGCTAAATTTAGTTGTAGCATGCAGAATTTAAAAACATGTCTGATCATCTTCTAAGAGACACACAGTGACTGAGTGAAGACTCACTTTTGATTTTAAATAAATTGGTCAAATATTAGTTGCTTCTTCTTGGTTCACTCACGTAAAACAAAAAAGAAGGGTCTCGACGGGGGACAGTAACAAAAACTGACCCGGCTAAGGCTTTAGCCGATAGGCGTGCCATTTTGTAAGACACCAAACAATAGAAACTTTTGTGTTCATTTGAAACAATTCTGGCTCAGAAAACACAAATCACAATTAAAATTGAGCCAACAAAATTGGAAGCCAAAAATAGTGAGAATAGCTCATGTTAAAGAATTATTGTCTTCTTTATCAAGAATTATATTTGGTAAAATCTTCAGAGAATAATTCAAAGTTATTTTTTTAGAAAAAGGGATAATCAAACTTCAAAGTAATATTTCATGTCCTATATGATAACATGGGAAATATATATCTTTAAGAATTCAAATGTTTATTTATTTAAGCAATAATTCTGATTTTCAGGCATATGTTGTTTATGATAAATGGTCAGCAATCTTTTTTTCTGAGTAACATAATCTAAGAAAGCACATCAAGCCACAGAATTCAGTTCTTTGGGTCCACAAAATCAAGTTCTGACTATAAAAAATTGTCAGATAAGAGAGACCAGATGCAATTTGGAAGTCTGAGCATAACCCAAGTGTAACCTAGCTTTCCTCACTGGAAAATAAATTTCTCTTTAATTTTATTGTGGAAAGAACACTTAACATGAGATCTAGCCTCGTAGCAAAATTCTAAGTGTATAATACAATATTGTTGACTCAAGGTGCACTGTTGTACAACAGAGCTCTAGAACATATACATCTTAACTAAAACAGTATGCCCATTGATTAGTAACTCCCCATTTCCTCCTCCCTCCAGCCCCTGACAGCCACCATTCCACTCTCTGATTCCATGAATTTGACTTTTGGTCACCTCACATAAGTGTAATCATGCAGTATTTATCTTTCTTTGATTGGCTTATTTCACTGAGCGTAATGTCCTCAAGGTTGTAGCATATTGCAAGATTTCCATTCTATGTATATACCACATTTTCTTAAGTTAATAAAAAGCAGTTCTCTCAGAATTTACAAAATTGTAAATGAAGAGAAAAGCCAGTCTGGTGTCTATTACAAAACCTCTCGAGGCACACTAACCAACAGTGTCAGAATCCAGTGTGGAAGGAAGAGATTAAAAGGAACAGGATTGGGAAAGTTGTTCCCTCTTCTCCCCTCCTGCCCACACGCCCTTCTGGATCTAACCTCATCTGTAGGGTAGTGTCAATGGTTGCTCAAACCTGTTGGGGGAAGAAGCTCTGGTAAGGAAAGGGAAGGAGTGTGAGAAAGAAGGGAACATTAGAGGAACGTGGAACTCAACAGACCCGTGTATGTTGGTTGAAGTAGGATTAAAGCCATTTCCCAATCCCCTCTGCCATGTCCCTCAACAAATAGGACATATATTTCCACTCAGCTGTACAAATCTCTATTTGATCATGTGTAAATCTAAAATTCCAACTGTCTGTAATCTTAGCAATTAAATACGTTGACCATAATATTGCATTATGTGCAATACATGGAGAAGCCAAAATGAAACCAGGTTCAGCTGTCTTTCAGAACCTTGCTCTTTCCACTGAACTGCAGCCACGAGTTCCTAATAAAGAACAACAGAAAGGGTGTGGTGTGAGGAACGCCCACAACATGAAGTCTAAATAAAACAAGCAGAAACCTCACCAACCTCATACAAATATGTAAGGGCTTCCTGAATTAGATAGTGTATGATAATAAAGCTCCGTTAGGGCAAATTCTGGAAACAAACTAAGATATCAATGCATAACAGGTGTGCAAATCAGAACGTAGATGCAGGAATATTATAGATAAGAGCTGAAATTAGTTCTAAATGGAGACTTCTGGCACAGCAGTTTTAATTCAAGAAATGTTCTAATTTCAAAACCATCATTTCAGAAGTCAGCAAATTATGAGCATAAACACACAGAAACTGCAGCTAAGAAATCTTCCCCCATTCCCCCAAACCACTGGAGTGCAGCTACAGAGAAAACATTTACTTGTAAAGCACTAAAAAATAATTGTGAGTGCAACTCAAAACATTGATAAGATTAAGTATTATTATTTGGTATATAAGTGTTTGCCCAAGCAAAAAAATATGTGTTAATGAAAACAGGATGAGTTCAGAGAGACTGTCTAAACTTCCATCACTTAAAAACTAGACTAGAGCACAGAGGTTAAGAGTAAACAGTCTGGGAGTTCCTCAGAAGCTTAAATAGAATTACCATGTGACCCAGCAGTTCCATACCTGGGTGGTGTAGATCCAAGAGAAGTGAAAACATACGTCTACCCCAAAACTTACATGAATGTAAGATGCATTATTTATAACAGCCAAGAAAGTAGAAACAACCCAAATGCCCATCAACTGTTGAATAAAATCTACACACAGAAATATTACTCATCAATAAAAAGAATGAAGTACTGATACATGCTATGACATGGATAAACCCTGAAAACATATGCTAAGTACAAGAAGTCAGTCACAAAAGTCACACATTGTACAGTTTTATTTATATGAAATGTCCATAGTGGGTAAATCTCAACAGACAGACAGCAGACTCTTTTATAGCAGTGGTGAGGAATCACCTGTTATCACTAAATTTTCCACTATTTTTATACTTAGAGAGAGACATGGGAGATAGTAATCAAAGCAAAATCCCGCTTCAGGTTGATGCCCAAACAGCAATTTAAAACATTTTAACTGTTCTTATGTTACTTTTTTTCCTGCACAGAATTGCCTAGAAAGATTTTTTAAGGGTTTTAATTACTGGTTTAAATAACTTGTATATGAACATTGAGCATGAAAATAAATTTACACCGAGTATTCACAAGCCCTGCCGCAGTTTCCATTCTTCCATCATCTAACATTTCATCAAGCAACAACTATGGTAATGGATGATTCTGAAAAAGGTACTATTGTTTTCCTCTTTTTTTCTTGCCATGTGAAGATAATCGTTTCTTGCTTTCAATATCAAATTGATCTCTACCTGCATCTATACCCTTAAATTCCACCTTCCCTACTGCTATGGTGAATGAATTGTTTCTGTTCCTACCCACAGCCTCTTCTTCCCTTTCTGGCTAAAACTAGTGGAAATAGTTGTTTCAACTTCCTTGCCTCCTACTATCTGCTCAACCCACTCAGTCAGTTTACCAGCACCTCCATCTTGCTCTGTCCTGGGGCCAGTTCTAAAACTTGATCTCTAGCAACCTGACAGCAGTCTTTGACACAGTTATCATGTCCTTATTGACACATTTTTGTTTTTGACACTCTACCATGCTAATTTTCCTGCCTCTTCAGCTGTCTCCCTTTCTCAGTCTCTTTTGCTTGTTTCTTTTCTCCCTCCTGACTTCTAAATGCTAGAGTGTCTAGGACTCAGGCCACAGCTCCATTTTCTCCTCTATCAATACCCTTCCATGGCCTTAACTAGTTCCTGCATGTAAATATCATCTCTCTGCTAATGACTACCCAATGCATATATCCAGCCCTGACCTCCTCCTGAACCCCAGGTTCATATATGCAACAGCCTACTCATCATCTCCATTGGGTGTCTGTTAAGCATGTGCCCAGAGCAGCAGCCTTAATCACCCCCTCCAGAGCCTTCTCCTTCCAGTCTGCTCCATCTGACTCAGTTGCTAAGTCAAAAAACCCAGAAGTTATCTTTGAATTCCTTTCCCTCTCCCCTACAAAAAATCTATCTGCAAGTCTTGTCAATTTGCATATATCAAAACATTTCCTAAAGCCAGTCACTTTTGCTGCCTCTTCTGCTACCATCCCTTTATGTTATTATCTACACTTACCTCACCTAGTGCAACAGCCTGCCCACCAGTTAACTCGCTTCCATTCCTGCCCTCCTCCACCTCATTCTCCACAAAGCAACAAGATAGAGCTTTTAAAAACTAAATCAGATTACGTCACTTCTCCACTCATAAAGCCTCCAGGGTGTCAGCCTCACACTTAAAATAAAATCCACACAGCTTATTGCCTCCCAGTCTGACTCTGGCCACCCTTCAGAGCTATCTCGTACCACCCTCTTCTCCCATGCCCCACTGTTCTCAGCCAAATTGCCCTCATTATTCCCCAAACATACTAACATGTTTCCCTCCAGCGAACTACTGATATACACTAGGTTTTTTGATCATTATTTATCGGCCAAATTATTTTAAACTGGGTGTTTTCTCTTCTCCACTCTCATTATGATTTTCTGTTAATTTATTATCATTTCCCATACCCACTTTTGTATCCACTCTGCATGATGGCCAGAGCAAAAGAAAACTATCAGTATTATTTCAGGGTTACTCACTGTGGATTATTCAGAGTGTTTCTTTTTCAAGTGAGAAACCAAACCAAAGGAGTGTCTGTCTTGATTTAAGGCAGCCTCAGAGCATGTCTTTAAAAAAAAGTTACTCAAGATGATTCAGTTCTACAGATCTACTGTATTGTACACTTAACCATTTATTGAGAGGCTAGATCTTATATTAAGTACTCTCACCACAATAAAAAACTTACACTATTAGATGCGTTAGATAAGCTTGCTGAGACCTCAGGCAAGGAGGCCTTGCTACTTCTGTAGCTGAGCAGATTAGAGCCAGAGTCTAATAATTTGCATATGCACTAACATCACATCTATCTTTTTACCAGGGAGGTTCAAGATTTGATCAGCTCTCTCCACTGTTTTCCACCGCCCCTGCCCCCCAATATATCTTCCTGAAATTGAGTAAGGCTAAAGCCTAGGAACCAGACTTGGTTTTCTCTACCATCCCTCCAAAATACCAAGAACTTCACATACTCATTCCACAAATGTTAACGAAATTCTTCCTTGATTCCAGGCATTATCTTGTCTCTGGTGATATGGAATGTATAGCAATGAATTGACCTGTGCCTGTATTATTGCAATTCCCTTGAGTTCCTCGAAAAAAAAAATGCTATATAAATCTAAATATTTTACAAACTCTAACTTATTGTGTTTCCCAAGGTTCCATCTCAACTCCCTCCCTTACCCTCTACTTTCCTATCTTTTAACTTCTCACCACATTTTCACTGCATATCATAAGATCTCAGTAATGAGACTGACTGGCATCTTCTCTTATGTCCTTTTTCCTACATTCTTCAATTTTGCATCTGCCAAACTCCCTTCTACCTCAAATTCAAAACCCAAACCAAATTTTGATTAATCTAGGAAGACTATGTGGCCGAGCCAGGTATTAAAGGGCTTCAGGAAAAAAAAAATCCAAAGCACTGAGAGAGATGCAAAATGAATAAGGCCACTGTCCTCAGCACCTTATTATCTGGGGAGTGGACATAAAATAAATACTCTGTGAGTATCGTATTATAACATAAGGAAAATCATAAACTATGGATACTTGTACAGTTGACTCACAAAGGGCTTCTTGGAGGTGGCACACACATAGGTGGTTAAAAGTGAACAAGATTTCAATAGATACAAATAATGGAAGTTCCAGACACAGAGGCCAGTATGAGAGAAGAGCAGTAGGAGAGGAAGGATCTTAAATGATGATCTCTCTATCCTGTGGCAGCAAACATCAGAAGCATCTGTGCTTTCTGAACTCTCATTCGGCTGTAGAAAAGATTATCTGCCACTATGCTTAATGTTTGTTTGATGATACTAATGACAGCTGGACAATATAGACTCACTCTTATGGATCGATATATGAGTGGCATTGGTACTATTAAGACAAGGTATCTCTTCCTCAAAGGAATGACAGAGAAAAATCATACAAACACAGGTAGAAGGTGTTCTTCAAAGATAAGATGAATCTATGGCAAGGCAGTTTCTATCTTTGGCTAGAAAATGCAACAGAAGACAGACTGCATTTCACTGAGTTTTATCCACAATAACAGAGATATGGCTTATTTGAACAGGAGAAGAAAGCCAATTAACTCCTAGACAGCAACACAGAGCTACATAGCACACACACACACACACACACACACAGAGAGAGAGAGAGAGAGAGAGAGAGAGAGAGGGATGAAGGCAGGTTCTAATGTTTATTTTCATAGTGCCTTTCAGATTTGTGCATGTAGAACATACTGTGTGAGACCCAGAATATGTGTAGGCACTTGGTCCACAGCAAGGTGTGAAGGAAGCGAAGGGAGTGTTTGTCTTCCTCCCATATGCTCTACAAGAGCCCTTCTATCTTCTGGGAAGCCACTTCCTTAGCCTCTTTGCTTTCCTTTTTACCCATACCCTTAAATATAAATAGTCACTTTTAGTATAAGTTCTTTCCCAGAAGCACAGCAAAACAATAGCTTATTCTACCTGTTCCCGTACTCGGCCCTAAAAATTACATGTCATAATTATAAGAGAAAGAGTGTATTAATTAAAAACAAGTAAGTAAAGATAAAGAAAAGCAGCTGTATGTTTGAACAGGGGGCTGTGGTAGGGCCCAAGATATTTCTAAGGCAGTTGAATACTGTAATATGAGTGAGTCACAGCTCCAAGGGACCAACTCTGCAGAGTGTAATTCCTTCTGTTGCTACAAGACACTGCCGCACACTAAAGAGTGTTTTTTTTTCCCATGGAAAATGTTCGGTATAAGGCAATCTGTTCAGGAGGCATCACCTAAGAGAGGGATTGGGAGAAGTCACATCAACTGGGAACAGAGGTTCTCAGTCTGGCCTGGGGGGGTGGGGGTGGGTCTGTGGATGGGCTGCAGAACATCTGTGAACTCCTGAAATGGTATGTAAAATTGTTATTTGCATTTCTCTTGAGAGGGCCTCCATTGTTCTATTTATATTTTCAAAAGGATATGTAACCTCCACAATTATAAAGGTCAGTGCTCCAGGGAAACTGTATTAGTTGGCTAGGGCTACCATACCAAAGTGTCACAAACTGGGTGGTTTGTGAGTTCAAGAAATACCTTGTCTTCATGGTTCTGGAGGCTGGAAGTCTGAAATCAATGTGTTGACAGGCTTGGTTCCTTCTGAGGATTGTTAAAGGAAATACCTGTTCTGGGCCTCTGTCCTGCGCTGTAGATGACTATCTTCATGTTCCTGTGGATTTCTCCCTGTACATGTACATGTCCATTCTCTCCTTTGGAAAAGGACACCAGTCATATTGGATTAGGATCCACCCTACTCCAGTGTGACCTCATCATTAGTTACATCTACAACAACACTTTTTCCAAATAAGGTCACCTCGGGTATTGGGGGTCAGGACTTCAACATAGGAATGCTGAGAGAACACAATTCTACCCATAACAGAAAGCATAGCAGTAGAGTGTAAGGTATCTTTTGTCCCATTTCAAATCTACATTCCCCTGTCACTAACATGGGGAGACAGATAGTATCAATAAGACTACAGGAATGTTGTAACTTCTCTATCCCAACATGACTCTATAACAGACACACCAGTCATAATAGATTAAATGGTTGAATATATGTAAAGCTCATAGATCAGTGCCCAGCACATAGTATATGTTGGATATACATTGACCATCATTTATGCACATTCACTCATGGTTTCCTATTTCCCCTTGTCACTCACATCTGAACCAGAGATGTTCTGGATTTCCCTGATTTTCTCCTTCTTTCTCACAATCGCATGTTATACCTGCCTCAGGAGATGGAAATGTCTGGCATCCTGTGTCTGTCAGGCTACCCTAAATTCAGCCTCAATGAAACCCCCTTCATAGTCACCCAGTGGGGACCACAAGGCCCATAACACAGAGCTGATCTGCTGAAGACGAGGTCAGCAGAAGGCTGTAAATCCCTGTCCCTACAGTTCTTTTCCCTCCATAGCCAAAGTCAAGTGCAGATTTTGAAGCCTACTTTCTTCTCTTTTCCTGACTCAATAAGAGATAAAATTGATTCCATTTAAAAAATTATTTTATCTACTTTTTCAGAGGATTTTAACAGTGTGATTCTTTTTATGTTTCCAACTGTACTTGTTCTTGTAACTTTCTACAGCATTTATTACAGCATGAACATTTGTGCTCCTTCCTTGAAATGTACCTTCTGTTTTCAACCTGCTGTTCTAGTTCAAGGGTGACCATTGACAAATCAGCTTTTTTCCTTTCTAAACAAAAGTATTTCTCCCTCTAAATTTTAATCCTTTTATGTACACTTCCCTAGATATGTAATATTACATCAGAAACCTCATATAAGTCCAATTAAATGATAACAAACATATTTATTTTATTCCATTTAATAATTATTGGATATCCACCATGTCCCGGACACTGTGCTTTTCACCAGAAATGGGAAATAAAATGAAACAAAGCAAGACTACAGTTTTCTAGGAAAGAGGGATAGTAGGAGAAGGGTGATAGTAGCTATTAGAAATTAGAAGTCATCATGTCTTGCATTGTGTGGAGAAATTTATGTCTTACTTAATATTATGTGAGAAAACAGGGGTGCCTGGGTGGCTCAGTTAGTTAAGTGTCTGACTCTTGACTTCTGCTCAGATCATGGTCTCATAGAGCCTACTTGCGATTCTCTCTCTGTCTCTCTTCCGCTTTCTCTGTACCCCGCGCACCTGCTCATGCTCTCTTTTTAACTCTCAAAATAATAAACATTAAAATATTAATTTAAAAATGTCATCATATGAGAAAACAGAGTAAAAGACTAAAAAGACATAAAAATTATATTCTAGTAGAGTGGCAAAATCTAACTGCAAAACTAAATCCCTTTTTACTTTATTGCACTGCCTATTCATTCTACAAATATGATCAAAAATCTGCTATTAATTCCAAGCAGATTGTTGGGTACTGTGAGCAAAATAATTAAAACACAGCCATAATCATTACCCACATGAAACTTCGAGTCTAAAAAGGACTCACGTTAATCAAATAATCAGTCAAATTCATTTAATATTGGTATTTTAAAATATATTTTAGGAAAAGGAGAAGTACATGTTTCTACAAGAGCTTCTGATAGCCAATTGATGTAAGTCCTAAGGGAAGTGAAAGAATGGTTCCCAGTGGAAGGGATTCTGAGCTAAGATCTAAAAAGCATAATGGAGATTTTAAAAAGCCAAGGGTCATTACCACTGCTGCAAAGATGAAACAGGCATATATTTTCCTATTATTCATGGTAAGTACAACTAACATTCCTAGATATTATATATTAAACAAACATCAGAAGACTGAAAGGTGGAGAGAGAAGGCAATTTATCTAGGAACCATAGGACCCAAAGAATGACAGAGTGGTTAAGTTTTCTGGGTTTTCTTTTGCCTTATATATCCTAGACTAATAGCCAAAGTAGCTGGTAATCCAGAAACATCAATGAGTACAGACAAAAGAAATCCCCCCCAAAAAGCCTGATCTCTCTAGCCAAAGGATGAGGAAAAGGAAAAAGTAGCAAGACAGAAAACTTTTAGACAGTAATCATTCCGCTCTAGTCAAACACCAAAAAAAACCTGTGCTCCCATCCATGCTGATGAATGCTGTATGGGGAACATACACATATACCCTCAGGAGGCTTGTACTAAGTGCCCCAAATACCTGCCAAGATAGCATCAGCATAGGTCAAATAGGGAGATAGGATTTTCATCCCCAGCATTCAGTTTAATAAGTACCCACCACCTCCAACTGTACTACTAGAAATCACGAAGGGAGCTACGTGGATGGTCAGAACTTTCTCGATCACCCAGAGATAATGAAGTCACTGTCATGTCAGTGGAGACTGCTTGTATAAAACTCAGCCCTGCCAAGTAGTAACAAGGAGCTCCTGCCCCACATCTCAGATGTCAGGAGGTGGCATAGGGAACCTGAATTTTCACCTTAACTTGGCAATAATGAGGTGGTGCTCCTTCCTCCCCTCCTTCTGGAGTGGAGTCAGGATAAAAGTTTAATTAAATAAGGTCCAGAGTCTCAGAGCATAATATGAAAACTGTGTATATTTTAATAAAAATCACTAGTCATGCCAAGAACCAGGAAGATCTCAATAGAAAAAGACAATAGATGCCAACAACAGCGTGACAGAGATGTTAGAATTATCTGACGACAATTTTTAAACATCCATGATAAAATTGCTTCAATGTGCAATTATTGGCATGCCTGAAACAAATAAAAAAATAAAAAGATTTATTAAAGAAATAGAAATGACCAACAAAAAGGATATATAAAAAATTGCCAAATGGAAATTTAGATCTGAAAAATATAATAACTGAAAAAAAAAGTCAGCAATTGGCTCAATAGCAGAATAGGGAGAATGGAGTAAAGATTAGTGAACTGGAAGATAGAAAAATAGATATTATGTAATCTAAAAAACAGGAAAATATAAACTGGTCTTTGAAAACCTGTGGAAGTATACCATGTGTTTAGAGTCCAAGAAGAAGAAGGGCAGAAGGTTAGGGCTGGAAAAACATGAGGAGAAATAACAGATTGAAATTTTACAAATTAGTTAAGAGGCATAAACCTACATAGTCAAGAAGTTTAGTGAACCCAAACAGGAAAAACCCAAAGAAACCCATACCAAGAAACATCATAATTGCACTTCTGAAAACTAAAGACAAAGAAAAAATCTCGAATGTATCCATAGAAAAATGACACTTAACCTATAGCACAAAACCAATTCAAGTAACAGCAGATTTCTCATCAGTTACTGCAGAAGCGAGAGGAAGTGGCATGGTATCTCTCAGATATTTAAAGAAAAGATACGTCAAACCAGAATTCTGTACCCAGGGAAAATATCCTTTAGGAATGAAGAAGAAACCAACACATTTTCATATGAAAGAAATCTGAAAGAATTTATCACTAAATTTTTTTTAGTGATAAGTTAAAGACCTTTCCTAAAAGAATGCAGGAAGGCAACTGTATTTCTATATCCTAGCAAAAAAAGATTTAGACAATAAAACATACAATACTATTTAAAATTGTTCAAAAAATTATTTAAATGTAACTCTAACAACATGTATAGGACTTATCTGATTAAATTTATCACTGATGAAAGAGATAAAAAAAACTGAATAAATGAAGAGACATATGTTCATGGATTGGAAGGCTCAACACAGTAAAGATATCAATTTTTCCCAAATACAGATAGAATGCATTTCCTATCAAAACCCAAGCAAGAAAGTGAAATAAGTCAGTCAGACAAAGACAAATATCATATGATTTCACTCATATGTGAAATTGAAGAAACAAAACAGATGAACAAATGGAAGGGAGGAAAACTAAGATGAAAACAGAGAGGAAGCAAACCATAAGAAACTCTTAAATAGAACAAACTGAGGGTTGATAGAGGGAAGTTGGGTGGGGGGGGTGGGCTAAATGAGTGATGGCCATTAAGGAGGGTACTTGTGGGGATGAGCACTGGGTTTTATATGTAAGTGATGAATCATTAAATTCTACTCCAAAAACCATTAAAAAATAAAATCGACTAAAACAAACCTAAGCAAGGTTTTCTTATAGATCTAGATAAGATTATTCTACAATGTATACGAAAAGACAACGAACTCAAAATAGCTAAAACAATTTTGAAAAGAAAAATAAAGTGGGAAGAATCCACCTACCCAATTGCAAGACTTACCATATGGCTATAGTAATCAAGGCTGTTGTGGTATTCCTAGATAAATAAACATTTAATCTGTGGAAAAGACTAGAGAACACAGAAATAGATGTCTATAAATATGCCCAACTGATTTTTTGACAAAATTCAAAAGCAGTTTAATGGAGATAGGTGGTCTTTGAACTTACTACTAGAGCAATAAGATCTGAATAGGCAATAAAATAAGCCTTGACCTCAGTCTCACAGCTAACACAAAACTAAGAATGGATCAAAGACTTAAAAGTAAAATGTGAAACTACAGAACTTTTAGGAAAACCATGAGAAAATCTTCAGGATCTAGGACTAGACAGAGTTGTTAGACTTGATACCAAAAGTATGATCCATAAAAGGAAAAGTTAATAAATCAGACTTCATTACAATTAAAAACTTTTTCTGTGCACAAGACCCTGTTAAGAAGATGAAAGGACAAGCTACAGAGTGGGATAATCAAACCACATTTCCAACAGCGTATCTCGAATATGTAAAGAATTCTCAAAACTCGTTCAGTACAAAACCAAATAATCCAAATTAAACATGGGCAAACGACATGAAACATTTCAAAGGAGACATACAGATGGCAAATAAACAAAAGAAAGATTATTCAATTATCATTAGTTATTAGGAAAAATGCAAATTAAACCCATAATAAGATCTTACTGCACACCCATCAGAATGACAAAAATAAAAATTAGTGACAAGACCAAATGCTGGTGTAGATGCAGGGAAACTGAATCACTGATACATTACTGGTGGTAATGAAGAATAATACAGCCACTCTGGGAAACAGTTTGGCAGGTTTTTGTTTTTGTTTTAACTTAACATGCAACTACCATGCAACACAGCAATTGTACTTATGGGCAATTATACCAGAGAGATGATAATTGTGGTTCACACAAAACCATGTCCCTAGATGTTTATAGCAGCCCTATTCATAATAGAACAAAAACTAAAAAGAAAAAAACCACGCAGACACCCTTTGGCAGATGAAGGGTTAAACAAAGTGGTACATCACAATAAAAAAATATCAAATTACTGATATGTATAGCAACCTGGGTGAATCTCCAAAGAATTATACTGAATAAAAAAAAGTCAACCCCAATAGGTTACATACCTGACGATTCCATTTCCACAACGTTCTTGAAATGACAAATTATAGAAATGGAGAACAGATTCGTGGTTTCCAGAGATTAGTAGTATGTGGGGCACTGCAGGAAGAGAGTGGTTATAAAGGACAACATTAGGGATCCTGATCCAAACATTGTATATCTTGACTGTATGAATGTCAATATCCTGGTTGTGATCTTCAACTACGGTTTTGCAAGATGTCACCATTAGGGAATGGGATGAACGATAAACAGAATTATGTTTGTATTATTTCTTAAAACTGCATGTGGAACTAAAATTACTCAAAATGCAAAGTTTAATTTAATAAAAGACAGAGTGATGGGTAGAAACAGATTATTTCAAACACAGGAAACAGTTTATGAAAAGGCCCGGGCAGAAAGAACTATTGTATACCTGATGAACTACAGAAGGCCAGTGTGGCTGAAATACTGATGTTAAGAAGTGTGTATGTGGGATTAAGGGCAGGAAGGGAGGGGCATATGTGTAAGGAACAAGGTGTAAGATGCATTTGGAGAGGTAGGTGTCCTGTGCAGAGAATGTGGGTTACGTTAAAGCCTATGGTCTCGATCTGAGAGTGTGAGGAGTCACTGCAGTGCGTTAAGCAGAGAATTGGCTTAATTGGAATAGTGTTTGAAAAAAATCACTGCCCGCAATGTGGAAAATAGAGGGGCAAAAGTGGGTATCTCCCCCATATGCTGCTTACAGTTCAATTATGCTGCTCTAGCTACAGAGGTTCAGTCTGTGATAGAGAAGCTGCCTGAGAATCATGTCATTGATTAATCAGTTGCCTTGAGCTAAATTCTCCTCTGATGTGTTCATGGGAAAATTCCCATAGAGTTGAAAAGGCAAAAACATTTGAAAATTGGTTTGATGTGTTGACTATTTTAATTCATCAGTCAGGTAGGCATGATCAAAAGCAACCTGAGCATCCTTTGTGACCTCTACCAAAAGAAAGAAAAGCCTTACTTCAGCTTCTAAAATAAATCATTTCACAGAGACATTACAAATATCAGTGGTAACAGGATTCTCTTTAGTATTTGCCAGAGATTTAATGCATTCAGACACATTAAAAGACTTGTTCATGAAAACTTACAGAAGATGAAAAATGATGCTATGTCACAATTTATTGTGCCTCAATAGGTTACCTTTTTCTGAAACAAAAATATTAATGCCTTTAAATATAGTTTTGGGATTCACCACCCTACTTATTTATTGCCTACCTTTTACCTAAGGATACAATCCATGCCAGTGGTTCTAAATTATGATTTATCTACAGTAAGCAGCCAAATGTTTTTATTTCCCATCTTTATAAAAGAATTTACTCTAAATATTTTTCCTCACTTTACTGAATAAATCGCCCCTTATTTTAGTGTCATGAAGACAATGGCTAAATGGACAACTACCAGTTTTTCATAAACCATCTTCTTTGTGCATCATTCATTTTCATGTATATTACTTTATTTAATCATTATAGGGATGCAATGAGGTGTTCAGAGGAGGCTGCCAGTTTATGGAAAATTACAAAAGCTACAGACAAACATCAGAGTCAAGATGTGAACTCCTAACTCCTCCAAATATTTAGCCACTAGCCATATATGGCTGTAAAGCTCTTGAAATGTGCTAGTCCAAATTGAAATGTATCATAAGTATAAATTTCACTCTGGATTTTGAAGATTATAAAATATCTCATTAATATTTTAAAATATGGACTGCATGTTGAAAATTATAATTTAGATATATTGGGTTAAATTAAATATATCATTAAAATTAATTTCACTTGCTTTTTCCCTTTTTAAACCTAAAATTATACATGCGGCTCACATTATATTGCTATTGACAGCAATGCCCCAAATTTTGTCAATGGAATCTCCTACATGTGTCTGAAATCCAGGCTCCTCTCTCAATCCCCACTGTGAACACCCCACTCCAGGCCACTTGTCTTATTCCTAGAGAATGACCATACTTTTCTCATATTAGCTTTGTCTGCCCGTCCACACTCTGCCCTTCACTGCAGTCAGAATGATGTTTTTAAAATTATAATCGTATCACACTACTCCCCAATTTCAACCCTTCCAGGGAACACCCACCGTTTTTTTCAGTTAAATTTAGCATTCTCACCTTGGTGAATGAGACTTTATGAATAATTTTTGCCCTTATCCAGCCTCACTTCTCCCACTTCCAATATGCTAAAATTTTCTCAGTGAGACAATTCAGGTTTGCTTCTGCCTTAGGCCATTTGTATATTTGTTCACTTAGACTCTCTTCTGCCATCTTCTACTCATTGTTTAGACCCTAAGCTTAAATAGCACTTTCTCATGATTCCCCACAACAGGATACACTTCCCATCATAGAACCCCATAGTCCTTGTAACACTTACACTTATTTAATATTTATCTTCTTAATAGACTGTAAACTCCATTAAGGCAAAGACCTTTGGCCTCATCCACCACTGCATTTCCAGCACATGGCTGGAACTATGCTTGTCAGATAGGGAACTTTATACTTTGTATCTGGCAACTGACTGACATTCCAAGGTACTGTAGCCATATTAAGAGTGAGAAAGCCAGGGGCCCCTGGGTGGCTCAGTCAGTTAAGCGTCTGACTTCTCGGCTCAGGTCATGATCTCACAGTTTTTGGGTTCCGGCTCTGTGCTGACAGCTCAGAGCCTGGAGCCTACTTCAGATTCCGTGTGTCCCTCTCTCTCTGCCCCTCCCCTGCTCACACTCTGTCTCTCTCAGAAATAAATAAAATTAAAAAAAGAAAATAAAGGACTCTTTTTAAAAAAACATTGAGAAAGCCAATTCTTCTCACAAGATAGTTTTATCAGTCAAATTATAAAATCTACATGTTGGTTATAGGCAAGAATGGGGTGAGTAAAAGCCATTAGTATACACGGAAAACTTGCAGTTTTCATTTATTTATTTTTTTCATTCCCAGGTCTGTCACAGAAAACAGAAAAGAGATCAAGATCTAAAGATAAAACAATCAATGCCTGAAAGTTTGGAGCAGAAAGTCAAACTTATAAAGATTTTTTTTCAAAAAGTAAATGTGCCTAATTCATAAGTGCATGCAAATTTTTTTCACTCTACTGAATAATGGACTGAATTCACTAAATACACTTACTATAAATAATATCTGAGCATACGTGCCAGGCCTTTATATTTATCACCTGTTGCTTCAATGTGTTCTCTTCTAGGACTTTGCTCCAGAATCTTTTGACATATATTCTTAGATGTCCTTCATTAAAAAAAAAAAAAAAAAAAAAAAAAAAAAAAAAAATCTTTGTTGAACCTTGCTTTCTCATCTCGGTCCCATTCTACACACAACTGTTCCTTTGCCATCAACCTTAATACTTAATGTGTATAGAGCTTGTGGTGTGCAGGGCCCCTTCAGTCGGTGCTAACTCCTTGCAATAATTCTTTGAATTTCTTCTCAGTGCATTGCTCTCCTTTCACGTCTAGGACTGTTGACATTCACCGGAAGGTCACTCTTGACTTTCGCCTTAGCCAATCTACTTTGCTCTCTGCAGGATTTGATAACCTTGGAAAATACCTTTCTATAATTTCTACAATTTTTACATGTTTTTCTGACTTAAAAGTAGCACATAATTTTTCAAGAAAGTACCACAAATAGTCACCCATAATCTTATCACCTATAACCATCTGAACATTTGACATCATTCTTCTTAGTCTTTCCCTGTGCTAATTTCAAAACTTTTTTATTTGAAAAGTCCTTACTAAGTACAGACATAAATTTTCTTCTTGTAATTAAGAACATTACAAAAATATAATATTAATGCTTTATGTGATTTATGTCTATGTGATTTAATATTAAATGTTTAAACATTTTCTATTCCTTATTATTGGAGATTTACATGATTTAAAAAATTTTAATAATGTAAGCTGAACTCTATTAAATATTTTTATACATTAATAATTTTCATTATTTCAAATTATTAAAATAGGATCATTTTCCATAAATAGTATTAGTAGATCAAACACTTGGTATTTTTATTTTTTGATATAAGATATTAATTTCACCAATACATACCCATTAGCAATGTATGAATGGGCCCATTTCTCTACACATGTATCAGCATTAAATAGTATATATATTTTAATTACTGATTTTGAAGGCAAAATATTCCTTTTAGTTAACATCATACTAATATGGTTAAAATATCAATATTAGGCATTGTTTTCACCTTTTTAAATTGACAGTTCATATCCTTTGTATAATTATTAATGAGGCCTTTGATTTTTTAATTAATTTTTAGACGCTACTTAGAGTTTCAATTAATTTTTTATAGCAGTTTTAGGCTTACAACAAAATCTAAAGGGAGATACATAGATTTCCCATAACCTCCTGTTCCCATACATATAGTCTCCCTCATTATCAACATCACTCACAAGAATGGTATATTTTTACTGAGAATAGACCTATACTGACACACCAAAATCACCTAAATTTCCTAGTTTACCTCAGGGTTTAATCTTGGTGTTGTACATTCTATAGTTTTGGACAAATAAATGATAACATAAATACATCATTATAGTATCATACAGAGTATTTCCGCTGCCCTAAAACTCCTCTGGTTCTCTACCTATTCATCCTGCTTTCCCACTCCCAGCAACCACTGATGTTTTCATTGCCTCCACAGTTTTGCCTTTTCCAGAATATCATATACTTTAAATCATACAGTGTGTAGCCTTTTCAGATAGGCTTCTCTCACTTAGTAATATGCATTTAAGTTCCTCCATGTCTAGTCATCGCTTAATAGTTCATTCTTTATAGCACTGATAATATTTCATTGTCTGGATGTACTACCATTTATTTATACATTCATTCACTGAAGGACGTGTTGATTGCTTCCAAGTTTTAGCAATTATGAATAAAGATGTTATAAATTTTTTTTAAGTTTGCTTGTTTATTTTGAGAGAGAACACGAGCAGGGGTGGGGCAGAGAAAGAGGGAAAGAGAGAGAGAATCCTAAGCAGGCTCCACACTGTCAGCACAGAGCTCCATATGCGGCTCAAACTCATGAACTTTGAGATCATGTCCTGCGCTCACACCAAGAGTTGGACGTTTAACCGACTGAGTCACCCTGGTGCCCCTGAATAAAGATGTTATAAACATCTATGTGCAGGTTTTTGTGTGATCATAAATCTTCTACTTCTTTGGCTAAATACCAAGGAGAACAACTGCTGGATTTTATACTGAGAGTTTCTTTAGTTCTATAAGAAACTGTCAAACTACCTTCCAAAGTGGCTATATCATTTTGCATGCTATCAGCAATGTGTGAGAGTTCCTTTGCTCCACGTCCTCAAAGCATTTGGTGTTGTCAGTCTTCTGAATTTTGGTACCTCATTGTTTTAGTTTACATCCCCCTGATGACATTAGATGTAGATAAGCTTTTCATATGCTTATTTGCCATGTGTATATCTTCTTTGGTAAGGTGTCTCTTGAGGTATTTGGCCCATTTTTTAATTGGGTTATTTGTTTTCTTATTGTTGAGTTTTAAGAGTTCTTTATATATTTTTGATAACAGTCCTTTATCAGATATGTCTTTTGCAAATATTTTCTCCCAGTTTGTGGGTTCTCTTCTACTTCTGATATTGCCTTTGCAGACCAAAAATTCTTAATTTTAATGAAGTCCAGGTTATCAATTATTTCTTCCATGTATCATGTCTTTGGTAGTGTATCTAAAATGTCATCATCACACCCAAGGTCATCTTGGTTTTCTCCTGTTATCTTTGAGGAGTTTTATACTTTTGCACTTTTACATTTAGGACTATGACCAATTCTGAATTAATTTTTGTGACAGGTGTAAGGTCTGTGTCTAGATTTATTTTTTTGTCTTCAAAGATTCCCCATCTCTATAATTCCATAGTACTTTGTATATTCTTCATAATACTTGTTATAATTTTCCTTATATAAGAGCAATTTTAATATGTATATGAATACTATGTATATATAATTTATGTATATATACACATATATATTGCTCTCTATTCTTAGGATAATATACTCTGTGCTCATAGAGAAGGGAATTTTTTTATTTGTCTCAGTACATAGTAGTTATCACTACTGAAATGAACTAGCAAAGCAACTGAGGCTATTAATTCTGAAGAAGAAATTCTGATGGATTAGTCAATAGTTCTCATATAAGTGAAAGAATTTTAAACAGATGGCAATGAACAGCTGTTCTCCATTTTTGCTAAGGACCAAACAAGAAATTACAACAGAATTAGAGGGATGAGAAAGTTAACTTAAACACATTAAAAGCTTTGTTATCCAAAACTTTGCCAAGTAGGATACTCTAGAAACCATTGTTCTGTCATGTCACAACAGAGATATTCAGCTTAAGTGAAGGCAAACTCGAATAAAGTTACAGAAATAAAATGGAAGTAGCATAGAGCTGCTTGTTTACCGACACCAATGTGGAATACCAAATCCATTTGATCTCTGGTTCACAAAACTTTCTCAACTCATATGTGACCATTGGTGTCTCTTAGTTTCTTACCTCTTCATATACAAAATAATAAGAAAGTTAAGGAAAAGTGGAAGCCAAATCAACAAATCAGAGTTGTTTATGAATACCTTAATCTGCCAGTGAGTCATAAATAAAGTTCTTACTGTTAAAAACTATGTATTTGTAAACAGAAGAACATTTAGGTTTAAGGTAAATGGTTAGTTAGTATGCATTAATTGAAGTCTTTAATTTTTAAAAAGTACCTTTCATTTAAATGTTTTTGTTTATTTAACAAGTATTTATTAAGAACTAACTACGTGTTCTGTGCTAGCTAGTAGAGAGGGGCATTACCCCTTCCCTCATGGCATAACATTGTAGTTTAATTGTACCCTCTTACATAAAGACCAAAATATAATTGGAAAGTATGTTGACTGATTCTAAAAAGCATAAACTAAAGCAGTATATCAGTTGAAAACAAAGAGGGGTATTTCTGTAGAAAATTATTTCTGTGGAATGTGAAAAGATATTATTTGTGGGGAAGAAGGAGTTCCGTGGCCAGACACAACTGGGGAATTCTAAGTAAAAGTTTAAGATTCCTTTATAACAGTTTTCTCAGAGTGTTTTTGTTTTATTTTATTTTATTTTATAAATCTTTGCATAATAGTATATAATAATTTTTTACTCAAAAGACTTTAAAAATGCTAACTTCATTATAATCCCAGCATAAAGGTATTTTTTACTCCCTCTGTTTTATAGATGAGGAAACTAAGACTCAGAGAGATTAGGTAACTTGCCCAAATTCACACAGCTCCAGAATCAATCCTCTTAACAACTATTCTATATTGCCTTCCTACCCCCTAATGTTCATTAGGAATCTCTACAATATAGCACACAGGGTCACTGGAACTTATTTGATTATGAAACACATCCCTTATACACACAGGACATTTTTATTTGGCAAAATATTTGTAGTAATAGTGGCATAATGAAATGCCCTATGTTTGTGAGGTAATTGCTCCAGCTCCTCCTCAAACTGGCTCTGTTTCTATGTTTTTGTAGTTTCTTCTCAGTGATTTTGTTTCTTCTATACAGTGAAGTGTCAAGATCAAAGATAATCTATGTGTTCAATGGGTTAGTATTAGAATTTTAGTATAATAACACTGTTGAGAAGTGTCTTCAGGGATTCATGTCTAAACCCTAACAAGAAAAGGATGGAAAACCAAAACTAAACCAACAAGAGTAATGAGGAAAGCAGTACCTTCTATTTCAACAAAGCAGTTTCAGCACAGTATGGCCTGGTCCATTGTAATTTTAAGGGACTGTAAACAAGAAGAAACATGAGAGGTGGGGATTAAGACTCTAAGAGGTAAAGTGGTAAAGCATCAGATGGCATCGTGGGTAACATCCCTGTGGAAGGCAAAATAACATAGACCCCTAAAAAGGTCTATGTTCTCCTCTCTGGAACCTGTGAATATGTTATCTTACATGGCAAAGGGACTTTGAAGATGTGATTAAGTTAAAGAATATTAAGATGAGGAGACTGTCCTGGGTCATCTGAGTGACCCAACTAATCACAAGTGTCCTTGAATTTGCCAGAGGGAAGCAGCAGAAGAAGGGAGACGTGACTATTGTCAATAAGATGCAACACTGCTGGCTTTGCAGATGGAGGAACGGGACCACAAAACAAGGAACGCAGGGGCTCCTGTAGATACTGGAAAAGCCAAGGAAATTGACTCTCCTCTGAAGCCTCCAGAAAGGAACAGAACCCTGCAAACAGATGATGTTAGCCCAGTGAAACTTGTGCCATACTTTTCATCTATAAAACAATAAGATAATAGTTTTGTAAGCCCCGCCCCTCTGCTCACCCTCTGTCTCTCTCCCTCTGTCTCTCTCTCTCTCTCTCTCTCTCTCAAAAATAAATAAATGGTAAAAAAAATTTTTTTTAAGTTAAAAAAATAGTTTTGTAAGAACGAGAAGTCTTATAAAATAAAAGTTTATCAGATAATAGTTGTGTTGTTTTAGATACTAAGTTTGTGGTAATTTGTTATAGCAGCAATAGAAAACTCATACATTCCCCTAAAGGAGCTCAGGCATGGGGGGAAATAGTTGATGCTGTTTGGTAACTTTTCTTTAGGGAAACACACTGCACAGTAGAAAGGGTCAAGAGTAGGAATTCTACTTGATATCAGGTAGGGTGAATCAGAATAAAAGATGAGCTACCACCTCCTAAAGTACATTTCTCTAGGACTAAAATATTCCAAAGTTTCATTTGGTGGCCAAATTATTTTTAAATTTGATTTTAAAAAATTTGATAAGACCAAAGACTTTGTGATAAATAATAAGAGAAGTTAAAATAGAGAACATGGATTTGAAGACCACCAGATAACTTCCCTGTATCCTCACCTGAAACTCTATTGCACGATTTTATAAATACCATGCTCTTGCACTCAGTGCTTAAAGTTAAACCATCAACTCGGTTAGCAATACCCACCACTATCTTCCCCATAATAATTCCATATACTTCCTAAAATACTTACAGAATTTCCTTTAAAATTTTCCCAGGGATATCTCTGGAAATCACCTACCTCAAGAAGCATGATTTCAGAGATTTATGATGTGTAAAAAAAAATGTTTGGGGCACACAAAGTTAGCCTCATTGTGTAGTGGGTTCACTTTAAATGTGTCTTTTAAATTCTCAACCAAATACTATTTGTTCATTATGAAACACTGCATGATCCCAGACTCCTTACCCAGATGTACCTTTCTTTTCCATCTTATTAGGAAGCAGAACAGTTCTAAAGCACTGGTTAGGAAGCCAGAAGACTATTTCTAGAACTGTCACTGATAGCATAATTCCTTTATCCATTTAAGATCTTTATTTCTATTTTAGTATAATCCTTTTCACTTTATGCTAAGAGGTGGAAAAAAGGTTTTTAAACCTTTAGCAGTAGACACTCTGGTAAACTAGGAAATGCATGATTTCAGTACAGTTTCTTCAATTATTGCTTCTCAACAAACTAACCCCACAGCCTACATATTAAAGCACAGTTTCAAACACATTTGTCCTTTTGAAACAGGAACTCAGAACTAAGATTCAGCATAGGTTTTGAAGTGGGTGGTAAAGTTTTATTTATCTTGGAAATAAGGATGCACCTGTTTCTGAAAATTCTTATGACCATAATTTTAAGCAAAGAAGAAATTGAAGACTGAGTCCCTTTTAACAGTAGAATGTATTAACCATAATAATAAACACTAAGATAATACTATATTGAGTTATAAATTGCAGAAGTATTGACAGGAAGCAAAATTAACAACAGGTTGCTTCAGCATTACTTTCCCTTGGGTAAAATGTACATAAAAAGCTTCTTCCTTTTTAGTCCCACAAGGGATCTTCTTATCTCTAATAACATTACAATCATACTTTCCAAATAGGCTCCCAATTTCAGAATGAATGTGGAAATGTGTTGTTTGTTTTTATCTTTTACCTCAAGGAAAACTACATTTTGTTTTCTATGATGAATTTCCTTTTTCTAGATAAGATTCTCTGTAATATAGTTATCTTCCATAAGATTTCCTCCCAAATTTATGCCAGGTGCTTCTCAAGTGAGTAAAAAAAAAGTGCCTAGAGTCATTGAGACCTATGCTAATTTCCTGAGAAATGGAAAAACTGATAAGGGAAATTAAGGCTGGAAAAAGTCAATTTACTTATTTCTTTCAATCACTAATGTTAATGGGCATAGACCATCTGAACATTTATATTTTTAATGTACATTTTTTGTGATGCAGTATCTTATCTTATTAAAGCTGTTGTATTTTAAGCCTTTACTAGATCTTAAGCTTCACAAGGTCAGTCCTACATCTTGTGTTTTTTATTCTTCCATCACCTAGACTGGGACTTTACACATTGCTGGTGTTCAGTGCTCAGTTCCTGAGATATTAGAATACTTGCTTCAGTCTAAAAGATATCTAATCCAAAACATGGACTGTGGCAAATACAGTGGTTGTCTACTCAATATCCACTTTCTTCTTCATTGTTGTTTACTGAACCTCCTGTTTTTCAGGTTGGTTTTGTGTCCAGGTAAAAGGCTGCATTTCCTGGTCTCTTTCCAGTTGGGGAGCCATACCAATACCACAAGGGGCCACTAGGAGCCAGTGAGATAGGAACAAAATTCTGCTTGGGATTTCTAGAAATATTTCTTTTCATTATAAAAAAAATCCATGCTTCTTACTAAGTATGTCTTCTTTTTCTTCCCATTGGAAACACTGATAATGATGCTCAAAGTAGAGAAACCATGTCGTACCAATGAGACAAACCTGGATTCTAAGAGCCATATGGTAAGGATCACCAAACACTAAGATAGGAGACCAGGACATCAATGACAGGGAGTTGCTGGCTCTGCCTTGGACTACTTCTGTATTTCTTATTATGTTAGAATATTAAGTGCTATTTTATTAGACCACCATGTAGAATATTCATTGCATAGAGCCAAGATCAGTCTTTGATGTCACATATTTTGCCACCACCTATGGGTTCAGGTTTCATGGTGGATTGTGCTGTAGAAGCATGCAACATTTTCTTAGCTGAAAGCAGAAACTTGTGTTCTTTGATTCATCCTGACTCAGTGAATTTAGTCCAACAGTCAACTGAGTCTACAATGTCCATAGTATCCTGCTCCTTCCCCATTCCCAAACAAACAAAATACCCAAATTTGGCTGCTTGAGTAATATTCTCAGAGTCAGCTGGTAGAATGCACATCATATCTACATTTCCCAAGTTCAGAAATCTAAGACACCTACACTTTGTGGCCTGGGCCAAATCTGCAACAGCCTTCCTCAGTCTGTGGACAGATCCTATTTTTAAGCATCTATCAACATCCACCAGGTGAGTAAAACTCCCACAGGCTAAACATGATAGCAATAATAATAAATTAAAAAGCTTATACGATGCCAATGGAATGGTTGCTATCCATGTACTAGCTATGCTGTCCCTCTAGAAGTCTCTAGGCAAGTACATCATTTCTGTACTTCACATGTGTCTTCATAGGGTTGTTGTGAGACTTCAATTGGTTGATACATGCAAAACATATCACAGTTCAGGTATGAAAACCTGAAATAATACAGAATTATTTATTTTTTAATGTTTATTTTTATTTATTTTTTTAATGTTTATTTTTATTTATTTTTGAGAGAGAGAGAAACAGAGTGTGAGCAGAGGAGGGGCAGAGAGAAGAGGGAGACACAGAATCTGAAACAGGCTCCAGGCTCTGAACTGTCAGCACAGAGCCTGATGTGGGGCTCAAACTCATGTGCCATGAAATCATGATCTGAGCCGAAGTTGGACACTCAACTGACTTAGCCACCCAGGCACCCCCAGAATTATCTTTATAATAAAAATTTACTTTAATATATTATTCAGAATTTGTCTTTCAGTTTAAAAAACAACTAAAACTTGATCATTTTTAGGAAAAGATAAGCTAGAAGATAAAGAATATATTACTTTAATGTAATAATAATATAATCATAAGTTTATGTTCTCATTCACTTGTTACCTACGGTCATTCAAAAGGCATCCATTGAATGTCCACCCTTCTCCAGGAGTAGTGATAGAAGTCATCCTCATAATAGGCTGGGTTATTCTGCCGGGACATTTTTGAAGCTGGTCAACTTTTTGAAATTTGGTTTATATCAAAGATATAAAGACCTTTGACAAAATTCTCTGTAAAGAATTAGAAACCATTAAAACAAATAACTATATACAAGACCATTTGGTTGATCTAGTGTGTTCCTTAAGATGAGGAAAAAATCAGAGATTGAATTGTCTTTTGATCATACATAACACAATTAACTGCTAGGTTCATGCCAGTTATAACTGCTTTGCAGTTCATTTGAAAATCTGTAAAAAGGAACAATTTTCTATGTCACTTAATTGAAGAATACTTCAAACTGACTATTAAAATAAGGCTTTAGCAAACCATTGGGTTCACTTGGAGTAAATCATATCAGTTAATGAGGTATGGAAAAAGTTAAAGCCAAGTAAATAAAAATCAAGTGGTAACAGGATGATATAGGTCATCTATTTTACAGGTAAGTGAAAATGTTAGTCATTAGTCATTTAGTCAATAATATTCATTTTTATTTCTTATTATTAGTGCAATATGTTTACTTTTAGAGTTCAGAGATTTTATTGGTTTAGATCGCATGGTTTGGTTCTAGAATTCCTTGGCAGAATATAAACATATTTCAACATGACAACTATTCTAATATCCTCAAAAACTGATAGCAAAACAGTTCTATATTGAGACTCATCACCATCAGGGTAATTAGAAAGTAGTTGACTGTGCGGAGACTCCACATGCCAAACTTGTTTGCTGCAATGAGACATTTGATTTTTTCAAGCAAACAAAATATTTTTTAAAGGCAGCAAGCATTCATCACTTAAAAGAAAATATTTTTAGGTGATAATTGGAAAACAACGTTACCTCAAATGGATTTTATTTATGAGAATTCTAAAGTTCAGAGTGTTGGAATTAAAAGAGTTCTTATATTTAAGAAATCTTCAATTCCAGTGGCTCTTAAATTTTTTATTAAAAAACCCCTCAGATTATTTCCAACTTCTGTTGGAAGAACTCAGAACTTTTAGATGTAAAAGAGAAACACAGAACTGCTACAAAGAAGGCAGACAAGGACTCATGGAGTGTCTTAAAAATACCACTCACTCATCCCTCTCTCAACTCCAATTAAGTATCTTTGGAGCATTTGAAAATTTGAAAATTACTACAAAGTCAGAATATTTCTACAGCGTATTCTCATGATTTGTGAGAGTTATGTCTTATAAAGATGATGCAAATGCTAAATTAGCAAATACTGACCCTGGGTCCTAGCATATACACAGGGTTAGGTTTCTATGAGACCCTGGTCACAATATTTTCACCAGCCTATTGAATATAACCTTGTTAAATGTGTGTTTCTGCTTAAAGGCACCTTATTTAATGTATCTTTCATAAAAATCATTTATTTAGTGTTTTTTATTTAAAAAACACTAGCCGAGAAGGGTTTAACATTTTCCTGACCCTGGATAAGGTGACCCATACATTTCTTTGGGTTTTGTACTCACAAAAATGCACTTTAAAAAAAAATTTTTTTATGTCTTTATTTTATTTTGAGAGAGAGAGAGAGAGAGTGAGCGGGGGAGGGGCAGAGAGAGAGGGAGATACAGAATCTGAAGCAGGCTCCAGGCTCTGAGCTGTCAGCACAGAGCCCGACGAGGGGCTCGAACCCACAGGCTGTGAGATCATGACCTGAGCCAAAGTTGGACGCTTAACTGACTGAGCCACCCAGGAGCCCCAAAAATGCATTTTTTAAAAAAATGAGTTGTCATATCATGAATCCATATTTGACCACTTTCCATCTTTTCCATAAATACATTTCACACTATAGATATAACTTTAACCTCATATTCATATATTCATATATCTCTGAATATATCCTATTATTGATTCATTAACATAGAGCTCATGGCCAATGACATTATAACTCATACCTAAATGCAATTTATCTAACACATGTATTTTCTGCCTAAGACACATAACAGCCTTCCTGTGCTTAGGAATAATAGACAGCATTTCATCACTATCCTTAGGGGCCATTTTAAACAGCGAAATCAGCAACAAAAAGTACAAAAGTTAAAAAAACATGGGACCAAATAAACTGCAAAAAAAGACTTTTGTTTACAGTACGAGAACTGAAATAAGGTTATCAGGTCAATCCCAAGCAAACTGGGACAATGAGTCACTCTGAGAAGTTTTCTCAGAAAGGAAAAGGATTATCGCCATAATTTGCCTTAGAGTTATCTCGTTATAGTTATTTACAATATTCATTCATTCATTTCTTCAAACATCAGTGGATATTTATAGAGTGCCTATTATGTACCAGGTAATGTAGCTACAAAGCAATAAGACATAGGGCTGGCTCTGACTGAATTTATAATCCACCTGGGATATAGGTAGGTAAATTACAACACAATGTGATAGAAGTGTTGTGAAAAGTAAAGTACTATGGGAACATGTGGAGGTCTTCACCTATCCGTATCTTAAAGAGCAGGTACAAGTTTTCCCACTTACTTTTTTTTATTTCAATGACCATTCTTTAAACTCAAGCTCAAGAGTCACCTTCAGAAACCTTTTCTGGGCTTCCTCCAACCCCGCCCTAGTTTAGACTGTGTTTCCTGCTGTATGTCTTCATTAATTGCAGGGAAACAAGAATGAAGGCAAAGACTATTTTAAAAGCTTCTTGAGGTATTGAAAAATCAGTTCTAAAGGCCAGAACTAAGAAACTGGCAGCACTTTGGAAGAAAAGAAAAGAGATCTGGCTGTGAATAAGCAAAGAGAATTCCCAGATTTGCCATAAACAAGATACAAATCCTCTGACTCTTAGAGTCCTCATCAATAAAATGAGGAGGTGGTCAAAATAATATCTCTTAAGACATTTTGTAGATTGAAAATTCTATGAGAGGTACAAGGTAAATAAAAATATATACATATTACAAGTCATTTTGCCATGGCAAGTAATACTTAGCCTTGATAGTCTGTTTTTAATCTGCTGGGAAAATTCAAATTTAATTTAGAAATTAATACTTTAAGCAAAATTCCAATATCTAGAAAGCATGCTTTTCGAATGATTTTTAAGGACTTCATTTTTGCAGGAGACAATAATTAAACAGAAAAAAATATTGGATTTATTCTAGAATCAACCATATCTACATTACTGTCAGTATTCATAATAGCCAGCAGTCTAATACTTCTCTAGATAATATAAGAACAAGACAATAAAGTGACTTTCAAGAACTTGGAAAAAAAAATCAGGTTGCCCTTTGAACTTTAAACTAACAAAATTCAAAAAATATATGTGACTAACTATCCTGAAATTAACTAAAGCACTGTCTTTAAATGTGTGACTTAAAAGTTTAGAAACAACAATGAATTTTATCTGGATGTAATCACAGGAAGACTGGTCTGAAATGGGTTTGCAGCTGGTAAGCCGAAAAGAAAGAAACCATATATTACCCTGTCTGGAGAAAGACAACAAAAACAGGGATGGCTAGCCTTGAACATCTAAAGGGGAGCTGAAAGAGAAGGCAGTTGGCAAGGTCTATCCAATGCTGTGCAGGGAAAAGAGTCATCAAAAAGTTGCCTCTGTTGGGAAAGTGAGGAGGATTCATTGGGTGTATCATGGCTTGGATAAAGTATCTCTTACAAGAACCACCACACTCTTTAAGCAACCACTTAAGATTTACCATCACTGCAACCTGCAAATGGTTTGGGCAAGAACCCTCAATGTATGGTAAATAGGGAGAATGTTTAATGAGGAGCAAAATTTTGTCTTAAAGTGTCTCTCCACAGATTGCTTATGAGTTCCAAAAAGAAAATAGTATCTACCCAGGAGAGAAGCAAAGTAACCCCTTGATCAGTAGATCAAAAATAATTATCACCGATGAAGGGTACCTCCACATAGGACATCCTAAGAAGGACACTATTACCATAGTGGCATGTAGATTTATGCCTGACACATAAAACCTGAATCCAGTCATGAATAAACATCAGACAAACCCAAAACAAGAAACACTCTCTGAAGAAAAAGAGGGAGAAATTTAGAAAGAAGAAAAACCTGGCCTATCTTCATTAAAAATTTCAATGTCAAAAAGGACAAAGACTGAAGAACTGTTGCAGATTAAAGGGGACTAGAAACATGACAACTAAATGCAATACATGAGCCTTGACTGAT
The DNA here is from genome assembly GCA_028646485.1 of Cryptoprocta ferox. Lineage (NCBI taxonomy): Eukaryota > Metazoa > Chordata > Mammalia > Carnivora > Eupleridae > Cryptoprocta > Cryptoprocta ferox. The sequence goes on from CM053559.1 coordinate 75,062,938, forward strand.
GGGGGAAAAATAATCACTAAAAAATTTATTAGGGCAATTGACAAATTTGGATCATAAATAGTATTGTATCAATGTTAAATTTCTTGAATTTGATAACTGTACTAAATATTATGTAAGAGAATATCCTTTTTCTTAGGAAATACACACAGAAGTATTAAGGGATAAAGGGCATGATGTACATAACCTACTCTCAAAGGTTTAGAAACAATTTTATATACATATGCATGTGTGTGTAGAGAGAGAGAAAGAGAATAATAATTTAAAAAGATTTTTTAAAAAAGGAACCACTGCACTCTAATGTATTTTGTAAATGAAGAAAGTCATTTCCTCTTTACAAGGTTCCCTTGTCTTCCCTTTACAAGGTTCTTGACTGATAACCAGAAAGGTGATGTGCCAGAGAGGGAATATGAACACATTGATTATTACAATTCAGGAATTTTCTCCTGGTTTAGGTCAGCAGTTTTTGAAATTAGTTTTTTTTGAGTCAATTCACCTGAGTTTAACTAGTGTGGGTTTCTGTCTGTGCAAAGGTGGAGACTAAACTCTGTATCATGGTGAATTTATCTATGTGCTGAACCTTGAAGGTTCTGGAAAACTGGCCAAATAGCCATTCCTAGATATATCCCCTATATCTTCTGTTAAGTATCCCAATATCATCATGAAATTGTATAATACTTTATAATTTAAAGAACATCTTCACAGAGCATCTGGATGGTTGGTTAAGTGTCCAACTCTTGGTTTCAGCACAGGTCATGATCTTATGGTTCGTAGCATCAAGCCTCACACTGGGCTCTGTGCAGACAGCATGCAGCCTGCTTGGAATTCTCTCTTTCTTCTTTCTGTCTCTGTCTGTCTGTCTGTCTCTCTCTCAAAATAAATAAATAAACTTAAAAAAATAAAGAACATCTTCACATAGATCATCTCCTTGACACTGAGAAATCGCACAAAGAAATCTAAACAGGTATAATATCCACTTTACACACCTGTAAACTGAGAGGCAGAAACCCTAAGTTGGCTAACTCAGTTGCATGGAATTCAAATACAAGTCAAATACAAACATTTATTTGGTTATCTTATACAATAATACTTTCTTGTTATATCATCATTTATGTTTAAGATGATGTATCAGAACCAGTTAAGATCATATAACAAAGAAGGGTTAAATTGCACCTATTATTATTATAGTAGAAAAGCAAACTAATGTATTTTAAATGATGCTTTAATATCCAAAGGTAAATCCATGCTTAATTATGAGTTAATTAGAAAATGTTCATAAGCATATTTCTAGAATACTGGCTTTATAGAACATTTGCTTTACTACAGAAATCTATTTTATAATTTCTACATTTCTAGAGTTCACACTGTTTGGATGGGAGGCAGCATGGAAGAGAGCCCATGGTCCTGGGTATTACAGCATACTCTGTCTCTAACCAGCTGGGTTACTTGTAGAAAAGACAATCAATCTTCTACATCCTCAGTCTATAAATTATTAACATTAAAAGATTGAACTAGATGATTTCATGTTTCTTTCAGGTACAACACTCTCCAACCAAAGAGTCAAACTTTTTAAAAAAAAATGTTTATTCATTTTGAGAGAGACAGTGTAAGCAGGGAAGGGGCAGACAGAGAGGGGGACAGAGGATCTGAAGTGGGTCTCATGCCGGCAGCAGTGAGTCCAACATGGGGCTCAAACCTATGAACCGCGAGACCATGACCCAAGTGGAAAGCAGACACCCAACTGACTGAGCCACCCAGTCTCCCCAGACATATTTTTTTGAACTCTGATTCTGGTCCTCTTGATGATCTGGGGTTCAGATAACAAAGTGATAACAAAATATGTTTTATTAAATTATTTAGTAGTGGACTGTGTCAATATTCTAGACACATAAAAAGATTATTTATTTATTTTAGAAAAAGAAACCAAATGGAGAAAGAAAATCATGGAGATAGAATAAAAACACAATTTGGCCTACAATTTAGAAAAGTGGGCAAAAAAGAAGCTTTCAAATAATACTACTTAAAAGGTTAAAGTCTTTTATAAAAGCACATTTGGTTCATTACTACATATTGAAAATAAATTATTTAAAATAACTGGGAGAGAAAAAATTTCCAGGCAATTGTCTCCATACTGAACTTACTCTATACTTCATTAAAATTATGTGGCCCCAGAGAGATGCCCCTAATAGAAATTTTACAGTTTCCTCTTGAAATGCTAAAACTAGTATATGAATTCGTGGGCCAGGAAACCTTGAGAGAAAAGGGAAGCAAATCTAGAGGAAAAACAACGTTAAAAAATCTGAAATCTTTTTATAATTCCTTGGCATCCTATTAGCTCACAAAACACCCACTCAGGCTTATTGTCTGCAGCAGACATTGTATATGATAGTATTTTTTTTTTGCAATGAAAGAATATTAAACCTGTTTCTCAAGTCATAAGCACACTGCTGCTTTAAAACCACAGCTATTCCCAAAGCATGCACAGACATTTTGTTGTACTTTCATTTTTTTGTCTACCGTTAATCACTTTGCCAATATTTTATCCTAGAGAAGAAAGAAGTGATATAGAGCTCATAGTTTCCAACAGAGGAAAGACAGGAGGGTCATCTTCCTCATTCAACTCCTTCATCCTTAAGCCAAAGTTAGCTATGGGTCACACACTGTTTCATATGTATCCTAATCTGACCCTCATAATGACCCTAAGAGCTGAGCATAATTGTTATCCCCGTATCACATTTAATATTTGAGAGGGAAAGGATTCTGATGGGTTTATGGTTCTAGGAGGTGAAAAAGTGCAAGAGAGGATGAGGTGCCATAGGAGAAGGGGAGTCTTTCCTACTTTAGCAAGAGGCAAGAAAAGAGAATGTGTGCTGATGTGGTAAGTCATGGAGGTTCAATAGGGTTAAGGGAGTTTATCTCTGATTACTTCAATTTCTTTGGTTCCCTCATTTGTAAAACTGGGAAAAATAGATCCTCCCATAGTGTAAGATTATTTTGAGGATAAAGAGACGTTATATTTTTAAAAAACACTTAAGATCTCTGGCATGGACTAAGGATCAAAATTTATAATAGCTATCATTATTGTTATACATTGATTAATGTATATTATATATTGTTGCATAACTATAGTTATATATATAGTATTATATATAATACTATAATTGTGATTGTTATAACTACTATTATATCTAAACTAGAGGCTAAACTCTGATATCTATCTAGTAGTTATCTATTGAAAGTCACCTGGAATTATACCTGAAACTAAAGTAACATTGTGTGTCAACTATATTCAAATTAAAAAAATTAACTACTTGGAATACATTTTTAAAAAAGAAACACAGAAAAAAAGAAAGTCACTTGGAATGAATACACCACAATTTATTATGACAGGAACATCTCTAGAGAATAATCAGAAGAATCATACCTATGAATCCTGAAAATGAAGTTTTAACAAGGAAGCCAGTGTCAATCTCAAGAAACCAAGAAATTATATGCACTCAAATCCTAATGAAAACAGAGCTACGTTATTTTTTTTCTCTTTGAATTCCAAAATAGCTATTGGAATGGACTTGCTGAGTATGTGAACATATGTTTCTTCAAAGAGGTAGCTTCAAAGAAAAAAAGCAAATCTGACAATATTTCATGCTGCTGTATTTGATTTCATATATTTATAATTAATTAATGTTGTTATCACTTCCTTTTTGTTGTCGAACATTCAAGATGCATTTGGCATGCACAAACATGAAAGTCTTTGCCCCAGAGGCATTTGATGTAAGCTGACCCCTGTGATCCTGACTCCAATCTACTATACAAGCTTCTTTCAGTGCTTTCCTTTGTTTCTGTGTCCAACTGGTATACCTTGTGGCACTTCCCACAAGAAACCAAATATGTCTCCCTTTCTCTCTATAATACAGAGTACTGAATGTCAATGAGAGAGCCTTTATCATTCAATTAGTTGTTTCATTGTCCCAACTATTACTATAGAAAACATTTCAGAGTTACGCAATTAATTCCCATCTGGAAAGGGAAAGAACAACTAGTAAATTCCTATGTTATCCTCAGTTAAACGTCACATAAATATATTAATTGTTTACATGGGTAGCAAATTACACATTAAGGCAGGTAAAAAGAAAAACCCATAAAACCATGTTTTAATTTCAGGAGCACATTTGCATTGTGTGGTCTTGTGCTTTCCTTCCTCAGAGCCATACTCAGTCAACTTGAAAATAGCCGAGGACATAAATATTAGGAATTATGATTTTTTAAAATTAGCATTTATCAATTGGAATTGAAGTGTGTCCATATTCCTATACTCCTCTTTGCCTTTGGTAAAATTACAAGATTCATGCTTGCAGAAAAAGGCCTCTGTGTTTTTCACTCAGGGTACTTTTCTTCCTCTCCATCCTGTTGCATAGATTGCAACACAGATTCTACAAGAGAAGAAAAATCTAGTCTCCAAATCTTACTTAACACATCTTTTTGTTGGTTTATTGGTTGGAACCACAGCTTATTCCCCATTTATGTAGAGAATCTCTAAAATGTAGCCAATACCTATAACATTAAGGAAATGTTTCTCAAGATAGTTTTATCTTAAGACCTAAGAGAGTAAGCCCTCCCATTCCAGGGGTGGGATTCATCATGGCCTAAAGATTTTGAAAGTTGTGTATCCTGTCTCCTGTGTCTTTCTGAGTACCTTTCTCTTCTCGGGCATTCTCAGGTAGAACTCTCTCACTGAAATGCTGGGAGCCATCCCACAACCTGCTTGCAAACCCTACCTGAAGCAAGAGCTATCCATTAGTTTACCTTTGCACCCTTTCCCCAAAAACATACATCACAGAGTTTAATTACCACACAAGAGTGTCATTCTGTCAGTCCCAATCATGATTAAAATTAACATAATTATAATTAATCAGACCCATTTAACCTGGTGTGAGATTTATGGGCCTTATTCAGTTTTAGTTCCTAGCTATAATCCGGTCTCTTCCCTAACTCCTGTACCAACTCCATCCTGGTAGCTGGGGTCTTTGGAGACCTGCCTTCTTTTGACAGGTCTGGAACTGGAACCAAAAACCAAAATATAGATCTTATGATGGGGTGGGGGTAGGCAGGTGTACTAGCTGACTCTTCAGTACCAGCCATGATGTTGCCCCAGTTTTCTGACTGGAAGCAAGACCTGGACATACATGGAGGCCTGATCCCCAAGACCGTACTTATACAGTTAGCTTCTGCTGCTGGGTCAGTTCCATCAAACTCGGCATTCAGGCTTCCCTCCAGGCATCACATCGTGCCCTTTGTTCTGTGCTTCACAGACCCAGCCTTCACTACAGTGCAGGTGAAGCAGCTTCGGGAAGTGTTCCATGGAGCTTGGAAGAAAACCTTCATTTCTTCTCCCATATAAATTACCACAGAATTCCCTCAAAATGGACCAAACAAGGAGACCATTACATATGCATGTGAGTTGTATAAATGTGAGACTTAGAAAACATTTTGTGAGTCAGGATTGTAAGTTTTAAAATTGAATTGGAAGGGACTGTTTCTTTCATGATTTCCCAAAAAATGAATGAACACAGGAAAATAAGAGAAAATATTCAACTACCAAATTGAAAATTTTAAACCTCAATTTCTAGGGGAAAATGTTTTCTTCAATCATTTGCAATCATAGTCTGATGTGCAAATTACAGTTTTAACTATATGGATGCATCTGAGGGAAATTTTGCTTTTGTATCTTTTTTAAGTAGAAGGTCATCAGTATAAGAGGCTCCTCACAGAGGCATAAAATTAGACTCTTATTTTGTTTTTGAATAATTATATAAAGATGTGACAGTAAACTACCCTGCAGTTTACAAACGGAGGTTTTAAAAGCCTACTCAAAACATGGAGCGTTTTTCTCCCATTTTCCCAGTACACAGTGATTTCCTCCTCAACGCCACTTTATGAATTTTGCCCTAGCAAACGTGTTTTGAACAACTCCCCAACAGTCAAAGGCAAGAAGGATTAATTATCCACTCCAACTTCTCAATTTGCATCTAAGAAGGAATCTGCCAATGGGATGTCAAAAATATTTACAGGAAAATCCTGACATTTCTGACAGTTGGTGAAAGAAGATAGTTGGAACTAATATAATCTTATTGGAGTCTAGTATGGTTTGGATACCTTAATTTAATGAAGGGTTGTGAGAGCTGAAGTTGTGTTCCCACAGCCAGCCTTTTTGTAGAAAACTTTTCTATCTGTGAAAAATAAGTTATTCACTGCAGTTCCAGACTTAGTGGACGAATATCAAGACTTTAGGAACTGCCATTTCATTTGTTAAATCATAGTTAATTAATAGTTAAATCGTAGCCTGTACGATTAAGTTAGTAGACGTGTTAAAAGTTTATGAGTCTGTAGGTCTGAGTCTATACCTCCTGTGTAAGAGCAGGAGAAGGTTTTCCAGGATAGGAGCTATGAAAGTCCAACTCGTCTTTATACTTAAGAAAAATGGCTTTATTGTTATTCTTTCAAGTAATAAGTGTGTAGAAAATGAAATTAACCAAATGAAGTATACTTGGTGTTTAGTACAGTATCTAATATAAATGGATGCTGCAAAAGGCTAATTATCTTCCCTTACCCTATGTTGTTTTAGAGTAATGGAGAATCAGTCTTTACTGTTTCCCTTTTACAGGCTCCAATCTATGATCAGCTAAGGGAATGGTATTAACTAATACAAACAGGGATTAAAATCAGACGTGCATTAACAGATTTGATACAAATGGACTCAAGAATTCCAGAAATACAAAACAAATGAACAAAGAAAAAAAGACACAAACAAAAAAACAGACTCTTCAATACAGAGAACAAACTGGTGGTTGCTAAAGAAGAGGTCGGTGGGGGGATGGGTGAAATAGGTGATTGGGGATTAAGAGTATACTTATTGTGATTATAACTGGGAATCATCATTACATTGTATACTTACTACTACTAATATAACACTGGATGTTAACAATATTGGAATAAAAATAAATATGTAAGTAAGTAGATAGATAGGTAGGTAAATACATAAATAAGTAAATAAATAAATAAATAAATAAATAAATTCGATGACTGTCAAGGCTTCAGGGCAAGAAAAAAAGAAAAAGAATTCTAGACATCAAAGAATCTAAACCTTTTCTTAAAGATGGAAACTTACCCCTTTGAGCAGAATAAGAGAAAACTAGATATGCTTATATAAATAAACAAGGCCTTAAACAAGGAGTCTGATGAAATTACACTTAATAAAACAAGAACATTTTCCTGTGACTCAGTGAATATAAATATTTACCACATAAGCCTATCGCTTTTCTAACTGCTCTTTAAGGGGTTAACAATGTGAGGAATGACTTTCTAGTGGCCTTAGAAGCAAAAAATCATGGGAAGTAATGAAAGACCTCAGTGGGAGAAACCAATTTTTTCCCCGGTCATTCATTGTGACTACAGCTGTCCTGGGAGATGACAGGATGACTTGGTTATTGCTCACATATGCAGTACTAAATAGAAGATATTAAGGTCAGACAGGCTCAAGTATCCATAATGCCTTAGGTACTTCATCTCCTAATAAGAAATTCAAGATCTTTTCAGCTAACAGATAAATCCTAGGGAAGGATTATTTAAATTCTTGAATTTTTTTTCCTCTGGGTGTTTTTTAAGGAAGTTTTATTCAGGGAATTACATGAACTGGGAGTTATGGTTACCCCTACTAATTCTATTATTTCAATCATGAAAACTAGCGGCTTTTCCTGGGCTGTTCAAAGGGTCTAAGCATCATTGTACTCTTTATTTAAACTAAGAATTTTCGAATTCAGTCTAAAAAAATGTAAATATCTGAGTCCAAAGTTTTCAATGATCTCACTTAAACTTTATGTATTGGTTTTGTACACTGACAGCTGAAATTACAACAGTTAATTGCGGGCAGATCTAGCTAACTGAGCAACACAATAAAATGGCAAGTGATCATTTAACACCTTCATTTGTATAATAAAAAAAGTTGCTTGTGTAACAAGAAGGTACACCATGGTAGTTGGCCCATAGATTATCTTGCTACTCAAAAAGAAACAGTATATATGAAACAGAACATGGATATTAAGTTACAGTCAAATTGATGTCTTCATGTCACAGGGAGAATACTGTCATATCTAAGGATTACTGAAGCAATACTATGTTCCTAGCACTCTTCTATGCTCTTTAGAATAACTTGCTTCATCCTCACAGAACTCCATTATTATCCACTTCACTTTAAGGAAAAAAGTCACAGAGAAATAAAGCATCTTGTTCAAGGTCACACAGCCAGGAAGTTGTAAAGCAATGATTGAAATCTAAAATTTTTGAGTCCAGAGACTATAATTTTAATTCATTCATTCATTCATTCATTCATTCATCCATACATCCATTTATGTACTTATCCATGTATGTAGGTCTTTATATTGCATTATAAACTATATACGGTGAAACACACAGATATTAAACATGCAGTTAAGTATCTTAAAATGTATACACCGGGGCAAACCACTGACTCGATCAAGGTAAGGAATATTTCCATCACCCCAGAAAGTTCCTTCATATCCATTGTTAGTCATTTCCATACCACAACCTCACCACCAAAGGCAATTACTATTCTAATTTTTAATACCATAGTTTAGTGTTTGCAGTCTTCCTATAATGGACTGTTATAGTACGTACTATTTATTTCTGGCTTCTGTCACTCAATATAATGTCTGTCAGATCCATCCCTGTAATAGTACTTTTTTCTTTATATTGCTGAGAAGTATTCCATTGTATGATTATACCTCAATTCATTTATCCATTTGCTTGTTTCTTTTTATTGCTAAGGAGCAGTCTATTGTTGCTTCAATTTGCTTGTTGATGGACGTTTGGGTTGTTTACAGGTTTTTATTGTTATAAATAAAGCCGCTATTAACATTCTTACACACTTCTCTTTTTGGACATATTTTCTCATTGTTGAGTAAATTATTGCATGTGGAGTCAAATTGCTGGGTAGTATATGTTTACTTTTATAAGAAACTATCAAGCTGTTGTCCAAAGTGGCAGTATCATTTTACATTCCTTGCAGCAGTGTGTATGAGTTCCAGTTCCTTCATATACTCAATAATTTTTGGTACAGCAGAGACTGCGCTCTCACAGAATGATTCTACTGAAAACATGGAGTGAGATTATACATGAACATAAAAAATTAAGTCAAGGAATAAATAGCTGGTGAAAACAGCTGTGGCTATCTAAGCTTTACTAAATAGCCTCATTCCAAATCTTTTTTGACATCTATGCTTAGTCATCCACAAATTAATTTCTAATTCCCATCTATCTTAAAAATTTCTGGACAAAGAATAGAAAAAGAAGAAAATTTATGACTCAGTTATGGAACACAATTTAGGAGTTATTTCAGAGTTACTGACTTGAAGCAGCATTTCAAAGGCAGCATTGCTACCTCAACACTTTTTGCATAATGATAAAATAAAGCTCAAATCAACTGAGGATTAGAAAACTCATTCTATTAAGTACCAGAGTACATAATCAACCAATGCAGCATAAAGATATAGGGGATAAAATACACATTTGAAAACTTTTGCCTCAGAGGGAGACACAGTATGAATACTGATTATACAAGCAGTTTGGCTAATAATACATTTGACATAAGACAAAATTGGGTGTTCAGATTCCCATAAGACTTTTGGTCATAGGTAAGAAATATAATTGTCTCAAATGAGTGTTTGCTTTGAATACATCTAAATAAATTTGGCTAAAACATATACTTTTGTAATTATTTCATAAAGGAAATGTCTAATCAGTAAAATTTTTTCCTCAAGTCAACCAATTCTACCCTGTAAGAATGATACATGGATTGATAGAAATGGTTTTCTAATTATGTCAAAAAACCTTCAGAAAACCACTATGATTTTTCTTTCAAAGGTTCAAAAGAACATAATTCAATCTGGCAGCTAAAATTTTGAAATCAATTTGCAAAAGGCATAGCAGTTAATAATCAGTGACAGGCTCTTTGAATCTTCCTAATATCAGTAATAAAAGGATTTTTTCTCTTAATTGACCATATTATAACATTCTTCCTTTTTATAGAAAATAGTAACATTTTAGCAATCTTGCTAAAAATGTTTTTATGTTACACACACCAAAACTTCATAAGAGATTAATAACTTTTAATGTAGTATATGCAGGAATATAATAATAGGAATAAAAATAATAGACCTTTCCCTATAATTTCTGATTTTCTAGCATATGCAATTCATATGAGTTATGCAAATGACTTAGTATTTATTAATGATGTTTTAACAATCAACAGTGTAATTAGCAAAATAGTGTTTCTGAACAACCTAGAAGTAAGCCTATTTTAAATACCTGGCTTGCCTTTTAAATTAGAAAACCTTATTATATTTTCAGTATCCTGGGGCATTCCCTGAACCCCCCTCACCCTATGGACCTTGCTAATTAGCCCCCAAAGGCTACAGCAATTGAATCTACAACTGCTTACTCAGATGGAACTCCCATGCATCATCTATCTCATTTTCTTTCAACTGTTTGTGTTCTCCTGTGGCCTCATTGACATTTATGGTTTCTGTGCAGCCCATATTTAGTATATATCATGGCATATGAATACAGAGAACTATTCTTTTTAGAATAGTGATTACCATCTCTAGCCCTTATATGTCTGTGTGAATCAAACACTGTGAAAAGATGATGGCACGACATTAATCTACCTTTGTATTACCTTTCGGTTAGGTCATCCACCCTTACAGAGTATAGCTGTGAAGTGGGTGTATTATATTTTTATTTAATTGATGAAGGGTCCATCAGGATATCCCATGTTGAGCAATCATGGAGAATGTAAAAAACTACAAGGCCCACACAATTTTCATTCATCTTTCCCATACTAAAAATTCTACTTTTTTTAAATACACTGAAATAGGTGGGAATTTTATTGTTTACTTGCTTGTTTTGCTAGAGACAGGGAAATGGGACTTGCAGGGAATTGCTTTAGCCATCTTTGACAATAGATTGAATGAGCCTTGTGTCCTATTTATACCAGGCTGTAAATGTAACTAGTGGTTCATTGTTGATATTAACTGCCTAAGGGTCTTCTGTAAAAATATGTTTATAAAGTTCATTCTTAATGATTCTGATTCTGAATAACTGGCAGTAAGAGCCAGAAATCTGCATCTTTAATAGTCTCCCGTGCGATTTTCACCAGGGTGGTTCACAACTATATATATATATATATTTGGTTTCCAACCATATTTGAAAACACTGCTTTTATCTGTGGTATTGTCTTCTTTAACAAGACAGAATATCTATATGAACTAACTGGATATAGATAGATATAAAGAGTTGGCTTTGAGAAGTTACTATGATGCCCAGGACATCATTCTGGATTCTTCCAATCCTCTCTCCATTTCTGATTCACTTTCCTTTTGCCATGCCATAAATTTACCATCCCTGTATCTTAAGTAGGGGAGGTTAAGTGGTAAATATCTCAGGATGTGTGCTAAGTGGTGAGATTAGGAAACTAACTAAAGGCACCCACTTTGTGATAAAGGAGTGGTTATGACAATTGGCAATACACAGATATATAGTAGGTTGGGGGACAGGGGATGAAGATGCAAACACCCCCATCTGGACTGGTTAGATAGAATAGGCAGGGCGTATCACCAAGGGGAGTCTAGTAGCTCTGACTCCTCAACTGGGCTGCTTTGCTGCACAAGTAAACAGAAAACTATCACTACAAAAGGAGTGTGCTATATATCTACTTATTATCACAGTTAGCATTTGACCATAATTTGATTTCTCCCAGACCTCATTTGATTTTCAGACCCCATGACTGCAAAACTATATAAATATAATACCTTTGAAAATAGAGTGGTAAATCCTTAACATGACCCTTAGGTCTCCTAGCTGAGTCTGTAACCGCCATCCAAGTTAACACACCTGCCATCCAATTAACACCTCATTTAACTATACACCTGAGGTCTTTGCTTCAGAACTCTATTTTGAAACAATTAGCCCTCTACTGAATACTATAGTATGATTATAATTAGGTGGGAGATACAAAGAACAATGTGATGAAGCTTTGTGAAAACCCTTAACAGAAGTGAGGGTCACAATAAAGAGAAACAAATGAAGTTAAGATAAAGGCAACTTTCTTTTAAACTGTGGGATGTTTGGTACATGGTATTACTTACATTACTTATATTACTTTTCTCAACTCATAGCAGTGAATTCCTTATATATTACATTCTCCCAAGAATGAAGACCTGTAATGTCCCTTGAAACTATTGTCATATATTTTGGTCAAATAAAAACCTGTAAATAGCTATACCTCTGAGTTTCAATTTTACCTAGAGACAGTTGGGATTATTTGTAATTAAAATACTGTGGTTTTGGGGCACCTGGGTGGCTCAGCCAATTAAACGTAGGCTTCGGCTCAGGTCATGATCTCATGGTTCCTGAGTTTGAGCCCTGAGTTCGGCTCTGAGCTGTCAGCACTGCTTCAGTGCTGGAGCCTGCTTCAGATTCTGTATCTCCTTCTCTCTCTGCCCCTCCCCCACTTGAGCTCTGTCTCCTCAAAAATAAACATTTAAAAAATTAAAACATAAAATAAAATACTGTGGGTTTTTTAAAATAAATCTTTTACATATAAATATGAATCTAATTTTCCCTGTAAATTTGTAAAATCTACTAATAAAAAACCTGCATATTTGCATTTTCATTCCTACATGGATTTTTTTTTATCCTAGATTTTTATCATACTAAGCCTTTCTAGAGCAGTGTTTCCCAAACTTTAATGTGCATGAAAATTGCCTGGGGCATGTCTATAAAAGCAGAATCTGATTTACTAGTCCTGGAGTAAAGACTTCAATTTTGCAATCTAGCAAGCTCCTGAGCAGTGTTCATGTTGCTGGTTCAAGGTCTCACTATGTAGCAAGGTTCTGTCTGAAATATGTCTCCTAAGTAGCCACAACAGGTTTTCATTGAAGAGAAAAATTATTTCCTGTTTCAAATTTTATGTTTATGAATTATGAATTATTACTGGAACAGAATTGAGACTAATTTTTCATAGCAGAAACAGATACAGTCTAGTCCTTTGGAAGTTCCTAAACTTTATGATGTATGGTATCGTCGACTAACTTCAATTTTTTCTGGTATTCTATACGAAAAGGCTTATTACTCTTGCTACTTTAGAGGAGATGTTTAATTAGTATTCATTAAGGAAATACAAATAACTTGACCACTCATCCCCTCACTCCCAATCTGGAATCATCTCAACAGTAAAACCCATAAAATATTTATTTGATCATTGAGGTGCAGAAATGAGTGAGGATAGACCCTTTTTATGTCCTTAAATTTGCTAGTAGTCAGCACACAAATATGTCTTTTCTGGAGAAGAAGCACCTCCAATGAGCTAATTTGTAAAGGGCAAGACACTTTGTTAACTGGCTGATATAGAAAATGAATAGCAAGAGAGAAGAGAAAAATAACCCAACACGGTCATAACAAAGCAGCGACGGAAAAAAGAGGAAGAGTAAACAAGAGAAGCCAAAGTGAGAGCCAGTGAAACACAGAGGGTTTCTGACTCCCATGGGGTGCACATAGATGCACACATAGGAGGCATAGGAATGAAAAAAAAAAACTTACTCTACTTTCTCTATCCTGAAGAACTAAAAAAAAACAAAGGGGAAAAAGACTCTTTTCTTTAGAGAACAGGAGAGTTTAGAAGCAGAGTTTAAATTTGGTTCAGAAGTGAAACAGACAGCATCTAGGAAGACATAGTTCAAAGGAAACCAAGAAAACCCGGGCTTCAGTTGGGGAGAGTCAGGACTTCAGTGAATGGCAGAGGCTCCCCACTGGGGATGCTAAGGAGGAAAGAGCTTGTGGTAGTCATCCCTCGGCACGTCCACTCTGTATCAGTGTGTCATCACTGAACTAATGCCTGGAAAATCATACCACTGATAAGGTGTGAACTCTTGGTGCAGGAAAATACTTTTGGTTTCCAGTTCTTCCAGTATGTAATGTAGTGGGACTAGTTCCCCTACCAAAGGCTAGGTGACTGGTCCAAGGTCAGATTTTAAGAAGAGCTGATTCTCAACCCTGGTTCTCCAGACTCTTCTCGAGCATAAGATGAAGGCAGAGGGAGGATTAAGAAGAGAGAAACACATTTTCAGGAAACCCCTCAAACTGCTCCGCGCCCACCCCTCCCCCACTGTCTTAGAAAGGGACCAGACGGGATGGCCTGAAGTAGCATGTCATCTTAGTGTGGACTTCAGTGCTTAAAAAGAAACTGTAATTAAAGAAATGGAAATACAACAATTAAGATGAGCTCCTGTCATCTTCTGTCATCCTCTTTTTCTCCCAGATTCCAGTCAGATTTTAAATTACTTTACATACTTGCAAGAGTTAGATGTGAATTTATATATGTATACCAGCTTTGCTATTATTTTGTAAGATTTTTCTTTACAGACAAAGACTTCTTTGACAGTATGATCAACGTTTTTGACAATAAAGGTATATATTTCATTTCATGAAACATTCTTACTTCAAAATGTTATAAGTGCAACATAATATATGTGCAACTTATGAGAGTTCTAATCAACAATTCAAAAAGCAAAGCCTTGTTTCAATATGCTATAAGACACTGTGTATTAATAAGGGGAATATTTGCTTCCTTGGAACAATAAAAAGCTATACTTATTTTTAACACAATTGTAATAGAAAGCCTAAATTACAGATAAGGGAAATTTGAGGCACAATTTTTATCCAAAAGACAAAGGTATTTATTCTACCAATAGCAATTTATTAAAGGCATATAAATTTGGATATTAAACTTTAAAGTACATTGTAGGCTGCATTTTTTTATTCAACTTATGAGTTTACTGACTAAGCTTAAGGAAACTGCAAACTTTAGAACTGCTGTTTAACCTATTCAGGGTTTAACAGCCAAGTTGTAGTTAGGATATCTCTCCATATAGGTGTTAAGTATGAGTACCTCCTACTTTTATATAACAATTTCATGTACTTTACCCTCTATTAAATCCTTTGAAAAACCAAACCCTCTGAAGAAAAAATTTTTCATCAAAATTTAGCCTCAGAGAGTTCAAGTGGCCTTAGGTGACAGAAGTATCCTGGACATTTCCTCACTATACTCATTCGTGAATTCTGATAAATACACTAGGACATTGAGTTTATACACCAAGAACAACTGACTTCTTGCAAATGTCAATTTTTCTTTCCTGTACTAACAGGCAGAAATGACCATTTGGATTTTTCCATGAAATAGCCAGCCTTGGGGAAAGGTAAAAGAAAGATACTAATGTTAACAGCTAGAAGAGAATTTATACAAACCAGGAAAGAATAAACCACAAGTTTAAAAGAAACCAGGCATATTGAGCTTTACCAACAAGCGCATAGGAGGTGCACAGGTCAATTATATTAACCATATTGTGATGCAAATTTCAATAGGGCAGTACCATTGAAATAGAAATAATTATACATTTGTAAAAATCAAGTAGCTGTGAGATACAGGATAGCCTAGGGGTTAAAGATGTGCTTCTTGGAATCAGATCTCAGGTTTAAATCCCAGTGCTGTCACCATCTATGTGATCATGAACAGGTTACTATGCAGAAAATCATAGTACATACTTTATACTATTAATAACCAGAAAAATGTCCCCCCCCAGAAGATGTTTCATCATAATCACTGATACCTGTGACCATGTTACCTTGGCAAAAGGACTTTACAGATGTGATGAAATCAAGGATATTGAGATGAGAAGATTATCCTGGATTAGGTAATCACAAGAGGCCTTACAAAAAGGAGGCAAGATGGTCAGAGAAGGAGATGGAAAGGCCAAAGCAGCAGTCAGAATGATGCAGGTTCATAAGCCAAGGAATGTGGCAACTTCTAGAAACAAACAGGCAAGGAGATGGATTCTCCTCTAGAGCCTATTAAAGAAAGCCAGCCTTGTTAACACCTTGAATTTAGCTCAGTGG
Source organism: Cryptoprocta ferox (assembly GCA_028646485.1). NCBI lineage: Eukaryota > Metazoa > Chordata > Mammalia > Carnivora > Eupleridae > Cryptoprocta > Cryptoprocta ferox. Next base: position 75,078,958 of record CM053559.1, read on the forward strand.
AACTGATTTCTGACCTTCAGAATGGTAAAATAATAAACGTGTTGTGTTGTTTTAAGTCACTAAGTTAATGGTAATTTGTTGCAACAGTAATTGGAAAATAATATACTACCTTGTAGGGTAACAGATGTAGTAAATATGTGTAAAGCACTTAGAATGGTGCCCAGAACATGGTAAGTGCTATGCAGCATCAGTTATTAGTAACATAAATCAGATTATTTCACATTTCTGCTTAAAAACCTGCCCTCTTTCCCTAAATGCTGTGAATGAAATTAATTTGCTGAATTATATACTCTAAAGTTTCTGTATGCTTCAGGTCCTGCTGTCTTCTCAAAACCTTTCCTGCCACCTTCCACCTCACTCACCCCTGCCCAGCCACACACTAACCTTTCAGTCCCTCTAAAAGTCAAATGCTTTGAACCTCAGGATCTTTGTAACAGCTGTTCTCACCACATGGGGAGTTTTCCTGTCACGCTTATCCCAGCTAAATCCTACCTACATTTCAAATTTATTAAAATAGCTTGTTCTTAAAAAGGCCTTCCCTGAAAGCAGAAACTCTTTCAGGGCATCTTCTTCTTAATGGTCAGTAAGCATATAAAAGATGCTCAATATTATTTATCAGTCATCAGAGAAATGCAAACCAAAACTGCAATGAAACACCACTAGTTAACAATAGGGAGGGTTAAAATAGAAAAGGCAGACAATAACAAGTGTCAAGGACTGAGAAGGGTTAAAATAGAAAAGACAGACAATAACAAGTGTCAAGCAAGGACTGAGAAGAATTGGAACCTTCATATATTGTCTGTGGGATGGTAAAATGGCACAGCCCCTTTGGAAAACAGTTTAGCAGTCTTTGAAAGTGTTAAACATAGAGTTACCTTCCATAATGTATATAATTGTTGAATCACTATGTTGTACACTTGAAAATAATATACAAATGTATGTCAGCTATCCTTCAATTTTAAAAAATAGTGTGAATAATAATCCAGCAATTCTACTCCTAGGTACGTACACGAGAGAAATAAGAACACATGAACACACAAAAACCTGTACATGTATGTTCACAGCAGCATTATTTGTAACAGCCAAAAAGTGTTAACAACCCAAGTGTCCATCAACTGATAAACAGATAAACGAAATATGGTCTACTCACACAACAGAATATTTTTCAGTGATAAAAATGAACAAAGTACTGATACATACTACAACATAAATGAACCTGAAAACATTATACCAAGTGAGAAAAGCCAGTCACACAGGCAACACATAGCATAGTTTCATTTACACTAGATATCCAGAATAGGCAGTAGACACACCCACAGTGGCACAAACTTGATTCATAGTTGCCAGGGCACAGGGATAATAGGGACTAGGGAGTTGCCGGTAACGGATACTGGAGTTTCTTTTTCAGATGACGAAAATGTTCTCAAAATCTGTATGGTTGCAAAACACTGTGACTATACTAAAAAAATATTGAATTGTATATTTTAAAAGGGTACTGTTCATACTATGGGAATTATAGCTCCATAAAGTTATTTTTTAGATTTAAAAAAAAATCTGCTTTCTGTATCATGGCAGCAATTACCATAATTTGAAATTAACATAAGTTCTAAAAAGCCAAAACTATGTCTGGTTTTTCTTCTTTGCTGTATTGTACTGCCTCTGCCTCTTATCATGCCAAGTATATGGTAAGTGTTCAATATTTGCTGAACTGGCAAATATTGGTTTCTGACTGGTATGTGTAAATGACAATGGCAATGATGATGACATATGGAAAACAGCCATCAGTTTGTGCCTACATGAGGGAACTAAAGGCAACCTTGAAAACCAGCTCTGTTTCTACTTCTTTTAAAATCAAGTTCATTTGCTGTTACCTGACTTCTATAGCAACCAAGTTTATCTGCAATGTTCATTTCTGAACTAGCTTCTGAGAAGCAAAGGATGTCATTTATGGCCAGAGAATAATTTGGGGCATTACTATTTTCATAACATCATTGATGAGTACTTTAGAGCTTCAATCTTCTGGCACAGTTCCTAGCTTGTTACAGAACACAGAAATGGCTGGGTCTTTGCTGTTCATCAAGGTATCCTTTGTTCTTTCTCCAAAGGCAAGGGAAACAAAAGCAAAAATGAACTATTGGGACCTCATGAAGATAAAAAGCTTCTGCACAGCAAAGGAAACAATCAACAAAACTAAAAGGCAACCAGTGGAATGGGAGAAGATATTTGCCAATGACATATCAGATAAAGGGTTAGTATCCAAAACCTATAAAGAACTTATAAAGAACTTATCAAGAACTTATCAAACTCAACACCCTCCCTGCCCCCCGCAAAAAAATAATCAAGTGAAGAAACGGGCAAAAGACAAGAACAGATACTTTTCCAAAGAAGACATCCAGATGGCTAACAGACATGAAAAGATGCTAAACATCACTCATCATCAGGGAAATACAAATCAAAACCACAATGAGATACCACCCCACACCAGTCAGAATGGCTAAAATGAACAGCTCAGGAAACAACAGAGTTGGAGAGGATATGGAGAAAGGGGAACCCTTTTGCACTGCTGGTGGGAATGCAAACTGGTGCAGCCAGTCTGGAAACAGTATGGAGGTTCCTCAAAAATTTGAAAGTAGAATTACCCTATGATCCAGCAACTACACTATTAGGCATGTATCTAAAGGATTCAAAAATGCTGATTTGAAGGGGCACATGTACCCCAATGTTTATAGCAGCAGCACTATCAACAATAGCCAAATAATGAAAAGAGGCCAAATGTCCTCCAACTGACAGATTGATAAAGAAGATGTGGTATATATATATATATACAATGGAATATTACTTAGCAGTCAAAAAGAATGAAATCATGCCATTTGCAGCAACATCAATAGAACTTGATTGTATTATGCTAAGTGAAATCAGTCAATCAGAGAAAGAAAAATAGCATATGATTTCACTCATGTGTGGAATTTAAGAAATGAAACAGATGAACATAGGGGAAAGAAAGAAAAATAAGATAAGAGCAGAGAGGGAGGCAAACCATAAAAGACTCTTGAATACAGAGAACAAACTGAGGGTTTCTGGAGGGGAGGTTAGTGGGGGGATGGCCTAAATGGGTGATGGGCATTAAGGGGGGCATTTGTTGGAATGAGGACTGGGTATTATATGTAAGTGATAAGTCACTAAATTCTACTCCTGAAACCAGTACTACACTATATGTTAACTTGAATTTAAATTAAAAAATAAATAAATGAAATGAAATGAAAAATAAAAAGAATGGGAATTTATAGCTAGCCTGTGACTAGTATGTATGTGAATTTTTAAAATTATAAGGCACATAATGAATATAAGCATATACCTACAATGAATCCAAATTAGAAATAGTCACTCAAAGATTTATACCTAGAAAAGAAAATTTTCCATTGGGTAGAAGAGAGAAAAATACCAATTTTATTTCTTTGATATACAATTTTAGAGAAAAAAAAAAGGTTTAAAAAGATGTGGCTAGTAAATGTGTGCAAATTTTAAATGTTGCAATGATTGAGTTCAATGGCTCTAAATGGTGAATGTCTATAGCCAGAAAAGAATATTAAGTGAAATAGTCCAAAAACAATCATGAGTGAAATCCGTCACAGACCCATCATTTCACATTGGGCCATTAATCTTCACCAAGATGCCAGCTGTGAATCACATGAATATCTGGATGTGAGAGGGCATCATCTATAATACCCACTGTTAATAGAAAACTGTCAGACCCAAGCTCAGTTGCCTACTGGTGATGATCATTGATCTGTTCTTATGGAAAGACGGAGACTTATTAATTTTGGACACCATTTTGAAATAGGTTTTCACATGCTGCCCCATCAGTCACCTGCAGAATATTAATCAAACTCCAGCTTTTTAAAGTTTAAGATGGTTCTGTCCTTTTCAGATTGGATACTGAGGAAGGGATATGTAAGATTAATGAGGGACCTAAGGTGATATTAAAGTGCTAAAAGCTAAACACAGGACAGGGATACAATTAGTTTGGGCTATATCTCAAGTTGTAAGCCTATTTCCTCATATGAGAAACAAAAACAAAATACAGTAATATTTACTAACATTTGAAGACCCCAGTGACCAATAGAATTCAAATATCTTTGTAAGTTATCTTAAAGCATGGACAATTGTACTTACTGTGAAATATCTAGCACTAATTTTTTTTCACGTTTATTTATCTTTGAGAGAGAGATAGAGGGAGAGGCAGACAGAGAGGGAGACACAGAATCCGAAGCAGGCTCCAGGCTCCAGGCTCCGAGCTGTCAGCACAAAGCATGACACAGAGCTTGAACTCACAAACCTCGAGATCATAACCTGAAATGAAGTCGGACACTTAACTGACTGAGCTACCAAGGTGCCCCTCCAGCACTAATTTTTAGTTCATATGTAGCAATCACTGTAAATCTGTTTAAAGTATTTTCACTTGCTATTTTTAGAAAAAGAAGTTTAATGTGAAAGAACCTGAGACCATTTTAAGATGTTAATGTTTAAAGAACCAAGTAGAAATTCATCAACTTAAGGAAAAACAAGAGATTTGAGAAAAAGGAAGCTTGATGAACAAAATAAATATGTGTGAATATGGGTGAGGACAAGCGTACAGTGGTTTACAAAGTTTGGAATAGCATAACCCACCTCCAATCATTTCCATCTGCACTACAGAAAAAACTACAAAGAGAAAATCACCTGATGTTCTAGCAAAATCTCAGTAAAATTGACCAGTAAATAAAAAGGTCACCATGAATAATACATTTCCCCAGTTATGTGTGAGGAACCTAAAGTTATGTCATGAGTGCCGTGTGATGTTACACATTTGTGGTAAAGCAACCTGACTTAGTTCAGGCAGCAATAACAATTTACCATGGACTGGGGTGCTTAAACTACATTTATTTCTCACAGTTTGAGAGGATGCAAGTCTGAGATCATGGTGCCAGTACAGTCAGGTTCTGGTGAGGGCTCTGACCTGGGTTCCAGATGGTTCACTTCTCATTGATCCTAACATGGTAGACAGAGGAGTGAGCTAGCTCTCTGCCTTCAACTTATCAGCGCATGATTCCATTTGTGATGTCTCCACCTTTATCACTTAAAGTATTGCTCAAAGGCCCCACCTCCAATACCACTGCAGCAGTGGGGATTAGATTTCAACATATGGACCTGAACATTCAGTCCATAACATAACTGTTGACTCATGAGAAAAATAGGGACAAAGATATATTGGAACCAATGAGAAAATCAGAGTAAAAATGTGAACTAGAACAAAGCCACTGGAGCAAGAATGTTGATGTTTATCTTCCATATGTGGATGAAGAGGAACTGAGTGAACCAAGAAAGAACCACCAGAAGAATGGCTTTTGGAATTTGACCTTGGGTTGAAGGATAAGGAGAGAACTGACTATGTTGCTCTTCATGTAGAATTCACAGTGAGGAGCAAATAGTTCAGTTTTATTTTGCTTTGCTTTTTATTGAAGTTGAGCTTATAGATATAGAGATAATAGTATTATTTTCAAATAGTTGTTATACTGAGAACTCAGTCAGAAAAGAGCCTTACTTTTCCACCAAATACTGGTAGTTAAGAGAAGTAGACAAGTCTAACAGAGAAAGAAACATATAATAACCAATAATTCAGAAATCAAGTTGATATTTGCAATAGTACTATCAGTCTGTATGCTTGGCTACCTTTATGCACTTTGAATACTAACATTTTTCCCACTGATTCTCTCCAATTCATGAAAGGCTAAATTTATGATCTTATGAAGACACTCCTGCGTGGTTGGTAAGAGAAGATCGAGGGGAGTATGCAAAACTACTACTGAGACAGATTATTGTCCAACTATCTGGTACGACCTCTCAAAATTTCCTAGTATCATCATTCTGGATATATGAGTAATTATATTCCCTTACTTCCCTGAGGTTAGAAGTGGCCATATGATTAAAAAAAAAAAAAAAAAAAACAGAATGCAGGTGGAGGTGATATGTGTCACCTGTGGGCAGAAATATTTAATTGCCATTGGAGACTTCAGAACTCTCTTCCTTAGCTACTGCAATCATGGAAGCATATGTCGATATTGAGATGCAAAGCTGAGCTATCATGTGGAGGACAGGTGCCTGGAAGGTTACCCGAGGTACAGTGCACTCTGTTTGAACAAGATTTAAACCTTTGTTTTTAGGCCACTGACGTTTGGGGGTCATTTATCACTGCACAATAACCTGGCCTATCCAGACTAATACAAGCTCCAAGACCCCCAAAGACTCAGACTAAACAAAAGAAACACCTTAGTTCTTTGGTAGCAAAGCTGACAGACAATGATGTTGGCAAGTAACTTTATGTTAGAAGATTCATTTGCAACTTTATCACTGCAGTTTATAAGACTGGCTTTTAGTAGTATGTATTTATTAAAACACAGCCCTCAGTGCAAATATATACTGAAAATTGTGTGCCCAATAAAGTTAGTTACAAAACAACTGCCTTATTGAATGCATTCCATATACCCACTCACCTCTACTTACTAAGCTTTCTTTGAATTGCAAGTCATTTAAAGGAAAGCCAACTTAGCCTAAGACCCTAGGATTTCTTCAATGTCCTTTAATTTAGATGCAAAATAGAACTTTATTTTATTTTCCACCTTTTATTCATTTCATAGGACTTCTTTCTAAATACTTTTGCTATAGATCCAGGGTCAGAAAGATAAATGAGCAAGGTAGTAAATGTTTTCAGTTTTGTGGACTATATGATCTCTTTAAAACTTCTCAGTTCTGTCATTGTAGCAGAAAAGCTTCCACAGACACCAAATGGATGTGCCTATTCACAAAAATTAACAACAGGCTGCTTTTGGCCCACAGATAATAGTTTGCCGTATCGTGCTTTAAATGTTACTTCCGGTGTAAGTCACATCCATATAATTCCATATTATCAGCTATCATTATAGCTTATTTTGGGACTATGTTAATTAAATTGCCATGCCATCTGACAATTTATCTGATACTCTTCACAATCATGAAACAAAATACATATTATATTTATGCTCTGGGCTTAATATCTTTTTAAAAAAATAATTTCATACAATACTAGTTCTGCAGGGGTAGATGTAAAAAAGAAACTAAATATTACATCTTTGTAGAATATTCATAAGCCCATTTTTGCCCAATATTATATTTTAAATGGACATGTTTTATGGAAACATTTATTTTTGCCTCCTACAGATACCAAGAGATAAAAATCTTGGTAAGATAAAGGAAAGAAAGAGATGATAGTAGCCAGTGCAGAACAGAATGGATCTGTAAAACTGTTTTCAGAAAATGAAATCATGACTGACATGATCTAACATCTCTCCCTCAGGAAAATACTAGCCCATATCAATTTAGGTCTGTGTTTATTAGTTCAAAATAAAACATCTCTGTTGTTGGAGACTGTTGGAAAGAAGAGGAAAGAAAGAGAAAGAAAAAACATGCATATATACCTCAATCTCCAAGAAGGGAAACAAAATAGTTTTACTCTTTTTAATTTCAATCTCAAATTAATTTAATCCTATATATATATATATATATATATATATAGTTTCTATTTGACTATTTGAATTCCAGTTAGTTAACATACAGTGTAATATTACTTTCAGGTGTACTGGGTGATGTACAGAAGTGTTGAATCAGTATATTCTACACCTGAAAGTAACATTACACTGTATGTTAACTAACTGGAATTCAAATAGAAACTTCTATATAAGTTATTATGTATATTATTATAAAATCTGGGAGTTTTGGTCAAGTACCCATTTGATAGATATTAAGATTAAATAAATCCAAGGTGAAGAGTTGAGTGTTCATATGGGGAGAAGATTGAAGCGCAGGACAGCAGAAAATGGTCACTAAGTCTCTAGGGTAATTAAGGAAGCCCGAATCAGTAGTTTTAGAACTGAAGAAACAAAGAATAACTAACTGGAATTCAAATAGAAACTTTATATATATATATATATATAAAACATATGTTAACATACAGTGTAATGTTACTTTCAGGTGTAGAATATACTGATTCAACACTTCTGTACATCACCCAGTGTTCATCACAGCAAGTGCACTCCTTAAGCCCCATCACCAATTTTACCCTTTCCCCTACCCACCTCCCCTCTGGTAACCATCAGTTTGTTCTCTATAGTTAAAAGTCTGTTTCTTGGTTTGCCTCATTTCTGTTTTTCCCCCTCTTAATGTAACATATTTTGAATTACTGGGGCAAAGCCAGCTATGGCAAATGAATTCAAGCATAAAGTTATATAAAGAGAGGAATTATGATAAGACCCAAGGCTATTTTGTTTTCTGCCTCAAACAGCATACATATGGGCGGGGGAGGGGGTCAGGGGGAAAGATATATGTATCACACAATAGTGCAGTATCTCAGTGAGCACATCTAGAACACTAATTAAAATCACCTTTATTGGCTTATAAAAGATATATGAATGAACCATGTCTTCTAATGTACTTGGTTCGTTTGTTCCTATATAAACCCCTGAATATACTCATCAGTTGGTTTCTAAAGAAACTGGGATAAGTTCCCCACCTGACTGCTTCATTGCTCACTCAGGATACAACCAAGGACAGGACCTCCTTCAAAAGGAGGAAAATACATTGATTCAGACTGGAATGGTTCAAGCATGAAATAGATTGCAATGTGCCCCTGTGTCCCCACAAAAAGTGGAAGTACTTCTATATTCAGGTTACTCTGACTGCAGTGTAAGTGCCACATAACTAGAGATGTCACTGAGCCTGAACAGGACTGAACACTGAATGCAGACTGGCCAAGAGATGTGTACATAGACTTTTGATCAAAGCTGGCTCACTTACTACAGACTGTATGAGCTTGTGCAAATTAATCATTAAAAGTTTTGGCTTTTCAACTATTAGGTTGAGCTATATGAAACTGCCAATATTTGACGACTTGTAATCTACAAAATTGGCAATTTCATGATTCATCATCTGCATCTACATCCTTCTATGGCTGTGATTAAGTAACATGTTTCTATAAATGTATAGGTACAGTATAAATGCATTTGTAATTTTTCTACTTCCTCTAAGAAAAACTATTGATTAGAAGTTATTTTTAATAAGAGCTGCAATTCATTTTATTTAATTGATTTATGTACACAAATTAGTAATTGATAAGTATATATTTGTCATTAGAGAAATATAAACTGTATTGTAGAACAATTAATTTAATTTTGTGTATAACCATAAAGTTTACTTCCATTGGTAGAGCCTTTGTCAATAGTCATGTCATCAGGCTAGACATGTCTTATGCAACAACGTGCTCCTCTGTTACAGTTTGATATACCTGTTTCATAACTGTCTTATTTCAGGTTAGCAAGCATTTGTAAAGTTAATTTAATAATACTGGCAAGCTCTGTCAAGATGTTGCAACAGTGACTTCACTTGTGACCTCCATCTGCATGAACAAGCCTCTAGATATATAGCAGAGCTTCATTATTAATTGAAATGGGATCTGTACCTTACACATACATTCAGCTCTAGTAAAGCCCAGTTATACAACACTGAAATGCTCAGAAGATGGTTGGTTTAAAAAAATACACATTCATAAAGTTATTTAACTCATTAGCTAAGGGTATATTTGTACATTATTATAAAATCTGGGAGTTTTGGTCAAGTACCCATTTGATAGATATTAAGATTAAATAAATCCAAGGTGAAGAGTTGAGTGTTCATATGGGGAGAAGATTGAAGCAGGACAGCAGAAAATGGTCACTAAGTCTCTAGGGTAATTAAGGAAGCCCGAATCAGTAGTTTTAGAACTGAAGAAACAAAGAATAATCCATAATTAATAATGAGATGTGACAGATTTGCTGGTAATGTTTATAATTACAATTAAACCACAAAAGACACCTAACTCCCACTGGAATGTGGCAAGTGCTTTGTGGTTGCAATGCATCTCCTACTCAAATTTCTCAAAATGTTTTGTAGATACTCTATTAGGTTAAAAACACTCAAGAAAAACATTTACAGTCAGAAAGACACGTCACCCTTCTCCTTTATATCTGGAGTTTATGGAAGATGATATCAGTGAGAAAGGCTATACACCTCCACAGTTTCAATCATACTCTACAAACTAGAGGATGTTGAATATTTTATTACTCTTTCATCCTTACCTATTTCACAGGTCACAGACTGTTCTGGAAATAACTGGAGTTGTAGCCTGAACACTAATGAATTTTTTGAACCTTCAAGATCCATTGGAAACTAGGCTGAGAATAAAAATCTTGGCCAAATTTTAAAACATATGTTCACTGACTTAATTTCCTATCAGAGAGCCTCTTCTTGTGACCTTGTGAACTTTGCCCACTTCCTACTGTTCCAAAGTCCTTCTTACACCTTAAGTAGCCATTGTCCAGAATAGGTTACTTTAGTATCCATTTTTAATTTTACAGATTATTTTTTAAATGTTTATTTATTTTGGGAGAGCGAGAGAGAGCACGTGCACATGAGTGGGGGAAGGGCAGAGAGAGAAGAAGGAGAGAGAGAATCACTAGCAGGCTCCATGGTGCCTGATGCAGGGCTCAAACTCAAGAACAGTGAGGTCATACCTGAGCCAAAATCAAGAGTCGGACGCCCAACCGACTGGGTCACCCAGGCACCTCTAGTTTTACAGATTATTTTACAATGATTTTATAGTTTATAATTATGGTAGTTAATAGAATAACACTCACTTTTTGTAGTAATTACATTTTACTTTTAAGAGAAAGTCCAAACGAGTCACTAATGATTTAAGTTTTAGGTGATCTAATACTGATATTGGATATTTATTGGTAGATATTTTGAGAAAGTTTTGAAGCATCTTAGTCATATGGTCCTATATTTCTGACCTATGTAAGGTCACTCCTGTTACTCATCAATCAAGAAACATTTATTTTGTGCCTAGTAGGAAGGTCGATGTGGAGCATTACAACATAAGATAAAGTTCTTCTGAAAAATACCTGATTTTTTTTTTAGCCTTCTAGGTATCACGGTGTCATTTGAGAATGCCCAGCTGCTGGAGGAAAATAGCCCAGAGGCCAAAAATTGCAGCTTGCAAAAATCTAACCAACGTATAAAGGGAGCCTTTGGTGTTAACCACTGAATAAGAATCCAACAGAGATCTTATTCAGAAAGCAGAAGTTCCCCAGAACAGCTTTACCTTGAGAAGCACAACAAAAAAGGAAGGAAGCATGTGTCTCACACACACACACACACACACACACACACACCCTGGATTTTACAATGTGTCTCTTGCCGAGTATTTTGTGGAATAAGCATTTGAGGAAATGTGGGGGGTGGGGAGACAATTCCATTTTACTCCTTCTTCCAAGAACCCTTTTCTGCCTGCATTTCTGAAGGTAGTTTAGCTTGATAGTCTAAGGTCTAAGGAATAAGTATGGCAGTGCGAGTCATTGCCTGAGAAAAACTCTCCCAATGCCACCTTCTCCTTCACACCTCCCTCTATAACTAAATTTATGCTAAAATGAATGGCAATGAATGGCAGCATGAGAGGGAAAATAATGTGGAAATTGCTGCAACCCATGGAGTGCACAACTGTGAGTAAAGTGAACTTATTTACTGGCAGTGAGGTTATAGGCTGATGGCCTTTGGAACAGGGATGACAAACAGATCACCCATGAGACAAATTTCACTGATAAATGGGATTTAAATGGGTTTATTTTCTCAGACATGTAATTAAAAGCAGACATATTCTTCTAAGAGAATATAAAAATTGTACCTTCCCAGACAGCAGATTTAAGGCTTAAATTTTTGCCTTTGCAATCACCATTTTCAGAATATTCATTTTTAAACCACCATATCTTTAATTTATTTCTAAGAGGGAAAACATGAATTTTATTTTATTTTATATTATTTAAATATAATTTATTGTCAAGGTAGCTAACACACAGTGTATACATGTGCTCTTGTGTTTGGGAGTAGATTCTCATGATTCATCACTTACATACCACACCCAGTGCTCATCCCAACAAATGCCCTCCTCAATGCCGATCACCCATTTTCCCCTCCCCCCACCCTCCATCAACCTTCAGTTTGTTCTCTGTATTTAAGAGGCTCTTATGGTTTGCCTCCCTCTCTGTTTGAAACTATTTTTTCCCCTTCCCTTTCCCCAGGCTCTTCTGTTAAGTTTCTCAAATTCTACATATGAGCAGAAACATATGATATCTTTCTCTGAGTTTTTCAATTAGCATAATACATTCCAGTCCCATCCACATTGTTGCAAGTGGCAATATTTCATTCTTTCTCATTGCCAACTAGTATTCCATTGTATATATAAATCATATCTTCTTTGTCCATTCATCAGCTGATGGACATTTGGGCTCTTTCCATCATTTGGCTATTGTTGAATGCCTGCTATAAACATTGGGGTACATGTGTCCCTATGAATCAGCACTCCTGTATCCTTTGGATAAATTCCTAGAAGTGCTATTGCTGGGTCGTAGGGTAATTCTATTTTTAATTGTTTGAGGAACATCCATACTGTTTTTCCAGAGCAGCTGCACCAGTTTGCATTCCCACCAACACTGCAGGAGGATTCCGTTTCTCCGCATCCTCTCCAAAATCTGTCATTTCCTGAGCTGTTTGTTTTAGCCATTCTGACCAGTGTGAGGTAGTACTTCAGTGTGGTTCGGTTTGTGTTTCCCTGATGATGAGTGACGTTTAGCATCTTTCCATGTGTCTATTTGCTATCTGTCTTCTTTGGGAAAGTGTCTATTCATGTCTTTCACACATTTCTTCACTGAATTATTTGTTTTTCAGGTATTGAGTTGGTAAGTTCTTTATAGATTTTGGATCCTAACCCTTTACCTGGTATGTCATTTGCAAATATCTTTTCCCATTCTGTCAGTTGCCTTTTGGTTTTGTTGATTGTTACCTCTTCTGTGCAGAAGCTTTTAAACTTGATGAGGTCCCAATAGTTCATTTTGCTTTTGTTTCCTTTGCCTCTGGAGACACGTCTAGTAAGTTGCTGCAACTGAGGTCAAAGAGGTTGCTGTCTGTTTTCTCCTCCAGGATTTTTGATAGTTTCCTGTCTCATATTTAGGTATTTCAACCCTTTTGAGTTTATTTTTGTGTATGGTGTAAGAAAGTGGTCCAGTTTCATTCTTCTGCATGTTGCTGTCCAGTTCTCCCAGCACCATTTACTAAAGGGACTGTCTTTTTTCCATTGGATACTCTTTCCTACTTTGTCAAAGATTAGTTGGCCATACACTTGTGGGTCCAATTCTGTGCTCTCTATTTGATTCCATTGGTTTATGTGTCTATTTCTGTGCCAATACCATGTGCCATACTTGATGTCCACTACAGCTTTGTAGTAGAGGCTAAAGTCTGGGATTGTGATGTCTCCCACTTTGGCTTTCTTTGTCAACATTACTTTGGCTATTAGGGGTCTTTTATGGTTCAATACAAATTTTAGGATTGTTTGTTCTAGCTCTGAGAAGAATGCCAGTGCAATTTTGATTGGGACTGCATTGAATGTGTATATTGCTTTAGGTAGTATTGACATTTGAACAATATTTGTTCTTCCAATCCATGAGCATAGAATGTTTTTCCATTTCTTTGTGTCTTCTTCAGTTTCTTTCATAAGTTTTCTATAGTTTTCAGCACACAGGTCTTTTCATCTTTGGTTAGGTTTATTCCTAGTTATCTTATGGTTCTTGGTGCAAATGTAAATGGGATCAATTTCTTGATTTCTCTTTGTGTTGCTTCATTATTGTTGTATAGCAATGCAACCGATTTCTGTACACTGATTTTGTATCCTGTGACTTTGCTGAACTCACGTATCAGTTCTAGCAACTTTCTGGTGGTCTTATGGGTTTTCCATGTAGAATATCATGTCATCTGTGAAAAGTGGAAGTTTGACTTCTTCTTTGCCAATTTGGATGTGTTTTACTTCATTTTGTTGTCTGACTGCTGAGGCTAGGATTTCCAACACTATGTTAAACAACAGTAGTGAGAGTGGACATCTTTGTCATGTTCCTGATCTCAGGAGGAAAGCTCTCAGTTTTTCCCCATTGAAGATGATATTAGCTGTGGGCTTTTCATATATGGCTTTTACGATGTTAAGGTAATATTCCATCTATCTTGACTTTCTTGAGGGTTTTTATTCAGAAAGGATGCTGTATTTTGTCAAATGCTTTTTCTGCATCTGTTGACAGGAACTTGTGGTTCTTATCCATTCTTCTATTAATGTGATGTATCACATTGATTTGCGAATATTGAACCAGACCTACATCCAGGGAATGAATCCCACTTGATTATGGTGAATAATTCTTTTAATATACTGTTGAATTCAATTTGCTAGTATCTTGTTGAGAATTTTTACATTCATGTTCCTGAGGAATATTGGCCTGTAATTCTGCTTTTTAGTGGGGTCTCTCCTTTTAGTTGGATCTCTGTCTGGTTTGGGAATCAAGGTAATGCTGACTTCATAGAATGAGTCCAGAAGCTTCCCTTCCATTTCTATTTTTTGGAATAGTTTGAGAAGAATAGGTATTAACTCTGCTTTAAATGTCTGGTAGAATTCCTCTGGGAAGCCATCTGGCCCAAGACTCTTATGTGTTGGGAGATTTTTGATAACTGATTCAATTTCTTTGCTGGTTATGGGTCTGTTCAAATTTTCTATTTCTTCCCATTCGAGTTTTGGTAATGTGTGGGTGTCTAGGAATTTGACCATTTCTTCCAGGTTTTCCAGTTTATTGGCAAATAATTTTTCATAGTATTCTCTAATAATTGTATTTCTGTGGTGTGGGTTGTGATCTCTCCTCTTTCATTCATGATTTTATCTACTTGGGTGCTGTCTCTTTTCTTTTTAAGAAGCCTAGCTAGGGGTCTGTCAATTTTGTTTATTCTTTTAAAAAACCAACTCTGAAATTCATTGATCTGTTCTATTGGTTTTTTGGATTCTATATTGTTTATTTCTGCTCTAATTTTTATTATTTATCTTCTTCTGCTGACTGGGGGGTTTCTTTGCTGTTCTACTTCTAGTTCCTTTCAGTATGTGGTTAGGTTTTATATTTGGGGATTTTTTTTGTTTCTTGAGATAGGTCTGGATTGCAATGTATTTTCCTCTTAGGACTGCCTTTGCTGCATCCTGAAGGGTTTGGACTGTCATGTTTTCATTTTCATTTGCTTCCATATATTTTTTAAATTTCTTCTTTAATTGCCTGGTTGACCCATTAATTCTTTAGTAGGATGTTCTTTAACCTCCATGCATTTGCAGATTTTCCAAATTTTTTCTTGTGGTTGATTTCAAGTTTCATAGTGTTGTGATCAGAAAACATGCATGGTATGATCTCAATTCTTTTATATTTATTGAGTGCTGTTTTGTGACCCACTATGTGATCTATCTTGGAGAATGTTCCATGTGCACTCAAGAAGTATGTGTAGTCTGCTGCTTTGGGATGAAAAGTTCTGAATATATCTGTCAAGTCCATTTAGTCCAGTGTATCATTCAAGGCCACTGTTTTTTTATTGATTTTCTGCCTAGATGGTCTGTTCATTGCTATATATGGAGTATTAAAGTCCCCTGCAATTACCATATTCTTATCAATAATATTGCTTATGTTTGTGATTAATTGATTTTTAAATTTGGGTGTTCAAGTTGGGGCATAAACATTTAAAATTGTTAACTCTTCTTGATGGCTAAACACCATAATTATGATATAATGCACTTCTTCATCTCTTGTTACAGCCTTTAGTTTAAAATCTAGTTTGTCTGAAAAACAGTATGGCTACTCCAGCTTTCTTTTGACTTCTAGTAGCATTTCAATCTGAAGGTGTCCTCAGGTCTGAAATGAGTCTCTTGTAGACAGCATATAGATGGATCTTGGATTTTTGTTGTTGTTGTTGTTTTGTTTTTTTATCCATTCTGATACCCTATGTCTTTTTTTTAAATTTTTTTATGTTTTTATTTATTATTGAGACAGAGAGAAACAGAGCATGAGTTGGGGAGGGGCATAGAGAGAGGGAGACACAGAATCTGAAGCAGGCTCCAGGCTCTGAGCTGTCAGCACAGAGCCTGATGTGGGGCTTGAACCCGCGAACCGTGAGATCATGACCTTAGCCGAAGTTGGCCACTTAACCGAGTCACCCAGGCACCCCTACCCTATGTCTTTTGATTGGGGCACTTAGTCCATTTACGTTCAGAATTATTATTTAAGGATATGGATTTAGTGTCATTGTGTTATCTGTAGATTTCATGCTTGTGGTAATGTCCTTTGTAATCTTTGTAGCATTCCACTCACAGAGTCCCCCTTAGGATCTCTTGCAGAGCTGGTTTAGTGGTCATGAACTCCTTCAGTTTTTGTTTGTCTGGGAAAGCCTTTATCTCTCCTATTCTGAACGAAAGCCTTGCTGGATAAAGGATTCTTAGCTGCATATTTTTCCTATTCAGCACATTGAATATTTCCTGCCACTCACTTCTGGCTTGCCAAGTTTCAGTGGACAGGTCTACTACTACCCTTATGTGTCTACCCTTGTATGTTAAGACCCATTTATCCCTAGCTGCTTTCAGAATTCCCTCTTTATCTTTGTATTTTGCAAGTTTCACTATGATATGCCATGGAGAAGACCTATTCCTGTTGAATCTGAAGGGACTTTTATGTGCCTTCTGGATTAGGATGTCTGCTTCCTTCCCCAAATTAGGGAAATTCTCAGCTATAATTTGTTCAAGTACCTTCTGCCCCTTTCTCTCTCTTCTTCTGGAACTCCTATGATAAGGATATTATTGCATTTCATTGAATCACTTAATACTCTAATTCTCCCCTCATGGTCTAGTAATTTCTTATCTTTTTCTCAGCTTCATAATTTCCCATAATTTTATCTTCTATTTCACTTATTCTCCCCTCTGCTTCCTCCATCCTTGCTGTCACCGCATCTAATTTATTTTGCATCACATTTACATTTCTTTCTTTAATTTTTTTATTTGTTTAATGTATATTTACTTTTGAGAGAGAGAGAGGGACAGAGGCATGAGTGGGGAGGGGCAGACAGAGAGGGAGACACAGAATCTGAAGCAGACTTCCGGCTTTGAGCTGTCAGCACAGAGCCCAGTGCAGGGTTTGAACTCACAGACCACGAGATCATAACCTGAGCCAAAGTCGGACACTTGACTAAGTCGCCCAGGCACCCCTCAGCATTTGTTAATTCATCATGACTATTTCTTAGTTAATTGATATCTGCAACAATAGATTCTCTGCTGTCCTCTATGCTTTTTTCAAGCCCACCTATTAATCTTATGACTATTATTCCAAAGTCTTGATCAGATATATTGTTTACATCTGTTTTGAGCAATTCTCTAGATGTTATTTCTTCCTGGAATTTCTTTTGAGGAGAAGTCTTCTGTTTCATCATTTTGGCTAGTTTTATGTCTTTCATGTGTTTTAATAGCTTGTTATATGTCTTGCACCTGCTAGCACTATATTAAAAAGGGCTCATACACTGTCCAGGGCCTGGCCCTTCAGGAGGTGTTTTTGGAGTGTATTGCATGCTCCCTGTCTTTGTGACTCTGGTCATTTTATCTCCCTACTCGTAGTGGTGGTTTGGACCTTCCACCAGGTGTGCTTTGTTTGTTGATGTAAAGCCGGAAAAAATTTAAAAAGGGGATAGTGGTAGAAGAAACCTTATCCCATACAAAGAGAGAAATGACAGGGGCAGGGGAAAAAGAAAAGAAGAAAAAAAAATGACCAGGCAGACAATCAGATAAACTATACAACTTAATCCAGAGAGATAGAGAGGAAAACAGAGAAGGAAATACAAAAAAGGAATAAAAAGAATAGATTAAAAATGTCTGCTTAAATAAACCAATAATCACACTAGAGAGGGAAAGTTATAAGAGGAAAAAAGGAAGAAAAAAATATATATATATGTATATAAAATAAGAATTGAACAAGAATCAAATCAGAAAATGCAAAACCACTGGAAAGATATCAGATGGTGCCTTGGAACCAGTGGCTGTGCTGGTCTGGCAGAGGGGCCATCTGGTTCAGTGTCAGTCTTGCTCTGGTAGATACACAGTTACCAGGTATGGAGGGGCATGGTTTGGTGTAGGTGGGTCCTGCCTCCACTGTGAGCCCTTTTCCATTCCCTGAAGCCCCATCTTGTTGGTGATAGGGAGAAAAATGGTGACACCCCAGTGTCTCCTCCCCGGACTGGGTGACCCAAACCACTCTGTTCAGGCTGTCCTCACAGTGCTGCAGGAGTGTGAGCGCACCGGTTTGTCTCACTTCACATGCCTCCCAGGTGCTCAGCTGAGATTCAAACCCTGATGTCTTAAAAGGATCCCACTCCGCACCTCAGTTCCTGGGTAGTGCCACTCCTCCCAGTCCACTGACAAAGGCCCTCTGGCTGGCGGGCGCCTGCAGGGTCTTTTGTCTTTGAAGGGGCTATATGCCTTCTTCCCATAGCACTCAAGGGAGAGGACTGCTCTCCCCAACTGTGCCTCTGAGCTCACTAAGAACCTGGGGCTGGCTCCCCTTCCTCCCCAGGCACACATACAGGGTGGCAGGCTCAGTCTGGAGAAAAACCTGCAACCCTGGATCGAGTTAGAAACTGGTCCTTTCTCCACTTTTTCTGTTCCCCAGTTCATGGGTTTTCTCTTGTCCAAATACAATCCTACACTTCCACAGCCTCTCTTTCTCTTCCTTTTGTCTCTCCACCGAAGAGGATCCCACCCCTCCGTGCCTACACTGCCCATTTTATCTCTCCCAGTTCACAATTATGTATCTATGGACCACCAAGTTGTCCCCATGGGCCCCTGGAGATGTTTCTGTCACTCAGTAGCCCAGATTCCTGGAATTCCAAGTCTTCTGGCCTCAATACTGCTGTGTTTGAGGGACGAGCGAACTTCAGGTCCCCCTACTTCACCATGTTCAAAAACAGGAATTTTAAAATACTAAGGGTTAATGCCCAGTTTTATGTATAAGCATTATGTGACCTGAATCTTTGAAAACACTGTTAGAATTATATGGTAGGAATCCTGCCAGTAGAATTTTGGATAACTTTTTTAAAATCCTCCTCCACCAGCTTGGAGAAAAAAAAACAATATTGTACTATATTATAAGCAAAAATAAAGTTTAAAATTAAGCTAAAAATCATGGTCCACAGAAAATCATTGTGGGGGATCTTAGAAAAAGAAACAATTTGTGTGGGGAAACAAAAACTACAGAAACTAATGACGGTTTTTTTGTTTTGTTTTCCAATATTTTACTAATATGTTTTTTGAAATATGTTGGAGGTAATTATATATTTTTCTTATTGAAAATTTAAAAAATACCTGTACTTCCGCTCTTTTCAATATATGATTACAGTTCTATTCTCAAGTGTGATTAAAAACAGTTGAAAACCAGTAATCTCTGATGTTAATAATAATCCCTTTTACTCCTAAGTAATGTTTGCCTCTCATTATTTCCTTACACTGCCTTGTTAATTATCACTTCTCACAGTTTAAAAGTTTTTCCTTAGGGAAAATAAAACAAAGGGAGGAAGAATTTAGCTTGAAAGTATAATTCTTTATTTTTCTTTTTCCAAACAATGTTGACCTAATTTTATGACACCCGCTTCGCAAATTATAACAAAATCTAGTTCCTTAGTCACTGAAATATCAGACAGAAGTATACTAACGTGGCTCAGTCTATGGCATTATGGTCTTCATATATCTATATACTCAACTTATTTGATTGCATTAATTAAATTGAATTTATTAAAAATGGAGGCATGAAAAGAAATGTAATTGCCATTTTTAGAAAATATCTAAGTGTCTTTTATTTGGCGTCTATTCCTTTCTCCTTTGAATTCCGTGAATGTTCTGAGGTTCTTCTTGTTTTCTCATGCTAGACATGAAAAAAATCTCCTTCTACCTCTGAGGTTGTATAATATGACAAAATAGGACAGAATACTCTAATTGGTCTAGAATTTTTCTGGGTGCTGGTGTTAGCAAAACTTTTAAGAGTAAGATGGACAGCAAGCTTGTGCAATAATCTAAGCTCAAGTAACCTGCTTTCCATTTGATTACCCAGCAAGTATATAGCCCAAAGGGAAGATATGATTTGGTCCAGGTTGCCTTACTCAATTCTGGGGTGTGCTTCCTAGAAAAGTTTATGCTAGGTCAATTCATTGGCAATATACTTCTGTTGTGATATACCTTACTGTTTAGCTTTGCCTTTGTGACAACTGTGAGTTTGTTGCTAGATAGCTGAACTATTTTATTCCCTACATTTTCAAATATCATGATATAATATACCAAAAGGAACTATCTGGAGTATGTATATGTTAGGATTCTTCAGGTGAAAATAACAAAAAAAATCCACCATGTTGGTCTGAACCCAGTGAGACACATATCAGATTTCAGGCCTACAGAACTGTAACAGAATAAATTCATATTGTGTAAGTCATTAAACTTATGGTAACTTGCTATAATAGCCACAGAATACTAACACACTGAATGCGGACACATGGGTTGGACAAATTTAGACTGGCTGCTGAACATATCATAGCGGCAAGGGAACTGTTATTAGCTGGTCAGCTGATGCATAAGTTAAGTAACCAAACAAATTATTCTGGAGAGAAAGATGGGGTAAGAATCAATGAGCCTCCCTTTGGAGCTGGGAGAATCAACCCACATGATTCATGGCTGTTTCACAATAAACAATAAATGTGGATGGGAAGTCTAGAATATGTTCTTTAATACACTTACCTCAGAAGGGACGTGAAACTGGCAGGTTCTTTAAAAACTTTATGGTCTGTTCAGCTCAAAGGTCATTCAGAAAAGTGATTCCTTCTTTTCTTTCTAAGAGGGGTATGGATTAATTTTTCTTCCATGTCTTACAACTTCTCTTGATCAATGTATTTTTAATGTCTGAAGAGGCTGTAATTTGTCAAAGGATCTGTCTGAAATGAGGTGAATGATGTTTCATGCTTGGAGACTGCTTGCTCGATGCCTAATGGAGGAAAGAATGAGTCAGTGGAAGAAAAATAAGGCTGAGACACAACTATGACCAAGTGTTTACGGGAGTACAATGTTTTTATTACTTAGAACAATATAAGATCATAAACTCATGAAAAATATTATAGCAAGCTATTTAAATTTATAATATAATTCTTAGTTCACTGAGGTATTTCAATAATTCTTTAAATGTGTATTAACAAAGACCTATTTTCTAACTTTTAATGCTTATTTCCATTTCTGGCATACAGTAAATGCTCTATAAATATTTGCTGTCATTAATGCTATTTTATCTATATGAGTATCTGCAGTATATAAGATGACTCATTTCTTCCTGAGTCATCAGGAAGAACTCTGAGATGTGAAGAAGACTATTTCCCTCTGAAGGTAAAATTAATGTCAACCCCAAATAGGAAGTAATAGATCATTTCCTAGACATGTGGGAACAGTAAACTTGGCTAGAAACAGCATCCAATTTAATCAGTGAAGTTAACACAGAGGTATACAGAAGTAAATTCTTGCAACTTATCTACCACTGTCCAAAGGATATAGAATCAGAATCTGAGGGACATGGGTATTTCAGTCCTGAAAGGACATTTGCCCAGGCATCTTCATGGACTAGAGGAGCTAGGCTTCGGGACCTGTCGTTTTCTTTCACTACAGTTACTAATGCAAATCCTCAGGTTCTTTGATCTTAGGACACAATACCATAGAGGGTTTGAGAATATGCTTATATGGCCCCAAATATACAAATTAGTTTATACTCTTGTCATATCTGAGCCAGTGAGTTTCTCAACCCAGTCACATTGTCCTGTGTAATATTGAAAGAGTTCAAGGCTGAAAAACAGAATGTGGACTTTGGCAAATTGAACTCTATAGGGTTTCTTGGTTGATGGCATACTTCTATGAGCCTTTGGCCTTTCTAGTCAAAAAACTCTACAACTTGGTCAATAAATCTTGGAGATGCAACCCTATTGTTTCTATGGAAAAGTGTATATAATATAAATAAATAACTTTTAAAAATGTAAACCCTTTTGGAATATTTTAAAAGGCAGGAGTTGTCTACATGTATTCTATAGTTTTAGGGCTGAATGTTACGTTTCATATTCTAATTTTTATAAAACATGGTAAACTATGAATGTGGCTATGCCACTGTATTTTTCAAAATAGTTCAGTAATCATAATATCTTAGCATGGTTCTCAGTGGGGCACCAAAGTTTCTCAGAGACATTCGTAAATGTGGGAGGTAGGGATACAAAAGGAGGAGTTTTCTCTTGTCACATCTATTAGGAGAGGGTGGTATCTAGGTCCTGACAGGTCAGACATAGTCAACTTGCTGCAACATTGGGAGAGTCACACACAAGAAAGAACAACAAAAAACTGTCTTGCCCCAAACGTCAATTGTATTTCTGTTGAGACACATTTCTCCTAGTTTTTTATGATGTAAGGATTGATTGTGACTTTGTGAGGTTATGATTTAAAACAGAAAGACACTGGAGGTCTGAGTGAATTTCCTGATGCTACAGCAGGAAATAGTATTACCAGGTTGACTTTTTACTCCCATATTATTGTATATAGCAGTGGGGGTTGGGGAGGTGAATGGGTGTGGGTATAGCTGTCTTTGTATGAGTTTCTTTACTTTTCGAAAAGTTCTAACAATAAAAAACATTTCTTCTCCTTTTTCAATGGCCCAAGCCTGATGATATAGTCCTTAGGTCTATAGGAAATGAAAATCTTCTAAACTTTCTAGTTAATTTGATCAATCAAAACAGCCAAGTCAGATACCTCACCTTGGTGACAGGGAATTGCAGAGCTGGAAACAAAGTCCCAGTCCTCACTCAGCTTAGCATGGATCAGTCATTCACTTAACGCTTATAATTATTCACATAACACTTCTTTCCACTAGACGTAATCATCCAAAGGTGACAGTATAGGGGGAACCTTTGATCACCCAGGCATTTTCTCAACCAGATTACAAAGACCAGCATTATACGCACACTTTGCTGATGTAGAAATAGGTTGAGATACAAATAGGGACTGATCAAATATCAGAGCAGGGCTGACCATTCACACAAAGGCATTCATTCCAGAGACAGATGCAGCTGGGTCTCACAGGCCTGCCTGAGACAAAGACTCTTCAGCTAAAATCCTTTATGAGTGAGGTTTAAACAATCATACAATCAGTTGGCATTACAGCATCCAATCTTTTTTAACTCAGTGACCAAAGATCAGTCCCAACCAGTGAACTTTCTAATTGTTGTAAATGTCATGTAAATGCCTGGCTTGTCCTGCCCCAACATTTTCAGGAGATAAAAGTTAATACAGAAACAAAGTTCTTTGGAAGTCAGAGAAGCCTTTTAAAGAAACATTACTGAGAATTTTTAATCTCTTGCCAAAATGAAGAAAAGAAAAGTTACATTTCTGTCCAACAATCTCAAAATCAGCAAGACAAAGAAAAATAATCCAACCCCCAAAGCCAACAAAAGGCCCATTTATTATCTGACACCCTGGGTGGACTTTGAAGCCACACTTCTCCAACAATCACTGCATTATGTCCATAGAATAATGCCAACCTATTAATGTGGGGTTTGTTCAATCAATTTGGAATTCAAATCAGAGTAAATCAGGATAGAAAGCTGCCCTAACACCAAGTCACTAAAGCTAATTAAATGTAGAGACACAAAAAACAAACAAATAAAAAAAAAAAAGTCTTCATTCCAGAAGCAGGGAAGGCAAAATTAAAACTTAATAGAATTAAAAACTCTGTCCACATTAACCTAACTATATGGTACAAAAGCATATTTTCAAAATAAAAGAAAACATGACCTTCATGACTTTCAGGACTCAAATGTGACTCATGTTGTCCCTCTTGTCCTCACACTAATTCACAAAAGAACACAGTCATCTTTACAAACTGTTCTTAAATGTTTAGACTTTAAACTTGAAATGTCAATGTGATACAAACAAGCTGTAGGGAGACTTTAAATATATCTATATGCTTAAGACTTGTTTTTAAACAAAAACATATATGTTTTTAGAATGACTAAAGCACATCTCAACATAACTTCCTATTACCAAAATGCTTCATGACTTCAGTCACTGTAGTTAGGCCATCTTGGAAGCACTGGTAATTAGCGTGCATTTAATTGGTAAACAGAATTAGAACAATAAGATATTCAGGAATAAAAGTCAGTAGTGGGGGAAGAAGATAGAAGAAAAATATGATTATATCATTTTTACAAACTTTGAAATCACAAATTCTTCTAGATATTTCAAATGTTCTCTCTCTCTCTCTCCCCCCCCCCCCCCAGAGGCACTGTTCCCATAAATTTCCAAATTCTGTTTAAGGTAAACTTTCCCATTTTATCAAGTTCAAAATCATTTAATTAGGGAAAAGAAATCCTAGTCAACTTAAATTTCTAAATACATGATGAATACAAATACAAATAAGAATAAAATTATAAAAGACTATTTTTCTTAAAACTTAGGAAAATAAATTGTGATTAAATAGATAATTTTAAATGTGTATGGTTATACTTAAATTCAGCATATATAAAAAGTATGAAACAAACCAATCACATTCCTGTCCATATAGCAAGGCATTCAGTGTGGAAAGTTTCTATAGATTTCACAGAATGTACTGAATATCAGTTATTTATATCTCTTAAACATTCAAGAAAAAAATACTGAATTCAGTTTGTAGAATTGATAATAACGGGGCTAGTAGGAAGTCAAAATGTCATTTAATAGCTATATGATTGATTAAAAAGTATTATTAGTTCAAGAGAACGCTCACTTTGAGATTGATTAAGGAAAACTATTTTTTTAAATCAGTCTTTAAGTTCTGAGCCCTTGAGCCAAAAGACTTCTTATCCTCTACAAATGTATAGAATGCAATGGAAAACTGATATAGCACCAAAGTTCTAGGAATCAAAGATATCATAACTATGATAGTAAATAATAATTATCTTTACTTACACCAATACAATCTCTTCAATCGATGAATTATTACCCTATTTCAGATTGCAATATTTGGGGTGCAAGTGGGGAAACATAATTCAGCAAAATGTAATGAAAAATCAAGACTGAATATTGTGAGGCTGTTACATTCAAATATATAGGAAGTCAGTTTTCTAAGAACAAAGTTAGATGGTCTCCTATGAACCACAGAAGGGCAGTCTAACGTTGATAAAGTGAAGTTATTCTACCTACATGTAACAGGAATCCATTGTAGACGAACAGCAGTTTGCTTCACACAAATACTGGTCTCATGCTACTCTCACTTCCTTGGCTTTTTGCATGCCAGCCTTCTTCGGCCTTTCTCAGTTCCTGAACTTGCTCTGTTCTGTCTCCACAAAGAATTTTAATACTGTAGAGCAGTTCCCCCTTATCCACCAGAGATACGTTCCAAGGCTTCCAGTGGATGCTTGAAATCATAGCATATATATAGCTATATATATATAATTTTATATAAAATGTATTTTATGTGTATTTTATATATATAATATTTTATATATAATCACACATATGTAAATATATTTAGCATATATATCAATATCATAGTTTATATATATGCTGTGATTTCAAGCATCCACTGGGAACCTTGGAATATATATATATACACACCTATAATAAACACACCTATAACCTATAATACACAGCTATAATAAAGTTTAATTTGTAAATTAGACACCGTAAGAGATTAACAGCAATAATAACACAGAACAGTTATATAACGATATACTGTAATAAAAATGATGTGAAGATAGTCTCACAAGTGCATACTCGCAAAATACCTTACGGTGCTGTACTCACTCTTCTTCCCCGTATGACGGATGACGTGAGACGGTAAAATGCCTACGTGCTAAGAAGCGCGGTGAATGACGTGAGCACGCCAGATTTAGCGTTAGCCTACTATTGACCTTCTGCTGATTCGTCAGAAGGAGGATCCTTGGCTTCAGGAACGCGGTTGATGGGAGGAACCGAAACTCCAAATTCGGGAAGAAAGCAAAACTGCTTTACTCCCTCTACCTAGACCCATCCCCCTTCAATCCTCTCCTAGCACTTAGGAAACGTTCTCCGACAGAACCCCTAGGTCTGTTTCCCTTATTACATACTCTCAGAGCACTTTTCTTTCAGCATTACTCATGCTTTCAGTAAATATTTGAGGAAATAATGTTTAATACCTGTAGGTGCTGCCATGGTGTAAACTCCAAAAGGGTCTGAATTGTATCTAATTTATATATTGTTCGGTCTCTAGGATTTAGCACAATGTCTGGAAGCTAAGTGTTTAACTGAATGAATGGAGTGAATGAGCGAAGGAAAGAAATGGGCAAAATACTTAAGTAGCTTTTTATGGGGCGCCTGGGTGGCTCAGTGGGTTAAGCATCCGACTTCCACTCAGGTCATGATCTCACAGTTTGTGAGTTTGAGCCCGGCGACGGCTGTGTGCTGACAGCTCAGAGCCTGGAGCCTGCCTTAGATTCTCTGTCGGCCCATCTCTCTCTGCCTCTCCTCTACTCAGTTAACTTCTCAGAGAATTTGTTCTCTATATATAAAGAAAGAGCTGGGTAATACTGGATGAGTTTGAGATCATTTTGAGCTCTACAGTAATGTAACTCCAGTCTATTATGTAAGCCCTATTTTGGGTAATTTCAAATGAAAAAACGGACAATATAAGTAGCAAAGCAAAACCGGGATTCAATAAGTAGTCTTCAATTGCAGTCTCTAAAAGACCAGGCCAAAGAAAATATAGCAAATATTTTTCTCCTCTCAGAAAGATAGAGGGAATACACATGAAACATGATTGGGACATTGTAGAAACTTTAACATGTTTTTTCTTCCTCTTTATGAAAAAGGTTAGCCATAATTAGATATGCTGGGAACATGTTTCCTAGAAAGAGAACATAGAAAGCCAAACCAACAGAAAGTAACTGAAGAGTACTTTAAAATACAAGATGGATTCAAATCATCAGGAAGAGGCTTTAACCTGTTATCTTGGAGAATTCTTGAAGACCAGAAAAAAACCATCCATTTTTTTTTTTTTTTTTTTATTTTGAGAGGGAGAGAGAATGCATGTGTGCATGCTGGGGGGGGGCAGAGAGAGGGGGGGAAGAGAGAACCCAAGCAGACTCCACACCCCTCAGCACAGAGAGTTCAGGCCACTGAACTCATAAACCATGAGATCAAGACCTGAACTGAAATCAAGAATTAGATGCACTGACTGGGCCGCCAAGCCACCCCAAAAGCCCATCTATTTTTAAACTGAGGGGCAAGGTTTGGAGAGAAAATTTCTTGAATAGAAGTATCTTAAATGTTTCTCAGAGGAACCAAGTTCCCTGGTAAAGGTTTTCCAATTCAGGACCAGGTGTGATTATAGGGGAAAATTTGCTACCTCTGCTGCTAATTAAGACATACTATTTGAGAGCAGGATAAAGGGAGGGCAAGGCCTCTTCTGTGAACACAGGGCATTTGGAATGCCAAAGACATAAGTTTAAATAACTGCTTGTTCACTGATATAAGTTTTAGGAATATGGACTAGTCTGCAGGAATGTAAGTTTGTGTTTTGAATATATGATGGTAAAGGCATCTTCTATAGGGTCAGACCAGTTCTTAACCTACATAGTCCTAAGATGTAATATTCTGGTTGACACAAATAATGTAAGTATTGCTAAGTAACTATGAAGATGAGGAAATACAAAGTGTTTTTTTTTAAGTTCATACTGCTGCTAGTACATAATAATAATATTGATAAGATACAGTAATAGTGGCTAATATTCAATGAGTGTTCATTCTACAAAAGACTGTTCCGTATATGTATTAATTCATCTACTCAATATTATAGGTCCCTGAAAATATCAAACATGAGAGAATATTCATGTAATTATAAATTAGTCACATGTTCTTGGACATTCTAAGGAATTGTAAAAGGCTAGAATGAACAAAGGAGGAATCATCACAGTTATTTGGAACATCTAGGGCCATGTTTCTCCAAGAGAGGTCTCCAACAGAACCAGTTGGGTGCTTAGCCCACCATAGACTTAATCAGATTCAGATCCAGTGGCTCAGAATTAACTTGGAAAAAAGATAGTGTCTGATGTGACAAATAATGGAACCAAGACTTTTCATAGAATCAGGAAACTTTTTGTGTGTGAAATATTGAATCTGAAACAGAAATTCCTATATGAAAAGTCCGTAAGACTCAGAGAGGTGAAGGATTCAAATGTAATCATTGCCATACACATTGTGAAAATAGTTATTTAAAATCTCCCCACAATTAAAAGCCCCAACCAAGATAATTTTGCTCATGAGTTCTGTTGAATATTTAGGAAGAAATAATAGCAACTCTTCAGAAATTCTTTCATAAAATTAAGAGTGGAGCATTTCCCACCTCATTCTTTAGAGCCAGTATTACTCAGATAATAAAATCAGAAAAGGATATCACAAGGAAAAACATACAAACTATAGACCAATATTCCTCAAAACAGGAAAGAAGGAACAAATAAGTCACTGGTACTTAAATCCTTCTCTGGTTTTTCTTTCAGGAATCTCACCTAAGATAATAGTAATGCTCCAAATTTGAAAAGAACCAAGAAAGAAGAGGAGAGGGATAGGGAAGGGAAGTTTTATAAGGGAAAGTCCTATATAGGACATTATTGGGCATAATTTGGGAAATTTGAAAATGCACTGGATATTAGGAAATATGACTGTTTCAATGTTTTATTTCTTGACTCTGATGATGCTGAGTTCAGCAGGAGAATGTTCATGTTCTTAGGAGATACATGATGAAGTGTTTACAAGTGAAGCATCACTAATATCTGTTACTTATTTTCAAACGGTGAGAAAAAAAAAGAACAGGTGTGGAAACTGTAACTATCCAATAGAGTGTTACCTAGAACAAACACCAAAATCACTATAATAGCTTATAAGGTCCTATATCATCTGACATCCTTTTAGCTCTCTGATAATAATTTGTGATTCCAGGTGAATAATGAACACATATTCATTATTCTTTTGATTTTTATGTTGGTTCTTTTTTTTAATAAAATTGATTAGAGAAGTACAAAAACCACAGATACCACTACATACCTATCAGAATGGCTGAAATCTTTAAAAATTAAAAACTGGCCATACCAATTACTGTTGACAATATGGAGAAAGTGGGGTGGGCTCTCATACATTGCTGATTAGAGGGCAGAATGGTGTAGCAACTTTGGCAAACAGTTGGTCGTTTCTCATAGTTAAAAAATAGATTTACCATATGACCCAAAATTTCCTCTCCTGGCTATTTATCAGAGACATGAAAACTTGCATCCACATAAAAAGCTATACATCAATGTTTATAGTGACTTTATTCATAATAAACTAGAAACTGGAGACAGTGCAAATGTCCCTTAACTGGGAAAGGCCTGCACTGTGATACATCCATACAATAAAATATTACTCCACAATAAAAAGAAAGAAACTACTGATACAGCAACATGGATGCATATCCAATATATTATGCAAAGTGGAAAAAGCCAGACTCAAAAGCTCTATATTGTATAATTTCATTTATATGACAGTCTGCAAAAGGTAAATTATAAGGACAGAAAACAGATCAGCAGGTGGGTTATGGGTGAAATCAGGAGTTAGCTACAAGTCTTTGGAGATGGAGTTGGCTACAAAGACACATGCCTCCACGTGTCTTTGGGGACTTTCTAGAAGGATAGAACTATTCTATAGAACTTTCTAGGATAGAACTGTTCTATACTTTTTGGTGGTGGTTACATGATGATATGTGCTCAGGACTATATGCTAAAAGGGGTGAATTTACCTTCTATCTTAATAAAAAATTATATTAATTTTAAAACTAAATAAAAAAATGTTAAAGAGTCATGTCAGTCCTCTCTCTAAAACTATCCAATAGAGTCTTACCCAGAACAAACACCAAAATCACTGTAATAGCTTATAAGGTCCTATATCATCTGACATCCTTTTAGCTCTCTGATCTCATCTGGTACTTCTCTTCCCCTCCCTCAATCTGTTCGAGGCACACTGGCCACTGTACATTCCTGAAACCTATCAAGTATGTTTCTGCCTCAGAGCCTTTGCACCTCACCTATCCCCTCTGCTCTTCACTTGTTTACTCTAATATCACCTTTACAGTAAAGTCTCCTTCATAATCCCACCTCACACTGATACTCCTTTTCTCCATGTTACTTTTCATTATCAAACATATTATATATATTATATATTATATATATATTAATATATATATAATACTTTAAAATTTATTTTGTATAATTTATGTCTCTCTCAGCGAGAGGGGAGGGCTTCTTCTGAATTTGTTAACAGCTATGGCACGTGCACACACAGCAGTGCTTAACAAATAGTAGTACTATTGGTTGAACAAATGGGTTGAGATATAATGAAAGAGTCATTACTTCACCCATCCATGCTCTGCACTCAATTTCACTTGCACACTTTTTATAACACAATAAAATCAATCTTACTATAATTATTAAGAAAGTGGACCTTTATTCTAATTCTACTTTTATGAGAAAAAAGTAAATGATGAAAAAAAGAATTATTAAGAATACATTTGTAAAAACAAGTATCAAGATTTCCATAGAATAAACACAAATTCATCTGGATTCAGATGTAAATCACTTAGCTCTAAAATATGGAACCAGTGCTCATTTCTTCTTCCTCCTCTGTGAAGCCTTCATTCCTACCACTTTCCTACCAACCGCTAAGCTCTCAGAGTCAGTTCACTTTCAGCTTCCCACCATCCACTCTGTGCTTCATGCATGCTGCACTTGTCACACTAAATTTTATTTGCAATAGCCCCTTTCAGCAAATAAACTACTTGATGGCAAGGTTCTTAAGGCTAAGAAATGTTAGGGGTGCCTGGGTGGCTCAGTTGGTTAAGCATCTGACTTCAGCTCAGGTCATGATCTCATGGTTTGTGAATTCAAGCTCCACATCAGGCTCCACACTGGCAGTGCAGAGACTGCTAGAGAGTCACTCTCTCCCTGCCCATCTTTGCCCCCCCCACTCGTGTGTGCTCATGCTCTCTAGCTATCTATCTCTTTTTTTTTTTTAACTTTATAGTTTATTGTCAGGTTAGTTTCCAACTAGCTATCTATCTCAAAATGAATGAAAAAAAAAAACTTAAAAAAAAGGTAAATTATGTGTTCTAACTGCCTAGCCTACCACCAGGCATAAAGAATTTTAATAAAGCTTCATTGAGTTAAATGTAAATGAGTTGATTTTTGAAGTCATAGATTTGAAGTCTTCAGAATTGTGAATTATCAAAGAATTGCTAAGTTGAGTTGATTATACTAGCCAGTTATATATATATATATATATATATATATATATATATATATAATAGATATAATGGATAATCTATTCTATATAGACATACATCTAGATACATAGATATAGACACAGATATTTTGAAGAGTTTCACTGACTATCCCGTAACCACAGAGTTGATCTGGTTCAGGAGCTCAGACACCATTTGTAGAATTTTCCGATCAATCCGATTTTTAGTAGACTTAATCTTAGCTATGAATTTCTTTTCTTAAGGAAACTTTGAGGAGGGGGAAGACACGGGACAGGATCTGGATTAGAAAGAAGTACAGCAAAAAAGGTTAATAATTTTTTAAAAAGCATGCTGTAGGACTTCTTATGAGAAAGCAATGATCAAGGCCATGAGAAAACTTCCAAGCACTTCACACTTGGGATGACTTCACTGGGGCTATCAAAGTTTCTACTTTGACAGAGATAGGATTCAATAAGAAGGCACATGTTTCAACTGAAAGTCAGTGATAACAGAAAAAAAAAGAAATTTGAGTCCCAACTGCCTCCACTGGGACCCAACCTTTATAATATTTTCCCAATTGTTTTTTCACTTTCAGACTCTTCCCAATAGCCAATTTAAACTGTTTTCAAATTGATCTTCCTACCGCAGAGTTGCGATGATGTTTTTCAATGCTCAAAAACCAAGCCCCATTTCCTGAAGGACTCCATCTGAATATCTTTCAAAGCATGACCCTTTTATAATATGGTCTCAGTGCATATTTTCATCAGGATATTCCATGAAGCTTCTATGCACACATAGCATGAAAACTACACTGGACTTATTCATTTATTCCTCAGTCATATTCCACGAGTTTTCTCTCTCTTCCTTTCTTTAATCAGCTCCCTCACATTACCTTTTATCAACCTTCGGACAGACTACCCATCCAGTTATCTTATACAGCCTTTCATGATCTCTCCCAGTCTGGTGGGCTCTGTCTCTCTTTTCTGACCCATCATGAAACTTTATACCTCCCTAACAGGTCCCAGCTTAAACCATCATTGTACAAACATTTATCTTATTCCTGCCTTCTCATGCCACCCCTGCCTGGTTTTGAAAATCTGACACTAAGCTCTGGTTACTTTTATTTACTACAGGTAATAACATAGAACATTTTCTACATCATGTTCTCAATCAGTTTTTCTTTTTTTTTTTTTAAATTTATTTATTTTGAAGGAGAGACAGAGAGTGTGAGAGAGGGAGGGAGAACCTGAACAGGGGAGAAGCAGAGGGAGAGAGAGAGAGAGAGGGAGAGAGAGAGAGAATCCCAAGAAGGATCCTCACTGCCAGCACAGAGCCCATCGCAGGGCTCAATCCCATGAAATGCCAGATCACTACCTGAGATGAAACCGAGAGTCAGATGCTTAACCCACTGAGCCATCTCAGTCAGTGTTTCTTGATTTATAAGGTTGACTAAATATCATGAGAGACACTGTGAAATCACAACTGTTGATCTGCTCAGTAGCCAAAACCTAGTTTAGGTGTCCTCAAGAAATTTTCCAAAGATGTATTACAGGGATCTGTAAGAAGACAATGGTATCTTGTTTTTGTTTTTGTTTTTGTTTTTTTCATTCTCAAACCCCTGACAATACAGATAGTGGGGCGGGGGGGGGGGGGGGGGTTGGAAATCTCTTCACAGAGCGCTGGACTAGAGAAAAGGAGATATTTTGGACATTGTCATTTAGTTAATCTGAGTTTCATCTGGAAGATGAATGGTCTAGATAAGTATCTTTAATTTTTCTAACACTAAATCTTAATAATTTAAATAACATCATGCTATAATCTAGAAGAAAGAAGTCACCACTCAGTTATGCTCAATGTACAGAAATTGACAAGCTGAAAACAGAGGGTGGTTTCTGGCCAGAAACTTGGTTTCCCTTCTATGCTTTGTCTGAAAACAGAGACATTACATCCATCACTAGGTCCCTGTCTCTGCCACCTGATTTAGACATGTGACCTGCATGGCAGACAGGCATCCTACACAATTGTCGGAGCTTAAACTCCCAAGTGGAATCTAATAATTCAAATAGAGAGGATTGGTTTTTTGTTGGAAGCTTATGGAATATCAATTGAAAATAAATTTGAATATTCAAGTGTTCTAATCAAGATATATAAATATTTTATTATTCCACTACTGTACTTTCATTCTACTTTGAGAAATTAAATCACACAGATTTAACCAAGTTCATTTTTTAAATGGAGAAAAGTTAGAATTCAGAGTACTTCAAAGGTCAGTGTTCAGACAGAGGAAATCAGATGACAAGTGCATTGTGTTTTAGTCCTCAATTCTGCTCATAATTCATAATGGGAAAAACTATAGCTCTGTATGCTAGTTCAGAGGTAAATAATAATGATAAAAAAGATAACTTCCTACTCTGCTGTCTATTTATTCATATTTTATAAATACTTGGAAGTAATTTTACATCTGTATCTGAATATTAAAAATACAATTTTGTTTGAACATACAATATAGTTGTATATGAATCATGCATATAAAATAGTACTATTAGGAAAACTGCTTTATAACATAGTGATTACCTGCCTTAAAGGAAAATAGAACTTTAAAGCAATAAGGCTGATTTTAAATTGTTTGTAGAACCAGTAATTGTGCATTTAAGGCAATTAAAAGATTTATTGAATCTCGGTTAAAAGTAGATTGACAATGACATTAAAGAATAAAGTATCATTTATTTGGTGCTACTTTGTGAATGCTCCTTAACTACAAATCATCTCACGATACCATATACAATATACTGTCCATCACAACTCGAACATAAAAAAACCTAGAAAATCACATGGCTATTATCAATATACACTGATTATATTTTTAAAAGAAAGAAAGTTAGCAATTAATTAAGTTAAGGTGCAGTAACTTTTTTCAAATAAAATATTAGCACCATACCAGATAAAATGATCTAAAACTATTGGCCTCCTCATATGTCTTAAATAACTAAATATAAACATTTTTTCAAAGCACAAATATTAATTTGCAAAATCAGTTCTACAGTCGTTAATATTTCTCTCTTTTGTTGCATTTTTCCCCAGTAGGGAAAAATATGAAGTAAAAATGTTCACAGGATATGAAAATCAAACACATAAATCTAACCAAAGAAAAGGCTGTCCTTCAGCAATGAGTTCCAACAGAAGCAAAAGTGGACATTTCGCGGCGGATGGTACTGAAAGGTGAGAGTTCAAGTTCGGTGGTGTATTCGTTGTCATTGTCATCGCTGGTCACTGTTGAAGACTTCTGAATGCACTCATCACAGCAACAGCAGCAACACTCCATGAAGGCCCGACTGAAGGGTTTGCAAAGACAGAAAAGGAGGACAGGGGTGACACAGGACTTAAAGAACAAAAGGAACTGGCTGATGATGTAAAGCAGGTCCATGGTCTGCTGGGAAACCCCCGTAGCCATGTAGGCCGTAACAATGTTGCAGATATTTTCAGGAATAATGCAAAACCCATATAAAATGGTCAGAGCCACTACTGTACAGTTCATCTGGCTTTCCAGCTGAATCTGCCGCTTATTCCCTCGGGTACAGGCTTTCTCCGCTTTGCGGATTTTCCTTGCAGTCACTAAAGAGCAGGTGATGGTGAAAAGTGTGGGCAAACAAAAGTAACAGCCGAAGTACCACCAGAGTCTTGCACTGTCATAGGTAAGGGCTAGAACGTAGATGGTGTCCGGTAAGTCAGGGGACACCTTGATGACGCAGCGTTCCGCGGGAGCTCGGCCACTAAACCCCAAATCCTCCTTGCTCAGCTGGCGGAGAACAACTTCTGGAAGTGCTAACAGTAGGGCACCCACCCATATAACAGCAAGCTTAGCAGTTGTGGAAGAACAGTTCTCGATCATTTCATAGTACATCTGCACGTTGGTGGCTGCTCGGAAGCGGTCTATACACAGAGCACATAAGGTGAAGGTAGTGACTCCGAGGGAAGCAACCTGTGGGACGAACACAGAATGCATTTACGCCGGTGATCTCTGAAAGATCAAAAGACTAGGCAATAAATACAGATTGGCAAAACAGAAGGAAAAAAACCCCACAAACAGAACAATTTCCTGGAATGAGGCATGGTTAACTGGTTAACTGGGTTGGTAACGTTTGCTGAATTATTGTAAAGATGAAATTAGGTAGGAAAAAAAAAAAGAAAGAAATGTAGTGGTTCAGGGTCATGGAGTCAAAAAAATATACAGCTGGAAAGATCCATATGGATTCAGTAGTCCAATACCACATTATTGAGAAGAACACAGACACCCCAAGAATTTCAGTCACCACAAAAATGCCTGCCACCAGAAGATGTAGAAAAGGAAGGATAGTTGAGTGTATCCCATTGTCATTACTGAAAAGGGTGATCATGTTTTCCAGAGTGGGGATCAATAGCACACCTCACACACCACAAACATTCAAGAGCTTATTAGGGCGCCTGGATGGCTCAGTCAGTTACACGTCTGCCTCTTGGTTTCAGCTCAGGTCATGATCTCACAGTTTGTGAGTTCACTCCGCGCTGACAGCACAAAGCTTGCTTGAGATTCTCTCTTTCTGTCTTTCTTTCTCTCTCTCTCTCTCTCTCTCCCTGCCCCTCCTCCACTCTCTCTCTCTCTCTCAAATAAACTTAAAATGTACAAGAGTTTATTAGTTCCAACAAATGAGATGAATAGAGATCTCCCCCAATTTCTTCTAATGCAAAATAAAGTATTTTAATATTATTTTCAAATGATACACTTAAGAAAAACAAGAAAGGCTAAGTCTCCCAAAGTCAAAATCAATGAAAAAGCAAATGCCCAAAAGGTCAGTGGCCCCTCCCCCTGTACATTGCATACTTGCCCCAGGGACGTCTGCAATTGCTAATGAGAGTTTCTGGTGGATTTCAGCCAGAGGGATGGGCCCAGGTACCCAGGTACACAGAGGTAGGAAACAAAGCGAGAGCCAGTGTATGTGGGGATTAGGTCAAAGATCCAGTTATGAATCTGGAATTCCCCAAATAGGGATATCTTCATTGGTATATAGAGAAAAAAATAAAGGGAAATAGTAGAGAAACTTGTCTGCTTTACATGATTTGGATCTAGGTGAACTGGAGATTAAAAAAAAGAAGAGCACATTCTAACCAGGAGCCCAAATTTACACTGGCCTAAGGCCAGAATGAACACCATCTATGTGGCTCAGAAAAACCCAAATTACAATTTTAAATTGTCTCAGGTACCTGGTAGAAGAAAACACAAAATCTCTCTGGAAGAATGCACTTTAAAAGCAGGCCTCAGAGAAATCCACAGATAAAATTCAAAGGAACATGGATTCACGATTAAAAATAACAATATGTAGAGATAACCTGCCATTATGAACTTCTGTGCCAAAAGAAGCAAGTTACAGAATCAGGCATAAAATAAGTACATTTATCATGAAATAAGTACATGTATCAAATTTAAAAATATATGATAAAGAAATAGGAGATATAAAAAGTAACCATGAAAATATGCAAAAAGGAGCCAGATACAATGTCTAAATATACCAGCCATAGGAAAATTTCAGATCAAAGAACCCTTTGATGCTGCCCACATAGAGCACTGTATTCAGATGCACATGGCTCAGACATCTAACTAAATCAACAATCACAGGTTAACAACCAAAACTATGTACATTTTTTTTTTCACACAGATACTTTGCCAGGAATACAAATGCATGTTCCTAATGTAAACATACTATCATTCAGTAGTCTGTAAAATATTTACAAACATCATACACTCTAACAGGGTACACAGACATGTACTCAACACAAGCATATATTTATTGATATCGATTCTGTGCCAACACCCAGCTAGATATTGGGGATATAGAAAGGAATAAGAAACATTCTTTTTCCTCTGAGAGGTCATATTTAACCAAGAGGGGGAAGGTAGTTCTCACAGTCACAAGATACACACGGTCGTCATCTGGGAGTATCAAATTTATTCAACTATTTGGAGGAAATTGAAGCAATTTAATGTCTAATACATGTAGTCATTATTTATATATTTAAATAAAGACAGTGAAGGTAGAAGGTAAAATGTTCATGATGTTTAAGATGAAACAGGAGATAAAAACTCCCTTGGGTGGGAAGGATGTTTTGGGATGTACCCTGGACACTGAGTATGTGCATGCACTCTCTTCTGTCTGCTAGTGGGAATATTTAAGAAGCACAGCTACAGGTCATGCCTTGGCAAAGGGGCAAGGGGAAAAATAATATATATTCACATATATATATACTTATATATGTGTATATATATAATGTTAATGTCTAAATTTTTAGAACTCAAAGGATCATGTTGAAAAAAGGAAAACCATTTGTCATAAAAATTTGGACATTCAACACATTGGTTGTTTATCTGCTACATTCAAGCTGTCACTCTCCCCAGTAACGATGGCAACTCGCCTTGCAGATTCTATGAAAGTTCCAATGTCAAATGTTTTCCCCTTTTTTACACACAACACATTAGTCAAATTCTACTAGTTCTACTACAGAAAATAAGGACATGGCACCCATGCTCTGACTATTCTAATAACTCTTAGTGGAGACAGTCTGAAAAATGAGATATAATGAGGGCTTAAGTGTATGAAAAGCAAAACTGAAGAAAAAGTATAATTCACAATCCAGATCAGGGCAGATCAAGACTACACGGTTGAGCTTATAAGCACAATTCTTGTTGTACAAAATCTTCAGAAAGTTTTCCATACATACCAGTACAAGGAATATCAGTCTGATACGACTGCCATAAAAAATCATCTCTATGTACACCTGTTTAAAATTAACCTTCAAATTAATGAATTATTCACCTTGATGGTAAATTTATCTTTCGTCTATGCCAGAGATCCAAAATAATTCTAAAATTGAGGCCCCCACTGTGCAACTATCTTAAGATAAGATTATTTTTATTTGATGTCAGTAACTGCCACACTTTGAATGGAAACCTGAGGACTTAATCTTTTCTAAAGGTCTGTATCAAACAGTATTATTTAGAAATTGCAGTATTTTATTTCATGGATTTTTGAAACATTACATTTACATATTAGTTTTTCAAATATTTTGATTCATTTCTCTAGAATGTAAAGCACAACAAAAAAAGATTCTCCAGCTATCAAAGGCATGCAAATCCTGAGCAAGGCTTTCTGTGCCACCTTCACTAACGCAAATCTTTGTGCGTGTCACCCATGTACCTTGAGTCAGTCCACAAAAAAAGCTTGCAGGTTAATGCTGTGCATTCTTTTAAAATTATGAAGAGTGTTTCTATTAAAACGAAAGCTTGGTAAGACAAAAACACAAGAGAATCTGATGACAGGCAATCTCCCAGAGTCTTGGAACATCTATTTTCTTGGTGGTTTTCTAACATTCTTTACAAGAACACATAACACTCAAGAGATAGCATCTTCTCCCCAGATTCATCTCCTTAAATTTAAACATAGACATTTAAGATCTGAACCAATTATCACAAGAGTTAGCATTTGCATACCTAACTCCCAGTCTGTTGCAAAGCATTTCAGGAGAGGTAATAACCAATGAACGTGGATGGACATGTATTAAGAAGGGTGTGTTAGATTGCCTCTCCTTAGATATTTATGAACTGTGCTACATATTCACTTTTAATTAGAAGATATTCACTTGCTAGAAAAACAAAGATGTTTTTTATGTTCTGTTTATTTTATTGCACATGATAACAAAAGCCAGAGCAAATTTTAAGGAAAATTTGCATGTGCTCCTACTTCTGCTCAGGAATTCTGTGGGTTTTTTTTTTTTTTTTAAGTTTATTTGTATGTGAAAGCAGGGGAGGGGCAGAGAGAGAGGGAGAGAGAGAATCCCAACCAGGCTCCATGCTATGAGCCTGAGCCCATTTTGGGGCTCAATCCCACCAATCTTGAGATCATGACCTGAGTGGAAACCAAGAGTCTGGTGCTTAGCCGACTGAGCCACCCAGGTGCCCCTCTATATTGTATTTTATTTGCAGATGCTTAGTTCTTCAGCCATATTCTCAAAAGCTTTAGGGCCGAGCAACAAATATGTTTAAAAGAACATATTTGATCTGTAGTCCTTTTGACCCGAATCACAGTTTGAGGGAAGCTTCCCAGGTTTCATACACAAATTTCAGGAGCCTCCTGCACCCAGTTTCTTGTTGTCAAATTGTACTTCTCTCTGATACTGTTTTCTTTAATTAGGATCTAGCTGAAGCAGGAAAGTCACAAGAGCTGGGGTCTCTGAGGAAAACGCTGCCCCAAATGCAGATAGTGCCTACTACATAGTTGCCAACAGCAACTGCAGCCCAAAGGCCGGTCCTAGATGTCTCCTCCCTCTTACTGCCACTGTCTGCAGGGCTATCACTTCAGATATTTTTCTGTAAATTCACTTATGCACTTGATTTTATGAAGTGAAAGAGCAAGAAAGGTACAAAGCCCCTGCTCAGTACTTTCCCAAATTATTTTTTTATAAACTTTTTAAATAATTTATTTATTTTTGAGACAGAGTATGAGTGGGGGAGGGGCAGAGAGAGAGGGAGACACCGAATTCGAAACAAGCTCTGAGCTGTCAGCACAGAACCCGATGCGGGGCTCGAACCCACGAATTGTGAGATCATGACCTGAGCAGAAGTCGGCAGCTTAACTGACTGAGCCACCCAGGTGCCCCCCCAAATTATTTATAGAAGGCTTTAAACATGTGTAAAGAATCAACTTCATAAATTAATTGATAAAAAGCATCTGGATCATGGGTGGTGGGCTAATATCTGCTATCTCAGATATGAAATCTATCCATGCAATTAAAAATGCAAAATGTTGGTGTAACATGAAAAGATTTCTATCACAATTTTCAAATATATTTGTTTACTTACAGCTTATTAGAAATTCTACTGAGATGAATAGTGCAGTTATATGCAATTATAGAACTGTATCATAAATGCTGGATCTTCTGCATTTAATGACCATATCTGATTGCTAAAATTCAATGTCACCAAGAAATATGCTCTTGGGAGTAAAGCTGGTAAGGGGTAGTTTTTTGAAGCAACATCCTGAGAGATGGAATGAGTAAGATGCAATCTCCTATTAATTAAGCTGCAATGAGGGAAATAATTAACATCAACAAAAGCAGAACTGTAAACACTTCTAATAGACAAGACTATTAATTTTGAGAATGAAGATCAGAGAGAAGCTGGAAGCAGACATTTTTAACTATTTGGGAAAATGAGATATTGAGCATTTTGAGGGTGTTGGCATCAAAATACACAAACAAGAGAATCAAAATGAATGATTCTAAAATCTTTCTTTCAAACAGCAAAGCTGTGCCCTTCCCCATACCCCAGAGGAAAAACAATAAAACTCCTTCAGTGCCTACCCAGTCCACATCCAGAGTGGGGAGGCTTCTGGAAGCTGCAGCCACCTGCAGCATTGCTTCGAGGCACTGGACAGGCACAAAGTTGGGACCTGAGTATTCGTGTGGGAAAGCCACAGCTCTGGCTCCAAAATGTCCTTCCCACTGTTCAAGTTCAAATTCAATACAAAAATATCAGGCCATGAGAAAACCTAGGCCGTCATAGTCACTTTTCCCATTCCCTCAAAATGATAGGAAGAAAGTACACATGGATGCTTTATGAAAAAATGGTAACGATCTTTGTAGGAAGATCCTTAACTATTGTCTTATCCATTGCTCCATTTCTCCAAAGCGTATTGCAGACAGACAAATAAGAAATCATTTTGAGGGGTGCCTGGGTGGCTCAGTCAGTTAAGCAACTGACTTTGGCTCAGATCATGATCTCACGGTCCGTGGGTTTGAGCCCCGTGTTGGGCTCTGTGCTGACAGCTCAGAGCCTGGAGCCTGCTTCAGATTCTGTCTCCTTCTCTCTCTGCCCTCCCCTGCTCGTGCTTTGTCTCTCTGTGTCTCTCAAAAATAAATAAGCATAAAAAATTAAAAAAAAAGAAATCATTTTGATTGAGAGTAAGCTATGAAGGTACAATTCTTACCAAATAAATAGTATCTTTTGCTAAACTTTCTGATATAAATCAGGGATGACAATGATGGGAGGATGGAAAGACCAATGTACTCCCAAAGCAAAATGCCTTTCATATGAAATTAAGTCTGTATGCTTCAGTACAGTGAATACGCTGATTTTTAGAAAATAGGGAAATTTCTAACCAAAGTCATGACAACTGTACTCTAGCCTAACTTATATTTTACCTCAAAAAGATGTTTAAGTAGATCTATTTCTGTGCACTCCTTTGTATACAAGTAAGTCACGAAACAAGGGCATTATTGTTAAGAAAACCCATTCATTTGGACCATGAATGATAATCTATTATAAGTCTGTGGTTACAGGCCTAACAATCAGTCAGGAAAAAAGCAGGAGGAGCCCAGGGTAGAGTTTCCTTTGAAACTCTAAATGACTTGAGCTTGTATGCCTTTGGCTTCCTCTTGCATTTTCCATAATCCTTATGCTTACAGCACTTCAGGGCAACTTGTCCAGGAAAGAGACACTTCTTTGAACACCAGTCAGACTAGCATGTTTATCAGAGACTCTGCTGTGAATAAGATGGCCTTTATCAAGGCGTCTTCATTTCAGAAAGCATGCAAGTCATGATACTATGGTAGTAACACACTTCCATTAGTGTTTCCAACGCAAAACACAGCAAGTAGGAGAGATTTGACGCACCCCTTCCAGGCATGCATGGATCTCTAAAACAAAATAAAGCTATTTATAGCCACTCTTCCACAGTCAAAGAGAAGGCTTCTTACCTTTATCAAAATCACTGAGATTTAATCTGATACACCTACATATTATAA
The DNA here is from genome assembly GCA_028646485.1 of Cryptoprocta ferox. Classification (NCBI taxonomy): domain Eukaryota; kingdom Metazoa; phylum Chordata; class Mammalia; order Carnivora; family Eupleridae; genus Cryptoprocta; species Cryptoprocta ferox. The sequence continues at coordinate 75,121,107 of CM053559.1, forward strand.
ACATCCATTTATTTCAATTATACTCAATATATTTCATGTATACTTGATTCTCAAAGTCATGGAAAAACAAACTATTTTGACGATATTGGCAATCACTATTGTCTCATCCTCCACCTCCCTCCCTTTTGCTTAGGCTTGGTAATATCCTCTTACTTATTTTAAATACAATTGAGACTATTTAAAAGCTAACATACCACCCCCAAACTTGTGTTGATTTTATAAATCTTTCTTTACCTTTATAGTCCCACTTTGACAGAAGGTTTCTTACCAATTGTAACTTCTGACTTCTGTAGCACAGTACATTTCTGTGTACTATATATACATGATGTGTGTGTATATATATATACAGTCCTACAACTTGTCTAAAATATTGTAATTTCATTATAAATGTGTCGATGCTCATTAGTATAAAAAATAATAATGAAGCAAGACTAACATCATTTATCTTAGGAGGGAAACAATCTATTGAAATCAACAGATGTTAAGGAATTTATACATTCCATGTTTATTCTCAATAATTAGAAATTCATTTCAAAATGTAGCATTTATCCCAAGCCCATAGATCTTGGTATTATTGTAATGTTTCTAATCAATCTTAAAGTGACCCGGAATTTTTGTTGTTCACCTAAAAGTGCTGATGAGTTTCCAAGGAACAATAATACATTTTCACCAATTTTCCTTTGTCCTTGATAACATTATTTTGCATAACAGAAACCTAAACTATAAACACATTCCTCTTCCATTTGTGGTTGGGTAATTATGATTTGAATGACACCAAGAAACCAGAATATTGAAGACAAAATTTCTCTGCTCTTAACCAAAACTCCACCCTTAGTAGTCTGTTAAGGAAGTACTCTTTCTTCATTCAATCCTCCTATAAAAGGCATGTATCTCTACATCTCTCATCTTGCTATGAATGAGTTAACAGATCTTTTCCTATACATGAGACAGTTGAACCAAGGAGAAGACAGTGAAGGTAGGCAAAAAGGCACTTAGGGTGAGGAGTAATGAGCAGGAAGTAAAAAAATGGGAGCCTTGAGCACAGTCATAGACCTAATGAAAATGACTCATTCCAATCCTGGATCAAATCAGTGACCTTGGCCTTGTTAATGCTATGAACCATTCAAGTGTGCTGACAAATATCATTGAAAACTATCATAAATTCACAAACTGAAAGTATTCATCTCAGGAATAAGCTTGGCACTGTGATTATATCCTGTGTTTTATAGAAGTTTTATGGAAAGTATGTATACCTACTTTTCAAATAGACCCCTCATCTGAAGTTGCAGCAACCCCATTCTCCACTCTACCTTGAAATTTTAGATAAGATCATCTCCTCTGGCACAAAGAATACCATTCTAATTAGGATACTTAAGAGTTAGTCTTGACAACAAGGTTGGGTTACTTATTGGACTTTGGTAGGTCAATTCTTGGGAAGTTAAAGGAAAGGAAGATCCCAAGAGTTTGGGAGCAGAAGTGCAATGCCAGACACAAATCTCACTGCATAGTAGCCTACCAGTCCTTCTCCACACACAGTCCATACCCCAGACACAGATCCCTCTGCTTCCAATATGACACAGTTAAATCTAGTTGCAGCATATGGAAAGAGCTTCTAAAGGTGGAAACAGGGGCACCTGGGTGGCTCAGTCAGTTGAGCGTCCGGCTTCGGCTCAGGTCATGATCTCACGGTTTGTGGGTTCGAGCCCCGCGTCGGGCTCTGTGCTGACAGCTAGCTCAGAGGCTGGAGCCTGCTTCAGATTCTGTGTCTCCCTCTCTCTCTGACCCTCCCTTGTTCATGCTGTCTTTCTCTCTCTCTCAAAAATAAATAAAACATTAAAAAATTAAAATAAATAAATAAGTAAATAAATAAATAAAGATGGAAACACTCTATCAAGGTCCATGCAGTGGAAGGGTGAAAGGCATGGTAGATACACCTTCTCCTACTCAGCCTAGGAATCATAAACTCAGATCTATTTTGCTTTTGCAGGTATATATGCTTCCTTTTTTCTGTTGAAGGATGCTTTGATGACACAACTAGATACCTTGGTACCCCATGGGAATGCAGGATAAGTCCTCACTCAGAATCTTTCTTGCTTCAAAGATTAATCCAACTCTTGAGAAACCCATTCTTTCTGCTACTCTGTCTATAATAGGGTCTAAAGCATCTCCCTTGTCAGGCTTTCTTCCTAGTTCTCTAAGGTCAAATTAAATAAGAGGTACATTTTTGAGATTTTTCAGAAGAAAAGGACTCAATTCAGTGTACTATTATTACACTGTTAAAGAAATCATTCATTTAAGTAAAATTTTTAAATTTGATTTACTTAATTCCTCATGGCTAATAAGTTCTCATAATTCCAAAGCAGAGATGGTTATCTCAGGTATTCTAAATAGTAATTTAATGTTTAGAATAATTCTCTGTTCTAAGCGAAATTTCTAGGGCTGTCCTATCTGCCCAATTATCTTGTCAGTCATTCTTATGTCTTCCTATCCCATGAAAGATCGAGAAAACAAGAAGGCAAGAATTAAGAGATTTTCATATCTGTATCTTTTCATCATGGATCTAGGCTATATAGAATTTATGCAGGTTAATAAGAATATGATTGAAAAATAATTAGAGGGAGCACAGTTTTCACTTGTATTTCTCCATCTTCGGTCCTAACTAAATATAACTGTGAGTGGACTCATTCCAGGACCCATCCCTGACCTTCCATAATACCCTGTTTAAACCTCTGTTATAGGGACATGTGGGAGGCATTGTCTGTTGAGCATCAGACTCTTGATTTCAGCTCAGGTCATGATCTCGGGGTTCATGAGTTCAAGCCCCATATCAGGCTCTGTGCTGACAGAGGCCCCCCCCCACCTTCCCTTCCCCACTTGTGTGTATGTGTACACTCTCTCTCAAAAATAAACATAATTTTTAAAAATAAACTTTTTACAGCACTCATTACACTGTAGAACATTACTTCTCTATAACTTTATTTTTTAAAGTTTATTCTTATTTTTTTTGAGAGTGTGTGTGTGTGTGTGTGTGTGTGAACAGGGAAGGGGTAGACAGAGAGAGAGAGAGAGAGAGAGAGAGAGAATTCCAAGCAGGCTTCGCTGTCAGCACAGAGCCTGACTCGGGGCTCGATCTCAAGAACCGTGAGATCATGACCTGAATGGAGATCAAGAGCTGGACACCTTACCAACTGAGCCACTCAGGTGCTTCACTTCTCTAGAACTTTAAAAGCAGTAATGCATCTATGTTATTCAACTCTGGAAACTTTGCCCCTTTTTCTCCCATGCTTTCTACTCCCATCCCCACCTAACACAGTACCCAACATAGTAGAAAAGACCGATAAATGGTGAATGAACAGATAGTAAATAAATGAATGAATGATGACATATATAGAAAAGGATTATAGAAGATAATGAATTATTCAAATTGTTCTTAATCAGTTATTGGGTGCTGCTGTTTTATATATAATCCTTCCAAATTGAATATCAATGATTATCTCAAGAAGGAGAGTAAAGAAAAATCCGTATTTCTGTGTGTCTTCACTGACAAGCTTTAGAAAAGGACAGCCTTCTCAGTATAATCAATAGTTAAGGAAATTATTTAAATTTCACACTTGAATACCATAAAACATTTACTGCTTATGTAGAACCTAAATTCAGTAAACTTTTCCATACACTATTTATAAATGGCATTATAAATAAGAGCTCATTCTATAACTTTTTAAGTCTTGTCTGTGAAAGTTATCAACTAAATATTTTTACTTGCATGGAAATGTAGAAAATGATTATAAAAAATTAATGGGAAGTCATAAAATATTTGTTAAGCACCATTCTCATACAGTGAGTTTATTTTCCCTGAGAATATTGTTAGTAACTTTCAAATTGCTCATAAAACTGTATGTTTCCACTTACAAGTCCATCAGAATACCTAATGGCTAATCCACAACTCAAGCAAATTTACCATCTGCCATGATAAGTGTGCTATTACTTGAATGTGGGGTTCTAGGGTAATCTGTGTGGAATTGCGTACCTGTATGGTAAATCATCTTCAGCTTCCAGTATCCTTCCATTCTTACCTATCAGTGCTAACTACAGTCTAAGGCAATTAAAGAGCCATGTGTTTCACTCAGTTTAAAACCAGTATTTCTAAAGCCATTGGAGAATTTGGCTCTTTTCATCACAAAAGATTGTAGCTCTTTTGCAAATCATACCTGGTCCAGGGGTCCTGGTGAGATGCATTCCCTTTATCCATCCTCTACCCTCACACAGGAATCTTATATCCCAGTAAAATAAAAATACAGTTTGATCTGGGATTATATAACAACTATTTGAAGCCTTCTTCCCTATCACACATCATGAAGGTGTGAGTTCTTTAAACTAAGGGGGAGCCTATATTATTCAAAACTTCCAATTAATGTCCCAACAGATATAAGTATTTGGCAGTGGATCTGAATCAGATGATACACTGACTCTGGTTGGCTTCTATCAAGTAATGAGCAATGATCTGTTCCAGTTGCCATATTCAGTGCCTGAATTATTTGGCTTTAATAATTTGTTAGATCCTTAAAGGAATAGTATGGTAGAAAACTCCTATATCATTCTCTTATTACGGTCCATACCCAGACCTCCGTATCCATCTTTCTCTCTCTCCCTCCCTTTTTTGCCTCCCTCTCCATCACCCCTCTCTTTCCACATACAACTATCATTTTAAGTACAGTTTTGTTTATTTTTTCTATGGTGACTATCTGATAAACCAGTTTAAAATGATGTGTCTATTTGGATGACGACCATCCACTCAGATTCTCTTCTCTCCTATCCCCTTTTCCTACCATTCCATTTGCCCTTGGTCCTTACAGGATTTATCACTAGGCCCCAAAGACATCAGAATCCTGGAATAGAAAGAGAGAATTTATCAAGTACAACATTTCCCAGTATATTCCCACTCATAGCAACATTAAATATGATAAAACTACTTTCTAGCAACAGACCCTGGAAGCTGGCTACTCTCGTCAAGCCTTATGCCAACAAAGTGAAATAAAAACAAGAGTTGAATGTAAATTGCAAAGATATGTAATTTCTGCTGAAGAAACAACTCCTATTTTTCTACAAAAGCCCAACTTTCCCCAAAATTCCACTGTCTCCTTAAGATTATGCTAATACTGAAGTTTTAGGGGAAAAAAAAGAACTATGGTAGAAGAGGAAAAGAAGGTAAAAGAGAATGGAGAGAGAAAATTTGTGAATACAAATTAACTGTGGTATATCTATGTGGAAAAAAGTATGGAGATTTCTCAAATATTTAAAAATAGAATTACCATATGATCTAGCAATCCTGCTTTTGGGTATTTATCTGAAGAACATGAAAATACTAACTTGAAAAGATATATGTACCCCTATGTTCATTGCAGCATGATTTACATTAGCCAATATATGGAAACAACCTAAGTGTGCATTGATGAATGAATGATAAAGAAAATGTGGTATGTGTATGTATGTGTATATATTTACAATAGAATATTACTCTGCCACAAAAAAGAATGAAATCTTGCCATTTGCAACAACATGGACGGACCTCAAGGGCATTATGCTAAATGAAACAAATCAGGAGAGACAAAGACCATATGATCTCAGTTATATATGGAATATAAAGAATGAAAAAACCCAAAACACACAAAAATCACAAGCTCATAGAAACAGAGAAGAGACTGGCGTCTGCTAGAGGCTGGAGTTTCTGAGGATGGTTGAAGGGTGTCAAAAGATACAAGCTTCCAGTTATAAAATAAGTCATGGGGATGTAATGTACAACATGGTGACTATAGGTAATAGTACTACATTACATATTTGTTTTATTTTAATTTTTTAATGTTTATTTATCATCTAGAGATAGAGAGAGACAGAGCACAATCATGAGAAGGGCAGAGAGAGAGGGAGACAGAATCCGAAGCAGGCTCCAGGCTCTGGGCTGTCAGCACAGAGCCCGACGTGGGGCTTGAACTCATGAACCACGAGATCATGACCTGAGCCAAAGTCGGATGCTCAACCAACTAAGGCACCCAGGCTCCACACTACATTACATATTTGAAAGTTGCTAAGAAGATAAAAAAATAGATCTTAAAATTTTCATAAGATGAAAGAATGTCTTAGCTATGTAAGCTGACAGATACTAACTAGAGTTATTGTGGTGATCATGTCACTATTACACAGATATTGAATCATTATGTTGTACACCTGAAACTAATATCATGTTATATGTCAATTATACCTCAATAAAAAATAAAAATTAATTGTGGATAAAATTTTAAGCTAAGAAATATTAAAAATAAAAACACTGGATAAGGCAAAAACAGATTACTATCTAAAAGGTAAATCATACATTATAAATCAATAATAAGGTGTACGGGGGAAGTTAAATAAAGGAAATATAAGAAAGTAAAAAGTGAAGAGAAGGCAAAATATAAATAAGAGGAGATAAAATTCAAATAATTTTTAGAAGTCATGTGGTCAAGAAGAAAAAAATTTCATGGGGGGAAGATTTTTGAGAAAGTTTAAACAAATGTAATTATTTATAATGTCTTCTACCAAACTAAAACACTCTGATTTTGAGAACATAAAATGTTCTATATATATATAACTTGATTTGATCAGTAAATATATAACTATATAACTTGATTTGATCAGTAAAATAATCATGTTTGACAAAAGTGCAATTATCTCAGATTATTGCAAGTTTTTAAAAAATTGCTACCAACAAAATTTTTTTTAAAAAGTATTTAAAAATACATTTAAAATGTATTGTTTTGGGGTTTTTTTTAAGGTTTTATTTTTAAGTAATCTCTACATCCAACGTGGGCTCAAACTCACAACCCCAAGATCAAGAGTTGTATGCTCTATGAATGAGCCAGCCAGGCACCCCTGGAACTGTTAATTTAAGATAAACAAGATGAAACCTAAGAATATAAAAAACCATAAATTTCATCATATAGCAAATGATGTTAACTGGGCTTATTTTTTCTCTCCCTGCTGAATATAAAAATCTTCTTTAAAAGACGCCAAGCAGCAGACATAAAAAGAAAACACTCCCTGGACATTCTTGCCTCCTCAATGTTTGTCTAATAAACAAACTTGAGACAAAATGTCTGGCTGCCACGGACTAGGTATATATGCTTAAGATGATCATTTCTCCTCTCTGGGTCTCATGTTTCATCTTTAAAACCAGAGGGTTGGATCAGACTGCCACCTGGTTCTAATTTAACATGATCATTAAAAAGCCACTGTAGTGTGGGCTATGGTTCCTCCACTCAGACGGCCTCCCCACAAAATTCTTCAGGTATGAAGTGCTGACCCCAACCTCTGGGACTAGTGGTGACTGGTAGCTCTTAGCTGCATCCCTCTCTAGGAATCGCCCTTCAGAGAGAGCCACCCAGCTCAAGGTTATGCCCCCTTCCTCGGAGCAAGTTGCATCCAGTGACTGGTCCCTTAGGGGACATATAGTCTGGGCTTTCTTGCCTCAATTCAGGACACCGTACAAGGCCTTCTGGCCCTGGAGCTCCCTGTGGTATCAGCTGAGGTCTCTGTGGGATTTGTTCAACTTGCCCCCTGCCCAACCTGCTTCCTTCGTTCCCTACGAGGTACTGAACCTAAGCACACACCCCAGTAAACTTCCTGCAAAGCAAATCTCCACATTTGGGTCTGTTTTTTCAGGGATGTGAAATGGAACAGGCACTAAGCCTCTCACTTCTTGGAGGCAGAACTGTTTTATTTTGAGTTTTGGACTGTATTTCTTGTTCTCATAATCAGGAATTAAGGGGCTGATATTACTATCTAAGAATTATTTTCATAAAACATAATGACAGATTATAAAATTATTTCAGAAGAATAGGATTAGATTGGAATGTAGAAACACTACATCTTAAGATATTCATTACTTTAACAGTTAAAAATGTATATTATAGTCTAATTTTTAGAGAAAAAATGAGTAAATTTTTTTCCAAACTTTGTTTCTCTAGGGAAAATAAAACCTAGTACTAATAACTTAAAAAAATAGGGCTGTAAAGAAGAGGAAAAAATACAGAGCAAAAAAACCCAGTAGTTGTTTTAATAATAAAAGAGGTAAAAAATAAACTTAAGAAGCAGAGAATTAAAAAATGAAACACAAATGAAAATACACATTTTTAAAGAATCCTCAGAGTTAGAGAGAAAAACAATTAAAAGACATACATAATACCATCACTCAAAACCCATACGTCTCATTAAACTAACCTAAGTTTTCATATCCTTTTCTGAATTTGGATGGGATTCCTTTCTTTTAAAGTTTTTTTTTCCCAAGAACTTAGGTAATTTTTTTCTCCAGTTTTCTTTCTGTCTTCTTATATTGTTTTTCCCTCTAATATATAAAGGTTTCATCATGCCCAGTACATTTTAGACAAGCCAATACACTTCTCTTGTGTGTGTGTGTGAGGGGAGGGGGGGCGGGTAACTCTCCTGGTCACTTTATAGTTTACTTTTGTCTCATTCTTGCATGATTTCTTCTGCATTATTCAGGCAAACAATCAGAGAAATCTTAAATCTTGACCTTGAAGCTGCAATTGATAGGGACATTTCTCTTACATGAATTCAATTACCTCTTCTGCAATTCAAAAATGAACTACCAAATAAATTAGATATTTCAGAGCTACTTGGAGCCTGGCAACAAGAGAAACCCTAGGTCTTGGTGAATAGCAACAGCTGATTTAGCCAGCATGGAATGATTCTGCATCTGATCCCTGCCAGGATAACAGAGGGTCTTATTTACTGTCTCTTCCCTTACTTCTTCTAAGTAGGTACTGTTTTCTGTTGACTTATCCCCTAGCTTTAGGCCCTAATACAATGTTGAACATAGTGTCACTGGCCCTGGTGCCAGACAGGATCAGGGGCTCTGGAATATTTACAGTTTCCCTTCTTCTGCTTCCATAAATGAAATGGCCAGTCTGAATGGAGGAAATCAAGGGCCAGCTGGCTAAAAACACAACTGGCAACAAAGCACTTGGGCTCCTTCCAGGAGCTGGTGTTTAAAGAGAGGCCATTTAAAGAGCAAATTCCAACTACCATAATAACATTTCAGGACACTAGCTGTAAGATGAAACAGTAAAATTTTACTCAGAAATATTTTTGTTTCCAAAGTTTGGAACGTATTATATGCCCTCTTCTTCTTAAGAAATTTTCTAGTCTTAGTGAATCCCTTAAAATAGCCAATCAATACCCTAACAAATGACAAATATATATTATATACCTTTGAGAATTTATATATGTATATATAAATTCTATGCCATGATGGCCAACGTATTATTCTTGCTTAAGTTCATTCAAACAAAATAAATAAAATTGTTGAGAAATGGAGAAGGAAAAGGGGAGAAATCAAAAATGACATGAGAATTTAGATGGGATAGCATGGCAGACAGCCAAAGACACTTAAACTAATTTTGGGAAGTTATTAATATATCATGAAGCCAATCGACAAAAGCAGATTTCCTTTTGCTTTGTTAAATAAAATAGTATTTCAATTTATATATTTAAGAAAAAATTCAATAATCTTCTTGGGGAGAAATCATGTTGGAGCCCTACTGGATAAACAATACATGTTTTTTCATTGTTGCTGAGTTCTGGTAATGACAACCATAGATTGGCCACTTATTAACCCTAGAATCTCTGATAGGCGCCAAATAAAAAATATACATATAAATGTCATATGCAGAGAGATAAATTTAAAACCTAAAAAATTCTATACATTATGAGATCACAATTAATTATTTCATAATCCAGAGCAATGAGTTTGAAGGTGAATGAACAAAGCTGCCTCTTTCTCTCTCTCTCTCTCTCTCTCTCTCTCTCTCTCTCTCTCTCCCCCTTCCTCCCTCCTTTCCTTTAAATGATTGGCAAGAGAAATGGAGGAAGGTACCCAGAAAAAAAAGTGAATGGGGTTCAGCAGCCAGGTAGGTGCATGGAGCAGCAGTTCTGATGCTATAAATCCCAGAAATGGGTAAAGCCAGTAGCTTGAGATCCCCTGGAAGGCATTACCTCGATATAGGGCACAATCTTGCAAGAGAAGTCCTCCAGCAGCCACTTCTTCGTCAGCTCGTGAAAGATGACAAGCGGAAGGCAGAAGAAGATGATGAGAAAGTCCCAGAAGGCCAGGTTGGCCAAGAGGGAATTGGAGATGCTCCGCATGTAGTAGTTGTGACACACGATGCACATCACCGCCAGGTTGCCAATGATGCCAGTCCCAAAGATTACCACAGACAAACACATGACCGCATAGGCGCCATAGGACTCCTGGGTCAGCGGGTAGAAGGGGTTCTTTATTCTCAAGCGTCGGTTTGTGCTGTTCCCCCGGCGGGGACCCCCGAGTTCGTGGATCCCTTCGCCTGAGGACCCATTCTGGGCCAGCGCCCTTCCAGGGGGTGCAATTGTCCGCCCTTCGAGCCCAGACAGTCCATTGACCGTCTTGGGTGGGGTGTCGTGGTGGGAACCCTGGAGTTTCCCGCCTCTCCTTGGCCAGTAGTAAAGGTCGCTGGCTCCAGGGTCCATCCTCACACTCTGCTCCTGGCTGTGCCCAGAAATGCCAGAGCCTCTAGGACCCTTCTCTTTCCCCTCTGAGATCTGAAGAAAGAGTTGAAGAGCCGGGGGGCTCCCTCTCCCCAAAGTTTCAGGGGGCTCCTGACCCCGGGCACCTTTCCACCTCCAGGCTCCAGGCGGCCTGGCTGGAGGTCCCGAGGGTTCTGCGGTCAACGCCTCCGCCCCTCTGCCGGCACCTGGGTCACTGCCCGGAGCTGCCCTTAGGTCCCTAAAGGGCGCCGCGCGCACAGCTGCCCCCTGCTCCTCCTCCCTGAGCGCATGGGTTAGCAGGTCTTCTGCAGAATTTCCCAGTCCCCAAGAGTCCCTGTTGCGACGGTGGCTCAGGGCAGGTGAGCAGTTTTCCCCCAGGCAAGTTTCATTTCTTGGCGAAGAAGCGGACCCGAGGGCAGAAGAGGCAGAAACCTTGAGCAGTAGCAGAAGCAGCAGCCGCAAGGTGCGGGCGAGGGGCGAGCCCGGGGCCCGCATGGCTCGGTGAGGGCGCACGCGGCGGCCGCGGCTCCCGGTTAGGACCGACACCTGCTGCCTAAGTTGCTGCCGAGAGTTAGACACATGTCACATACTCACCCCCGCCCCGGCAGTGGGGGACGGGAGATTACGGGGAGGTTGGGGGATGGGTCTTGGGTCACAAACCCTCCCCCTCTACAATCCTTCCTCCTTTGGCTTCCCGTGCATCTCTCAGCCAAATTCACCCCGTGTGCTGCGTATCTCTCCCAAGGTTCAGAGAGGGAATCGCTGCTCCCGGCGGCTGACCTTGAAAAGTTGTAATCAACACCTGACTGTCGATTAATGTTGCGACTGGGAGTAGCCCGGACCAAGCCCCACGTTCCTCCCTGCCTTTGGGTGGTTGCCTTCTTGGTAACAGTTGCTCTGCCTATTTACATCCTTTCGATATCGCTTTAGCCAGTTGGTAACAGTTGTCCTGTCTTTTTACATCCTTTCGATACCGCTTTATCCAGTTGTAAGCCGAGGTCGTTAAAGGGGTAGAAAAACAAGTTCCCCTTCTGCAGATGACTGGCAGCCACAATCCCGCTCCTGGCTCGCTGGAAACAGGTTGCAAGCAGCCAGACGCAGCGCAGACGCGCCGGGGAAACTCTTGCCCCGCCTAACCCCAGCGACTTGCGAGGCCACTGCTGCGGTGGAGAAGCGGGATTCGAAACCCGTGGTCACTGTCAAAGTTGCTTCTCCTCCAGCTCAAAGTTGACCAGGGGGCGGCGCCGGCTGCTGGGCGGTGCGTCCTAGCGGAGAAGGGAGTCGGTGGTGGGGGTGAGGAGGGCGGGCGCCGCTCCTCGGTGGACGGTGCAGTGCCGGCGGCCGAAGGAGCTTGTTGCGGCGACAGCGGGCGCTACCCGGGCGGAGAGTGTGGTGCCTGGAGCCGCCGCGGGCGAGGCGGTGCATGGCCAGAAAGGGGGAGGTGGCTCGGCCTCTCCCCGCGGCTCCTGTCTCTGCGCGCGCGGGCAAGACCCAGCGCTCCTCTCCTTGCCTCCTCCCCCTCCTCTGCCTCCTCCGAGAGATGCTGGTTTGTGGGGAGACTGGATTCCCTGGTGGTTTACGACTCACTAAACCCACACACGTTTCATTCAAGCCCTTTGTAGCTGCTTTCACTCGTAGGAGCTGGAAGCGGAGAGGGAACAAGGGCGGAGACGCGAAGCTAGAGATGGGCGGGACACGTTAATTCCCCAGATGTCAGAACCAGCTTGACAGGTCCCAGAGCCGGGTGGGGAGGAGCAGGGGCGAGACCCGTGCTTTCTCTTCCCATCCGCCGCTCCGGGTGCGCATGCCCAGGCCTGGGCCCCGATGGAGTAGTAAGGTGAGCAGCCAGCGCACCTCGTTCGGTATTCCCAGGGGAGGCGACTCCAGAGAAAGGAAACTCAGAGGTTTCGTTCGTAGAGAAGGAGCAGTTCCGGGAATGGGACGCACAGTGAAAATGTTCAGGATGCATCGTTACCTTTAACACCGAGTTAGGAAGCGGGCTAACCGGGGTTACTTAGAATGCCCAGAGTACAAAGAAAGTAGTTTTGTTTGATGAACTAGTGGGAAATGACGAGTGGGCGGAAATTAACTTGGCATGGCTGACCATGCCTTTCCAACCTTTAGCAGGAACCCTGCTAAAGCTGTTCAGGGTATAGTTAGTAAGACAGACAAATATAAAATAGACAAACCGATTAAGAGAGAAAGTGATAGAGGAAGAAATAAACACACTTTGAAATGAAAAAAAAAAAAGGCAACATCTAGAAAGAAGAGAAAATTCAATGAAAAATATGATGCCAATTGTGACAGGTAAAGAATAATGGCCCTCCAAAAGATGTCCACATCCTAACTCCCAATACCTGTGAAAATGTTACCTTATTTGGCAAAAGGGATTTTGCAGATGTGATTCAGTTAAAGATCTTGAGATGGGAAGACTGTCATGAATTATCATTGTGGGTCCATTGAAATCACAAACGCCCTTACAAGAGGGAACTAGAAGGGTCAGAGTGAAGTGGAGCAGTGAGTCAAGCAATCTCTAGAAGCTGGAAAAGTCCCCGTTTGCTCATTTTAGACTTCTGACTTCAAGAGCTGTAAGATAATGAACTTGTGTTGTTTTAGGCCACTAAATTTGTAGTAATTTTGTTGCAGCAGCAATAATAAACGAATATACCAATTAACCTGAAAATGTAGACAGCAACATTTTTTTTAAAATATTAACTACCAAAAATAGCTCAAGAAGAATTTTTTAGAAACCTAAGTAGAACCTTAACATTAAAGAAATGATATCATTCATCATGTTCTACTTATCAGAAAGCACTAGACATTATCAAATCCTAAGGAGTAATTATGCTTTATATGAAATGTTTGATAGCTACCCAATTCATTTTATAAAGTCATAATAACCTTAATATCAAAAGTGGAAAATGACAGAAAAAGGAAAAAAAAGGGTAATAGCACTCATTTATACATTAATTTATTCATTTACATATAATAATTAATTCTCTCAAGTGCATTAATCCAATAACAAATATTCCACTTACATTATTTAGGGAAGAGCGGTGAGCAAAATAAAGATCTGCATCCTCTGAATTTATATTCTCTTGGGGGAGACTGATAATAAACTAATAAATATATAATACATCGGATGATGGTAAGTGCTAGAGAGAAAAGAATGGAGAGTAAGGAAGTAGGGTAATGGATTAGGGAAATCTGTTATAAGATGGACAGTGAAAGCCTTTTTAATATGGTGATTTTTGAATACTTACAAACATATATCCAATAATCCCCAATAAAATCCTGATGAATTCAACACTACCTGTTTTATTTTTAAATATGGCATATAATAGGGTTTATCCCAGAAATGTCAGGATAGCTTAACATTTAGAATATTTTTTATAATTTATGAAAATAAGCAATTTATGAAAATAAGGACAAAGACATATTTATCTCAACAGATGCAGGAGAAGCTTTTGGTTAAATGCCATCATCATTCATTATTAAAACTGTTAGCAAACACCTTTAGAAAAAAAAACTTCTTTAACAAATGTTAATTTAAAAATATAGCAAACATTAATGTCAAAATAACAGAAACATTCCCTTTAAAATGAAATCAAGACAGGATCACCTTTTCTATAATCAGCACCATACTGAAAATACTGATGATGAAATAAGACAAGAAAAATAAATAGTTGCAGTAAAGAAGTACAGTTGGTGTTATTTGTAGGTTAGATAGCTTATATACAAAGTTTAAAGTGAATTAACATTTATATAGCTACCTGTAGTAAATTACCAGACATCAAGACTTATACAAAAATAACATGATATTGGTGCAGGGGGTGGGGGGGCAAATAGATCAATAAAATAAAACAGAAAAGAGGGAAGCATGCATAAACTTATGTTAGAATTTGATTTAAGAGAACTGCCATTACAAATGGTTGGAATGGTTGGACTGGCCAATAAATGGTACTGAAAAAAATTGACAATACATAAAGGAAAATATAAAGTTATATTTCTTTTTTTACACTATATATAAAATATATTTCATATTAAAGACCTTAATATGAAACCAAGAATTTAAAACTTTGAGAAGAAAATATAGGAAAATATCATTACAGCATAAGAGTAGGAAAGATTTAATAAGATTGAAAAATAAAAAGTATAAAAGATAATAATGATAAATATGATTATATTAAAGTTTTAAATTTCTGAACCAACAAGGAAACCATCAGCAAAGTTAAAATCAAGCTACAAGTTTGAAGCCGACTGTGGTATAAAAAGAATAGTAAGATCTAGTGCTGCCTTCTAATGAGAGAAAAGTCTAGCTCCAGTGGGTCTTTTAAAGACACAGAACATGCTAATGTACAGGTTTACAACTGCCTACCTGAAATATCTTATAATCACCCAGCATACTTACTCAAAGCTGAATTACTATTGTAGAAGTCATCATAACAAAATGATATAATTTCTATTACTTTGCATGCACATTGATAAAACTCCTGAGAGGACTTTCCAAGGTGGTCCCCCTAGCAGTATCCTTGTTTGGGGACAACTTTTTTTTAAGTTTTTTTTAATGTTTATTTATTTTTGAGAGAGAGAGAGACAGAGCATGAGTAGGGGAGGGGCAGAGGAGAGAGAGACACAGAGTCTGAAGCGGGCTCCAGGCTCAGAGCTGTCAGCACAGAGCCCAATGTGGGGCTCAAACCTATGAACCATGAAACCATGACCTGAGCCAAAGTCAGATGTTTAACCAACTGAGACACCCAGGTGCCCCAGGAACAACTTTTTAAAATTTTGCCCTAGGATGAAGAGGAGCAAATATAGGAACACTCATGGAATGCTGTAGTCTACAAGTTATTTACTACCATTTTATCATTTTGTCTCAAATAATCCATGTTCCACAGAGATCTTTGTTACTTACTTTTTGTCCTGCAACAGGGCAAAGGATTGGCCTCCAACATCTACAAAAATGCCTATAAAGATAAGAAAAAAAGATCAACTTAAAAAAGATGGACAAAGGATGAGATCAGGAATTTCACAAAGGAAGAAACTCAAATGACCACCAAAAATGTGGAACTATGGTCATTCTAATAATTAGAGAACTGCAAATTATAATAACAATAGGACACCATTTTACTTCTGTTAAACTATTAAAGAGAATGTCAATATCCAACTGAGAGGATAGAAAGAAATGGGAGCTGTCATAACTGTTCTTGGAAGACAGAGAATTTTGTCAATACCTTTAAAAAGTTGATGATGGGGCACCTGGACAGCTCAGTCGGTCAACCATCCAACTTTGGTTCAGGTCATGATCTCAGGGTCCATGAGTTCAAGTCCTGGCAGCATTGGGCTCTGTACTGACAGCTCAGAGCCTGGAGCCTGCTTCAGATCCTCTCTCTCTCTCAAAAATAAATAAACACTAAAAAAATGTTAAGTTGATGATGTTTATACTTTCTGAACATGAAACACTACCCCTAAGAATAAGCCCTGGAGGAGCTCTTGCATGTGGACATAAGGAAATATGTGTCCTGAACAATAGTGCCTTTCTATTAAGATGGCTACCATGCTCTAGCTCCTTAAGTAAAGGCTTATTGTGGCCAAGAATAAAACTACAGAGAGCTCCACTCAACCTGTTCGAGCCTGGGACAATGTAAATCATTTATCTTCTTGGAAACAATTTTCTTATCTGTAGAAAAATGATATTCACACCTGTTCTCAGCTGTGCCCACCCAAGTCATTATGATGATTAGGCAAATATGAAAACATTTCATAAAATATACAATATCTGTTCCTTTTAGTATTCAACTATTTGTTGCTATTAGCAAAATTTAAATGACATCAGGAACACATAAGCTGTGAAGGAGATCATGGTTGATAAAGGAAAGTCTGAAGTAATAGATTAAATTTGGAAAGCATTCACTGCAAAAAGAAGAAACAAATGTCTTTGAAAAGCTTTTTCCAAAGCTTATCTCATCTGTAACCATAACTTTTAAAATAGGAATAGTCACAACTCCTCTATTTCTGTAGTTTCTACTATAAAAATATAGATCAGAAAATATGTTGGCTAATCATTGTCTGGTTTACAGAGTTCATTTATCTGCACAAGAACTGATTTGAACATGAATTTTTCTGTGTCAGCATTCCACAGGGTTTATAATATATAATATTGATTTTTTAATATACAAAACGAACATGTAAATTATTACCTGTCTTGGCATTTTTGTACAATCTATTACACTTTGTTTAGTGTTTGGTGTGCTGAAGTTAAGAATGTTACAAAATCAGAGAAATGACTATTTCAACTTTTAAGATGCATCACTGAACACAGGAAGCTTTTACTCAGCATCCAATTCACTTCTCAAATATTTCTTTCCTTTTGGCTTCAGAGAGTTCTAATGGACCATTTCTCTAAAAGAAATTATAACATGCAAACAATAGATTATTATTTTCTGAGATTCAAAATATGTCTTTTCTTTTTATAGTTTGTGATTGCAAACTCCCTCTATCCCTAAATTACTAAATGTTTGCTAGCTTCTCTTTGCTACCTACTCTATCCCCATCCTTTGCCACACATGAGAGCTTAATTAGAATTAATGGAAAAAATGTACTGTTTGGGATAAAACACTAAAATGATTATATCTATCTTAAAAATAAAATGTCAATTTAAAGTATGTAACATTTTAAATGAAAACAATAATTAAATGGTCCTTTACTTATGCCAGAAAAAAATTATGTAGCTGTTGAGCTGCATAAAATATGTTTAGACCACTATACTATATTGCATAACTAAATCTTTTTTTTTTAACTGGAAAGAAACTTGAATGCAGAAAGGGATAAAATTAAAGATTATACAGCCAAACATTCCAACATTTCACATCTCTTCACCAAGGTAATACTTTATCAAATGCAGCCCCACCATTTTATGAAAATTCATTGAGAAGCAACGATACTTAGTTGGCACCGAGCCAAGAATGATATCCCAGGAAACCAGAGTACCTCAGGCTTTAGTCCCTCATAACTTCTCAAATAATATGTTTTCCCTAGCAATTATATTACTTTTATTGTTATAAATAATCACAGTAAGCAGAACTTTTCAACGGTTATCCAAAGAAAATGTAATATTATAAAATCCATATTTTACTTCCTTCTTCTATTGTTTGGATCCAAGTTGTATATTGTGTCAATAAGGAGCCTTCTAAGACTCTCCAAAACAAATCATCCTATTCTACTGTTACTCCATCTCTCTGACCAAGCATTACTCTTTAAATCATTTTTTGTGTAACAGTGATACTGAATAATACTCAAGTATAAAAGCAAGTCAAGCCAAGCTTTTAACGCTAGAGAAGCATTGCCTTTGTTTAAAACTTAAAAATACTAGTAAATTTTACCAGAATGCAATTTTTCTGTACAAAGCCAGTAAGGAAGATCATGCATTTCTATACAAAAAGGGAAAAGCTGAGATAGTTAGAAGGATTTTAAAAGAGAATATATCATTGAGCTGGCTGTCTCTCAGCAACCTTTTACATTTTAGCTCCAGCAAAGACACCAGTTCAATGAACACATCTAAGTCTTGAGTCTTGGCACTTTAAGTAATTATTTTCTTGATTAGCAGCTGAAATATAAGCAATTCTAAAACAAGATTTGCTTTGTTAGTGAGAGTCATAAAACTCTACCCTAAAGATTGGTCAACAAAAGGGAAACAATAAACCTTTAAAAGTATAATTTTTCTGGTTTGTATTCCTTTTTTAGAAGCTCTCCTTTAAAGATGTTATTTTTAAGTAATCTCTGTACCCAACATGGGTTTGAACTCACAACCCCAACCCAAAGATTTAGAGTTGCATGCTCTACCTACTGAGGCAGCCAGACACCCCTAGATCTCCTTTATGTTGATTTTTAACTTGGTATGTGAAGAGAGTGTGACTGAGTATTATCACTACAACAAACTGATCTGATAACAGAAAATTTTTGAATGGTTAAAGTAACGAAATGTTGAGATTTGGCCCAAGGTAATTAAGTTTGTACTTGAGATTATTAGTTCTTTAGTGTTTGCATTTTCAGGCTGCCATATTCAGCCATTTCCAAGGTCCCTGCTGGTCCACAGAGTGCTTTTTTAGGACTAGTTTTATGCTCACTCCTTCATGAACTCAATATCCTTTCCTGAGCATCTGCCTTTTACAGAAGGGAAGGCTTTCACTTCAACTGTCAGAAAACAAAGAAGTTGATGATCTCTTGTGTGAAAGAGAGGACATAATGTAATATGACTGAGGTCCCTTGCAGTGCTCTACCATCTAAGTGAGGTAACCCCTGGTGATTGCATAATGTCCACAAGGGTGGTCTCTTTTAGGCAGTGTAGAGTGGGGTGGTGTTCATGATTTCAAGACACTGTTTAGGTCTTGAGGTTTAAGATACAAGAAAACATGAGAGAAAACGAGATACATGCACCCTCTGACAAGACTTCCATCAATGTGTATATTGAGCTCCATGAAAGAATTTTACTTATAAAATAAGAGGATTTGGCCGCTAAAAAGAAACTAAACATCATTCATCTAGTACAATCTCCTTTGTTTTTGAAATAAGGAAACTGAAACCAAAATGGGTGAGGTAATTTTCCCTATAACATGCAGTGCAGTAGACTAGAACTTGGACTAAAACCCAAGTTCTTCAGAGTGAAGAGAAAGGATGACCAGTCAGTGGTTCAGAGAGGCTTCCTGATGAAGGTGGATGGTACCAAGGGCAGAAGGGCAGGAGTTAGTTATTGAAGTGGGAGGAGGAAGAATCCATGGTGCAAGCAGAGGGATTGAGTCCAGCAAAGATAAAGAGAACAGAAAACGGTTGAAGTATATAGAACACCAAGCAGTTCAGGGTTGCTAGGAACAATGGATGAGAATTTGTGTTCTTAAGGAAAAAAAAGCTTAATGGCAATTTTACTTTTTGAGGGATGGTCAGTTAGGACAATGCTTAGGTGACATTTGACTTAGAGATCTATTTATTCTGAGTCTAGCAATATTTAAATCCATATTAAACTTTTATTTATTCAGTAACACTTATTGCTTACCTCTTCTATGCCAGGAACTATGTGTGTGCTAGATGTCGAATGGCTAAATGAATTCACAGAAAAATTGTGGGGGCATTTCCCATGAGAGAAGGGGTTCTGAATGGGACCCAATGCATGGGTCATCTCTGCATTGACTAGCAAAGTTGCTGTAATGATGGAAAAGGTAATGCATGTAAAATCAGGGTGTACTTTGACATAGACCCATAGTTGGTAACTGTTATTTAACTGATTTATTTTAGTTGCTTAAATATCAATGAAGAGATTGAAGTTTTTACAAGGACCCCTTGTTCTGTCTTAACCACCACCAACACACACTCTTCTGGGAAGTATGCCCACACAGTTTATTGTCCTCATACTGGGTCTTTCAAATTAACCAAAGTTTAGCCAATTAATTCCAGGTCTGGAACTTTTCCAACTAAGGAAGAAACAGAAAGAAGGTTTGGGGAGTAGCTCCACTGTAGGTAGATCTTTAGACAGATGTTGTTGGCAGCCGTATTTCCAATGAGGATAAAGGCACACAGAAAAGCAATCTATAGTTAGGAAGACAAATGAAGGACATTCAGAATTAAATTTAAATAAACAATAAATTTTATAAAGATTAAAATATTTAAGGCATGCACGAATCACTTTTTAATGATTCCTCACACTGTTTTTCAGTGATTAACCAACTATAGGATCTACTTGAATCAAATAAGAAAATTCCTATTACAACTATTTCTTTAGATACAGTAGGATAAATCATATTTCTGTGACTCCTTTCCTGCTAGAGTTAGAAATGAATCTCAAACTCATCCTCCCTTTTCAAATCCTTCTTTAATTATCCACCAAGCATAGATGTGTCGTGACCTATAACAACCTGAAAGAAAACAGCCATAAGACAATTATCTCAAAGTACCCATTAATAATCTGCTTTTAATCCTACTATTCTAATTACTAGTATTTTTTTAAGTTTATTTATTTATTTTGAGAGGGAGGGGGGGAGAGAGAGAGAGAGAGAGAGAGAGAGAGAGAGAGAGAGCATGTGAGCAGGGGAGGGGCAAGAGAGAGGGAGAGGAAAAGAATCCCAAGCAGGCTCCACACAGAGCCCAATGAGGGGCTCAAAACCACAAACTGTGAGATCGTAACCTAAAGTGAAACCAAGAGTCAGACATTTAGCTGACTGAGACACCCAGGCACCCAAAATTACTGTTATTTTTTAAGATAATTCATTCTTGGTCACATCAGTCCATTCACCCCACTTTGTTGTCCCATGCAGAGCCAGGGATTATCACTCTAGTTTACAGTTTTGAAAATTAAAAAACAAACATTATATCTTGACCAAATAAAATGAAAAATTACTATTTCCCAGAATGGTTTGTGAGCGCAAAACATTAATTCAACAAATACTCACTGGTTATCTGTTATGCACAAAACAGTGCAGTATGCTTGTACGTACATTTTAAAAAAAGAAAAAAGATCTTTTATAAGGAAATTTGATGTGTCTATGGTTCTAGCTTTAGGGAATATTTCTCTTGATGATTTAAAACCAAGAAGTATGAAACAGACTATGTAAAAAGTGAAGGGGACATCCAAACATATAGCTAAAACATTCTCTGATGAAAGTAACTTTCCCTGAAAAATACAAGGACAAATGCATTAATTTTCAAAAGATGGGGAATAAAAATCAAAAAAATAAAAACGAAAAGGGAAACTCTCAAGATTCAGGTTAAAGGTTGTTGTTGCTTTAATCTATATTCAATATCCTGAAAATCCTTATACTTTTCTACTTAAACCTATACATTGAAACAATGCCTGACATATTTTCTCACTGCGTGTCTTCAGCAATGCATGGTCGCTAATGACAACATTTGCTCATGAGGCTTCCCTGCAGGAGAGTCTTTGGGGTGGAGAATTTTCTGTAACAGCAGACCTGCCATCACTGATCTGTCAAGGGGAGTCAAACAGACATTCTGCTCCCTGAGGATGACAAGAAAACAAATAAAAACTAAACCAAATGCAAACAGTTTTATCAAAGGCATTTGACAAATTAGCAGGTGCCCTAAGGAATCAAAAGCAAGGGCAGAAATAAATAACACTTCATTCACTGAAATCTTTTGATTTTAAATTCCAAACAGATAAATTAAACCATCTATTATGTCTTCTGATACTCAATTGCACAAATATATGGGCTTGAAACTTGGCCAACATTATATGCTTTCATGCACTACTCATACTCATTTTTCATTCTTTCTACGAAGAGTCTTTATCAAGCTTCAGCTACTCCTAGGCACAGTGCTGGGCATTCGGGGATTGTTATGGTGAGCAGACACTGACAAATACTGCCTCACAGAGCCCATAGCTTAACAGAGATGGAGAGGCAGGCATAGTAATGAAATGTTCACACAAGTAAGTGTGAAATTTTAGTAGAGACAAATTTAACAAAGGACAGCTATGTGATGCTTAGAATCTGTGACTGGAGTGTTTTAAGCAATTCAGAAGGTCTAAGATGGCTTCTATATAGAAGTTCTGAACAATTCTTAGAAGTTAACTATTCAACAAGGGGAGGGAAAGATACTCCAGGCAGAGGAAACATCCATGTCCTAAGGCATGTGATCAGTTGAGAGACTAAAAGGAGGTCACTGTGGCTGAAGCAGAGAGTGCCAAGGTGCTGTGGTTGGAGATGGGGCTGAAGAGAGACAAAGCGGCCAAACCATGAAGCATCTCATTGGCATGATAAAGGGCTTACTTCCATCTTGAAAGATCTATAAAGTCAATGGAGTGTTCAGTTGTGTGTGTGTGTGTGTGTGTGCGCGCGCGCGCGTGCTGGGGGTGGGGAGGTGCTATGCTACTTGACTGGCAAAGTCAGGTTTGTTTTATACTCTATTTGATCGCTTGTGAATTTTACCAACAGACAACTGTCCTTGCTAATAGTTTCTCATATGGTAAGAGTAATTGGAGTTGAATATAAAGTGGTTTATACCTAGATTGTGGAAAAACACAAATATAGCATCATATATAAAGAGAATATTAAGTCAATAGACATAAAACACAATAACAAGTTTTGCATGTTTTTCACTTATAACACAACTAAATGCCTCCTTTAAATGTATAATTTGTGTTCAAAGTAGTATATTTTGCTATTCTTAAGGTGAAGAGAATCAAGAAAAAACTCGTTCTGAAACCAATTAAGTGTTTGAATAATCACCTTTAAGCATATACACTGTTGTTCCTGAGCTAAATAATGAATAAAATATCTGGTTACATTCAAAGGTGAACAGTTTTCCCCTTTTAGAGAATTTATAATATAGGAAATACCCAAGAAGTTGGGAATATGAAAAATCTGAATACAGTCTAAGCACTGTATTCACTGTACATGGAATGATAATATACAGAATAATACATTAATAGTAATATAATAACTTGCTCTTATGGTTGACATTAGCAATAAAGAGAACCCAGATCACAGAATATTGTCTTTTCAACTCAATTTAGTAATGCAGTAATATGCCTACAGAATTATGCACTTTGTATATGTCACAGAATTTCAGTTTTTAAATGACTGAGTGCCTGTTCTATGGTAGGTGCTTTAAACATTTCCATATTGAATCTTTGTGAGCTAGTTGTTTGCAGGAAGAGCCCTCACAGAGCTTGAAGCCCAGGCCTGCTGGAGCCTGATCCTGGGTAATAGAACCTCACTTCATTCCACCTCCATATAAACACTCAGGAAGGTGCTAATTTTGTTTTGCACTAGTTATTTGCACCTAGTGAGGAGGCAGGGCTGTAGCCAGAGTCTCTACTCTACAACAGCCTGGTTGATACCAACAGCAGGGTGTTGAAGAACCCTTGAAAAGGGCAAGGGAAGCTTCTCCTACTTGGTGGGATCCTTACTCCCCTCAGGCAGTGTCATCCAAAGCTGCACAATACCACTGGAATCCTGGGGGGATATGAGAAGCCATCCCTGCGCCTCTGAAACCTGGGTCTACCTCTGCTTTAGGTAACTGCTCTCTGGTTTTGCTATCTCTGTAAATTTCCTAACCATTTGCCACGAAAACCTTCTTTCTGTCAGTCACTTTACCATCGCATTGTGACAATGTGGAAATTATTACACGCACTTTAGAAATGAAGACACAGAGGCTCTGAGCATTACAGTAACTCATCCAAATTAACAAGCAGTAGTGTTGAGGCCCTATCAACACACGTGTGGCCTTTGTGGATGTCCCTGTGAGAAAAGGCAGGCGAGCTGATGACACAGTGATAGGGTGAGCATTACAAAAAGGACAAGAACTCGATGTCAGAAATGTGTCGTTGTGACACTAAGGAGAGAAAATTTAGGTGGCAACTTTTTCATGTTGCACATGAAAATCATAATGTGATTTACAAATACGTTTATCTTACCATCAAACTGTAAGTTCTATGAATATGGGAAGTCTATTTCCTTCACCTGTGTAAAGCCAGTATCAAGCAAAGGGCCACACGTGTATTAGACATGTAAATAATAAAATTTTAAACTTTCAAAATGCCTTTTGAGCTGAATTATTTCATTACTTAACTAAGGTGACAAGATGTAGTTTGGTGATTTGGGGGATATATGCTAAGTACTGTTTCTGTGAGGGTGTTTTTAGATGAGATTTGTGTTTAAATTGGTGGACTTTGAGCAAAGCACCTCCATACTGTGGGTGGGCCTCATCCAATCAGTTAAAGGGCTAAATAGAACAAAAGACTGACCTTCCCCACCCCAGAAAAGACTTCCTCCAGACTTCAACTGCAACATCCGCTCTTCTCTGGGTCTCCAGTTTGGCAGTCCACCCTGCAAACTTTGAGCTTCCCAACCTTTATAACTGTGTGAATCAATTCATCAATAAATCTCTCTCTCTGTTTCTCTAGAGTACCTTAACTAATACAGGCAGTATTAACATAACATTTTAAGGATATAAATGTCTCAATACATACAGCCTTTAATGGTGTACAGACTATTAAGGTGGGGTCATATCCAATATTTTTCCATTTATTTATTCATTCACCAAAATGATGATTTTTCTTTTCTTGAGCCTCTCTGAAAACCCCAGACACTTGTTCCAGGAGCCGAGGGTACAGTGAAGAATGAAATTGCTTAGTAAAATTTATATGTTAGTTTCTGAAAAACTTTTTGAGTTAAGTAATTAAGTCAAAGTAATTCATTCAATTTGGAAGTGAAACAGAAATTGTTTCTATAGTACAGAAATATTTTACATTTTTATTTCCTTTTAACTCAAGAAACTTGGAAATAAGTTTGCCATGAAAAGCACAGAAGAGAATTATTACCCACAAACTATTTTTCTCCTTATTTTGTACCTTTTAGTTGTTATTTTACCATATGGCCTTATCGGGCCATTTTTTGTGTGTATCATATCTATATCTACCATATAGGTCTTATTTCTTTATATCTGTATGTATAGATATACACACATATACAATATATGCTTTCACTTTTTTCTAATACTGCGTAAGGGTGAATAATCTTAACTCCTCAAATGACTACGCCCCATTCTGCACAGTTGACATCTCTGTAGCCTGAGACTCAGAGTAGAAAATAAATAGTGCATTGATACAGCTAATTAGTGGTAGACCCAGGATCAGGTGTCTTCACTCTCCTGGTGTTTTCTGCTACAGCCCAAATTGCCTCCCTAGCCAAACACTTTCATTGAAGAACAGCTAGATGTCAATTTGCCCATAAAATGCCATTTGTATTCCATTTTTCTAACTTTTCCTTGAAAATATGCATAACTCCCCTTGACTATTTTCTGAATGTTAGAAACCTCTTGAAAGATGTCATCATTTCAACATAACTTAAGCTTACAGATGATGTTTCCATTTGTTTCTGAGAACAAATGTATAGCTATTGAAAGCACCCTATCACAATTTAATATCAACGCTGCTTTAAAAATGGGCCTCAATGTTATCAGTAGATACTCAGTCTTAAGGATGGGGAGTATGCAATACTCCCTCTCATTGTTAACAAAAATAAGCGTTTCCATGCTATCCGAATGCTTTAAGTAAAGAAATGAGGCTCGTGACAAGCACAGTGCAAATTAAAGCAGAATAAAAAGAATGCAGGAGGAGTCTGTTGAGCTCCCAAAATACATAGCTAAAACCATTCTTTAAAGAATGCAGAGGCAGTTCAAAATTTCAACCCTCCAAAGATCACAAACTTCTTTGTATTTCAGAACCCTTGAAGGATATGTGAAAAAAAGCGATTCAGAATCCAAAGTCAAAATCCACTGTCTGTATCAGAAGGCACTCGCCCACATAGTATAGCTTGGCTCCAGCACACTTTAGATTGTAGGCTGGGAGTGAACTTGAATGAACCTCCTGAGTTGAAAGCCCTCCACTTTGAGTAGACACCGTAACTTCCCTATTCCTCCTAAACCATTTGGAATCTCTGAAAACCTCAATAGAATCCAAAAATGTCCTCCAGTTTTTGTGACAGATCTAATGTTTCTCAAGGTCTCCAAACACAGCACTGCCATGATGCTGCTCAAACTTGTGGGGTGTTTCCTCTGACTGGGCTGGCTTCTCACGCCAGGTTCTCAGGGGACATTAGACCAGGATACCGTGGGGAAGAGCTCCCTCGCCTGCCTCTAGAAGGTAATGCCACTGCAGGTGATTGCCAGGGTGGCTTCATTAACCAAGCCTCCTGCAGCCAAACCAGTTAATTTGATCACACAAAGTTTGCACTTTAACTTGGCTAAATCTTTTCTACATTTATAGTCTTTCATTTGGAAATTCAAGTTTCATGTATAAACAAATGTCTAATTAAAACATCAACTATAGATCACATGTATAAACAAAATGTATAATTTGCACATTGACTACAGATTTTCTCCTGAAAAACAACAATTATTTCATATGAGGTTTAGGAATTAATAGGAATCTGCTCAGTTGTGATTTATGTGCACTTCCAATCTGAGATTGTTACGAAGGAAATTGTGGCAGTTAATCAACATGCAAATGACATGTTTATGCATGAGTTAAAATGAATTTTAATAGATGTATGAATACCAAATATTAAAATTTAATGCTTTAGTTTTGTAATGAAAATGACACAAACCACAGAAAGATCTGTCTTACCTGTAGACATACTGAAGGTCAAGAGAGTTTTAACTACTACCAGGTAGTTTTTCACTTGTTGGTAACAGATGAAATATGAAATATAAATTCTCAAAATGCCAGAAGAAAACGCTCTTGTACCAAAACCTTACCTGGCACCTCCCTCATAATGTGTTATTATAATATTCATTCCGATAAATAGAGTTTTCAGACATGTCTTCAAAATTAAAATGACCATATTTAAGTAACCATTCTGAGATCAAATTCTTTTTCGCTGTTCATAAATATTTGAAATTGTATTACAGTTTCTGAATCTTAATCATGAAAGTTCAACTTCTGTTAGGAAGGAGTTGTTATGAAAAAGTATGAGATTAAAAGATAAACACAAAAGTAATTAAAGTAATTTTCAGTAATGTTACTCATCTGTGCTTTATTTAATTCTCATCACTCATTTGAAAGATCTTCAAAGTAGTGTGAGTTAACACTTACAGAGTGTTCCACAAATGTGAGCTACTCTTATGTACTTGGCATTGTGCTAATTACAATACATTTATTACCCCTTTTAAACCTCAGGAATTCCAGGAAATCTAAGCAAACTGAGGCCGAGGGAATTAAATATCTTGAGCAAGCTCACATAGCCAAGAAGTAGTGGAACTCTGTTTTCAATCAAGGTCTGGTTCCAGACTTCATGTACTTAACCACTACACTGTAGATTTTGGACTAAATCATTGACTAATAGCTATGTTTTCTCCCACAATCCTTTGCTTTTCCTGAGTACAGTAGTAATCAATGGAACTGGAGTTGAGGATCCACGACAGCACCTGTGATGCCTAGAAAGCCTGCAAGGAGAAATACTAGCTTTTGGTATGAGAGACAAGAAGTCAAAAGATGATAACTAGAAAGAAGATAAATGGACCTGGTCAGGATCTGGGCAGAGATTAACTTAACAAATGTTAAGTCTTCTGTGGGATAAGATGACACAAAGGAGAGAGTGGGATGGGCATAAAAAAGTGAAAACTGACATATGTAACATGTCTGTTATAGAAATCTCATTATGAAGTGGAGGAGAAACATGAACCATTAACTGGAAAGGGGTGACAGAAAGAAGGAAAGGAGAATGGAAAAAGTGAGATGAAGAAAGAGAACTAAAATGTGTTTAGAATCCTCCACAGGATAGGCATTTTTTATATGATTCACTCCATTTAATTTTCATATTAACCACTCTAAGTGTAAAATATCTTAGAATATTTTTCCTTATTTTTACAGATGAAGGTACTAAACAACATTTCGGAGAACATTCAGATGATAGAATTTAAAGAGTCAAGACTTGAACCGACACTGATTGATCCCATATGTTGTCACATGTTTAAGTCTAAGGAGGGAGGGAGTTGATAAATGGAGATATTTGAGATGATTTTGAATGGCTATTGCTTGCTTGTACATTGGAAACATTCTGCATATTACTTCTAGTTTTAGCAATTACACATTCGTATTGAAAGAAATGGAAAAAAATTCCAAAATTTCCTGTTGCAGTCTTTTTACAAACATAATGTTTGTACTTTTCTTGTTGCAAACTGGAATGTATTTTTGTGTGTCTAATAATGACCTTGTTTCCATTTACTCCACTTTTTATTTATTTAAAAGGTTTTTTTTAATGTTTATTTATTTTTGAGAGAGAGAGAGAGAGAGCCTAGCGGGGGAGGGGCAGAGAGAGAGGGAGACACAGAATCCGAAGCAGCTCCAGAGCTGTCAGCACAGAGCCTGATGCGGGGCGAACCCATGAACCAGGAGATCATGACCTGAGCGAAAGTCAGACACTTAACCGACTGAGCCTCCCAGGCGCCCCTCATTTACTCCACCTTTTTTTTTTTTTTAAGGAAGGTCTGTACTTGAAATAAGGTCCATCCAACCTTGGTACAGATACCTGCCTGGATCTTTTGGGTGCAGAGGAATAAAAAGGGATAAATTTAGGCTGTACATTTACTTGACCAGCTAAGAGGTCCAATAGACTGAAAGCAATAAAGAGGTGCACACTTCTCCTTTGAAGGTACCAGTTTTTTAAATTTTGTTTTGATTGGCAACCAGAAATCAACTAGAGTAGGGCGCTATTTTTGTGTGCACAATAAACCAGGACACATTTAATCTGGAGGATACTCTTTGTGACTATCACAGGTTCCCCAGTAGGTGAACATCATGACTTTCTCTGAGATGTTCTTCACTTATTCGCAGGGACACTTGGCTATGAGGTGGCAGTTTCCATTTGCCCTTCATTCTCCTTCTTGCTCTACATGGAGAAAAATCTGTTTCTGGACAGTGGCCATTACTATTCTATATTTAACTGCACTAGTGAAGGGTTTCTTTTCTTTTTTAATTTATTTTTTGGTTAAATAATACACTGTTTAATTTAATGGCAGTCCACATAGAGAGATTTAGATACGTGGTAATATTGCCATCTTGAATCTAAGACACTCTTGAGGAGACTGTCTTCATACATTTTAAATAAAATTTAAGTCTTTCAGGGGTGTCGAGGTGGCTCATTCAGTTAAGCATCCGACTCTTGGTTTTGGCTCAGGTCACAATCTCACAGTTCATGGGTTTGAGCCTCATATCAGGCTTCATGCTGACAGTGTGGAGCCTGCTTGGGATTCTCTCTCCTTCTCTCTGCCCCTCTCCAACTTGCTCTGTCTCTCAAAATAAATAAATAAAACTTAAAAAAAATTTAAGTCTTTCAAAACTAACAAATGTATGTGGAAAATCCTCCAAGTAATTTTGAGGTTTCCCCTCTCCTCCCCTTCCCTTCCTTTCTTGTTTTTTTGCATATTTGCAAACCTAGTGTATATCTCAAAGTACTTTTAAGTACATTATAGTAATGCAAGAATCGGATTGTAAATGTTTTATTTGTCTTCAAATAAATAGATCTAATGCTTTCATCTGCTTTGTAATTATGTGTCACAAATTTGACTAAAATCTCACAGAGCCTGCCTGTAGAGGAATCTAAACACAGTGGGTCCTCAATACCTGTTGGCAGAGATTACAGAAGACTAGGAAAAATACTTTTTTTTTCCCCTTAGATATTTACTCAAATTACATGTTATTTAAAGGATTTTGAAAAACCCATTTTAAAGAGTTATAAAGGAAGTCAAACCCTATAAAAACTAAACAATTCTGAGCAAGTATTATTTACGAAGGTTGTTTCACTGTCCATGGAATGGCTACAACTCTTTTCCTATTTGTTTTGTTCTTTATGACTAAGGAAGAAACATTTAAGCTCCCTGTAAATGGATAATCTGTAAGTCCCCCCAAAGACTGGACATCATGTTTTCTGGAGCCGTGCCTAAACATTCCCACAATGAATCCAAAAGACATGAATATACACTGACGGATTGCACTTCCTCTCCTTTCTCAGGATTTCCATCTCTCTTCTCTCCTGTGATCTCTTTTCATTTTTAAATTTTCGGTTCCTCATCTTTATATATTTCTTGGGTCTACTTGTTTGTTTTTTAATTCAGATAGTCTCAGTTTTTCAAGCATGTTCATTGTGTTTTGCTCCTAGTCTTACTTCCCTTTTATATTATTTGCATTTATCCTCTTGTTTTTGTTTTGCTTGTGATGTTTCCTTCCACTTCTATCAACAAGCCTTATCGTCCACATTCCCCATTTTTTCCTTCGTGACTTCAACCACCCACTTCATCATCTTCCTTCTCCCCCAAGGTGAACTAATGCTATCATATTATCTTACCTCCTATGACAAGTTTAATGTCCACTCTAGTTTCTTTTGCTTTTATGGTTTGATTTTCTTTCTAAGGAATAAAAAGGAATAAACATTGAATTCATAGACAAGATTCATCTTTGCTTTCATATTAATTATGCTAGGCATTTCCCCCTGGTTTTTAATAAAAGAGGGATCCTTTATCTTTTATTTGACCATATAATGTGCATTCAATTTGTATGTTCTAGAGCAGATCACCCACTAAATTGCTGATTGGAAGCAATGTTTTTTTTTTTTCCATTATGATATAAAATGCACTCTTCCTGGATGGCACATAGCATGTTTTCTCAACACAAGCCAGCCTTCTCTTTACCACACTTTTAGCTCTTGAGCCTACCTCCGTGCTCATCAGACTACATTCCCACTTTCTCTTGCATGACTCTATAGCCTTGGTAACACTCTAGGCTGCCATTACTCCTGGGAACTTTTACTATCCACTCTGAGGAAGTTCTCACATCTTGTCTCTTTCAGTATTTGGCTTCCTCCTGCTTCACGGTGAACTCAAAGGCTTTATAGTCCTCCTACTGAGACAACAAAAATACTGGATATAACATCAAAAATTCTTTTTCAATGCCTATCTGATCTGGCACAAAATTGAGGAATAGAGTCAAAATCTGAAGTGAAAGCGATAACATGGGGAGGTAAGTGACAAAATTAGCTTTATTATCAGCGGTTTCTGACAACCCCATCGCAGGACTGGGTAGAAGGAGGCAGGAGGTAAAGGCCATAGCCCGCACACAGCGTGGACCCCAGTATACCAAACTCTCAAAGTAAAGATGAATGAGGACTAAATCCTCTCTTTAGAAGAGTACAATAAAGAACTTAATGTCTTTTCTGAGATTTTTATAACAATTAGCAAGCTTTCACCTGAGCCTCTAGTCCCATTTTGGTGTCTGAAGAAAGTCTGAGTGGAAATTTTAATTTAAAGCACTCTTGGTTTTAATAAAAAAAAATAGAACTTTAAGAAATTGAGAAAGCAAATATTAAAGAAACCAAGTGAAAGAATTATACAGCAAATGAACTGTTCAGTGAATCCCAAGCAGAAAGTTAGAAATTCATACCTCAAAATCTTATAATAAAGTTGCAGGGACCCTTAAAGGCAAAGTAAAGATAGTAAGCCACAATTTTTGCTTTCAATGATCTCATTGTTGGGAGACATGTAAAAGACCCTGCCTTCCCTATATAGCATTTACTTTTGGAACGAGAGGCCTTCATGGTAAGTGTTTCTATAAGAATGATTTTGTCCCTCCATCTCACTTTTGTTTCTCCCATGCCCCTGTTAACAGAAAGATTAACTCCCACAGACCTATGATTTCATTCTGGTTCCAGTAAAATCCTCAGAATTCAGAACTTGAAGCATAGAGGTCTATCTAAAACAGGGTAGAGACTACACATCTCTCCTCTCCATGCTGCTTTTCGTGGTTCTCTAACTTCTCATGTTTTCAATCTTTAGTGCTTGTCTATGCCCATCCTGACTACATTGTGCTTGTACACTCATCTATATACTCCTGACTACGTTTTATACTTAGCTGACTTCTTGTCATGGATTCATTTTATTATCTTCTCAAAGAATCATCATTTCTATGAGTTAAAATTGGAGCACAAAAACTGCACAGGCGGAATGACTATTATCCTTGCCCCCAAGCCCCCCAATACACACATACACAAGCACTCACATGCACGCATAAACACACACACACACAGGCACACATTTCCAAGGATCTATACATGTTAGAATAAGGGAGACCACTGAAGTAGGACTCCAGGAAGACTAGGATTCAAGGGGATCCTATAACGGTGAATCAGCAGAGGCTGGCTCCATGAAGCAGAGATGTCAAAGATGTAACGAGGCTGTAAAAGCAACACTGCACTCGTCAGCTTCCATCTGGGAGACTTGGCAAGCTAGAGAAGAATGTCACTGAAGGAAATTTTTTTCTGCCTGTTTCTTCTGAGTTATATAGACAGGCTTGCTTACTATAATGTCATTCAGTCTATACTCACCTCTACTCCTTACTTCTGTCATCTACTGACTTCCAGGTAACTCCCTCTCATTCACTGAAGCCTTTAGTGTCTGACTCATGGTCTTTATATCAGCTTCAATTTCATTTTAAAATTTAAAAAAATGTGGAGATCTCTTCCACTGCTACACCTACTGTCTCCTTGGCTCTGTGTCTCCCATGACCTTCACCTCCACTTAACTTCAGTCACAAGCTCCCAATCCCACATCCTGAGCTTTATCATCACCTGACATTCCTCCACCTCTGGGATCTTGACTTGAAAGTCCCACTCTCTGCACAAAGTCTTCTTCTTCCAGCTTTCTCAATCTGTGACTTTCATTAAACATGGAGTTTTACTTCATAGTGACCTCAGTTCTCTTGAAACCACTCCTATGAACTGCTTTTGATATTCATATCTTTTATAACAGTTTAGATTCCAATGACCCTTTTTTTATATAGCAAGTCCTGCAATTCTACCACTTCAATATTTCAGAAATCTGCACTCTTCTCTTTATCCCACAGTCACCACTCCATTTCAAGTCACCATTACCTTGCACACAGATGAGCTAACAATATCCATATAGGTCTTCCTAGTCCTTCCAAACGTACCCCCCCACCAGCTCATTCTCTACACTGCAGCCAGAGTGATCTTTCTACAATACAAATCTGACCATGTCATTCCCCTTTTTAAAACACTGCAACAACTTGTAGTTGCTTCAGGAACAAACTACAAATTCCTTAATATCACTTCTACATTTTTCATGATCTAGAAGCTACTTTCTTCATGTCTCTCTCTCTTTCTCATTAATAAACCTTTTTGCTCTACCTCATTCCATATTTCAGGTAGACTGAGTTATTTTGGGTTTACTGAATTTGTCATGCCTTCTTCCACCTATAGGCTTTTGCATGTGCTGGATTCTCTTCCTGGAACATTCTTCTGTATGTTATCCTCTTCTTCCATTACTTCCCAATGCTAATCATTTTCTAAGTCTCGCCTTAGAGATCATATCTCTCAGGAAGCATTCCCTGACTTCCCAAGTCTGAATTACATGCCCTTTCATATGTGCTTGTACTTCCTTATCATAGCGCTTAACACAATATCTCATAACTCTAATTGTGGCACCTTTCATTAGACTGAGAGAGATAGGATGGGCATAGTGTTCCCGTGGCCTGGCACAGTCTGAAATACATTAGCTACTGAATAAATATTAAGTGAATGAAAAAAAAAAAACAATTCAAAGAGTCAGAAATAGAGACATTAAATTAAGTAGACCTAACCATAAATCAGGGTATTAAATTAAGAAACTAGAGGATTCCTATGAGATTATGTACATGGAAATATGGAACCTTATCTGCCCTTCTGGAAAACAAAAATCAGTATATCCAAAATGATTATTAAAATTTCCTTTATATTATGTTAAATAAGCATTTATATTCCAAGAATTTGACACTTTAAAAAAATCCACATTGAGATTTACACATGTAATCTCCATGTTCAGCACATGCATATTACCACTATAAATCATTCTCATGATTTCAAATCAGCATATTTCCTGAAGAGATTTCTTTTACATTTTTGCATCAACATGATAGAAGGTGACATCTAGAGCACAAGAAATAGGCTTATATAAAATCTCTCATGACCTGCTTGATAATTTGCTGCACACGTCTCATTGGACCCTCTAGCATTTCTGACAGATTCTCCATCTTTCATACAGTTTTGGTTTTATATAAATATAGTAAGTGCCACAGACTTGTCTCCTTATAACCTCAATGCCAAACCTGCTCAGGCCAACATGTGTGAGTTGACAGAGAACACTGATACTCTCTTACAAGTCTCCTTTTCCTGTAAAAATGGAAGTGCTAGATTATGATAATTCTCTCTCCATCAAATGCCTATAAAAGGCAGACAAATTGAGGGAAGATAAAAGTTAGCAAGTGGTACGTAAGAATAAAAGAGAAAATAGCAAGCTGTTAAGTTCTCCAAGGCTGTGGTAACTGCTGTCATTTTGATAACATAGTTCTTGCAGACCATCAGGCCATATCCAGCTCCTTCCAGATGACAAAGTCTGAGGTTCCTGCTGCTCTTCTAATTGAGTGATGTGTCTGCATGGAAAGGATGGCCGTAGAGAGGGCTTATTCTTTCATAACCACAGGAAGATTGGTGAAGTCAATCTATATCACTAGTTTCAAACTAAGTGATCATGATATTCAGGAGAAGTGGGTGTTATACAAATTTCTGAACCCCACTCCCTAATTCTGACCCACTAGATCTATTTTTGTTCATTTTGTTCTATATTTTTCTTATGCTTTATTAAAGTAAAATTTTACATATAGTGAAATGCACAGGTCTGTTTCTTGCCCTCCTTTGGGTTAGCTATTAATTATCATTCTATTTTAAATCTTTTGGGCTTCTAGCTCTACCTCTGTGTTGATTTTAAGTAATTTATATATAATTACCACATGTATCTTTAAGTTATCTGTCTAGTTAGAGTTAATGTTTTTCCACTTGACTTAAAATGCTGGAGCCTGAATACAGCATGATTCCATTTACACCATTTTCTGTTATTGTTGACATATATTTCAAACCCATATATGTTGTAAACCACAAGCTTATAATATTTGCATTAAATAATTAAATAATATACAAGCTTATCATATTTGCATTAAAAGGCAGTCGTCTTTTAATAAGAAGAAGTTAAGGGTGGAAGGAAAAAGATAACTCTTTCACATGTATGTAGATATTTATCTTTCCTCTTGCATTCCTTCCTGGAGATCTGAGCTTGCCAGTCATTATTTTTCTTCAACCTGAAGAAAAGCCTGTAGCATTTCTTGTAGTGTATGTCTTCTGGTAGGAAATTATCAACTTTTATGTATTTGAAAAATCTTTGCCTTTGTTTTTTAGACATATTTCTTCCGAAGAAAGAATTCTAAGTTGAGAGGAATTCTTTTTGGCACTTTAAACATTTTGTTCCATTGTCTTCTGTTGAGATTTCAATCATCTCAATTCATCTTTGAATCATTGTTTCCCTGTATATAATATTCTAACACACACACACACACACACACACACACACACACATACACACGTGATGACTTTCAAGATTTTCTCTTTATTTTCTGTTATTAGCAGTTTGATTATGATGTGAACACTTAAGGTTTTCTATGTATTAATTCTACTAGGAATACTCTAAGATTTTTGAAATCTGAGGTATACGTCAGTCATTATGTTTTTAATTTATTATTTCCCATTTTCTCTCTTCTTGTTGGCTAGGATTTCACATATACATAGATTAGACAACTTGATATTATCCCACATCTCTGAATGTTTTTTCCTTGTCTTTAATCTTTTTTTCTCTTTGTTCTTTAACCTGGATAATTTTTAATCGATCTTCCACCATCTTTAATGTACTGTTAAATCCATCATGTGACATTTTCATATCAGATATTTTCATTTTCAGCTCTAAAATTTATATTACATTCTGTTTTATGGTCAGCATTTCTCTGCTGGCATTCTCCACATGTTCACTCAATATCACTGTCTTTTCTTTCAGCTCCTGAATATATTTATAAAAGAAGTTTTAAAGGTGCTTTAAAATTAATTGAATTTAAATAAATTAAAATTATTAAAATTATTCCAGCATCTTATTCATCTCTGGGTCAGTTGGTCTATTTCTATTGCTCTTCCTCTTGATCTAGTGTCATGATTTTATTTTGCATATTGAGTGATGTTCGTTATATTCTAAACATCATGGATGGTACACTGGTGAGAAATTGGATTCTGTGTTGTTCTCTGAGTGCTACTTTTTTCCTCTAGCAGTTACATTATTGGTTGCTCACCTTGAACTTGTGAATGTTTGCTTTTACATATTGTTAAAGCAGGCCTAATTTTAGATTTGTTATATATCATGGAAAATCCCATAGGGCTAATCCTGCAATATAGTTTTTAGTCTGAAAGTATGATGTTTCAATAAAAAACCCAAGGTGGGGCACCTGTGTGGCTGGCTTAGTCGGTTAAGCATCCAACTTTGGCCCAGGTTATAATCTCACACTCCATGAGTTCAAGCCCTGTGTCAGGTGCAGTGCTGACACCTCAAAACCTGGAGCCTGCTTCAGATTCTGTGTCTCCCTCTCTGTCTCTGTACCTCCCCCATTCTCTCTCTCTCTCTCTCAAAAATAAACATTAGAAAAATTAAAAAATAAAAAAAAACACAAGGTATTTTTCAAGCCCTTTAATTTGCCACATGACTCTCATTCCAAATGTTTGCCTTCCCTGTGGTAGGCAGCAGCTAACATTTCTACCTCTACTGAGCCTTTTAAACTTCCAAGCTATTGCTTTCCACTAATCTTGGATTCTCTCTTACACTTACACAGTTACCAAGGAAACTTTGAGGAAAGTTTATCTTTACAATGTGGTGTTCCTTCCTTTGTAACTCTTTCCTCACTGGGGGGAAATTCTCAGACACTTAGGCAGCCCTGAATCCTTCTCTCTGCTGAGTTCTTGCTGCCCCATACTACGCCAAGTAGTGGGAAAGGAGGACAAGTGCGGCTCCCTTATGTCAAAGGTCAAATTCTGCTTTTGGTCATTCTTTAGTGGCTTCACTATTTTTCTTTAAGATTTTGTAATTTGTAACTATGTGAGGTGATAGATGTTAACTAAACTTCTTGTGATAATCATTTCACAATACATACATGTTGAATCATTGTGTAGTACACCTTAAACTTATACAATGGTGTATGTCAATTATATCTCAAAAAGCTGGAAAAAAAGATTTTAAAATTGTTACATAAGGTCAGGCGTGGGGACTATCAATCAAATACAACCTACTCCATCATTATCAGAACCAGAGTATCTATTTGGTCAGTTGGCCAGTTGGTCTTTAAATAAAGATTCTCTTTGCTTCATTCCTTAAATAAATATTATTTGCTGAACACATCTTATATGCTGATGACTCTTCCTGACTCTGACAATGCAACAATGAACAAAGTAGATAAATTTCCCCATTTTATGAGAGCTGAAATTCTAGTGGAGTGGGGAGACAGAAACGTATATATAGAAACAGAAAGTAATGTCATATAGTGATAAGTTCCATAAAAAATTAAAACAGAATAAGGAGATATACTTATTCCTTTTCTCCCTTCAAGTATTTAAGCACATTACTGAAAAGAAATCATCAAAACCTTACAATAAAATTAAAAATACATATAATAAGAAAGGCACAGAGTGTCATTTTAATCAAAATAGTTAAAAGCCATTTTGTAATCTACTGTTATAACTGAAAAACATCTTATTACAAGGATTTATATTATAAAAATACAAACTGTATCAAGCTATTTGAAATATTATAAAACCAACCATTACATTATCTTGTTACTCTATATTTGCAAGGAGACAATGTAAAGATCCCCAGTTCAAGTCACCTCTTAATTATCTAATATTCTAAAGTCCTTACTCCCCATGATTCCTCCTGGCTCACATGTGCTCTATGTCTGCCCTCAGTTTTTTCCCTTCCTCTAAGATTATCACTCTGAAGATTCCCCTCTCACTGCCCTGTCCACAGTGTTCTTCCTCACAATTCCATTCAGCTAGGCAAATACGTAATGAGAATTTATTATGCACTACAACTGTGATAATGGTCAGGGATTAAAACTTAGAAAGGGACAGTCCAGGTAGGTTCCATCCTTAAAAGAATCTAGTGGGAGATACGTAGTCATCATAAATCACCACAATTCAGTATACTAAGTAGCATGAACTAAGTACTACGGGAGACAGAGTTACTGAGTCTACCTTCATGGAGATTTGGTCATGGGAAATGACAGAAAGGAGATGAAATTTGCAATAACCTTTGAAAGGTGAGTGATCATATGTCAGAAGACAACAGGTGTGGACATGACCTGCAGAGGCCAGGCACATTATGCTAATGCACAGAGAAGGTGTGCTTTGCTTGTTGCATTTATATATAATGAGAAATCTGGTGCAGAGAAGGGTAAATGTGAGGTGGTAAAGGCAAAGATGCAGAACATATTTGTGACCAGTTATGAAGTCCCTTGTATGTCTTTTTAAGGAGGCTGAACTCAAATCCTATTGACTAAAAGTTTCTAAGCCTATGAAGTATGATCAGATCTGTTTTTTATCTAACATGGAAACTTCCACACATTCTTTGCACTACTTGTCAGTCCCATACCTTGTTCCACAAATAGACTGTAAGCTTCCCAAATAAACATTTATAATCTTATACCTACTTACTTTTCTAGTGCCTATCACAAAGGCATTGGATATATTGGTTCCCTATAAATATTTCTTGATTAGTTGGTTAATATATTCTAATACACACTTATGCGTCATGTCATTTTGTATTGAAAAATTTTCCTTTTCCCTTCTAAAATACTTGAACACTCTTTAGAAGCTTAAAGGCATTACCTCTATATTAAAGAATGCTGCTTGATTCAAAATCTATGGTACTTAAAACATGTTTTAGGGGATATATATGAAAAAGTAGCAGGAAAATAGGCAAAAAATATTTGCTGTCAAGTTATGAAGCATCTTGCATGTAATTGATGTCTATGCCAAATCTTTTCCTGAACAGCAGGCTATTCTACGCCATTGCTATTAATACAGTTATTGTACATGTCATCGCGTGGTTTCCTTGGGTTTATTTAATTATTTTTGCATAGCAGTGCAACTAATGCAGTTTACTGGCTCTTTTTCTTTGATTAATATCCAACTTTCAAGTTCCAAACTCAGCACTATT
The DNA here is from genome assembly GCA_028646485.1 of Cryptoprocta ferox. Taxonomy (NCBI): domain Eukaryota; kingdom Metazoa; phylum Chordata; class Mammalia; order Carnivora; family Eupleridae; genus Cryptoprocta; species Cryptoprocta ferox. The sequence continues at coordinate 75,160,314 of CM053559.1, forward strand.
TAACTATTTTCTGTATTTTCATTTTAGCTCAATATTTCCAGGTATCACATGTAAGTAAAACTATAAATTAAAGAACCACCAAGAGAATAAATAAACACATTTTTAAAAAAATAAATACATTTCTTAATTAGGGAATTCTTTCATACTACTGTACTCCAAACGTATTCCCTGTGGCTGTTGCTAAGGCACATGGTGAAGAGGCAATGTACGTTTTTTTCCAAAATGAAGCTATGGAAAATAAGTTACTTTCTATGTGGCTTGGTTTGTTTGACAGGATACAGTATTGTATCAGTGAGACAAGTGTCATTGATTTAAGCTCCAAGGGGCTCTGACATCATTGCTGCACGCCTCCCTTTTGCTGTTCCACAGGATGAGAACATTGAGGGTAAGGGACTCGCAGGAGAAATAGCACGGGCTGGCTGTCCAGTGCAAATCCATCCCTACTTTTGGAAACCACTTGGATTGCATGTCCTCTGTGCCTGCTCCGGTCATGTCTGTCCTTGTCCTCAGTTCTGCTCTGTATCCAGGGAGGCTGACCCCTACAGTCTGCTTTTCCCAGGCTCCAGGACGAATCTGCAGATTCGTGGGCAGGAGAAAGGGAAAAGCCAAGGAGCTCCTTTTTCTGCCTTTGCAGTAGCTACCTTCACTTTCAAGATTCCAGCTCCTGCCAGAAAAGCCCTGTAGCTTCAGCCTTCATGCAGCAACCCACGGCCATGGGTTACCATCATACCTCTTGCTCCTTTGTCCTTCAGCAGGCAAATGGTGGGAGCTTTGATTTTGCCAATCTTTGGATAGCCTCTTTGGCTCTGGATAGCTTCTCAGCCCCTTCAATTGCCCATTCAATCCATTTCCTACACCAAATTCTTTATTGTAAATATTGAGAATGGTTTCTCTTTTTCTCATTTGGTCCCTAAACAATAGCACACTGCTAGTAGAGTACAATAACACTGTCTGGTTTTTTTTTTTCTTAAAAATTTTTCTTTTTAAAATAGATCAGTAAAAACCCATGTAGACACACACACTAAAAAAAGGTGATAACATTTTTTAAGACATTCTGACTAAAATGTTGCTTAAGGTCATCATGCTCTGCTAACACTAAATTCTTTAGATATATATGAGAAAGAAACTATGAGACCACAAGTATTGTATGTAGTAGATGAAATACATCTAAATCAAAAACAGAAAGATGATCTATAGAATCAAAGAGTTCAGACATAAATTTCAGATTTATGGTCAGGTGAGTTATCCTAATCATTAAGAGATTAAAGTTGCAACAGACAGGACAGTTTTCTTGAGATTTGTATGATTCTTAAACCTGTCTGATTCTTAAATTAGTTCTTACATGTTAAACAGCTGACTGGTTTACAGATAATTAAACGCAAAGAATCTTCAGGGGTAAACCATATGAATCGGTGACGGATAGCAAAACTTTAAACAATTGCATGAGTCCCAGGTTGGAGGAGTGTGGAACCATTATTATGGCCATCTTTTACTAAAAAAGCTATCTGGTTTACCTAAGTGGATTATGAGATTGTATATTATTAATATTTCCTTCCTTCGTAGAGACAATCACACAATGCCTGCTACATAGTAGATGCTAAAAGACGTATTACTGCACATGATTCAATATATGAACTTACATGGCCTGTTAGATACATATTCTGTGTTTGTTTAAAGTTGCTAAAAGAAACATTGCAAACAGTCCAGAATTGCAGTAAAACTATGTAAGAGCTTTTAAAATCCTAAACTTGAGGTTATAAATGGGAAAATAAAAAATGGATAGTCTCATAGACCCACTCAAGCTTACTGATGAGAGAGGAAGACAAGGAGACCTCATTCTTTCTTACCCATATTTTTAGTGAACATGTGACACTGACTGAACTTTAAGAATCACAAGTTTTTATTTTTAAATTTATAATTATAAAAATATATTTGTAGATAGTCTAACATATTAAAAAACATCTATTCCCATTTATTTGGGGATTTTTTCTGTGATCCCACAAGGCTTAAATGTTTAAGTAGTCACATTAAGAACTGTCTTAGGAACAGATCAGAATGCATTACACAGAAAAATTACACAGCCTTATTTTAAGAGCCTCTCTTAGGTCTTCAAAACCAGTCCATGAAAACAGAAGAACTAAGTTTAAAAGGAGGCAAAGAACTCAGAGCACCTGGCCCTCATGGCACACATCAGCCCCAAGATGGCATCATGAAGGCCTGTGTCCCTCTGCCCTCAGGAGTAGTGTAACATATTTATGTATGTATTATGTATATATGTATGTTTTTAATTTTAGTGAGAGAGCGTGAACAGGGTGGGGAGGAGAGGAGCAGAGGGAGAGAGAGAGACTCCACACAGGGCTGGATCACACAACCTTGAGACCATGACCTGAGTAAAAGTCAGGAGTCAGAGCCTCAACCAACTGAGTCACCCAGATGCCCCTGGGGCGACTGGATGGCTCAGTTTGTTAAGAGTCCAACCCTTGGTTTTGGCTCAGGTCCTGATTCCAGGGTGTTGGTATCGAGCCCCACGTCAGGCTCTGTGATGAACGTAGAGCTTGTGTAAGATTCTCTCTCCTTTGCTCTCAGTCTCTCTCTCTCTTTTTATCCCCCTCTGCACCTCCCTCCCCTTGCACGCACATGCTCTCTCTCTAAAATAATAATAATAAAAAGACCATAATCCTAACCTGCAATGCAAAATGCATAAAAAAGGAGAAAGGAGATAGATTATAACTTTCTATGGATAGACCCCCCCAATATCTTGATAATATACAACTCAAGGCACTCTGGCTTTACATCCCCTTTTTACCCTCCCCATAGACCTTCCAAGTTCTCCTAAGGATTATTCATAAGTTTTCGGAAAAAAAGAAGTCAGGACATATGACAAACCTTTTTGCTTCCTGCTCAGTCAATGCTCCCTTGAGGAAATGAAATGTAGAACTCAGATTTACTTAAATTGTGGATGGTCAGGGGGTAGATAAAGAAGAAACGTAAATCATAATCTTGAAACATTATCTAGCCTCAATGATATTTAAGAAAACTAATGATTTGAGGGTAATTAAATTTTGTTCTGCCAATTTGCTGAGTTATTTTGATTAGTTCTAATAACTTTCCAGTTAATGCTTGGATTTTCTAATATCATAGAACGTTTTGCATATATTTATATTTTGTTTTCTTTCTCTAGGTTTAAGGTTTATACTAACGGGTCTGCGTCATAACTTAAGACATTGGCCATAATCTCCAGAATCTTAAGAAGCTATAGAATTGTTTCATATTCTTTAATAAAACAAAAAGGTTTCATATAATTCTCTATTAGTTATGATGTTTATGATGTTGATCACCATTAAGAAGGAGATATTCTTTATCATAAGAGATTAATAGAAAGGAACAGAAACTTCAGTTATAGACAAAATATATAGGATTTTTTCTTTGTTTTTGTTCAGTTTTTACACATGATAGATGTGGCATGCTAACAAACTGGGAAAACTGCAGTCTCACCTCATGTCTTACACAAAAATAAGATCTAGGTGGATCAAAGATATAAAATGAAAGAATTAGACTGTAAAAGTATTTGAATAAAATTAAAAATATGGTTTTCTTAGATGTGTAGGTAATTTCTACATATAATACCCAGAAAGTATAAAAGAGATTATTAATGAATTTAACTTCACAATAAAATTATTTTGTATGACAAATAAAATAAAACCCCTGGGCAAACTGAAAATGACAAATGACAAATAGGAAAGAATGGAAGAGGTTCAGACCCATTTCTAATAATAGGAATGCCCTGATAGAAAAGCGGGCAAAATTCATAATAAAGACAAATGGACTTGAAAAGAACTTCAGCATTGCCATAAATCAAATTTAAGTAAAAATGAGCTTATTTTAAGTCAAGGAAATTATAAAGTCATGAAATTTGGTAAAATGACTGACATTGTTTGAATTCTAGTATTGCCACCTACTAGCTATACAGAGTCGCTTAATACTTTGTGCTCTAGTTTCTTCGTTTGATAAATCCATTCCAGTCACACAGGAATCCATACACCCATATGCCAGTGTGTTATCTGTAGTCAAGTGTCACTTTCCTCATGGCTGTCATGTGGCTGAAATTAATATATATAAAACACTTAGCACAGTGCCTGGCACACAGGTACTCAATTAATGGCAGCTAACTCAAAGATTTAAAATTGTAAATTGATTAGGAATGAATGCAACTGTAAATAACTAAATCCAAAACAGAAACAAAAACAAAAATAAAAGTTTAAGCAAACAGGAATTCATTTTTCATACAGAACAGTAAGTCCAGAGGTGGGAAGTTAGTTCAGCTTCCCAAAGATGCTATCTGGGACGCAGGCTCTTTTTTGATGTTGTACACGACAATCTTCAGTGTGGAGGCCTCTGTACTCATAGTTATTGCCTTGTGATTATAGAGTGATTATAGAGTGATGCTATCACCTCTCCATTCCAAACAGGGAAAAAGGAGGAAGGAGCGAAAGGCATAAAATTAGAGTGGGGTGCCAGCTCAGCTTCTCTCATCTTATCAGGAAAGCAAACCCCTAAAATAGTAAACTTCTACTTATACCTCTGACTCACAAATGTATCACATGGTCATCACTAACTGAAATGTTGTTGGAGAGAAGGGGCTAGTAGATGGGTCTTGGGTCCACCAACCAACTGTATTCCCCATAAATAGCAACAGTGAAAAAAACCCAAAACACTTAGCAGTGGCTTTCACCTTTATGCTCTTTTTGAAACTCTTCAGTGCTCCTCCCCCAATACCTCCTCCCTACCCCAACCTCTGGCAACCACCAACCTCTTTTCTGTATCTATGAGGTTTGTTTATACATCTTTCTGGGATCCCTATAATTGGAATATTACAGATATTATGCTTGATGGTGTCACTAAGTTCCCTAAGTCTGTTTTCATTTTTTATTATTTTTTTCTCTCTCCTGTTAAGCCTGACTGCTCTCCATTACTCTGTCCTCCAGGTCGCTCATTGATTCTTCTGCTTCCTCTAGACTATTTCTTCCATGTAGTGTATTTTTAATTTTGCTTATTGAGTTTTTCATCCCTGGTTCTTTTTTGTTTCCTATTTGTTGAGGGTCTCACTGAAGTCCTTCACTCTTCTGTCAAGTCCAGTAGATTTCTTCATGACCATTGCTTTAAAGTCTGTATCAGACATATTGGCCATCTATGTTTCATTTAGCTCTTTGCTGTGATTCTGTCCTGTTCTTTCATTTGAGACATATTCTATTGTCTCATTTTGTCTAACTTTCTGTGTTTCTGTGTTAGGAAATTTGGCTGGGTTTCCTGATCTTGAAACTAGCAGCTTTATGAAGAAGAGGCCTGTAGTTTCTTGAAGAGCAAAGTCTCCTGTTAATTAGAACTTGACACTTCAAGGGTGTCTCCTATGTGTGTTGTATGTACCATGCTATTGTGGCTCAGCCACATATGCCTTCAGTACTGTCATTTGCAATGGCTCTCTTTGCCTACTGTGGGCACTTTTGTCCCCGTGTTAATGGGCCATTCTGGGCCCATGGGCCACCATGGGCTTGAGTTTAGTCACACCAGGTATTTGCCAGAGATGCAGTAGCACAGAACTGCAGGGCACTTTTCCTGTGTTGTCCCCTTGAGAAATTTTCTTTGGTGCATGGGGCCTGCAGTCAGACCAGATGTCTGGCTCCAGCCCGCTGCTGAGGCCTCAGCTGGACTGGTGTGTGTGGTTATCTTCCCCTTTCCACAGGGCAGGAGTCACTTTGGAGCTGCACTGGCCCCTGTCAGGGCTGCCTGCATGCTGTCAGACTGTGACACCACTTTGGATGGGCTCCAGCCAATGGCATATTGGAAGGAATAGGACTACTGGAGAACATGAGGGCACACGGTATTAACAAAGTCTGCACAGGTCTGTTGTGGGAGGGAACTTGGAGCTGCCTTAGAAAACTCCAGGGTTGGAGAGGTGAGTCTCCAGGAAACCATGGGGGTAGGGCTCATGGTCCCGGCAAGGTCCTTGCTGGTTTACTGTGTGAGGGGAGAGCTCTCCCCAGGTGCTGGATTGGAGGGGGCATGTCCACAGTACAAAATGGGGACAGGGCACACTGTTAGCAAGCTAGGTGGAGTGTGGTGGCACTGAGCTTCTTCCTGAAGGCATTTGTGTGTCCAGGCTGGGGGGTAGGGGAGGGAAATTGTGCCCACCAACTTCTTTGTTCCTGATGTCTTCTAAAGTTCCGTGCCCCTCCAGCACAGGCTCTGAGATTAGTAAACAAATGTCCCTCCTGTATCGTCTGGGTGTTTTTCAAACTGCTGCTTCTATGCTGTATCTCTGAGGGGGCTGTTGTTGTGCTCTCTCTTTAAGGGCAGGGACTCAGTTTCCTTTCATCCTCCAAGCTCCCCAAGTGCAGAACCTGTTCATTTTTAAAGTTCCACATGTTAAGCCCCACTGATTGTTAGGCTTTTCTGCTTTTCAAAGCCAAATGTCATGGAGGTCCATCTTCTCTGTGCCTGTTGGTACCTGGTTTGAGGATCTTATCCTCCCCCCTCTATGCACACGCATCATCCCTCTCTCCCACTGATGGGTCCATATGGCTCCTGACCTCATCTCTGCCCTTCCCACCCACTTTGACATAGCCTCTCCACTACACTTAGCTGTGGGGAGTTTGTTCTGCCAGTCTTCTGATCGTCTCCTGAGTTAGTTACACGAATATGGGTGCTTTTACTTGTATCCACAGGACGAGCTTAGGATCTTCCTACTCCACCATCTTCCCTGGAAATCCTAATCTGATTCATTTTAATCAAATAATCTCTTTTTCTAAGAAAAGGTCATGAAAGAAGAGAATGACATACTGGAGAGAACCAGAGTTTAAAGTAAATACATTAAGAGCATGAAGAGAAGTCTCATCAATTGTTATGTGTGGTGAGAAACCTATAAAGAGGATTTATTTGATGTGATGAAGGTGTTAACTAACGCTATGGAAGTAATCATTTTGTAATATATAAGTGTATCAATATACTTCGTACACCTTAAATTTACACAAAATTATATGTCTGGACTTTAAAAAAGGATGACTGAAGAGTCAATGGACAACCATCAAACTAAATTAGACTATCTCTGCCTCTGCTTATTTGAAATAAAATCAGTATTAAACAAATCAACCATACCACATCTTTTCTCACATGAAGGTACACATCCACAAAGTATTTTGCTATTTTGTCCTACTATTACAGAAGCACAAAATCTGGCATTTAGGACAAGGTTGCAAATGATCTTTGTTATTTTGACTGAATTTGTGGAGGAAATTTAAAGGCCAAATATATTTGCATGTGAGATCTGAAAATGAAGATTTCTAAAATCTTGAGAAGAGTTTTCTGCTGACCTTAATGAAAGTGGTTTGCACTAATTTTACAACAAATACCCTGACAGGCTTCACAGAAGCATCTTCTTTAATTCTTACAAAAGTTCACTACAGAAGACAGGTAGTTAATAGTGCTTCAAAAGATGACAAATATATTTATATCTGAACCTGGAAAAAAAATGCAGCCCAAGGAAGTAGAGTCAATGTATGGTAGATCTGGTAGATCACACACTGAGTTAATGCCAGAACCATAAGACATTTCAGTCCAGCTGACTTTTCTCAGTTATAAGAACATTCTGGGCCTAACAGAGATTTCCATTCTTCTTTGGAATCTCACAGAGAGTTGTTCGATTTGTTCTTGATAATCATAGTGGATGATGAATTATTATTCTGACACAGCAGAAATTCATGTATTTCTGTTAAAAATAAAGGACAAAAGACTCTCCTAAATGAACCACGTAAACTATTCAGTAAAATTCACTTTCCAGACTAAAACTATGAAATCAAAGGTTCCTAAACTCATCTAAATTCATGCCTGGTTTTCAAAGTTTAGACGAATATTGACTTTCCAATAGATATATTTTTTTGTTTTTGTTGCTGTTGTTTTAGAATATTTGCTTTATTAGGGTAAGGCAGGGCAAGAGAAGGACAATTTGGTTTGGCTTTAATGCCACACTAATCTCATAGATACTTTTATTTTTACTTAGATTTATTTGGGATCAAAAGGAGTTGCCCTCTAAAGAGATATGGATAGTGGCTATACACAAAAACTGGTTAGTATTCTGACATTCTCTATCATACTCATGACTCAAATGTTATGCATCTTGATACAAAATCAGTATTTTAAAGCTTGAAGTCTAAAGCACATCTCTGTTACACATGCAGCGAGTTGCTATTTAGCATTAACAAGCCCCAAATCCATCCTCTTTTCCTTTTGGAAAGCAATTTCAAGTAGATTTCATATGGAGGAATAAACAAATCCAAAGTATACAAACTACATACATCTGATTAGAATCAGTGAAACAAAAATTTGAGTATCGCAGAAAAGATCTATCAAATGAATTGTTTTCTGCCTATCAAATCCAAAACTGCTAAAGTGAAGGCAAAGACATATATCAATTATCATAATTTTGTAAGGAAGTCTTAAATGGCCTACCTCAAGCAGAAATTTGAATTTGTTTGGTTGTTTCAAGTTTAAGTGTTATTTTCTCTGTAGCATGATTTTGATATCTTTTTTAAGGTTGGAGCAAAATTTAATCATTGAAATCATGGCCCAATTCACAACTAAAAAGGGTAGCAAAAATTCCTGTCAAATCTTTTAATATTAATTTGAACTTCTATTCATCCATAAAGTCCTAACAAAATTAACCTTCTCATCACTAAGGACATAAGAAATAATAAATTCTGCTTAATGTTAAGCTTATGAAAAATTTGACTTATTTTCCATAATGTTAACTTAAAACAGCAATTGTTTCCTTGAATTATGCAATACATCAAGAAGCCCAGTGGAATCAAGAGTTTTTCTAAGGATAATTATGAATTGATACTTAAACCATTTGGGATTTTTAGCATAATTAAAAGTGATAGACCATGCACAGTATTCAACTTAATAGATATTAATGATTTTACACAAATTCTGAATAGCCAAAGCATTAGTAATATTCCTGAGTTCTTCTATTTTTCTATCAATTTTCCCTAGAAACATTTGACTAAGTTTTAAGATAATGTCTTATTTGAAAAATGGATATACCAGATACCTGAGTGGTCTTTTCATTAGCTTCCCTCTTTATCTTAGAGAGTAGTAACATGTTGTGAAGACTACATAAATGCTATGATATTTTGAGATTGCTTTTCTTAAGCTGCTTAAGAAAATAACTTTTATTCTGCTAGGGTCTCTCCTTGAATATGCATGAAGTGAATAAAGTTACAAAATTATGTTTATGCTGTAGTCTAAATATGAGTTGATACATAATCCTGCTAGGGTTCTCAGAAGTATACTCAGGTTTAAAAAAGGAAATAGACACCAAAATCCCAAACTGTTAGCATTCTGACTGGTTCTGCCTGTATCTTTTGGCATACAAACAATTTTGAGGAAAGGGATGGTCTTGTTTACTGCTGCTATCCCAGTTCTCATCACAGTGCTCTAAACAAAGTAAATGCTCAGTGAAATTTGCTCATTGAATAAATGTATAGACACACACACTGAAATGGGGTCAAACTGTTGATATACTTTTTTTATGTAACAATAAATAGAAGAATGTCCTAAGTATTCTTAGGACATGATCTCTGAAGGTTGCTTTATATATATATAATTTCAGGTAACTGATAAATTAATCAGCATTCTGGGGACATTATAGTTGTTTCCATTTTTTTAAAACTTTTTTTGGGCATTATAGTCATTCTCGATATTTTGTAATTCATAAAAGAGGAAAAACTGGCATATAGAGGACAATTTTTTTTAAGTTTTATATTTGTGCTAAATTTTGAGCTAAATTTTTTACGTTTTAAATTTGTAAAAACGTTCAACTCCTAACACCATATGAAGTTGTTTTTTTTAAATATGTCTTCAGAAAAAATTTCTAATACAAAGATAGGAACAAATGGGCACAATATTTTTTATCTATTGTTATTGGATGAAGGACCTTTTGAAGGTTTCCTCGTAATCCCCTAAACTAGAAGAGGTAGACTCTAAATAAACATTATAATATCATATTCATTTCTTTATCTATTTAATTCATACCACATTCCACATACATAGAATTGTATTGTGAATTCTTTCTACAAACAAAGAAAATCAAAGTAATTATTGCTCCAAGGTTGGAGGAGGTACATAGGAGAATCTGGAGCAGATCAATACAACCAATCTGGTCTCTATATAAAGTGCACTGTAAATTGTAAAGGGTCATTCGAAGGTACATTATTATTTCTTTAAGTCTGTAATTTTCCATTTAAAATATCACCTACTTCCTAAATGAACTGCCAGGAACTTAAACAATATTAATGATTACATTTTGGTTTGCGAGAACACTAGGGTTTGACCCATCCACTACAGATTGAAATCAAGACTAAAAACAAAAAACAAACAAAAAAATCCCAACTCTATTCAGTTGAAGGAGGGGCTAAGTAATTGATTTTCCTCTTCCTTAAAACACTGAAATGACTATGAACTAAAGTTCTCCAAGAAAGATCTTTCAGATGCCAGAGAAATTATCATTTTGGAAGAGGAAAGAAATGGTTTTAAGAATCATCTGGTCTACTGGTTTACAATCTGAATTCCTGAACTATTGAAGGACGTTAGAAAAGTAATAGGTAGAACATAAGATTCTTGAACCATTTTCAACATTACAAAAAGCTTTAAAAATTGTACAATTACCCATGAGAAATCTGTGCTGATTCCTGCTTTTGCTTAGGATTAGATGAATTTAGTTATTAGCACTAGTTATATTAAATCAGACCCAGAGGTACATATCAGGTTATGAATGTTTGCAGAGTTCGCTTTATAGGGGAAGTAACTGGAAATGCCATGTGGTTTAACCTCCTCTGCCACGATCCTGAGGGTGTAGTTTTGTCTGAAAGGTTTGTCTTACCACTACCTTAGGATAACCAAATGTTGTATCATCAAGACTAAGGAATACATGCAAGCCAGGTTTCGGTAAATTTTAAGTACCTAACATGTGTCTTCTTCATAAGAACCAAATCTTATTTTCTGAGGCAGATAAATTATGGTATGTGTCACATGCCCTTTTTGTGATCTTAGAGTAGAAAGCAATTTTGTGCATTCAATACTGGAAATTGAGTACTTTCAAATAGGTGTCAGTAATGGTCTGTGGAACCATAAAATAAGCATTAAAGTAGCTCACCAAATATCCTGGTATAAAAAATGCATTTTGATTTGCATTTAGATTTAACTAAAACCATAGGGACTCAATACTTGTAGCGTATTACATCATTATTCTTTGTTTAAATTTCTATTACAAGAAAAGACAGGTACATGGAGTCATAGAAGCCCATTCCAAAATTAGATCCTACCAAATATTGAGTAAAAACTTTCTTGATGACTTTCTGAAAAACAACTAACGGCTTGTCAATGACATTAAATATAACCATTTCTGAGTGACAAAAGCACTGGAAAATTCATAGCTTTGCTTGTATTTTAGTTTTAAGTGACTCCAATAAAGAAATCAAAGAGACTTTTATAAACAGACTATACTGCCAAAGAATTTCTCCATGAAATTCCCCCAGGACATTTTCTTCCATCTCTACCATTGTTTCAGAGCTGTGTTTTTTACCCAGAACAAAAATATTTTCATTCTCTTTTAGTGCTTGCACACTGTGCTCGTTCAGATTCCTCCCTTTGTTATTCAGTCAAGCTATCCCCTATTCAAAAATAAGTATCAGCCCTACTGGTACATAATGATGGATACTTCTCTTGAATTTCTTTTATTTTTCTTATTTCTCCCAATAAGAATGAGCTATTTGAGAAAATGGAATTTGAAATAATAAAACTATCCAAAATGACCATCTCAGGAGAGGATTTTTTTGGTCAGTTGGTCCAATGCTATTCACTCCATTCTGTTCCCATATTTGTAGCAGCTTCACTAGATTGGACCTGAAATGACCCAAGGATGTAGCTGTTTCCTTTTGTCACCACTGCAGCTGGGTTTGCTTGCAAGTTAAGGAATCAGCAAAGTAATAAATACTTTGAATAAAATAAATCTCAGATCTTCTTTGTAAGAGAATAGCAATAAAGATGACTAGTTTTTGTCACCAAAACTTAGTAATACTATCTAATCCTTTAGGAGGGTTTCCTATGTGCCAGATTCTAAGTGTTTTACATATGTAATTTGATTTCATTTACCCCTGGCCACTTCATAATGTTCCAAAGGGGGCACTATTACTACTTACAATTTCCAAGAGAGAGTAACCAACTTGCCTAAGGTCAAAAAGAAAGTGAGAGGGGCAGCCCGGAGATTGAATCTATGCAGTCTTAAACAAGAGCTGCGGGGGACATCCCAGGATCTGATGCTTTCAGAGCTCTTTTCCCAGATGATTTTAAGTCAGGGTTAAGAACCACTGACAGGTCCAGATTCTATAATAAGGTGCTTCAGCTCAAATGCTTTCAGGATAAGGCAGGTAATATAATGTCTAAAGCAAGCAGATACAGTTCCCATACTCTAATTTCTATAATAATGGTACTAAATCTTTTACCTGCAAAGGAATCACCTGTGGAGATTGTTAAAAATGCAAATTATTAAGCCTCAGCCTCAAAATCTTTGTTCAATCTATATCAAAATTACCTAGGTTTTATTTTTAAATGCAAATTTCTGTGTTCCCAGTAACCACTGCTCTAAAATCACCTTACATGCTTAATACATTCTAGTATTCTCAGATTTTGAGTCTGGGCTCTCAAATATGAGATGATCACTTTATTCATTGTAGAAGTATTTCCTGAGCATCTATTATAAAGAAGGAATTCCTAAGCACTGGGTAAACATCAGGGAACAAATCTAATGCCTTCCCCAAGGAGCTCATATGCTTCTGGGGAAGGAAAACAGAGTACGAGCGAATAAATGTATGCACATGAGTAAGTGCAATGGAGAAAAGTCAGTTGGGGCGGGGGGATGATGGGATTGAATGGTCTTTTATATGGTCAGGGGTAGACTTTCTGATAGTCACATTGGTACAAAGGATGTGAGAGAGTGAAGCATGGAACCTGGAATAGCTCAACAATGTCCGGACTAAAGTGACAACAGAAAGTACAAAGCCTGTGAAGGGAAAGTTTGCTGGTATGTTGAAAAAACAAGGAGATCAGTGTTTGGACAGAAGTGAGAGGAGAAAGGTTATAAGATGTCAGAGATATAGAAAGGACATGGATCACATTGTGTGGTGAAGGCCATAGTAATCTCAACTCTGTGTGACATTAGTAAATACTAGAAAATGACATTATCTGCCTTATATTTTAATGGGGCAGCCTAGCTACTGTACAGAGGATATAGTGTGTGGGGAAGCTGTAGGAGAGCAGGAAGACCAATTGGGGAGCTAAGGCTGTAGTCCAGGCAAGAGAAGATGGTAGCATGGCCAGCATGGTCGTAGAGGAAGTGGTAAGAAGTAGTCAAATTCTGGATATACTTAAAGAGTGCAGCATGATGATTTTTCAAATGGATTGGATGTGGACCAGGACTGAAAGAGAGGGATCAAGGATGACTAGATATGATGTTTGGGCATTTAGAGCTTAGTAAATTTGGTATAGGTAAAATACCCTCCCAGCAAATTCCCAGTTGGATACCGGTGTGAAGCTTGTTTTACTTAGGACTTAAGCAACACCTCCCACGGAGCACTGAGGGTGAATACCGGAGTACACATCTTCCAAATGAGTGTGAGTCATTAAAACCCATATTCTTCCTGACATGAAACACTGAAAACAAGATAATTCTTTCATTACCTGTAATGACAACAGGAAAAGGTAAGAAGTGCTCATTTTCTCAATGATGTTTATAGCAGAAGAGAATTGACTTTTTAATACCAGAAAAATATAAATTTTTCCTATAGTAATTAATGCTTCTAATAATTCTTGAGTATGTAGAGATATTGGAAACATTTTACACTCATCATTAACCATAAAAACAAAACAAGAAAGTGCCTCAAAGAAGAGCCAAAAGGTGGACAGCAAGTGGAAAATTCCCCGGCTCTATTTCTTCCATCTTCAGAGTTTACATCCTACCATTTTGGATCAAATTTCTGCATTTTTAAATAACTGCTACTACAAAAACACTCTGTTGTTTAGTGTGCCTAATATAAAAATCCACCTTGTTACTCGAGATAAATAAAAGGCTATATCTCCTAATAACATGACATAATAACTTTGTGAATAAGAGCAATGTAATCTGTTGCATTTTCATGTATGAGTTTTGTTCAAAACCTACAGCATTCCTTATGTTAGGGATAATGAATTGATTTAATAGCTACCCCTCTATTTAGCTCTTATCTTCTTGCCCTATTTCCAAAGATTGTCTCCCATGTCTGTCTATTATTGTAAACCACGTGAAATCCTTTATGGAGACAGACACCATATGAATAATAATATAAGTGTATGAGCTGACTTTTAAATACATACCTATTTTATACTCTGTATTCTTTTGCTTAACCTCCATTCAGGCTTTGATCATTGTGCAGAAATATTTGCCAATGATTCCAAAATTTGAGTATTAAGTTTATTGATCCTGAACCTAATCTAATGGGAATAAACACATAGGAATCCTATCCAACCAAATAAAAACCATCACCATGTCTATCCACTGCAAGCTGTTTTCATGTGACTCACAAATGAATACTTTTGATTTTCAAATGTGTTGTCTTTCCTATTTACTGTTATGGAAACTTGTGACAGAAAGTCATTTAAGAGGTAGCTAACTTTGGTACCAAGATTTTACACTCTAAATGGACTTTGCCCTCTAATGGAGGACAAAAATCTGCTGAGGAATAGAGTCATATGTAAAAACAAATTGGCTTTTATCTGGGAGTTCATTTTTTTTTTCTTTTAGAAGGCCTCATGCCCAGCCCAGAGCCCAATGTGGGGCCTGAACTCACGACCCTGAAATCAAGACCTGAGCTGAGATCAAGTTGGAAGCTAATCGAGTGAGCCACGCAGGTGCCCCTGGGAGTTCATATTCCAAAGAAGGGAAAAATCATTCTGAAGGTATAGAAAAAAATTATATAACATAGATTCAGGGTTGTATATAAAAAGGTACTTGTTTAGAAACTAACAATACTTGATGGAATATATTAACAGATGATAAGGTAGTTAATAAATACATACTCCAAATCTTCAGAATGTTGTGAACAGATGAAATAAAAGAAACTTTTCACTCAAGTTGAAAATGCCTTTCTTTGGTAGTTGTGGACTAGGTTGTTAGGACAATTCTAATATAGTACCCTGCAAAGTGAATTCAAAGTAGAGAATAAAAGCAAGCACGTGTGCTCACACACACACATGCATGCACACTATACCAATGTGCCTTTGTGGCCTAGATTTCAAGGGGAAAAAACAGACATTAAGATGTTGCTATAGTCTAAAAATAGCAGAGGAGTCTCTGAACTATCCATGTTTCACCAGCTGCAGCATCTGAGGGAGAGCTCCCATACACATTAATGCATTATCCTTATCACTATAATTGACACCTAACACTTCTCAACCCATCAAAAGCAGTCCTGATTGGAAGGACATTTATCTCCATGTAAGATGACCATCATTTTGAAACCTTACATGATCTCAAATTTCGCAACAGCTTAAATCACTTACTGCAGAGAAAAATAATACATCGTGCTACTAATTCATTTCCTGGCTGCCAAACCAAGATACGATCTCACATACCTGAGCACACTGGTGACCTCCTGTTTAGTGAGTTCTGATACTATTTCCAAGTATCAGAGGAAAGAGAAGGAATATCACTAGACCCAGACTTTACTAGCTGACTAGTTCTTTTTCCTGGAATGGGTAAAAGGCTTTCATACCATCCAGAGGTCCTGAAGGGCAAGCACAGGAAGAGTTGTATTTCCCCTAAAATGATGTTTTACAACTTTAGGGTGACTCATCATAGCCATCATAGTGCCTTGCTCATAATGAAAAGCATTACATTCCTCCTTACATTAAAAAAAATATATATATATATTTTACATTATATCTATATATATGGATATATATATATATATATATATATATATATATTTTTTTTTTTACAATGAGTCCTTTAAAGCATGTAAGAATCATTTTAAGACAACTGTGCCATGGCAGGTCCTAATCTGTACTATAAGTTGGACAGGACTTCAAAATTCTGATCACCTAAGAACCTCCAGTAGATACACTGAAGCCAGGTCCCAGGGGCTTCAGATTTATTTAAAGGGAAAATAACACCAGACAAAACACAGACTAAAATAATAATGATAACAAAATATTATTATGAATAACTATAAGGCAACAAAGTCAACAAAATAAGTAACAATAAAAATATAAAATTCCAAAGCTGTCACACTAATGGAACACATAAACAGACCAAAAACCACAACAAAAACAGAAGGTCAAATAATCAGAGAATTCCCACCAGAAAGTTACTTATGCTGAGTAATTACAAACAAGTTTCTCCTATGTGTATTGACATAAAAAAACAAAGTCTACTTTATAAAGTAACAAAAGCAAGTTGCAGAAATATATTTATAGCATGATGTTATTTTTAAAACGTACATATACACATATTTACACATTCTTAGGGAAAACAGTCTAGAAAACTGTACATCATAGTTGTTTTGCTCTGGAATACTAGTTAAAGAATTAGTCCAACTTCATATACTTTATATTGTTTCAATACTTAACAAATGCATAGTGCTTTTATTTTACAAAACTCTGGATAAAAACAAAACTTGATGAAATAAATGGTCAAAATTCAAAACCGTGGAAATAACCAGAAGAATCTAGGTATTTCCCCAGATCCCAAGGAAAACTTCCAAAAAGTGTAGAAGAGAATCGGCTGGAATGAGAGTCACAGATCGTGACAAACTCATGGTTTGACTTTGGAAATCAAACAGCACAGCTGGTTAAAGATTCTGGTCCATCCCTGTGACCTGCAAGCAGTGGCAGCACAGGACACACATGGACTCAAAACCTGGGCAGCCGATGCTTTCTCAGGGAGACAGAGGTGTCCTCAGCTTCGATTTCATCAACACCAGTCTTTCTATATTCATTCAGAAACAATTCCCGATGTGCAACATGACCAGGGGTAAAAAAAGGAGGGAGAATGATGCATTGCATCTCGACCTGCAGAGTTCCCCCAAAGAAAACAGTATATTGGAGGGTAGGGACAGAGGAAAGGGCATGTGAGCAGTGCATTTTTCATCACTGTATAATCGACTGCCTCAGATTTTCTATGCTACACCTTCTCTTCCTCCTGTGAAATCATGCAGGGGCTACAAGAGACAATCTAGTAGTATCTAATGGATGCTGCAGGGACTGGAAAGTGAGCAAAGAGGCTGTCCACAAACTACTTTCTTAAATTTATGTAATTTTGAATCTGACCAGAAGGGTACCAGTATTCACATGGACATTAAAGAGGACGTGGCTCAAATCAAGGCACAATGAAGTACTGTCTACTTGTTGCTCCAGAAATAGAATTCTCTTAGCATTCTGGATTCCTGATTCAGGTATGGCGTATATTTCATCACTGGACAAACACTAGGTGTTGACAGAACTCTTCTTGTTCAAAGCTAAAAAGTTAAAAAACAAAACAAATGATGACAACGTGGGGGGTTATTATAAAAAAAGAAGAGAGACAAGTGACCTATCGCTGTAAAGATTCATGTGACGAGTTTGACTTTATTAACTTGGAGCAAGCACTGTGATCTGCTCTACCTTCTGACCTCTCCTCTTCTGGGCGCTTCACCTAGAGAAAATGGCTCTCTCACCTTTGTATCCTCAGAATACCATTGGTACTAAAATCTATCTGTTCATCTATAGGGTTCTTAAAACTCTTCCCAGAAGATGTTTTGAACCAAGCGTTTACACCCCCCAAAAGAATAGTATCAGCTTCTTTCACCATCTCCAAAAAGCTGATGATTTAGAGATGAGAGATGGGTAGTAAGGTCAGGGGATGGGCTAATTTACTCTGGAACTAGAATTTAGGGTTATTGGGGCACTTGGGTGGCTCAATTGGTTAAGCGTCCGACTCTTAATTTCAGCTCAGGTCGTGATCTCATGGTCTGAGTTCAAGCTCCCTGTCGGGCTCTGGGTTGGGCACGAGGCACCATCAGTGTGGAGCCTACTTGGGATTCTCTGTCTCCCTCTCTCTCTGCCCCCTCCTGCTTGCTCTCTAGCTCTCTCTCATAATAAATAAATAAACATTAAAAAAATAATTGAGTTATTATAAGCACAGGAAATCAGGTATTTGACCCTTTTTGTCAATAAAATGTTAAAAGCCTTGATCACATAAGAAAATATAACACTGACTCTTCTCATAATCTATTTCCAACGCTATTTCAGATATTTAAGGGAGGACACATTTACAGAAAACCCCATGTTAGCTTTTGCCCCAGAATCCTAGAGTGGTTAGCAGGGCAGTCTCTGAACACAGATTACCTAAATGCGAGTATCGACTAGCATTTAATAACTGTGTGAACTTAGTGAAGTCAGCTCATCAATCTAGTTTTACCAGGAAATCAGTGTTATCAGGAAAATGGGTTGTTATGAAACTCAGTCCTAAATATAGGCAGTCTTAAATATCTGTTATATTGACATTCTTACTTTGATTCTTTGCCTCCAATCATGTCTCAACTCAACACAGGGCAAACAAAGAAAACAGCTGAAATACGTGCATTAATTTATTCTTCACTAATACTGAACTAGGCAGACCTGTATGTCTTAGTCTTTACCAAATAATATATATAAATCTATACATATATACAAATATATAGAACTGAATATTCATGATTTTAAACTTCACAAACACTGTCAGGTAAAAAGTGGACTAGGATACTGAGGTAATATCTCATTTTGTGTTCAACCTGAAATATAAGTACACATTACATACAACTATTAAAAAATGGTAATATAACTCACTAACACTGTAAATGTGACTGCTTTATTAGATCGAGGTGGAATGCAATAACTTTAATATCATGTAGAGAAACAAGCAATCGAAAGAACATAATTCAGGTCTTAAAAAATGGATTTATCCTAAATTGGTCAATAGCACTGAAAGAAAGCAATTCTGCCACATACACTTAAAGTAAATCACTCCTTTAAGTACACTGTAGCTCACTCAGAAAAGCACTTCTCAACAAGAGTCCTCGTTTAAGCAGATCCTTTTGTACAAAACAAAACCAAACCACTAGATGCTACATCCCTCGCACTCAATGAAAGCTGAGTTATTTACTGTAAGGACATTTTCTAACCCCATGTCCGTGCTAAAATCATTAACACTGCCAATACAAAAATCAGGGCAGGAAAACAAGGTTGGCCTAGGATGACAGCCGGCAGAGAAATCAGTGGCTGATATAAGGAAAAACAAACTTATAGCAGGATAACAAAATAGCTTCTCTGAAAGGGCTGCAAGGGGTAAATGAAAACACAGTCCTGATTTCTTCCACTTTTCCCTTTATATCCCTGGCAGCCACCATACTGGAAATTTTGAGCAATGGGAGCATTTCTAACTTACTCACAGGAAGGCATTAAGATAACACAATGTCTATTTGTCAGAAGAATTTTAAATTGTGGTGAAAGTGGAAAATAAACTATATAGCTAAACCTTTATAACGATCTCACAGAAAATAATGTTTTCTAAAATTAGAGTATTTTACACGTGGTAAGCCGAGTGACAATATTAGATTAGATCTTCTGCAACCGTGGTGTCAAAAATCTGATAGCAAATCTGCTGCTCTGTTCCACTTGTGACATTGTATGACTTGATGAGGCATTCCAACCATGGGTATGCATCTACAGATGAGAAAAAATGTTATTTATCCATTAAAACTAAACAAATTTCTCTAAAATATGTATCTAAGCATAATGCTTAGCTAGAAAAGTTACCATATTTAATTTAGCTGGAGAAGTAAATAAAATATACTTACCAAATATATTATCTACCCTTCCAAATACACACTGGGTTCATGTTATTATTGTGTAACAATCTTAATTTTTTTCCCCCAACAGGAAACAATAGTTGAATGTGGAGCTTCCCAAATGTTTGATAGCAAAGGTAGCAGCCATCTCATTCCCAATTTTTATTCTTTATTTCTGCTGATTGCTTACTGACCTCCCCAGTTTTTTCTTTTTTTCTTGGTTGACTGCAAAGAAAATGAACCCCAAGTTCACATCACCTCAGGCCCTTAACACCTGTCTGACTGAAACTCCCATCAGGTTCCATGCACTGAGTCCAGACAATGCAGATGCTATTCCAAGCTCTGATTATGACCACATAAATCTATTTAAAACTTCTAGAAAAGTTTCTTAGTGCTCCTTCAAGTTCAAGTTTGAAAGATACTTAATATAGTCTATCTTGGCAAGAGTCGAGCAACGCAGACACTCTCCTCCACTGCTGGAAGAACTATAAATAGGTAAAAATATTCTTGAAAAGCAATCTGGCAGCATGTATCAAAAGCCTACCAAACCCATCCTTTTTGATATGGCAGTTTTATTTCCAGAAATCTATCCAAAAGAACTGACACCAAATAAAAAGTATGTAAATGAAACCTTGTTAAGATGTATAAAAGCTATCTTTCTGGAACTGTTATAAAATGTAAACACTGACCAGGGAAAAATAAAGTGTGATTAGAAATAACCTATAAGGGGTACCTGGCTGGCTCAGTGGGTTAAGTGTCCGACTCTTGGTTTCAACTCGGGTCATGATCTTGAGGTTCGTGAATTAGAGCCCTGCGTTAGGCTCTGTGCTGACAGTGCAGAGCCTGCCTGGGATTCTCTCCCCTTCTTACTCTGCCCCTCCCCTCCTCGTGCTTTTTCAAAATAAACTTAAAAAAAAAAAACCTATAAAAAAGGTAAAGTGACAGCAGCTAAATCTGTAGCTGGTAAAAATTTGTTACTGATGAAAAATTGCTAATAGTGTCAAACTAAGTTACTATGATGGAGATTTGCAAATTTCAATGTAAACAGAAATAATGACCACAAAAGGAAAACTCAGTGGCAGTAGATGGGATCAATACAATTTGACCTGAAGATCTGGTTAATGAATCAAATGTTATCCAGAGAACAAATAAAGCTGATAAAAATAATTAGTAAAATAAAAATGCATACAATCTGAAACTAGTTAATGTTTAGTAGAAAATTTATGAATGAGGGGCACCTACGTGGCTCAGTCGGTTGAGGTCTGACTCTTGATTTCAGTTCAGGTCATGATCTCACGATTCGTGGCATGGAGCCCCATGTCAGGCTCTGCACTAACAGCTCAGAGCCCACTTGGGATTCTCTCACTCCTCCCTCTGCCCCTCTTCCACTCATGCTCTCTCTCTCTCTCCCTCAGTTAATAAACACTTAAAAAGGAGAGAGAAAGAAAATTCATGAATGAATTAAACTGGCTATATGTAGTCTGTTACAGAAAATGTTTTTTGTCAAAATTTCATCTTTGTTGGTATAATTTCAAAGAAAATGTTTGTATGCATAAACATTGCATCAAATGTGCTTGTGATCAAAACTGCCTCCCCTTTATTATATTTCAAAGCATTTTATAAATCTTTTCATTTCAGGAATTTTGATTCTTACCTATTTTCTCCCTGCCAATGTCTTCATGAATAGGCAGATCAGACAATAATTACTTAGTACTTAGTAACAGGATTCAGATTTTAAAGTTTTTCATACCTCTATGTCTACAGATTAGATATGTGTTAGGTACTATTTAAAGAAAAAGAATGAATGAGATTGTTAAAATATTAATGCCTACCAATTTTTGTTCCCAAAGGACAAAACATATCCATGATCATATCCATACTTTGCTGTAGGTCATCATTGATTAGGATTTCTGATGCCGGGATCTGGAAGAATTTGTCCTTAAAAAAAAATTACAGAAGAAAAAAGGAAATTATATTAATCCTTTTTAAAAGCCATAATTAATATAAAAGAATTTCCATATTATCTAATTAAAATAATCTAGACTGTTTCACTGTCAAGTAGACTTCCTAAACTAGAGTTCTAGTCTAAACTCTAAAATCTGATTTACTACTTTAAAAACAGCATTGATATACATATATCAAATGACATATATATGTGATGCATATATATATAATGATAATAAGAATAATAATTAGAAAAGAGTGAAGCTTATCATTCTTTGTGTACAGGAAAAAATCTAGTGCTAAATTTAAGAGTATAACATTGTGTGTATTTAGTTTTTCTCTCCTCTATCGGATTATAAGATTATACTTTCTTTAAAGAAAATGATTTTGTTTGCTTTGTTCACACTGCTATACCCCATCGCATACAACAGTATCTGGCACACAGCAGATGCTCATTAAATATTTACTCAATAAATGGATAAATGAACTGATTAGGCAAGAGAAAAAATTCTCTCACACCTACCTCAGATTGTTTCCCAATGTGTGTAGTAAAACAATTTGACCTTACTGCTAAAAGAAATCTGGTCTTTGCCCTTGGCTTCTGGAAATAATCTCTAAGCCCTTAGAATATCATGCCCATTAGGAATACCCTTGTTTGTCACACTAGCTACTAAGTCTATCAGCGTGATGTAGGGCACAGAGTTTGTGGCATGTGGTACTAGCTTGTTCTTTGGAGGGACTGAAAACAAATCAGCCATATGGACTGGCTGTCAACCATGACTACGGGATAGAGCCCCAATAAAAACTCTAGCCACTAAGGCTCGGTGAGGCTTCCCTGGCTGGCAGTACCACATGTGTACCCTCACATCACTGCTAGGCTGGTCATGCTGTCTGCTACTCTACAGAAAAGGACAACTGGAAGCCCCATGTCTGGAACTTCTTGGACTCTGCCCTATGTACCTCTTCCCTTGTATGATTTTAATTTGTATTCTTTAGGTGTAACGAACAATAATAGCATAATAACTATCAGTAAGTTCCGTGAATCGTTCTAGGGGATTATCAAAACTAAGGGTCCTGAGATTCCCAAACTTGGAACTGTTGTTAGAAATGAGGGAAGTTTGTGGATAGCTCCCTAGCTCCATATGCTATAACCATCTCTCTTCCAAAGTAATTTTGTTCCCTCTACTATGGAAATGCGGAGACTCCAAAAACTTGGTAAAATGCTGCTAGACAATGTCTAGAAGATGTGGCCATAACTCTGCCTTTGGCTCCTGGAGCAAAACTTCTGAAGACTCTCTCCTCAAATTCCCATTCTTTGGTTTTTCATTATTTGGATATTAACTTTACATAGATCAAAACAGAATAAATATACGGACAATTTAAGACTTACGTGCTTGCATTTTATTTGTTCTTCTAAGTTGCCTTAAATCCTCTCAGTAAAAAAGTTGGTATGAATAAATATATTAAAACTAAGAACATATTTTCAGTTGGAAATGCCTACACTGCCTCGGTTACTTACAGAATCCATGAGATGAGCCTCCAGTACCCCTGTGCCATCATCAAGAGTAAATGTCATCACAAACACATGTTGAAGAGGTACAACACCCAGCACTAATGAAAGAAAAAAAGATCAAATCATACGGATCTTCCATTCCTTATGATCAAAGTATGGTCGAAATTGTTTCAGGATGTTGATTTGGTTTACTAAAATAATTTGAGATTAAAAAATATATATGCGCTGTTTGTCCTCTAGTGACAATATATTAAGCTCATTTAGCAGGTTCATTCTGGAAGATTACACCATATCCATGCAGTGACAAGGACGCATGAGCAATTCTACTCTTTTTTGATTAAAGATTAATAGAATGTATCTTTACAATGAGTTGATAACTTGATAGAAAACACAAAAACTCATGAGCTACAACTCATTAAATGTTAGTCACACGAAAGACAAAATTAAAATATTAGATGTTCTAAAAAATAGCATGAGGTTCAATATTTATGATTTTGTAAAATGTTTCTCTCCTTTACACTATAAACACAGGGTTCTCTTGTGTTTTAAGAGATTTCATCTGGTTGAATGTCCTAAAATGTGAGAATATGGCTTTAATAATTTGCTAAGATGAGGAAAAAGAAATTGAAGAGATACTAAATTATATGAAAATCTATGGATTAAAATGTTATTTTGTGTTTGGAAATAGGAGACACTTAATATGTTTTAAAAAATGAAATACTGTCTTCCGTTTGTGGAATCCATATTTAAGAGGATTAATTGAGGGGCAAGTAGAAGAATAAATTAGGGTACAGAGAAATGAATTAGAACACCCAGACATGACAAAATGTGGTTAATATAGAGGAAGCGATTTTTAGGATTCTAAAGGTCTCAATAGGTTAAAACTGAGTTAAAACCAAGAAGGGTGAACATAAAACCTACTCTGAGGGACCACACAAATGAAGAACTGCATTTAAGAATGGGATGAGGAGACCAAAATGGATAGCACATAAAAGTAACCTAGAATTTCACTGGACCACAAACAAAATAGGGGATAGCAGAACCATGTAGCTGGATTACAAAAGAAAGAAATCAAAACTAAGTATACAAATATCTATATAATAAAATTTTCAGGCTAGTAAAAGCAAAGTGTCCAATTTTAGAGAAATAAAGGTTTTCTTTATATTCTGAACTGGTCAATATCTGTAGCCCTATTTGCAGCTTTTATGTGAGGGTGTCTACCTGGAGAAAGACTCAATGAAGGCATGACAGATATCTTCAAATGCATGAAGCTGTTATCTTCTACAAGACCTATACTCTAAATCTAGTAAATAGAATGTGGGCCATGTTAAAATTTAAGTAGGTATGCTTTGCTTCACTGCTAAGAACTACTTAAAAATTAAGGGGACATGTTGCTTTGCAATGTTATGAGTCCCCTGTCACTGCAAGTTTCAAGCCAAGACTGGATGATCACAGTTAAGAATAGGATATAGAAAATGTCTTGTTCCAGCTAAAGATGCGTATTGGGTGGAGAGTGTAACAGCTGCCTCTAAAACTGTTTTGAATCCTAAGGTACTATGAACTGGAGAATTTTTCAGAATCTGTATTTGTGATTAATAATTAATACTAAAGCAAATTATTGAACAATAATATATGAGCAATGACCAAAGATATTGTTAGATGCCTGAAAGAAAGTTTTCAAGTATTTTAAACTATGTTATACTCTTATCATAATCACTGTGAATGGTTTTGCTTAAGTAAAGTTAAACGTTAGCTCAGTCTTTGTCTGGTTTTACTATACCCACAAACACTGAAATATAATCAGTGAGATCACCTTACACAAAGACAGTTGCAGTTGCAGAACACAGAAATGTAGCTAACCTTCCGCCACAGAAGAAGGAATCCAAGGTGTTTTATCAACCAGGGAATTTAGATTTTGTATTGGTTTCAAAGTAGAACACTGTTTACATCTGAAATTAATAACAGAAAAAAACCATACAGATTTAAACATAATTTATTATAACATTTAATTATAACTTATCCTTGCTGTTCAAACATGCACAGTTTAAAAAGTTAATTATTAAACAGTGTTGCACCTTCCATATTATAATGTACATATTACAAGCAGAATTATAAAAAAACAAGATTTTTACAAAAGAAGCAATCACAGAGATAGTATGGTTCAGAATAAACAACACTAAGTTGAGAATAAGAGAGAGGGTCCAGATCCAGATTGTTAATTTGGCTGATTTCTTAATTTGGTAAAATGAAAAAAATTAAAGAGATTATCTCTAAAGACTTTCATTTTATGGCTCTTTGATAATAGCTAAGGTCTTAAATAAATATAACCAATACAAGAAAATTATTCTCATTAAATAAGTCAGTAGTAGCAAGACTTTGGATAATATATTCAGTAAGCATGTATTTAGAGGTTCATAGTTTATAATGCCTAATATTATACTTACCCTTCGTAATATAAGCCAATCTGAAACTACAGAATATACGAAGAATGCACATTATTTAATATAGGTATTTTTATTTACATACATTCTTTAAATACAAGTAATTATTTTTTTAATTACAGGTTATCATAAGATTAGGAGATGTTACTAAGAAAATATACTTGAGTAAAAATATTAAATCGATGTTCAAAAGGTTCATTTAGACTCTTTTTCACTTGTAATCTGGGGAAAAGCAGAGGGTACCTATATTAAATATTACCCCCTTCCACCGTTCAAATATATAGAAATTTCTTCTTTAATGGAAAAAAGACAGTCTCTTCAAAAAAACAGTGTTGGGAAAACTGGATAGCAACATGCAGAAGAATAAAACTGGACCACATTTTTACACGATACACAAAAATAAATTAAAAAATGGATGAAAGACCTAATGTGAAGACAGGATATCATCAAAATCCTAGAGAAGAACACAGGCAGCAATCTCTTTGGCCTTGGCCATAGCAACTTCTTACTAGACACATTGTCAGAGGCAAGGGAAACAAAAGCAATAATGAACTACTGGGACTTCATCAAGATAAAAAGTTTCTACATAGTAAAGGAAACAATAAACAAAAGTAAAAGGTAGCTTATGGAATAGGAGAGGATATTTGAATCTTCTGATATCTGAAAAAGGGTTAGTGTCCAAAATCTATAAAGAACTTACCAAACACCCAAAAAGACAAATAATCCAGTGAAGAAATGGGCAGAAGACATGAATAGACACGTTTCCAAAGAAGGCATCCAGATGGCTAATAGAATACATGGAAAGATGCTCAAAATCACTCATCATCAGAGAAATACAAATCAAAACCATGATGAGATACCATTTCACACCTGTCAGAATGGCTAAAATGAACAACACAGGAAACATCAGATGTTGGCAAGGATGTGGAGAAGGGAAACCCTCTTGCACTGATGGTGGGAACACAAACTGGTGGAGCCACTCTGGAAAACAGTATGGAAGTTCCTCAAAAAGTTCAAAATAGAACTATCTGAGAACAGCAATTGCACTAGTAGGTATTAACCCAAAGGGTACAAAAATACTGATTTGAAGGGGTACGTGTACCCCAATGTTTATAGCAGCATTATAAACAGTGAAACTACGGAAAAACCCCAAACATCCATTAACTGATGAATGAATAAAGAAGATGTGGTATATATACACAATGAAATATTACACTCAGCCATAAAAAAGAATGAAATCTTTCCATCTGCAATGATATGGATGGAGCTAGAGTGTATCATGCTAAGTGAAACAAGTCGGTCAGAGAAAGACAAATACCATATGATCTCATATGTGGAATTTAGGAAAAAAAACAGATAAACATATGGGATGGGAAAAAAAAAAAGAGAGGGAAGCAAACCATAAGAGAATCAATGATAGAGAACAGTCTGAGAGTTGATGAAGGGATGTGGATGGACTAAATGGGTGAAGGGTATTAAGGAGGCACTTTCTATGATGAACTCTGGATTTTATATGCAAATGATGAATCACTAAATTCTACTCCTGAAACCTACATTATACTATGTTAATTAACTAGAATTTAAATAAAATTTAGAAAAAAAAAACAAAGGCAAAAGAATGAAGAAATATTACTTCCTTAAAAAAGGCTAGGATATTAACTTTAGACATTGATAAAACAAGTATGTAAATTAAAAATCAAGTATATAAATTAAAATTTAAGAGTAACAAGTAAAAATTAAGTAGAGATTTATTATTTCCAAGCAGTAAAAGATGAAAAAGGGGAATATTAAGAACATTTTTATAAATGAATCCTATAGAAGAATACAGAAAAAAAATAAGCTAAATAATAACAAAAAAAAAAAAAGGGAAAGAAGGAAGGAGTAATAATGTAGGTGGAAAACAACATAAGATGTAGAAATAAAACCTAAATATATCAGTAATTAATGTATTTTAAACTTATCTATTAAAAAACAACTAAAATTAGTCCTATTTATTTATGAGACTTCCTAAAATAGAACAAGAAACATGAAAGCAAAACAGCAAAAGAACCTCAAAATGTACAAAGCAAACACTGACTGCTCTGATCACAAACCTATAACCACAGAGGACATTAAGCACAGTCTATAAGAAGTGATTAAACAAAGTTACAAAGGAAAAAGAAGTTTTGAATATGATTAACAAGCTTGTCTAATGCACATAACTAAACACTATTAAATACTAAATACAACTATTAAGGAATACATGTTCTTTTTAAAATATAGGCAATATATACAAAATCTGAATAAACATATTCTAGGATAAAGCAAAGATAAATGAATCTGAAAGATCATTATGTGGTGTATCAAGCTTTTTGGTTAATAAGTAATCTAACTAAAATAGAAACATACATAGTACCTAAAATGTGTGCCTGAAAATTTTAAAATACACAGCTAAGTAATTCATGGACCTAAGAAGATATCACAATGAGAATCAGAAAATCAGAATTCTGCAAAAAAACCAAACAACAAAAAACCAGTACATATCAAATGCTGGGTTAAAGCTATGGCTATTTTCTCAGGGGAAAAATTATGGACTTAAATATAAATATTAAAAATATATTAAAATCAATGAATTACGTGAGGTACGCATTTAATTAAAAACATTTGAAAAAGAAAAGCTAAGGGAACCTAGCAGCTCCTGAATGGCTCAGTCCATTTAGCATCCGACTCTTGATTTTAGCTCAGGTAATGATATCATGGTTTGCAGGTTTGAGCTCTGTGTCAGGATCTGCACTGACAACAAGGAGACTGCTTGGGATTCTCTCTCTCCTCTAACTCTGCCCCTCCCCTGCTCATGCACACTTGCTCTCTCTCTCTCTCTCTCAAAATAAATAAACTTTAAAAAAACCCCAAAAAACAAAAGAAAAAGAAATCTAGAAAAAGTAAACGCAGAAAATAAACATAAGAACAATAATAAAACAATAGAGAGTATCAACAAAACAAAGGCTAGTTATTTTGGCAAAAAAAGTAAAAAAAAAAGGCGCAAATAATATTAAGTGGATTCAGGTACAAGTGGATATTTAAAAATCATCAAAAGTACTATGAACAATTTTATGTCAATAAATGTAAATTTACATAGAAATGAAAACTCAAATTGATTCAAAAAATAAAAAGAAACATAAAAGATGTATAACTGTTAAATAAACTAAAGGCATTAGTTTAAATTCTGTTTACAAAGAATCAGGTCCAGAAATCTGAGCAAAGTAACTAAAACCTAAAGTAAGTAAAAACCTAAGGTTTCACAAGCATTTTGATAAATTTGATCATGTCAATATTTAAAAAACTCATAAAACAAAAGAAACCATAAAGTTAAAAAGGTACAAGAGAGAGACTATAAATTTCTTGAAATGCATGTCTGCTTCTAGCTCCTAATATTTCCTGGTATCTTCCAGTTCCTTAGTGGCAACTAATCTGTTAAGTTCGTGGGACAGAAATTTTAGAATTCAATCACTTAACTTTTACTGGGATACACCTTTAAACCTTTCTCTGTATTAGTATCTAAATCTTTGTGAAAGAAAACAAATGAATATTAACCTCTGGGATAGCCTTATACTTAGAACATTTTAGGTATTTGACATATATGCTATTGGAAGAATAAAATATATACCAGAAAAATCTAGACTAGTATATATAAATTGATATTCAATAAGTATCTGTTGAATATATAGCAACTAGTAGGATATAATAGTAACAATTACTCCTAAGCAGTTACTAATTCTCAAAATTCCCAGATCTGAAAGCATACCCATAGTGATGTACTTTTCCTTGTATAAGGAATGGTGCTGAAAGATCAAGGACTTCCAGGTCTTCATGGCCAGATCTCACAGGAATTACACTATGAAACTTATTTGCAAGTTTGTAGATTTCACTGAGTCTTCCTCCTATGAACAGAGAATAAATAAATCCTTCAAGTAGTACAAATATAATGAAGACAAAATCAAGTGGGTATTTAAAGGAACATATGAGTTATAGTAAAAGATTAAAAGGACTGAAAGAAAAATATGATGAAGAATTAAGATGATTAATACAATTATAAAAAATAATAATTTGTAAACTTAGTATCCTGCCCTGATTAAAAAAGCCATTACACAGAAATGCCGAGATTTGAGCAAAATATAAGGCTTGTGAAACTTTAACCATCTTTCTAAATTTATGCAAATTGCTTTTATTCCAGAATACTTTGGTTAAAGTACTCAAAAGAAATAGGATTGTCATTTTAAATTTGCTATACACTAGTAATGTCTAGGTAAATTTAGTCTTGAATTTGAAATAAGTCTTTCAAACTTCCAGGTCAAGAATAAATTTAAATATAGATGTGAACAGTTCGTGTAATAAGAATTCATGTATAGGGTCTGTTCATTTTTCCTAAAAATTCATGACACTTCTAATTCTATGACAGAGTAGCCATGAAAGCCATCACGCTGGCTGAGAAGAAACAGTATGCCCAATGGTGCACTACTACTAGAAGGCAGGAGTATTTAGAATAACTCAAATCTACTGGTTCCTTTCCCGGTGTATTTTTCACCTAGACTGAGAATTCGTCCTTCCTGGGAAAAGAGAATATGATTTATTAGAATACTTTCGCGTATTTCCTAAAACTTGTAAAGTTAAATTCAATTGTGAGGGGAAAGCACTCCCAGCACAGCAGAATAAGGACGTCCAAAAATACACTGCTCCATACAAGGAAAAAGAACACTGGCAAGAACTGTCAAATTCAACTTTTTTTTGGAACTCTAGAAATTAACCAAAGTCTTGCAACAATCCAAGGAGTGTTTATTCAGAAAAAGCAGATGAATCTTTGTGAGAACAAGTTTTGTGGTGTTTTAAGTTGCCCAGCTCCCATCCCTCTTTCCGCAGCTTTGCGAAGCTGGAAGCCACAGTTCTGCCATGTCACACTGCAGTTAGATCCTAGTCCCTGGGTAAGGTTATAATACTCAGAAATATGATAAAATAACAATAGCTTGCATTTTGATGAAACCCTTTTAAATTTTAAAGTGCTTTCGGACATATTTTCACATTTGACTTTCGTTAAAAAGCCCTGTAAGTTAGTGTTATTACTCTGGATATATTTAGTTAGTCAATAAATATTTACTGAGAGCCAGTTGCATGCCTCATGTCCTACCCTAGGTGCTAAAGATACAAAGATTAATATGAGCATGGATCCTAGTTACATTCTAGTAAGCAAACAAGTCTATAAACAGATATAATGCAACTATAATACGGGAAGAAAAGTGATCTACTGAAAGTTCATATACTATGCAATAGGAACCACTCAAATCTGCCTGGAGAATCAGAAGAAGTGTTTGGTAGGTATAGGCGCTCATTAAATATTTCACATGAATTGTTGAATAAAGGGAATTACTAAGTTACTTATGAACACTGGAGCAGAAATTCTCAGGAGAATAGAAATGGAATGGCAGAGGTACAGAGAAATATCCTGGGTTTAGGAATTGCCTCCAGTTCAATATGGCTGGAGGGTATAATGGGAATTGAGGAATGGTAGGAGATGAGACTGAAAGTTTGTGGGATGAGTGGTGATTAAAGATAGGATCAGGAGCTAAAGGTACTTCTTCATTTAAGCTTCTTTTGGACCCTCAAGGTCAACTTGGGCTTTAACACAGAATCTCTGGGAGGAAGTTCACAGGAGAACCCTATGGTGTACTTGAAACCCTCTTAGTTGGCCCTACAAAGACAATTCTTACAAAAGCTTAATTAACCCTCCCTCCCCCCTCACCAATTACATTTTATCCAGGGGAAGGAAACCTCATCACGGAGTTACTATGTCAAAAAACCAGAAACAATTCAGTTCCGCATACTACTACCTGTAGTGGGAAAGATCCACAACTTCCCTATGATTCAGTTTTCTCATGTATAAAAAAGAGTTTATAATAGGACCAACTGCATAGGAATACTATAATTTATTAATATGTAGAAATTAAAATCATTTCTGTTATGCTATAAATGTATTAAAGTGATATTCATGAAAGGATACCAATGGTCATATTCATGTGTATTCATATATATGCATTTTCTAAAACAAGTACATATTACTTTTATAAATAGAAAATGTCAGTAACAAAAATGATCACATTCCACTGTAATAAAGATTAATTCATTTATAAAATAAAACTAAAGATTTCTCTGCAAATTAAAGAGATGTTTTCCTTCTATTATAGAATATTATTAAGGAAGAAAAGTCTCAAGGAAAATAATGAAACTTTAAACATGGGGAAAAATATGTGCTACAAGGAAAACAATGAAACTTTAAATTTGACATGGGGAAAAATATGTGCTATATATTAAATATTAAAATTAGATAAAAATGGAAAAGAAATGCAAAATTATATATGACTCAGTTTCTTCCTTTTAAAACCTGTCATGTTATCTTTACTTGTTCAAGGGTCCCTTCCTTGACTTAAATATCAATAGATGACTTTCATTTTTTTTTTTATGGAACAACAGTGACATCCAGAGGCCAAGATAACAGCAACTATACATAACAAGCAGCCTCTTGATTAAACACTGCTCAACAATGAGCTTGAATCTGATTAAGATTCTATCCAGAATTCAATGAGATGGACAAATGCAAACACTTGAGGTCAATTTTTGATTTCAAAATATAATTCAGATTAATTTATGTATGTGTGTATGTATATATTTAAATCTACTTGTTATATATATAGTATATTTTATTTTATGTAATTTAAATTAACAATATTTTGATATTGTATGTCCTAGGTTGCCTAGTATATTTAACAATCATTAATCAGAGAAAGAAATAAGCAAAACCTATATTCTAATAAAACAGTAACTTAAATTCCTTACCTTCTATCAAAATCAGACAGTCATTTGAAAGTGGGAGAATACCATTATTTTTCACAAAATGAACAACTACTTTTCGTTCTCCTTGATCTGTAGTGGTCCACATTTTAGAATCATATAATGATGTATTTTGTAGTTTGGTATCTGGGGTTTTAGTTGCACCCTCTTGTAAAATTATATCCAAATCACCTTCATGTGGAACTTCTTGCCTAAAATCATTGACAATAAAATAATACAAAACAATTGATATAAGCTTGGAAATTCAAATTTAACAAATTATCCAGTTAAGACAAATTTGTTTATATGCTGATAAGCCAGCTACTTATTTTAAAATGTGGAGATAATTCACTTTGCAGATGAAATGACTCTTATTCACAGAAAAAAGATCTGATGATACTTCACGACTAAGTAGATCCATATTATAACTGTATTAACTGCTAGCAATTTCCTTATCTGGTTTTGTGATACCAAGGAACTTACAACTATTTCTAACACCAATTCATTCTCCTCTGTAAGAAATGTTAAACTCCCCCATGGTAGAAAAAGATACAACTTCCTGTCAAATAATCCACTTACCACGTTAAGTAATCTCTCTTTCAAAGGGCACCCACTTTACAAACCAATATTCCTTTTAATTCCTTTTAACCTAGACTAATAATTTTAAGAAGTTACATGGTAAAGTATGTATACAATGGAAATGGCATGATTTGGAACCAAACTGTCTATGTCCTTGCCTTGGTTCTGTCACCAACTAGCTGTGTAACTGTAGGTAACACCTCTTAACCTTTCTGAGGTGATTTTCTTATTTGTTTAAAAAAATGCTCATAGAGCATTAGATTTTGGAGGGGAAATATACATATATTAATGTACACAGATACACAAAGTATATTTATATACAAAAAAATCTAATGGATTATATATTTATATATATAAACAGGTGCACGCACACACACACACAAATATAATGAAAATGACTATATTTACATATTATCTATTTAGAGGGAAGACAGTCAAATTGCATAAAAAAGAAGAAAAGAGATTAAAAATAAATTCAGAATATGTCTTAGGTAGTAAGTACATACTCATTCTAATATCTTATAAATTTATTTTATATAAATATATAAATGTGTGTGTATATGCAGGTATCAGAGCTACCAAACTGAATTTCAGATCTGAAAATAGCAGCAACATTTATTTATTATTACTAAGAAATATCAGAAGAATTTAGTATTTTCTCTTAAAAATGTTACCACTGTTTCAAAATACAATATACAAAGTCACAATTTACTCACTGCCAGGACTTAAACTGATTGATATATATGAAAATGTATATTCACAAAATTATGAAATAAAAACTTCTGTTTTATTACAGAAAATACTTACAGTGCATGACATTTAGGACAATGAAGTTTAACAGACTGAAAAAGATGTCTGGGCTTATATGACCTTAATTTTGCTCGGATACGATACCATTGAGGAGCTTTTTGTTTCAAAATAGCACATATTGGGGTTTTCTCCAAATAGTAATGATCTGTAAGTACTAAAAAGAATTTTTAGTTAGAATAATCTCTAAGAATAATAAGAATATTCATAATATGAATTCCTCTGAACAAGATACAATAAAACTGAATTATTTAAGTTATATTGCCAACCTTGTTAATATTTTGCCACATTTATCATCATCTCCATCTGTTGTTAGCTCCCCCTCCATATGTATCTCCTTACAGATTCATATATATACATGAATCATTTAAGAATAATTTCCAGATATCATGCTATTTTATCTCAAATACTTCAGTGTATATTTCAGAAGAAATTTCATTGGCATATTACAGTGCAATTTTTAACTTCAGAATATGTAACATTATCAATGAAATCAGCAGACATTTTTCAAATCTTTCCAACTGTCCCTAAAATGTTCTTACTTAGATTTTTATTTTCGGGTCCAGTTTCCAATCCCAAACCATGCATTGCATTTATTTTTCCTGTCTCTTTGGATGTCTTTAATGTAGAATGGTCCCTCAGCTTTTCTTTGTCTTTCATGACATTGGTATATTTGAAGAGTAAAGGCCATTGACTTGGGTGCATCTGGTTCTGCTTATGACTGGATACAGATCATGCACTTTTGGCAGTACAGTACACTGTGAGTGACAGAAGCGTCCTTCTCTGCCTCATAACAAGAGGCATACATGTCATCAGTGTTTTCATTCCTTGGGATGTTAACTTTGCTCAGTTGGTTATGGTAGTGTTCAACAGGTTTCTTCTCCACTATAAATTTATTATTTTCCCCTTTAAAACTAAGAAGAAAGTACTTGGGGAAATAGAAGTATCTCACTCCTCAGTAAACATTTAGGATCTATGGATGATTTACACCTAAATCAGTTATTACTATCATGGTTGCAAAACGATTTTTTTCCCTAACTTTATCATTCCTTTTACATTTGTTATAGTTGTCATTCTGTTGTAACTAGGAGCTGCCCACTCAATCTCACATATTTATTCATTCATTCATTTGTTCTTTTATTTACTATCCACAGAGACTAATGGATTTCTACTACTTTTCAGTTTTACTCCATCCCTAGTATTATTTTGATGTTTGAATTGTATCAGATTTGACATGCTCCATAATTAACTGAGACTTTCTTTACCTTCCGGCACAACAAGATGTTCTTGATTCATCTTGTAATTCTCCTGTCCCAATCCTGGAGTCTGCTATCTCTCTAGGTAGCCCTGATTCTTTTTAAGGGGAAATATTATTTGTAAACCAAGATCTGTGCATGAGGTGCATCCATTGCTATTGGGTGCCATTATTCTGAAGCCCTTTAACTGGACAGAGAAGGATATATATGCACGTGTTCATATTTATACTTCCACACATGCACCTGCACATGTATAAATGAATATATATACGAAGACATCTACATCGATTTCTGTATCTATTTATAAAACCATGAGTCCATACTGACACTTCCTATTCCAATACAACACCACAAGTTTCTTTTTTCTAGCTTTCCCTCATATCACAATTACATGTTCTTTCTCCAATGAGAAATTCATATTTTTATAATAGTATATTATAGAACTTCATTTAATAGACTTGTGCTTAAAAATATTTTTTCCTTAATTTTTTTTCATCTTAGCTGAACTAACAGAAAGAGGGCATCTGACAGATCTACTATCATTGCTTGCATTAAAGTTTTGGGGTATATTGCCTGTATAGGCACACTGCTAAATTCATAGTGTAAACAGATAAAAATTATGTCATATATTTTATTACATTCTCAAAATGAAATAAGCCCCACTGTACTGTTAAGTAGTAGAATATGTTTTATAAACCTTATACATATAGGACTTAAAATATATATTCAATGTAAAAACATGTATCTTTCTGAGTTCCATTTTATGCCAGTTAGGATGAGGTATGGAAATGAAAGATAAATATGTATATATTTTTGCCCTCATGGATATCTGCTCTCAATAATAGAATAAATTAGTTGATAAATGTAAGGACAGACTTTATTATGCACACTATTACACCCTTATTTCAAAATGAAACACAATCTTACTTGTAGCTGATAGTTGCTGACATCTTTCTACATCATACAGTGATACCGATCCAGAGCCTAGCGGAAAGAGAAAGGGAGAATTATACAGTTTTTAAAATCCATGAAAAATTCCATGTGGAACTGAAAACTATATAACATGGTTGACAAGACCTGAAGAAAATCTAAACACTAGTCAAATATGCCATGTTTATGGACTGGAAGGCTCAAAACTGGTAAGACATCAATCCTCCCCAAACTGATCTGTAGATTCAATATAATCTTAATCAAAATTGCAGAGGCTTTGTTACAAAAAAAGACAGGAGATTCTAATACTTAAGTGGAAACACAAAGAATCCAGAATATAAAATATAACTCTCAAAAAGAATAAAACTGGCAGATTTATCCTACATGACTTCAAGACTTCTTATAAAGCTACAGTAACCAAGGCAATATGATACTGGCATAAAGACTGACAAGCATATAAAGAGAATTACAGAAAGCCTAGAAATAAACCTGCACTTACATGGTCACTTGATTTCTGAAAAAGCAGAAACAACCCAAAGGGAAAGCACAACCTCGGTGCTACAACTGGAAATTAGTATAAGAAGAAAAATGCTTTCTTCATACCATACTACCAAGTATTTCTGACGGGAAAGCCCAGAAATAAATCCACATTTATATTCACTTGATTTTTGACAAAGACACCCAAGCCATCTCACAGAAAAATCAAAAAACAAAAAACAAAAAAAACCTCCAAAAATCTAATGGTGCAACGACTAGAAATTCATATTAAAAGCAATGTCTACCACATATTGTACTACTGGGCATTCATTACAAAGGAACAAAGTAGCAATACATGCAATATGGATGAATTTCAAAAATAGTACATAAGAAAGCACAGTGTATGTTATTCCACTTATTTGAAGTTCCAGACAATCAAGCTATGGTGGAAAAAAATCAGAACTTCTGGGGCTGGACTGAATGGGAGACAATATGAGGGAACTTTCTGCAATAAGGGTGATGTTTTAGATTTTTAAAGGGATATAAGTTACGCAGGTTTATGTATTAGCCAGAACTTGTGGGATGGTACACTGCGTTTAACTTTACATCAAAAATAAAGAATGCTCAACAAATACTGAATTCTAGTTAATGATGTTATTCTGAAGTTTTGAGGAGGTGTATTTATTTCTGCAACTTACTTTGACATGCATCAAAATATAAGATGGGTTGATTAAAAGAGAGAGAGAGAACTGTATGACAGAACAAACAGAATCCAGATAGTAGGCATAGGAGTGTTCACTGTACAACTGTTTCAATTATTCTGCATGTTTGAAAATTTCTATTATTTTGGAAAAACACACTGTGAAAGAAATAAACGGAGACGTGGATAAGATAATAAACTTACTAAATTTAATAAAATGATGACTTGATGAACACCATAAAATAGGATTTTACTTTAACAAGAAAGCAAAGGTAGTGAACATAGCAATAAGTTTTAATAGTGCTTTCTAAAATGAAGAATTTGAGACTAAGTGAGTACCGATATTTTGGAATTACTTTAGCGTACATTCTATTGCGTATTATAGTATGTTTGGGGGGCACCTGGGTGGCTCAGTTGTTTGAGCATCTGATTATTGGTCATGATCTCACGGTTCATGAGATGGAGCCTGATGTCGGGCTCTGTACTGACACTGTGGGGCGTACTGGGGATACTCTCGCTCCCCCTCTCTCCCTATCCTTCCCCTACCCTCTCTCTCAAAATAAACTTAAAAAAATTTATAGTATGTTTTTATAATTTATTTCATGTGGCATCATACACAAACATGCATTCATTGTCCTTCTTCCTCAACATCACTAATTAATTAATGGCCTTAAGAATTCATGACAGGAGAACCTGATTGGACATTATAAGCTGGCTAAATAGAATTTCGATGAATCTGATCACCTAGTATTAGCCATTCTGCATGAAGTGAAAACAATTGTAAAAATCTTAAAAAGAGTCAAAAATTAGAAAATCAGAGGAAGTATGCATAAAATATATACATGGTCTCCCACGAATTGATTAAAAAAATTTTTTAAACCCAACAGAAAATCAGGTAAAGGGTAAAAGCAGACAATTCAAAGAGGAAGTTTTTGGGCTGATAAAATGTATAATATTTCCTATTTCTCAAGTATTCAAGGAAACTAAATAAGATACCACCTTATATCAGCCAAACTGTCAAAATTTATATATCCTGTTAACCTTCAATACCATTGAGAGTGTGAGGAAAGGACATTCTCCTACACTGCTATTTGCATATGAATTCTATAGCACTTTGTCATATAATCTGACAGCATCTATTAAAATAAAAGATGTGCTTATCCTTTGATCTGTCAAGCACTCTTTTAGGAGTTTATTTTAGAGAAAGAAAAGCAGGAATGTACAATTGTTCAAGGATAGCTCTTAAAGCATTATTTGTAAGAGCAAAAAACTGGAAACCTGAAGGTCTATCAAATGGAAAGTAGGTAAATTTATAACGTTAGACTCACATTATAAAATATTATGCAACTATTAAAATAATGAATTTGAGTAAGATGGATTAGCCCATGAGGAGATCTACAATATACTGATAAAGGCAACTGTGCAGTACCTCCCATTTTTGTTAATATTTTAAACAGAGGGGAAAGTCATATCTGTTTATGTATAGAAATATTTATTTGTGGGACCATGAAAGTGTTGAAGAAGCCACACTAAACATTACTTCAGAAGTGAGCATAAAGGCATGAGGAAGCTGTGTCACTTGGTATTGTAACATGTATTATTAACTTTATAATTTAAAAATACTTTAAAAATCTCTGTAAAAGGAGAAAAGAAATTTCAGAAAATGTAATTACAAATTATGCTGTCTCCAAATGACTGTCAATTTAAGTAAATTGGCCTCCTAATTGTAGTTTAAATAATTACAGATCAGGCTAAAATGCCATCACCAAGGTGCTAGGAAATGTGGAGAGTTTTAAGGCAGAGAGAAAAAAGAAACACATTTGAAGTATGTACAAAAAAATCAGGGCACCTGGGTGGCTCAGTTGGTTGAATGTCAACTCTTGATTTCAGGTCAGGTCATGATCCCAGAGTCGTGGGATTGAGACCTGCATCAGGCTCTGCGCTGAGCATGGAGCCTGATTAACATTCTCTCTCTCTCTCTCTCTCTCTCTCTCTCTCTCTTTCCCCCTCCCCTGCTCACACTTTCTCTAAATTAAAAAAAAAAAGTACAAAAAAATCAAATAATCTGCACTTGAATCTGACTTTGCCATTAGTTAATAGCTAAGTAACCCTGGGGGAATTACATGACCCGTATCACTCAAAGCCTGTTTTCTTTCTGTAAAAGGGACAAAATAATTTCAACCTCAAAGGAACACTGTTAGATTAAATAATAATGCATGTAGGCACTTAGTAAGTTCCTACACCAAGCAATACATGTAAATTTTAATGCTTGTCATTACTGGTATAGAAAAAGAAAATACTCCTAAAATAGATTATAAATTTATATATGTATAAATTTATGTATGTAAATTTATTTTTATATATACATATATATACATAAATATATACATACATACATAAATGGCATAGATTCTAGGTCCCAGAATGTACAGGAGACGTTAATACAAACTGGTAAAGGAGAAAAATCCTACAGATTTTTTTAAATTTAGATTTGAATAGTATACAATAATCAATAATATAAATACAGAACTAAGTGTGTGTTTAAGATCTTATAATTAGGTACTTGATTAACTTGATAAAGACTGGGACCTATATGCATCTCTAAAATATATATGATCAAAAAATAATTGAGCTCTTTGAAATAAAGCAGCAAAAACAATCACTGTTGATTTTAGAAAGTGACAAGCAAAATGGCTGCCTAGGAAATAGAAAATTTTAATGAATATATATATATATACATACATATATACACACATATAAACACTACATATATCACATATCAAGTAATCCTTATCATCCCAATTTGAGAATGCAATTATACAATTAACGGAAGAATGTTTACCTTTGCATAGGACACAGATAAAGATTTAGCCTATTCCTTTATAATGAATACGGATTTAACAAAAAAGAGGCAGAGATGGGAAGATATTAAAAAAAGAGAATATGGTTTGATAACCCCATTTTACTTAGCAGAGACTAAACTGTTAACATTAAATACTGTCCTTACTTGAAAGAGACCGAAAGCTGTCCTCACGTTCTGATTGACATATACCATCAAAACCATTAATGGCTGTCAAATCTGCAGATTCTAAAACCCTATAAATGAAAGAATATAATTTCAAATCAAATTGCATAAAACAAAGTCAATATGATCAGTTTCATTCTATCCTTAGAAAACAAGAAATCGCTAAAATTGTATAAAAATTATGTATGTGTGCACATCTTCAGGAGAAGGTCTACAGATTTCCTCAGAGTATCTGAGGGTTCTAAAAATCCCCTAAATTAAAAAACCTGATTCTAGAAAGATACGAGTCAAACAGTAGGATAATGAAATATGGCAAACAAAAATAAACCGGAAATTTCTTGGATGGCATTCTGTCTGAACAGTCTTATTCCAGATTCAAAAAATGAAATACTATGCTGTATATACGGCAGTATGAGAAATAAAGAAGTACAACTGATAGATTATTAAAATAGCTAATTTAATTGATTTTAAAAGTCATCCTATTTCAATACATTAAAACAAAAATATTATTTCCTTTGAACTTACTGAACAGGTAATTTTCTAGAGCTCTTTGGAGACACGCAAAAGATTTATTTTTTATTCCTCTAGAATACTGGTCACAAAGTTTCTGTACACAGTGGGCACTAGAAACACTTCACAAAGAAGGGACCTGCATATGTAGCAGGACTTAAGGCATTATTCCCTTTCTGGGCACATTTCTAAGGTTTTAAAAAATGATACTCTAAAACATTTCTGTTACCTATTTTATTGGTCCTAAGCAATTTAGAAAGATAATTATTTTTTCATGGCAGGATTAAGTACGTTTGGAATTCCAGATATGTATCAAGTTTTCCAGACTTTAGCTCAGCTCCAGTTTCAACTGGAGTTTGTTGGTGTACCTGAGGAATGTGCCGCATGGCGGAAGAAGAGCGTAAGCACAGAGTAGACAGAAGTGCACAAGGAGCTATTGGACACCCAACACTATACCCCTAGCTCTGCTACTATTTAGCTATTTGAATCTGCAATCGCTTGATTTCAATTTCATTTGGTTCATCTATTTAGACAAATGGATAATGGCACGGTAGCCTATGAGGATCAATTACAAAGAACTTATCAGATCCACCCACCCCAGACCAGAACAATAGTATCTTGGAAATCAGCTTAATTAATACAGTATTTACAAGTTCTAAATGGGTGTATAATATGCTTACTTTTTCAGTTGATCCACATCAGAGTTACTTTCTGGCAAGACTCTGATTCCCCGGCCATAACTGGTACCCCCATGGAGATGAAACTCTAGAGCTAACAATGTTGCCTGGTTCTCCAAATTCACTGACTGAAGTTTGGTATGGAGACTATAAATTCTAAGAAAGCTTCCAACCTAAAAACAGATTATTCAGGATTTAAAAAATGGAGAAAAATCAAACAATTTCTGATACATAAAATACTTAACAACGAATATGGGGCACAGACCGAAGGTCAGAAGTGCTGACCTATCAGAAAAGATACTGGTGTGCGATACTGACATGTATTGAATATCAGTCCCAAGGACACTGTATCAAAACCAAAGCATGTTTTTGTGTGTGTGCACATGTGTATATACATATACATGTTCGTGTATATTTATGCATGTATATATGTATATACGTATGTATACATAGACCATATATTTATGTAGATGTGTATATGTAATATATAAGTATACGTATATATGCATATTACATATCTATCCATATGTGTTTTCAAATGAAAGACATTTCCATTTCAGAGATACTGAAGTGTGAAATAAAACTGAATCTTAGCACTGATAAAATACACTAGTTAAGAAACCTATAAATTAAGTCGAACGCAAGCCCTCTATTTGATTTGGAAACCTATTTAAGGTTTCTTAAAACAACTTGCTTTGGCTACTATGTTAAGGTAAGATTTCATTAAACACAGTTGCTAAAATACTCTCATTATGAGAATACTAGAAAATATTTTTTATGCGCTACAATATCAAAATAATAAATATCCCCCTATTCCACAAGTTCTATGGAAAGAAAACTTTTGTAATAACTCTGTCACCATAATGTGAAATACATTCTGTGAGTTCAAATACAAGACTAAACCAATTATAATTTTTAACTAAATGTTCTATAATTTTAGATGTTTTGTTTAGTCTTATAAACGTCTTTAACTATGGAGTATTTGTTTAAGGGAGAAGACTTAAAATGACAGATGCAGAATGTTTATTAAAGAAATTGACACCAGGGGCGCCTGGGTGGCTCAGTCGGTTGAGCATCCGGCATTGGCTCAGATCATGATCTCATGGTTTGTGAATTCGAGCCCCACGTCAGGCTCTGTGTTGACAGCTAGCTCAGAGCCTGGAGCCTGTTTTCAGATTCTGTGTCTCCCTCTCTCTCTGACCTTCTCCTGCTCATGCTGTCTCTCTCTCTCTCTCTCTCAAAAATATATAAAACATTAAAAAAAAAAAAAGAAATTGACACCTACTCAAAGGAAGAAGCTATACATAACCTTTTTCCAACCCAGTAATGTTTTTGTGAGGAGGAGCTAGGACATTTAGGTCTTTTTTTTCTTTGACTTCTTCCACTGACATACATCTACAATACGGCAGGGGAACAGAGTAAAAAGGGTCAGAGAAAGAAAACTACTCAGAAAGAAAAAAGAAAAGACAAAACTACTTTTCCTCATGGTCCCTAAAGTAAAATACTGGAAGAAAAAAACCAGTCCATTTCTATTTATTTTGATCTCACCTTTTCTGAATGTTTATTATTCTGTGATTCCTTTTAAAAGTAGGTAATACACTAGTACACGT
The DNA here is from genome assembly GCA_028646485.1 of Cryptoprocta ferox. Lineage (NCBI taxonomy): Eukaryota > Metazoa > Chordata > Mammalia > Carnivora > Eupleridae > Cryptoprocta > Cryptoprocta ferox. Next base: position 75,203,590 of record CM053559.1, read on the forward strand.
ATATACAAAGCACTTACAGAAGGCCTAAACACATGTGGGCACCTGGCTGGCTCAGTCAGTAGAGCATGTAACTCTTAATCTTGGGGTCCTGAGTTCCAGCCCCATGTTGGGGGAAGAGGTCACTTAAGGAAAAAAAAAAAATTAAAAACCACCTTCCTCTAAATAAAATACTCCATGTAAATTAAAAAAGAATTCTTTAAAAGAAGGCCTAAACATGGAGAAAGACATCATATTTATATATGAAACGCTTCAAGATTATAAAGATACTAATTCCCCCCAAATTAATTTTTAAAATCAGTGTAATTTCAATCAAAATCTCCAGTGTCTTACATGAAATTTGAAAAGCTGATCTGAAAATGCATACGAACATGAACAACAAGCCAAGTTTGAAGACTAAACTCCAGGGGTGGGGAATAGGGGTAGGGAAGGTTTGCTTGATCTGTAGAATCATTTAAAACTAAAGCTATAATAATTATGACTCTGGTATTAATGCAGACACATGTATGAACATGGATATATCTTAAAAATATAAAAAAAGTAAATTACAAAATAATACATATACCTTATGCATTTTTCAGAGAAAAGTACATAAAATAAAAGCATAATAAACCTGGGTGTACATACCTACAGGTTAGGATAAATAGAAAGATACTAAGGAACAAAACATGAGAATGAGCAGAGGTACAAACAAGATTCAACATGTAGAGATTTATGTCCTAAAAATTAAAAGGACGTGAAATTAGTGTGGCAAACATTTAAAAATATTAAGTTTGTATGGTAGGCACATGGGCATTTATTACACTATCTTTTCCACTACAGTATTTCATAATAAAACAATGTTTAAAGACCAAGAAGAATTTATTTATATAAATAGGCTATCAAGATGACAAACTGTTATTTCCACAAATTCCTTCTGGAGGCAGCATTGTATTTTTTTTTAAGCTTGCTAAATATACCATGAAATGTGCCAGATGCTCTACTATAATAGACACATATTACTTAGTCTTGTCAGTAATGTGATAAGATTCTAAAATTATAAGTGAGGAAGTCATAACCAAAATTATAAAAATATACTTTCAAAAATTGTGATAAATATCCCTTTCAATAAATATCAAAAAGAAAGTAAAGCAGGGGCGCCTGTGTGGCTCAGTTGATTAAGCATGCAACTCGTGATTTCAGCTCGGGTCATGATCTCATGGTTGGTCATAAGATCAAACCCTGTGTTGGGCTCCATGCTGAGTGTGGAGTCTGCTGTAGTTTCTCTCTCTCCTATCTCTCTGTCCCCTCACCCCAGTAAAATAAAAAAGCAAAGCAAATGTAGCTATTAAGAATTCACTCTCCCTTTAGAAATAATTTAAATGTTCCCTATAAACTATCAAGAAGTTCCCTTTCATGTTTTTAATTACCTGTGTATGTCTGAAAATAACCAAACTATATAGCTCTTGGGTCACTGAAGGCCAAAACGTAATTATGACTATATATTTTTTATAATTATGTTTAAATTGTGTCAGGATAAGACTGAAGATTAGAAATATACTGCTTTAATTTCTAGACAAAAAGTTTGCAGTGTGTGTGTGTGCCTGCGTATATGTGGGTTTGTGCATGTGTGCTCATGTAACACTCAAAAAGCAAAATTTAGGAAGAATGTTAAGGGTGATTTCAAGTGTAAAATGTACTGCATATAAAAGCCAATTATATTATACTTTAAGATTGCCTTCACTGTCCTCTCTTTATTAAAAAAATATTTTTCATGTTCCTATACAACAAAAATATATGTGTTCCATGTATTTCAGTATAAAAATGCAATTTCAAACAGTTGTCTTCAAGTGCTGATAAGAATTCATTTGTATTAATGTCATCTGACTGGGAATTTCTTGAGTTAGTATGAAATGGTAGAGAGGTTTCCTTAGAACAAATAAAATGTGATGTCAACATATATTAAATAAAAGCTTACAGTTACATTATTTACACAGAGAAAATCCTTTCCATTTTTCTATTACATTGCAGATAAATAACGTAATATTATGTTATCTTTAGAAAAAGATTAAGTGTTCTCTATTTTCTTAGCAATGTGCGCTCAGAGCACCCTCTAGCGGGTAAGATAAGGTAGACAAAAAAGGACCTGAAAAAAATACACAGCCTTCAATTGATTTGTTCAGTCACTAGCAGATACTATTTACTTCATCTTCACTGTACGGAAAGCACTGTGCTAGGTGTTGTTCAGGATTTGGACAAGGAAATCAGGACAGGTGAGGGGGAACAGAAAGAATTAAAAGAGCAGCATAGGGAAAGAGAATGGAATTAAATTGTGAAAGTGGCATCTAAAATAAAATGTAAATCTTTTTCATTCAAAAAAGAACTCTATCTGTATTTTAAAAAGACGTTGAATTGACTCTATCATTACGTTTATTTTTGAAATAAAGTAATCAATGTAGAGAAAATCAGGGAGAAGTATCAAAAATGTATTTTCAATAGTCAATTTTCTCTGATCTCTTCGGCATGAAAACATGTATACACACACACACACACACACACACACACACACAGGACAAGGAAGTTATCATCCCTCTTGAACCCAGACTTTAGCCTAATTTATCGATGAGTTGGGTGGGCTTATTTGTAACAACAGTGTTAGAGGAACTATTTCCTTCTCCAAGAACATTTATTTACAAAGGGAGACTGGGCATAAAATTCAGATCGAAACTAGCTGCAATTCACTTTTACTGTTTTCTTCCTATAAGAAGGCCATATAACTTTCTATAAGCAGACTGTATAACTCCTAAAGGTAGGATCGAAGCTATTTGCAATAAAGAAAATCATTTCTTTACACTGCCTAAAAGGAATGGCTCTGGAAACAAACACTATAGATTCATATACTGGCTTTACCCAAGTAACCCTGAAATCTTGGGCTTAACAGGTGACTGCTCAGTTTTCTCATCTGTAAAAAGGGAATGGTGACAATACTTACTACACAGGATAGTGCTAAGTACATTTGAAGTGTTTTAACAAATGTTACTATTATCACTGTTATTATAATGATGCCATTCATTGCTAGTAAAGATTCTTCCAAATAAAAGGCACAATAAAGAAAAATATTCCCTAAAATATTAATAATCAAGAAGTGCCGCATCTCAACAGTGTGCTTTTACCTAAAAAAACCAGTAACTCAAAAGCTGTGAGCAAATTCTAATAAACTGTACAGTACAAACACACACAATTTATGATATATATTAGAGGTGGATCAACAATTTCTTAAACTAATAAGTATAAAGTTGTAGGCTAGATTTTCAAAAACCAATTAATAAAGTTTAAATGTTTAAGTTTACAAATATTTTATACAACTATGTACAAGAACATTTTTCCTTATTCCTTTTATAGTACAGTTTTGTAGTCTTAAGATATTCAGGAAACATTCTTTAATTTTTATAAGTTATTCAAGCCATTGTAATTTCATGAATCTTCTAATAGTTTCCTTTTCCTAATAACTTATTATAAATATATTTTACAAATTAAAAATTAAAGAAAAATAAATTGAGTTTGTTTCTAGATCTCAAATATCATTGATAAATATGATTTACCCCCATAATTATCAGAACACAAAATTAGCAAACAATTGCTACTCAACATCACCTTCAGAGATTTTGCCACTTGAACATGATTATCATAGACTAAAATGTCTATTGCCAGATTCTGTAGCTGATGGATGTAACTTAAGTCTCCTTCAAGTACAAGGTCTTGTATTAAGACTCTCCAAGAGGGGAATGGGGTCCTGGTGCCATCCCATACCTGCCAAAACAGGGCAAAGCAAACTTTAATGATCTTTTTGAGTAACGGTGGAGACTTTAAAAACAACACTAGTTTCTGGTAATATAACTTAAAAATAATTAAATGTATTCCCCCAAATATCTGCTAAACTTTAAATACGGTGTATATTCTGATTGAAAAAGGACTACATAGATATAGGTCACGTAGAAACTGTAAAGAAAAAAATTCACACTACCTAGAAAAAAAGTACTAACATACTGTTGAATGTATCTTTTTTCTTCTGTGTATTTATAATATATGTCTTTTTATCTTTTTAACTGGCATTATATTCTGCTTTACATTTCTTTATTGAGCAATTTTCAGCTAATGTAGATATTTTTCTAAATATGATTGTCAATTGCTTCATTCATTTTATGGTGTGAATATACAAAAATTTATTAAACTAATCCCTGTACTGGTGATTTGATATTTTGCTATTTGAAATTATTTTGCTATTTTAAATAATATGACTACATCTGCTAATTTTCTTATGTATAAATCCCTAACTTTTAGGAATGTATTCTAACCTTTGCTCATTCTTTTACTTTGCTTTAATTTGGAAAAGGCTTTTAAAAGTACAGATAGGAACATTCTGTTTAAGTTAGAGGCTATGAATACAAATGAATGAAAATCATGGGTGCTAGAAAGGGAAAAGGCATATTGGATTGCTATGTAAACTACATTAAGATAAGGATGGGAACGTGGGCACAGGAGGAGTATGCACTACCATATCCTTAGGATGTGAGCTAGCCGGTTGCTGTGCGAAGCTTTTAAGAGATGGCTGTGCTTTGTTATAAAAGGGTATGACAAAAGACATCTGGCATGAGACAAGAATGCCTGCATGTGAGAAATTTGGCTGGACAAGAGAAACGGGCTCTCTGAACAGAATACACTGATTTCTATAGAGAAGCTGTCTGCCAGTGTGAGCTTACAGAGGAAGTACTGAATAACGTTGGTGACTATGCCAAGTTTCAAATAAACAATCACTGAGTTTGGGTCACTGTTCCCTAAATTATTCAAAGAATCAGGACAAACACTTTGGGAACTGGTACAGTATATGTCACAAACAGTTTTCTCCACCTGGAATTTGTTCTTTTATTTTGTGCATGCTGTTTTTGTGACTTTAAAATAGCTTTACAGATGAATCTCCCAGTCTTTTGGGAGAGGGGCTGAGACAGTAGAGCATCACTACATTGCTTTTATGCTTCAGTTCTAATCACCTAGCAGCCTTTTTTTTTTTTTTAATATTTTCTGGAACTTTTGTAATTTTGTATCAAAACTTTTTTATATACAAAAGAAACTTCTGTATCAAAACAAAGTAGGAATTTGTATCTTATATACAGATCCGATTCTTTTTTCCAGATATCATTTAGCAATCTGTCTGCATCAATTTGAAATGTTATTATCATGTATGTACCGTATGTACAGTGTAAGAACTGTTTCTGAGGTTCTTAATCTTTTCCATTAACTAGTCTTACTATAATCTTAATTACTACAATTTCATAACATGCTTTGATATCAGATATGGAGGTCCCACTGAGTTTTTCTTTTTTTGGTCGAGCTTTTCTTGTTTTATTCTTATCAAATGTTTCTAAAAAAATTTAGAATTACAGTCAATTTAGAAAATCTGGTTTTAATTGAAGTGGCATTTTACTTAAAAAAACTTTAAAAAAGAATTTTAAAATATTTCAATATGCTTCTCCATGAAGTTTTGTAGTTTTCTTCACAGAATTTCATGGATTTCTTGCATGAATTGGCTTTTTTACGGTTGTTGTGACTTTGAAAGAACTTTTGTTCACTTCTATGTTCTATTTATTACAGATAGGTACCAAAGCTACATTCTACTAATGTGTAAAACAGTTATCTAACTGTTTTATTAATCCCAATTAATAATTTTATAATCCAAATAGCTTTTCAATTGTTTTTTATATCTTGTGACTACTGACATTCTCTTTTTCTTTCTTTTAAAAGAAGTTATAGCTCTCATTTTTTTCCTTAGTGAATTTCTCAAGATTTCCTGAACAACATTAAGTAACAGAAAATAGTGGGTATTTTTGTCTTGTTCCTGGTTGCAAAATTTGAACACAAAATATTTTGATTAGAAGAGAAATTGTTTATCAAGTTAAAGAAGCATATTTCTAATTCTAAACATTTGACATACTTTGCTAAACATTTTCACAAATGAATCGAACATTCACAAAGAGCATTGTAATTTTCCTAAAATTATCCTAAAATTAATTTCCTAAATTTCTGATTTCTAAAATAAACCATGGATTACAGTTATGTTACTGTTCTAATACATTATTGATGTAACATATCTACTGGTATGATTAAAATGAATTAGTATCATAGTTACTAATAAAGGAATCAATATTGGTATCATCTCCCATGTTGAGACAGGAAAAAATTATGCTGTTACATTCCACGCTGGAATTCCACACCTCACTTGGAGTAATGGCTGGCTCCTTTTGTGCTTAAAACATAATTTAAAAAGTTATTTCTTGTATGTGATAGGAAAATCAATTTCAGAAAAAAAAATCACTCAAAATTCAATTTCCCAGATAATGAGTAAAATACTGCTATATATTCTTAATATATTTTTACTATGCACATAATACATTTTGGTATATAAAACTGCATTAATCTCCAAATAGAATATTATAAATATCTATCTTAATAACTATACATCTACAATGTCATTTTATTTTAAGAGTATTCTGTAATACATAAATACTTCACATAATTAATTCTCTATTGTTAGTATGAGTTTTCTAATTTTTGTTACTGCAATATAAGAATATTCTTTTAAGTTCATTTTTCCATATTTATGAAGTAAATTTAGAAAATTTACAAAAATAAATTTACAAAAATAAAACTGTTGAGTCAAAGAATACACAGACTTCTGAGATTTAAATTGTCCTCAAAAAAGTCTTACATTCACTTCTGAATGCTGTGTTTTAAAATAACATCTACATAAAAGCTGTTTTCTTTCACTTATCTGAAAAGGCTATCTATAAAAATAGGACACAGGCGTATGTTTTGTTGCGTTAGAGTGAATGTACATTCCGCCATGTCAGCTAAACAGTGGCAGATTTTATCTCAGAATTTAAGAATTTTCTACACAGCAGTGGAAAGATGGAGTATACTCTGCACAGTATATTACTTGTCACTGGAAGTATTCAGTGCCTATCAAATGCTCAATTGTTAAGGATGACACTCTGGTTGGTGGGGGGAAGAGGGGCGCCTGGGTGGCTCAGTCTGGCTTCGGCTCAGGTCATGATCTCGCGGTTCCTGGGTTCAAGCCCCGTGTCAGGCTCTGTGCTGACAGCTCAGAGCCTGGAGCCTGTCTTTGGATTCTGTGTCTCCCTCTCTCTCTGACCCTCCCCTGCTCATGCTCACTCTCTCTCTCTCTCTCAAATATAAATAAAACATTAAAAAGAAAATTTTAAAAAAAAGGATGTCACTCTGGGCATCTAAAGTGTGATCAGTATGACTGGCTGACCTATGATTTCTTCTAACTTTGGATGATTTTACTTTGCTTTAACTTCACCTGTCATACTTGACTTACTTACCTTTTTTACAGCATGCAATTACTTTTCTCAGAGTATTTCATGTGTATGTAAATGTGCTATTTTCAACTTTTAAAACTTCATATTTCATTCAATGACTTCTATTTTCACCATTCCTTAATAAGGGTAAGGTATTAATGAAAATAATGCTAAACCCAATACTTGTCCAAGTGCCACTGTATGGTTTCTTGTCCTATTGTTTCAAAGAGTCAGAAGCTAAAGAAATAACCACATGAGCAGTGCAGAAGCAGTTTGTTTAAATGCTTCCTGAGTAGGGTGGGTAGGTGAGGTTAATATCACACAACTGCCTTTTTCAGAAGCTACTCATGAGTAAACATGAATAAGGTAGGTATAAACAAAGATTAGATAGGTCTTACTTATTAAAATCCTGCTGATTTAAAAACAAAACATAATAAGAAATATAACAAACACTTCAAAACCATCTGTGATCTACGCATGAAGCAGGCAGTGAAGTAACATGGGAAGAGAATCCAACATCAATGAGCCAAGAAAGTAAATGAGAAGCAAGGCTACCTTGACAGGGGAGCAGAAATATGCATACGTCAAACTGTAACTGAAATATAACAGTAGAAAACAACTCCATATTTTATTAATACTAAAACAAGAAATATATAAATAAACCACAAACTATATTTAAACTATTGATAATACTATTTTTCTCTGGAAGCATAAAAAAGAGAAGTTCAAGAGTAGAGTTGCATGATTATCTATGCTCATCAAAAATAGTAAGTTAGATTTAAAGTTCTTAATATAACAGTACACATATTTATTCCATCAGAATGCTGAAATATAAGCTCTTTACAGATATGCAGGTGGTGCTAACTTATAATTTCAAGTATTTAAAATACCTACCTTTAGAAGAAATGACGTTCCATCCACTTCGGCTTTGCCCAAGAGCTGACAAGTCAGGTCAAAATACTGCAGTGGTTGAACATCACACAATTTTACTAATGTCGAAGAAGGTGAAATATGAGTAGATGCCCAAACACGTAAAGCTTCTACCATTCTGTGGTCCTCGGAGGTGAAGTTAAAATACTTGCTTGAAGTACGAGGTATGATAGGAGCTCCCAAAGTTCCTTCAAATGTCAAAGAGGCAAAGCCAGAGCTGGTGATACCTTGAGTCTCCTTTTTATATACTTGGATCTAAGAAAGTAGGGCAAAGTAGAAAACAAAACATCTTACCAATGCAGAACCCCAAAACTAAAGACACTTGAGGGATTATAAAATCTTGCCAGCATAATTCTTTAGATATATACTCATTTAATATATTTCATTTAATTAGCATATGAAATTATAAAATCAACCAGGCTATATCAAGATTTGCTGTGTAACACTTATTTCTATTTGTTAAAGGTCTAGGTGGTGAACTCCTTAATCCTATCAAGCTTGCAGTTTCACATTAATTACTTTTCTTATTACGGTATAATTTACAAAAGGAAAAAGAATAGTGACAATTACTTATGAATGTTACAAAGAAAACCAGAACACTTAAAATATAAGACTTCAAAGTGAACAAAATGCAAAAGGCTAAGGTTTCATCAGTCTGACTGAGAGCCAAGACAGTGACAAAGACTTTGGCTTTCAGGTTCTGAGGCTCAGCTATTAGATGCACATGCATTTATGATGCTTACATCTTCTTCATAAAGCAATCTTTTTGTCCTTATGAAATACCCCCCCTTTGTAATCTGTAATATTCTGTCTGATATTAATATAATGATTTCATTTTCCTTATACTTATTGTTTGCTTGGTGTATCTTTTCCACAGTTTTGCAACTTGCTTGTGTCTTCATTTCATGTAGGGAGTGGTATTTGTTCTTGCTTTTTAACTCAATCTTTTTTCTTTTTCCTTGCAAAAGGAATGTTTAGTCCTTTTACATAAAATTACTGATACAGTTATAATTAAGTCTACTATCTTACTTGTTTTCCTTTTCTAACCACCCCCCCTTTTTGCTCTTTAAAAATTTTGTTCTTCTACTATTCCTTTCCCACCTTATTTTGACCTTATTAGTGTTCTGTTTACTTCTTCTGAGCTATGAATCAATCTTTATCTCAAAGTCTATTTGGAATCAGTATCGTTCTATGACCTAATCCCTATTTTCCAGATCACATTTCCACTTGCCTATCATATCCTGTTTTACAGTCTCTACTGAAAGTGTAATGACCTCTGAAGATAATAACTTTTCAGTGATATAGTTATTTTTAACCATCTTTTGTGCTATCATTCATATTTTGTACATATTTTATAAACCCCATCTTCCAATGTTATTGTTTTTCTTTTAAATTGCCATTTATCATTTAGTGAAATTTTGGGAAGAAATACAAAAGATTATCTTTCATCATTTATTCACCATTTTCTTTTTTTAGTTTTGGTCATTTCCTAACTACCAAAAGTTTCTGTTTGGGAGCATGCTTCTGTCCTGAATACCATCCTTTAGCATTTACTTGTACTGAAGATACACTGGCTGTGGATTCTCTCATTTTTAAAAAAATATTTTCTTTGGATGCAAAATTCCAGGTGAATAAATTTTCTATCAAAACTTTAAATTTCTCATTGCTTTGTTCTTCAGGTGCTATGCTTCTGGGAAGAAATCAAAGATGGCTGGTACTACTGTTTCCTGTGTGGAATGTGTTACTTCTCTGCCAGCTCATTTCAAGATTTTTAAAATCTTTTTCAATGATTTCACAGTGACTTGTTGAGATGTGCTTTTCTCTGAGGTGCCAGTACAGAGTGCACTGAGTTTCTATCATCTGTAAGTCAATATTTTCCATCAAATTTGGAAAAATTCTGGTCCTTTCTATTTATTTCTATAAGTATATTTTTTTCCCATTCACACTGTTTTCTTGTACAATTCAAATGACAGGTATCACCATTTGATATTGCTCCACAGGTCCCTAGGGCTCTGTCAATCTTTTGTTTATCCTTGTTCTTCAGATTAGATAACATCTAATGATCTACCTTTAAGTAAACATAATATATCTATTTAGCTTATCCAGTAAATTTTTCATTAATAATAAAAATATTAATATATATACTCACTAAAACACATTAGACTGTTTGCAGCAGCATAATATCCTCAAACTGAAAACTACCTAAATGTTCCACAAAATATATAAATTCTGATGTATTCACATGACGGGATACCACTTACCAATGAAAATGAACAAAGTAAAACTATATGCAGTAATATGATTCAATCACATGGGCATAGGCTAGACATTAAAAAGAAAACCAAACCTAAAGTCTATTCTCTTTATATAAAGAACAAACAAGGATTAACTAATGCATGTTGTTTGAAATTATGAGAGTATTTATTCCTGGGGCTGGGCTAAGTGTTGATCACCCTGGATGGGGTATGAAGGAAGTTTCTAGAGTGCTACTTACAGGACTATACTTACATTGTGAACTGAAAGATGTACAGTCTACTTCAATTAACAACAAGAATAACCACTAAAAACATTAGGAGGGAGGAGTGTGCACTGTCAGAATACAAATACTAAAGGGAACAATAGTATGTGAGAAATGGTATTTTTTGAAGTTGGGATAAGCTTATAAATGTAACGCTATGAAGATAATATTTCTATTTCTCTTTTAACTTTACACAGATATTCTCTACTACTCTTCTATTCTCAGGAAAAAGACATTAAGAGATCAAGATAGGTAATTCCTACCAAAACTAGAATAGAACATACCCAGAATATTGTGCTCACTTATGAGGATCTCACTGACCATGAGAGAAACAGATAAACTGAAGCATAAGAAGAAAAACAACAATCAAGATAATGAAAGAGTTGCATGGAACCCTTCATGTAACAAGAGGAAAAGATGAAGGGACTAAATTACTTAAAACCTACGGACTGAAAATATTATACTGATTTTTTTAAAAAACCACATACTATTTAATAACTCTATCTTCATATTAAAGGTTTTTTTTTTTACCTTTACTTGCTTAACTGTTAGCATAATTTTATAAGTACTGAAATATCATGTTCATGTTTTAATACTTTTCATAAAGATCAACTTACTTTGATTTTATACTAAAATCTCAATGCTTCCACTGTACTTGAATTAACATAACCTCCCAATCTTTGTGTAATTTTTTAATAAAAAAGTAAAACAAAACAAAACCCCATTGGCCTAGGGCTTTTTTTTTTTAACCCAACTCTACATGGAAAACCTTTAAACCATCAATCTCTATGTAGAAGTGAGAAGGCAACTAATTTTAATCATGGTATCGAATACATTTCTGGTAAGGAAGGCAGGCAGTTTGTCCAAATGAAGATATCTCCTAATATTAATTATTTTAAGTCTGGTATTATTTACATTTCTTATCTCTTGAAGTGCTTGATGCCATGTTTCACCACAGCAACCACACAATTAGTGCTAACTAGTATTAGTGAAAAATACAAAGTTCTCTTCAAATACATATGAGTCTGGACAGTATGAATTTTACCTTCAGCCTGTGAAAGCGAACAATATCTCCATTTTTATAAATTATTGGTAGGGCTTCATAATTTCCACTAAAGAGCAGGCACGTTAACTTTACATTTGTCTGGTCCACAATTGTTACGACTGAGCAATAATCTGGAAAACACAAAAATATTTTACCTTTCAGTATTGCAAAGAATTTGACAAAATAAAAATATGGGTGAATTCAAACCACCAAACAAATTTTTATCCTTCCTTTGAATTAAGCCTTCTGAGAACAGGATCAAAACATAGGGACATTTTCTTGGCTCTCAAAATGCACTGCCGAATTATTCTGCAATAGTATTCCACAAAAATTTTAGAAAATTTAGTAGAAAATAAAAATCCTAATTAATATAAATTATCTGGATGAGTATAACATTATTTCAAAGTTTAGAAATCATGAAACAAATAAACACTCAAAATATAATTTATAAAATAATAAAAGTTAGGGTGAAAACAAAGAACTCTATAGAAGATACTTGAAGTAAATGTGATGAAGAATCAATATTCTGCAGAAAGATCCTAGGAAAACTGATTATAAAACCCAGAATTTTATAATTATACGTCACCCACAGTGACTATGTAAAATGAACAAACAATTCCTAGAAAATTATATTGACAAAAACAAACTCAAAAGAAAAAATGAGGATTTGCCAATTACTTACAGAAGATTACACATTAGAACAAGAAACTGGCCAAAAAAAATTAATAATAGATGGGTTGCTATGAAAATGAAAACTTCAAATACAGGTAGTAGTAAAAACTGTAATAGATGCTACCTTTGGATGTGTATGTTTCAGAAAGTTGCACACTGAGGAAATGTGTTGACTTCAGTTCTTCCCAGTACCCTAGTTTACAGTACTGGCATAGAAAAGAATAAACCCAGAACGTGAAGGAAGAGAAGAGAGGGCGAGTGAAGGAATAGGGGAGAAGATAGCAACATGTTCCAGGAAGATGGGAAAACAAATGGTTTGGGATAAAATGAACGGGGAGACTGCAATCCAGAAGATAATATAAAGTGGCTACAGTAAAGATAGGAGCTACTGGGAATAAGGGTGGGAGTGAAAAGTAGAGCCAAAATCAAGGTTAATTAAAAGTTTTCATACAGAACAACTGTTTCAATAACCACCTGTCCTGACCTCTATTGCCCAGGAAAATGATTTCAGGTAGGGAGGCATTGTATTTAAGCCTAGCATTTCAGGGAACACAGGCTGCTTTCCGACACATTTTTCACTGATTAACCAGAAGGTGCTAAGTCTTCCAACCTGGGTGTTATCACCCAGAATAAATCCTTCCATATTATCACATTAGGGGGCCTACAGCCTGGTGGGCAGCTCTCTTTCCACCCACCATCAATCAGCATGCCCTATGCAAGTACTGTCTGTCTCTATCAGATTTCCCATTCAAGGAGGAGATCAAATTGGAAAAGCAATCTTTTTTTAAAAAATTTTTATAGTTTATTTTTGAGACAGAGACAGAGCACGAGTGGGAGAGAGGCAGAGAGAGAGGGAGACACGGCTCTGAGCTGTCAGCACAGAAACCGACGCGGGGCTCAAAGCCACGAACCGAACCATGAGACCATGACCTGAGCCAAAGTCGGACGCTTAACTGACTGAGTCACCCAAGGCGCCCTGGAAAAGCAATCTTGCAAAAGAAACCAATTTAAGACTGTATCACAATGTCAGATTTCAACATAGACGACAAAGCTGTAGTAATCAAAATTGTTGTATATAAGTACTTTGTTTCTCCAAAGCAAACAAGATAAATGTTTATAACCTAAAATAAGCCATACCTACATTTTAAAATGTAAAGCCAGCAAACGATTACCAGAATAGAGCAAAAACAGGAAGGAAGGAAGGAAGGACTGACTAATGGGCCATGGGAAGGGGAGAGGAGAGAAAGAAGGGAGGAACAGGGAAAAGAAATGGGAAGGGAAAGGGAGGAGAGGGGAAAGAGAGAGTTAAGGAAGAAAGGAGAAAAAGAGACCTGATTCTGTGAAGAGGGGGAAATAATTCAGAGAACATTAAAAAAAAAATTAAAAAAATAAAATCAGGGACACTCGACTGGCTCAGTTGGTTAAGTGGCCCACTCTTGACTTTGGCTCAGATCATGATCTCACAGTTTCTGACATCTAGCCTGGCCTTGGGCTCTGCACTGACAGACAGCTCAGAGCCTGCTTGGGACTCTTTCTGCCCCCCACCCCACCCCCCCGCCCCTCCACTGCTCATCCTCTCTCTCTTAAACATTTAAAAAATAAATAAAATCAAACCTTAATAAGCATCTTCGAAGAGTAAAAATTAATACATATTCATTTCTTGATACACCAGCAGGATCCACTGGACCCAAATTTATATTCAGAGTTTCCATTTTTAGTACCTCTACTTGTGACCAGTGTTGTTTCATGACAGCTTTTTTTTAATTAGCAGTCTTACAAAAAATCAAAGACCAATTTTACTTATTTTTAATAGAATGTAACACATTCTTGTTACATATGGCTCTTTTGTACCCTTTTATAAACCTAATATCTGATATTGCTCAGATCTCTATATACGAGTATTCGTATTATATGTGACTTCCATATCACATCATTTAATACATGATTTTGAAACAACATGTAAGTTACCAGGAAAATGTCAGACCATTTCACACTACATACAAAACAAAGTTCCAGGCAATATATGCAATATCTGTTTTTAAAAATATTAAAGAATTTTAAGGGGCACCTGGATGGCTCAGTCGGTTGCGTGTCCACGAATCTTGATTTTAACTCAGGTCATTGTTTGGGGGATTGAGCCCCATGCTGGGCTCCACGCACTCAGCGCTGAGCCTGTTTGGGATTCTCTCTCACACCCCCTCCTGCTTGTGCACACACTCTCTCTCTCTCAAAATAAACTTTAATAACAAAAATTAAAGAATTTTAAGAAAATATAGACTAATATTTTTCAGATCTTATAATGAATGAGTAAGCCTTTCCAAACAAAATTATGACTCCAAAAGCATGTTAAACATTTGTATTTTGAAAACTATAAGCACTAAAACTAAAAAGTTGGAAAAAGCATCTTAACACTTATGACAAAAAAAGAGCTTAATGCCATTAATATATAAGCTTCCAGAAACTGTTCACAAAAGACAACCAAATTGAAAAAGAGAATATATTTTGATTATCTCAATCAATGAGTATAAAGTAGAGAAAAGTAGTACACTGAAAAAGATCTTAAAAATGCAGATAGAAATCAGGCAATTTATAACTTGAAAGTAATATCTGTGAACTTAAATATTACTAGAATTCATTTGACCTGATAAGTAATGTAGCAAAGCATTCCACTGATGGCCACTTAAAACATTTTATTTGTAATAATTCTGAATAAATAATCTTTCAAAGACCTATGCCGACTGTATTACAATTCTAGCATAAAAATAAAGTTGCTGATTACACATATAATAAAACAATTAGTTTTACCAAATATAGAAAGTACAAAAAAATACTTTTTTAAATTTTGATCTAGAATATAAACAAAGTATATAAAATTGAAGCATTATAAGTCTTTAATAATGATCCATGAAAAAGACTGCTAAAAGAGCATAAAATTATTCATCAATATACCACAGACATTCCATTGCTTAAAATTATATTTAAGTTAATTTCTTCAGCAGTTAGCTTTTGAAATTGAAAGTTCACAATTTCATTATAAAAGTCTGACAACTTTTATTGCTATTCCAAAGTCTGGGATGTTGGCCTCTTCTTCCTCATCTATCAAAATCCAATTTATCCTCAAAAGTTCAACTTAAATGTCGTATGTCTTAGAAGCCATTCCCCTGTTAGCATTAATCTCTCCATTCTCGCTCCCAAAGCATTTTGTTTCTTAAGTTTTAGCATACAACTGTGCCTTAGCAAATTGATTAAATTTAGGTCTTTGTCATCTCCCTCATGATAAACTCTCGAGTCTATCATTTTATCACTACAGACAACAACCAAGTCCAGTACAATGCTACACAAGGCTGGCAAAGAAATTTTTTAATTGAATGAATAAAAGAATGTAACTTAAGTTTTAAGAAAGAATGAAGAAACAGTACTGATTTTTATGATCCATTAGAGCAATTCGAATTATAAACTAGTGAAACATAAGGACAATTCTCCAAATTAGCAGGCTAATAATTTGTTTGAGGAAAAGGTCATAAAAGACAGCGTCAGTTCTAGGATATGGACAGAAAGCCAGATAGAGGCCTCAAGCTTCATCAGAGTCATTCCTGAATATAAGCAAGCAAACAATACAAAGTTTTGGTGACATGGGAAAAATTATCTTTCTCCACCTTCATTGTCTAAGTGGCAACCTACTTCTTACTGGCATAGACAAAATAGCTGGAAATAGTTTTAAAGAGGAGTTTAAGCTCACCTTTCCAAAGTCTTAAAGAGGTTAAGTGATGACTAACCATCCCCTAGATCCTTCCATTCCTGAAAGTAGGATAGCCAAACACTTGGGCAGAGTTTGACCTCACTCAACTTGACATTATTTTTTAGCTCTTGGGAAATGGAAAACCCCATGCCTGCCCAGTCCACAACCTCCATCCTTTATAATAGGTAAATCCATTATTCAACTTTAATATATAAACTCAAAAGCATGGTGTGTTTTACAATGAAGATTCTATCCTATACCTCCAACAATAAAGTGGATGAATAAAAGTGGAGTTTCATAAATTGAGGAAAGACTAAAAACAAAGTGAAATCATGAATAATTATAATCATTATATTGTAATTATTATCTGTCTTAAACATTCCTTGAGGGTGAAAACAATGACTTATACATCTTTGACTTTCCCATGCCTAATATGATACATGGCATATAGAAAGTACTTAATGTTTACTGAATAAGTGAACAGATGAGTGAACCAAAAATCTATTTGTTTTAAAGCCATACATCAAAAATGTCTGCTGTGGTTTTGATATCAGCTGAATATTCAAATAACATTTGAACGTACCACAGATGAGGAATTTGCAGTCTGGGGTTCAAAGAATGGGGGCATCAACTTTCACGTCGTATGTTTAAGTCTTTAGGCAGGCATGTGCATTTCTGTAGGACAAGCTCTATAGCAGTCCTCATTTTCATAAGGGTGCAGGACTGCAAAAGGGTTAAAACTTCCAAAGATGCATTATCAATTTAAAAAAAAGGGGGGGGGCACCTGAGTGGCTCAGTCAATTGAGCATCCAACTCTTGATTTCGGCTGAGATCATGATCTCACAGTTCATGAGTTTGAGCCCCGTGCAGAGTCTGCTTGAGATTCTCGCTCTCCCTCACTCTCTGTCCCTCCCCTGCTTGCACGTGCTCTCTCTCTCAAAGTAAATAAACATTTTTTTTTTAAAACTTTATAGTTTATTGTCAGGTTGGTTTCCATATAACACCCAGTGCTCTTCCCCACAAGTGACCTCCACCAAGACCATCACCCCCCTTTACCTTTCCCCCTTCCCCTTCC
>CM053559.1:75221420-75277566 GCA_028646485.1 Cryptoprocta ferox
TTTAAGTAAGTTCCTTCAATCCCGACTTTCTCGAGGGTTTTTATTAAGAAAGGATGCTGTATTTTGTCAAATGCTTTTTGTGCATCTATCGACAGGATCATATGGTTTAAATAAATAAACATTTTAAAAAAAGTTAAAAAAATAAAATAAAAAATATAATTCAACATACATGCAATTTTAAACTGTTCTAGATGCTTTAATATCTCTTTGATGAATCAGAAGTGTTCTGGATCTTATATAACACCAATGAGTTACTAATTATTTAGTAATTAATAAATTATTTTTAACCATTTTAATGTAAAATATGGAGTTTGTTACACTTAAAAAATTAAAAGACATTAACTACATAATCATTTAACATGCAACAATATCACTCCTGCAAAACATAAACATTCAAACAATAATGCTACTTGATATGAATGTATACATGGCAAGTCATTCATTCCTAGAAGTGAAAATATTTTTACCCAGCCAAAAATAGCATTCTAGCATTAGCTGGGATGTTTTACGGGAAAAGAGAAACTCCTAGGGCCCTATATCCTAGCACTCTATCGTAAGAACTAAAAGAAGCAAAATAGATTAGGGGCTCTCAGAAGTCCAATGTTTTGGATACTCCTCTAAGAAATCTGATTATATACTCAGTTAGTGGCTAAAACAGGTATCCTTTTATAACATAATGAACAGCAAATGAAAGATCTGCTTCTAGAAACACTGTAACATTTAAAACCTTTTGAGGTTAATCAAACTGCTTTCCAAAAATGGAGAATTTTAATGGGAGGCAGGGTATTAAAAACTATTAATTTAGGAACATAAAGCATTCCTGAGGTAATAAGCTAGGGAGCCACAGGCAATGTGCCACATTCTGTGGCACAAAAAGGGGGAGACCTGCAGGGCCCCAGAATTTGAAAAAGAAAAAAAAAGGAGAGGTAGACAGGAAAAACATGATACAAGTATTTTGGTTATCCTCTCCCTTTCTCTGGACTCAAGTATTAGAAAAGTAAGCACAAAGAGGGCTCCCTTTACTCCTCCCATTTGATCACAGAGCGAGCAGACATCATGTTATTAATAACAAGCAAACACAAGTCACATACTATTAAGCCTGGAAGTGTTTTATAGCCTGCATACATTTATATTATTTAGCAAGAATAGACAATAAGAACAGAGTAAATGTGTCTGAAGTTTAAAAAAAACTGTACGCTATTTCTTAAAATCTGAGACAAAGCTAAAATTAAACTTCTTCATAGGTGTTATCTAAAAAAAGATAATCAATGTTATCTGTCTCAGGCAAAAAACATACATACCTAACTGTCTAGCCAGCTCTCTAAAGCAAAAGTAAATGTGAGTCTTTCAAAGATAACTGCTATAAAATCTCAAAATCCTAAGGTACCAGCAATGACCTTGTCTTCCTATACAAATGAGGACATATTATGTACCACTGATAAGTCATTATTAAAATCAATTTTGATACAATGATCTTTTAATATATACTTTCCATAATCTTTCAGAAATTCTCAGTTTTCATGATGAATGTTATCATAATTGAAGAAGAATGTAAGTATCTATTGTCCTTTTAGCAATAGGACTAATAGGCTTCCACAAGAATAAAAAGCTACAACGTGTTCAGGACTGAATATAAAGCTTGGGAAATAAAGCATTTGCTACCAAAAAGAAGATAGCAGCATGCTACAGGTCATATGTAATCATTATTACTATGGAGAGGTAAGTAGTCAAGAAATTTTCAGTCAAGAAGTACAAACGCTAGAGTGCACCAAATGGTCTCTATGGGACTGAATTTAACATTTCTAAGATAAATTTTAATGAAAATTCTAGCTAATGATATAGAAAGGAATAAACTTCTTTCCATGTACCTAAATTTGAGTTGCATAAAGGTAATTTTCCTCCACAGAACTAGTTATGTACATGGGGATGTAGTATTGAAGACTTTAGCCCCATATTTGCAAAACAATGCTGCTGCGTGTCACATAAAGAAAGCACAGCTGTGGATTGTCCAGGGACATCTCAGTGGTAATACTAATGAAGTTGATCTTTTCCTCAACAAAAAAAGTGCTATTTTGTCTGACTCTGTCTCCTGCAGTATGTTGAAGGATGAGTTCTATCAACAAATAAAAAGTGTAACTAAAGTTATATAAGATAGATCATTTTAAAACTTTACCATCTTGCTAGTAGTAAAGACATATCACTATATTTTAAAATATACTTTAATTTCAATGAATGTCGTGATAAAATTGATGACATACATTTTAATTTAGTATCTCAGAAGAAACAGAGAAACATATTATCATTGTAATAACAGATGGTTTATTACTACTCATGATTTTTTTTATTAAGGGACTGGATCCAACTAAACATATCTGATAGAGATATAAAATACATATGAATATATAGTAAATATTATAGCTCCCCAAGGCTTTCATTATATACACGATTTAACAACATTGTCAGAAGAAAACATGATTATGCTATGGGGTCTAATAACAAATTAATAGTGAGTCATGTTATAAAAACAGCTATCATTTTATTCTATACTACTATCATTTGTTATTTTAGAATATATTTGCTGATTAGTAAAAACATTCAATGAGAAGAATTAGCAACATATCAAGTGCAAAAAGTTTTAAAATTATACCTTCTACCAAGTCAGATGGACGTTAATTCGCAGTAATGCAGCTTATTCCTGAATTCCGCAGGCTAATTAGAGGCCACCAGATAACACCCACAATTGCAAGAGGATCACAGTGATCACACTTTTATAAGCATATTCCCAGAAAGGGCACATATTAAGATTCAGGGGGGAATAAAACCTGACGATGAGAATAAATCACCAAGATGAAAGTATACAAGTCTATGTTGAACAGTATTGATGGCGTGGGGAATACAGACTTTGAGAGAAAGTAAAGTCAAATGAAAATATTTAAGAAGTAAATACTTAATAACTTCTCTGCTTCTACCTTAATGTTTAATATTTCCCTTTCTGCTAAAATAGAAATCACCAGTTTTCAGTACAACATCCCTTTGCGGCCTTCAGACTTACCACTAATTTCAAACTTCTCTAGATTTAATAGTCTTCACACAGGTATTTCCACACAGGGTAAGTGTTCACATTCTATGTTAACAAAACACTCTGACCACATGAAAATAAGATGTTTCCCCCATTTCCCCACTAAAGAGTATACTTCAAGTTCACTCCACAATAATAAAATTTGCATATGTATAACTTAATAAAATAGTTTGTAAATATGAACTCAATGAGAACATCTTTGTTTCTAAGCATGAGCCACAGGGGCGGGCATGCAGCAGATAAAGACAGTATCAAAAGCACCATTTTGCATTTTTAACATCTCTAAAATACGCCTACATCTATGATGGACAGTGAAGCATAACTCCATTGGCAGAGCTTTTCTGAATGATACATAAATAATGATGCCTTTTACAAATGCTGTTGTTTCAGATTAAATAGATTAATGACTGTTAAATTTAGTCCAATTGAATTGAATCAAGGTAAAGATGTATGGTGTGTTCACTATATCAACTCTCAGAAAACTGAAATCCGTATTTTTCTTTTCTATGTAATTCTGTTTAAAAGCTTATATTACTACATAGAATTAATTAGGTTATTCCTTAATTATCTTTATTTTTTTTAACATTAATTATCTTCAAAAAACAACCAAAGTACTATGTCTTTCGACTGGGGTGTTTAATTTTTTTTACATTTGAAGTAATTATTGATAAGGAAGGACTTATTACTGCCATTTTGTTAATTGTTCTCTGTCTTGTAGCACTTTTGTCCTCCTTGGTATTTCACTCATTTTTTGTGTGTAGTCGCATACTCTGATTCCTTTCTCATTTCCTTTTGTGTATCTTTTGTAGGTATTTTCTTTGCGGTGACCATGGAGTTCACATAAAACATCTTACAGTTACAACAACCTATCTTCAGCTGATTAGAAATATCACATACAAAAACTATACTTCTACCCCTCCTCACATACACTTTATGTTATGTTATAATTTGTATCTTTTTCTATTGTGTATTCATTAACATGTGTTTACAGGTAGTTATTTTTTATACTTTTGTCTTTAAGTTCTTTAACCAGAATTACAAGTGATTTATCTACCAGGGGTACAGTATTAAAATATTCTACATTTGTTTATATATTTACTTTTCCTAGCCTATTTTATACTTTCATATGCTGTCACATTACAGTTTAACATCCCCTTTTTAAGTTTTATTTATTTAAGTCATCTCTACACCCCACGTGGGGCTCAAACTCACAACACCGAGAACAAGAGCCACATGCTCGTCTGACTGAGCCAGTCAGGCGCCCCTTCGCATCCTTTTCTTAATTTAGTCTTTGGACTCTTAAGACCGTATTTATTTTATAAAAACGGCCAAAGCACATGCATCCATATTGTCTGGCTATTATAAATCAGAACTGAGCTTATAAGACTTAGGGTACTGAAGGAGCGATGATTCTGAAACCAATCAAACATTTCCAGCCCATTAAAACCTTCGCTAATTTTAATACCTACCAGTTCCTTTGCTTAGATATGGAGGCTTAAAGAACTTGACAACACCGTAGACATTGACGATTGTACCACCCTTAAGTTGATTCAGGGGTGTATATATATAATGTGTTGTTGGAACCTAAGAAAGAGAAGACAGTGAATATATCAATATGAAGTATTTAGAATGTTTTGGTTAAATTTTTAAATTAACAAATCCATCTGATTACTTTTTTTTCCTTTTAAGTGTCTAAAAGAGACTGTAGCCTGAAAAAAAGGAAATACACAGCTTATAAAGGTTGCTATACAAACCAATCAGTTTTTCTTAGAAAGAACTTTGATTATAAATAATGTAATTTGTACACAATGCTAAGAAATGAAGTTTAAGAGATTTGGGTTCTGGATTTTAATCTTAAGTAATATCAAAACTTGTGATATATATTTGTTTTTTCTTTTCCTATATACTATAAAGATTTTACTTAGGCCTAAATAAAGCCAGATTTTCATTATAAATAGTATAAAGACATTAAAAATGGTAAATATAGAGGAGCACCTGGGTGGCTGAGTCATTTAAGTGTATGACTCTTGGTTTTGGCTCAGGTCATGATCTCACGGTTTCATGAGCTCAAGCCCATCATGCTTGGTGCTGGCAGGAGGGAGCCTGCTAGGGATTCTCTCTCCCTATCTCTCTGCCCCTCCTCCACTCGAACTGTCTCTGCTCTTCAAAATAAATAAACTTAAAAATTTTTAATGGTAATAATAGAAAGAAAAGTTTAATAATTGTACACAAGTTTAAAAAGAAAAGGGAAAGTGATTTACAAGGACATGTCTGCAGATTAGTCAAGCAATCCTTAAAAGGGGTCAGACATCTAGCCCTATCACCCATCCATCCTACCCACAACTGGAAATGAGGTTACATACGACACTACTGAGTTAAACTTTTAAAAATCAAATCAAAACAAGTTAATTGGCTTTTTCAAGGAAGCTGATATCTCAGCTCAAACACAAGAAAAGGCAGGGCTTAGAAATCTCATCAAACCTTGATACAGAAAAAGGTGTAACCCATCAATGATGAAATAAAACTGATGGTCAGCATATGGGACAGAAAAGAGAAGGTATGTGCTCAGCTGACAAAATAACTAGATCCAGGATACTATTTAAAAAAAGTATCTCCCTAATGTATAGATGAATGGGGTTGGCCAGCACAGCTCAATGACACTAACCACTCCGGTCATCTGTGTAATGTGCTTGTGTTTGTGTTCATGAACAACAAACAACTTCTCGACTATAATTTGACTTTCCATGTAAATAAGCCAGCATATTGTGCACAGCACCTGACTTACTATTTTCTAATATTCTAGTATTCTAACCTGTGCTCTCTGAAAACCCATTTTTGCCAATTTCAGAGGCTCTTTTATTTACCTCTTCTTTATATACAGGCTCATGGATGTATCAAATATTTGAAGCTGAGCAATCTAAAACAATTTTGAGAAACAGTAATACCTGGGGCTAATTCATGCTTTTAAAAAAGTGTATCAATCCTTTTATTGATTACAGTTTCCCTAAATAACAAATTTAAATTATTCTACCATATAGTATTAATCAGAATATAAAATCTTATACCTATCATCAATGTCAACTAAAACAAAGTCCCTGACTCTGTCCATTAGAAACAAAAGGTTTAAGAACAGAGGTAGAAGATAACCTTTATATTAAACTTCATCAATATATTACCCTTTTTCCAGTCTCACTCAGCAACCGTGCCTCACCTATAAAAATGGGAACTTTCCTACAGCTATAACAACAATTTATAAAATACTGAAAAAAAGAAATAAAAAATGTATCACAAGTATAATAAACTTGTTAAAATTAGGGGCGCCTGGCTGGCTCAGTCAGTTAAGTGTCTGACTTCGGCTCAGGTCATGATCTCATGGTTCGTGGGTTTGAGCCACATGTCAGGTTCTGTGCTGACAGCTCAGAGCCTGGAGCCTGCTTCTAATCCTGTGTCTCCCTCTCTCTCTGCCCCTCTCCTGCTTGTGCTCTATCTCTCTCTGTCTCTCAAAAATAAATAAACATTAAAAAATAATTTTAATAAAAAATTTTAAATTACTTGTCAAATCACAATTTGGCACCTGATAATCTGCTTATAAATATAGCTGATGAAGAAACAAAAGAATCTTCCTCAGGCTTGAAAGTAGTACTAATCTAATAAAAATAAAAAGTATATAAAATATAAATATGTAAATAAATGGGGGCATCTGGGTGGCTCAGTCGGTTGACTGTCCAACTCGGTTTCTGCTCAGGTTGTGTCCTGGGATCAAGCCCCATGTTGGGCTCTGGGCTAAGATAAATTCTCTCTCCCTCTCTCTCTCTGGGGGTGGGAGGGGTGGGGAATGCTAATCCCATTATATCACACAATAAAACTTTCATTCCATTTTAATTATCTTGTATATGTAGCTTATATAAAATATCAGGAGATATTCCAGACAATAGAACAACCAAGTATAAATTACTAGGTAAATATATAACTCAAATTTAACATTATTAGATATCAAAAAGGTAGAGATTATGTTTTCCCACTGTATTGATACTATTTTAAAAACAGACTGTAAAGTGGATCAAATACATATATATGTATCATATACATGTGTGCATTTTTATGTATGCGTGTGTGGGAGGTGTGTGCATATTCTATATTAAACTGCACATCATCTTACCAAAGACATTGATTCTGTAGAAAAATCTCTTACGGATTTAACATAAACCTGAAAACAGAAAGAGGATTTACTTGTATACAAATAACCTCTAATATGATTGAAGACCTTTAATTGCACTAAAGCTACACACTTCACTGTATAATATTCAAATTCACTAGAATGGCATAAAATTAAGTCTTACTAATTAAGACTGACACATGCAAAGTTGTCTAAGCTAAGCTTCAGTCTAATTCATTAATTTGAATATCACAGAACCACCCCTGGCCTATAGAAGGCCTTTCTGGATACTAGAGAAAAACAGGCAGACAGTGGCCTGCAGGCACATGGCTTGGCCCAGCTCTCTTCTCTGACAGCCTTGACCAAACAGGTAGTCTCCGTGTGTGTGCATGTGTGTGCATACACACACGAGGCTGTGGGGGGAGGGGTGAAGAGAGAGGCAGAGAATGGGCATCTTCATAAAGAATAAGATAAATGGAAATCAGTTTTACCTAAAAAGAAGCACTTGATCAACTTAAGGCAAAATCAAATATACCATCCAGAGTCTGATGGCATAACTGCAAAGAATAATACCAGGTCTAGAGTACCTATGAAGTTTTAAAAATTTCATTAATAAATAGTTATCTTTAAAGATTTTTCCTTTCTACCTGGAGTCATTCTAAACATAAAGCCAAGAAAAGAATTTCTACTTTTTAAACTTAACATATTTAATTAAAAAAATTCAGTCAGACTAAATAGTTTATCTGCAGTTTTACAGAAATACTACTCCTATTCCATCACCTTAGCTCACTAAAACCACTTTATTAGTCTAAAAATTCCACACTTACATAAACAGTTGATCTGAAGTCCTCAAATGCTTTCAAAAATAAGCAATGTTTACCGTCTCTGCTTGTAGATGAAGATGCTGACAAGACAGTGAATCCAGCCACTGCAATGGTGTCCTACATAGAAAAAATGGTGTTAAGTCATCAAAATATATGTAATTCCAAATGTCATATAAATTCTTATTTTTATTATAGAATAATTTCCATAAAATGGAAAACTGGTTAGTCTAAATTTGTTTAATGTTTTCTGAATTTAAGATTGAGACTACCACTTCCTCTGAAAGAGCATCAACAATGTAGCCATAGACTAGTGTAATGTCCTAATTCATGGACCAGGAAAACACTAAATCACTTAAAAAATTGTAATTTATTTAGTGGGAGTTCAAAAATCAATGTTTATCTCAATTTATATAAGTTTGCATAAATAATGAAGAAACAAGATGACCCAAGAGTAATAAGAATGAAATCTAAATGAAACTAAAGGTCAGAGACGGGAAACTACATTGAGAAAGACATGTCATTAGTGTAAAAACTCGATACTGTCACAAAGCTAATGTATGCACATATAAATCTAGGGTTTAAGACATAAGTAAGAAATTTCCATTTATAAACTAATATGAAAAAATATTTTCTTTCTACTTAGGTTTATAATAGTAATAAGAAGCCAGTCCCCATTTATTCCTGCTTCTCTCATTCTTTAGGTAAACCTCCTTATTTTCCAAATACTGTAACATACACTCAACAAGTTTTTCCTTGATGCATTATATACATTATCCTACTCTCCTAATTTTAACACCAAAATTTGAAGATACATAAAAATTCCTAGGCTTTAGACAGCTTCCTTCAATAATCTTAATTTCTACCAAATGGAAGCCTTCTGCATTACTGACTTTTGCTTTGTACATACAAGGAAGGGTCCCGTGTCAATCCAAGGATTCTCTACTAAGATCTATTAAACAAGGCTGTGAACACCTTGAAGACAGGGATCATGTGTTATTCTGCTCTGTAGTTATAGAGCTTGGCAGAAAGTAGGCCCTCCATGAACAAACTGAATCAAAGTATGGACCTTGTATTGCCTTCCTAAGATCTCTAGCCCTATTCAGGTATTTTAACGGCAAATTTCTGCTTTTTTTTCCATTCTTTATGTGAAACTGCAAACATAATTGTGTCTGTGCCAATAATGCTAAATAAACACAACTCTTCATAGTTAAATGGGAGAAAATTATCCTTCTCACTGAATATTCTTTATGTTTTTACCATTTTAAGGCAGTTTTAAAGGGAAATAAACAGTAAGATTTCTTCTGGAATAAATTACTTTTGTAAACTGAAAAATATGCAATGCTTTCAACTTACTTCAGACCAATATATACTGATTCAAATGAAAACTTAAGATTTTAGTCAAAGATATAAAGTTGTTTAATCAAACTAACACAGGAAGATAGAAGTAGGGAATCATTGATTTATCAGTTCTAAATTCTCTTAAAAGCACAAAAAATAGCCTATCTCATGTTCTTTTCTATTTTACTTGAAAATATCTTAACTATTATATGGAAAGAAATATACTAAATGCAAGTGTTAGTGCCTCAGATGAACATTTTTCTATTTTTATGTACAAACTTGTTAAGAATAATGAATAATATTGAAGAAAACATTTTAAATAGAATAAATCACTAAAAGCAGGACATTAGCATTCATAAGAAACAATTTTTCAAAAGTAATGCTATTTTAACATTGGCAATATAATTCGGTAAAAGTTTACAATAAAACTTTTCTTCTAGCACAAATTCAACATAGAAATAACAACCAAAAATCTTTAAGAAAAAGAATGCATTTACTGTAACGATGAACTTATATTTGAATATATATATACACATACATACATATACACACACGCACCACAAATTGCTAAAGGCCCTCAGTGATCTCATCCCTACCAACACGGCCTGTTTTATTTCCAGATACATCTATACAATACTATACAAATCAGATTCTCTTATATGTCAAGTGCTTTTTCACATATAATCTTTGCTTATCCTGAGCCTCCACTAATAATAAATAGCATTGTTCCCTTTTACATATGGCTGAGCCTATCTATCTTTTAAAGCCTGGACTGTAAATGCTTCCTTCTTATGTGATCTATCTTAGACTGTCTCTGAGAAAAAGAATTCTTCTTTCTGAACTCTCTTATGCAGTATTTTAATGTTTTTCACTTGTGTGTTATTTACAAAGGTTTCTTAATGTTTTTAATGCTCTTAAAAGCCTGTAAGATCCCTGGGACTAAGAATGTCTTATCTATATATATCCCATACAAGTGACTGGAAGGGGATTCTGTTCATAGTGAATGCTCAAAAAAGTATAGGTTGAATAAATCAATACTGGTAAAATTAAGACAGATCTAAACAAAAGAGGGGAAAAAATGAACGGTTCTTAGAATCCAGTTCCCATGAATTTATAAATCATAATAGCTTTTAAATTAAGACAAATGCACAGAGGATAAGAAAGATAAACATATAATAGGCAGTATTAGTTTGTATAAACATTCATCAGATTGAGTTGAAAATGAGATTTAATATGCATTGTTCTAAGTTCTAAGCTTCTGAAAAGAGCATACTGAAGCCGTTCAAACAAGAATAGGAATTACACAGTTCAGTGCTAAGAGTGTATGCTGATATACAAAGCGGGTATTTATCTCAATGTGCTAAAAAAAACTATTAGGAGGCAGCCAGCCTGAGAAGAATACCATATGACTTAAAGTGGTAAGGCTTTATCAATATCTGTGCATGAACGTTCTAAAATGAAAACACATTTGGTATACCTGAAATCTTTGAACTCAGATACTAAGATATCAACAAGTGTGTCATTTCCCTTTTGTGTGTGACCTACTCTGTCACAGTGCCTTAAAGGGAGTGAGCCTTTGTCATTAAATAATTTCCTTTTTGATTTGGCCAATAAAAGTACATCTACCGCAAACCAGTTTCAGAAAGAAATCAATGAAATCAGCACAGCTGTTTTTAACATAAAGAAGTGTGTTTTAATAATTAACAGTAAACCTAAAAAGAAAAAAGATCACCTTATTTGCATATTAACAAATTTGATTCTTATATGCTAATATTTTGTACTCAGTGGTGGAATAAGAAATATTTGACTAACAAAAATGTAAACTACAAGAACTGAATTAATTTGCTAATTTTTAATAGATGATGTATCCAAAATTCTCAATCTGTTACACTTATTGAGTAGAAAATGACCACAGAAAATATGAAAAAATTGACAGTCCAAAGAGAAAAAGCACTTACTTGACTTTAATAGGCATTAAGTAATTTTTACTACAGTGACCTTGCAAATCTTGTCATCATACCTTAAAACACCATTAACGACTAAAAGAGTACAGGGAGAAGCCAGGAATCTGACATCATTGGTAGGGTAGTGATTGACAGAAAATGTTTCTCTAATATAAAACACATATGTCATGAGCATTAACTTCTATTTGGTCACATAATGCCAAGAACTTAATTGGAAGTAACATATGTCAGACTGGCATAAAACCCCAAATCTTTAAATGGTTCACAAATCACTATACGATCGGATGGCCACCATCTCACCAGCCATATACTGTGTGACCCACTCTGGAATTCGGCCTTTTCATGATACTTGAACATTCCAGGATCTTCACTCAGGGTCTTTGTATAAGCTGTTCTCTGACTAACCCACTCTCCTGGTGCCCACCTTCCTTCTTTCTGTTACTTTTCTCATTCTACTACTCAATCTTCTTAGCTATGTATCATATCCGGATAAAATAATTACATAACAGTTGTTTAAGTCCCTCTACTCCACTGAGTATTGTCCCACAATGGCAAGGTCCATAACCTTCTTATTCAGTTAAGATGTTTCTGACATCCAGTACAAAAGACCAAAAACACTCAACAATGTTTGGACAACTGAATGAATAATCAAATATGGGGGGTGGAGGGGATATATACAAAACCTTCATTAAATAAACTGTACAAGTACTACAAAACTTACTTCACAGAATCTTAATATTTCACAACTGAAAACAGGACTTTAGAGATCATACACTCAAACATGTTCATTTTTCAGATAAGAAAATAAGGGCCAGAGAGGGTAAGTCTAAGGTCACATACAGCTAATTAGTTGTAGATTAAGACAAGAATCCTGATCTCCTCACTACTCTACATCTTTCAGAACTAAATCTCACAGGGATAAAAAACAATGTATTGATAACTATAATTCTGATGGTTTTGTGACAAAATTTTGTTTAACTTTCAAAATACTTTCAAAATCTTTCCCCATATTTTATATGCATATATTAAATGTTAAATCTTACTTTAAAGGAAAGCTAAAACCAAAAAAAATGCCTCATATGGAGAGGTTCAGTTACTGCATGTGTATTCCTGCAAAATGTACCATTAGTTTAGCAAAGCAAGGATTACAGGTTTGTTAAAATTCATTTTAATGTTTTAGGATTTTTGTTGTAATCAAATATGGAGCTAACCTTAAGGGAATAAGCAAGTGACAAATAAGAATGGTTTAAGAATCTAATTAGAAAATCCACTCTTTTATGCAAAAAGTTTTACCTTTGATTTTCAACAATTTTCAACCTTAATACTACAAACTCTAAAATAAATAGCCTAATTAGACCTCCCAAATTATCAGCATTTATGGAATTTAAACCCAGAAAGACTTTAACGTAAATTGTGACCTCAGTCTTCTCGCCATTGTGTTTTAAAAAGGAGAAACTCTGACTTATCATTAACATCTTCTGTTATCTGACAAGTACTAATTAGCCAGTGTAGTTCTATTCTATTTTAATGAATACCTGTTTAAAATATATTTCAATTGCAGAAAACACCTTTCATATGCCAGTTAGGTAAAATACTAATATCTCATACATTGTACATGTCTTGTAGATGCATTGCCCATGTTCTGCTAATCCATTATATTAGAACTCTTTTGTTTCGAAATAGGAATTTAATATAAGAAACTTAAAGGAGAAAGATGAAAATGTCTTTAAAATATAAACATATCGAGGTGCCTGGGTTGGCTCGGTTGGTTGAGCGACCGACTCCTGATTTCAGCTTAGGTCATGATCTCATGGCTGGGGGGATTGAGCCCCATGTCTGGCTCCATGCTGACAGCATAGAGCCTGCTTGGGATTCTCTCTCTTCTTCTTTCTGTCTGCCCCTCCCTTGCTCGTGCTCTATCTTTTTAAAATAATATAACATAATATATAATAACATAACAAAATAAAATAAAAATCTAGGCCCCTAATATTCAATATCATGTATTTATTTTTAAAACCCTTCTTCTCTAAAAATGTCCAAGATAAGTTTAAAATAAAGCAACTCAAAAAACACGAAAAATACTGTCATTTGATGAAAAATGTGCATATAGGAGCTCAATTGTGTGCACACACAGATATATACACAGATAACTATTTACGTACAAGACAGCTGGAAAGGTGCAAGGAAAAGGAGCACAGCGGTGGTTTCATCTAACAAAGGGATGAGGCAATGGGAGTGGCTTCAGAGGGAAAGGGGCAGCCTCAGCTTTCCTGGTTATACCCTTCCGTATCACCTGAATGTTTTTTTAAAACCATGACCAGACAAGAAAAACAAAATCTTCTAAACCAAATATTTACAAGATTTAATCCAAGTCCACATAATCTTCCTGAGGCAAGAAGAGAATATAGTCGTGGAGATAGTCATGTCTCCACTTACTACAAGTCCTATCACAAATCTTGGCTTTACAGTGGTTATCTTCTTAAAACTACAAATGACCCTCACCACAGAGAGTGATTAAAGGCTCAAATGATAAACATATATAGAAGCACATTGTAATCTGTAAGATTCCATACAAATTTAATATCCTAAATAAAGGATTAGGAAAAAAAAAACACTGGTGAAACAGTAGAAGCTGGCTATAATAAATGTCTGAAAAAGAAACAATGTTTTCTACTACACATTTCTTAAGCAAAATCTAGCTAACAGTCCCTTAAGTATAGCCTCTATCATTTGCTATTGAACTATGTAAAATAAACACAAAACAGAAGACACCGAAGTTCATTTTCCTTAAATCACTACCACCCCTTAAAAAAACAAACACACACATGTATGTGCACACACACATGCATGTACATACACACGCAGTCACAGAAACACCGTTGGAGTAACGAGGAAGTGTAAGATTGGCAGAGATCCATACACTTAAGGAAAATAATTTTTAAAATGTATACATAACAAATACAATACACACCTTTCTCATACAAACTGTACCTAGAACATTTCCCTCAAAGATACACTTTTGTATTGTTTTTTAAAAATGTTTCCAAAAATTCTTTAAGAATGTAAAAACCCTGTATTCATATTAGCACTTAACTTTAGCAAATAAATTCTTCTAAAAAAAATACAGGATTTTTACAAGATACTAATGTCTAGTATCAAATCATTATTATTTCTGTATAACGTGAGCACACAATTACTCTTAGAGTTCAATATTAACACAACTATATACCATAATAGAATCATATGAAATTCTGCCCTTAAAAAGCAATTCTTAATGATTGTGGTTCATGGATCTGAGAATAAGAGTTTTTCCTCAGAGAGGAAAAAAAAGTACATTTACAAACTCATTTAGTTGATTCAAAAACCTCTTCTGATGATCTGTACACTGCTGGGGGTTCACTGGAAATCTCTGTACCCTAGAATATACATCTTCATCTACAAACTAATGGTCCTTTCACAAAAATTAAGTAGGCTTTAATTTTATAGCTAGTTGCCTCTTTTAAAAAAGATAATAGAACCTCCCTCCTGATCATGCATTAAAATTGTCTTTTCTCTGCAGCAGGAATTTAAACCAGACAGTTTAATGTTTTACTTATTAAAAAAATATCAGAAGAAAGGAAAGGCAACTTTAATGATCTTAGCATGTTGAAAGGAAGCAGACTATAATTTCCTGGCTCTGGTCTGTGAAATCTCTAAAAATGTTAAAAGTATACCTCTTTGCAGATGGAAAGAGTTCATCTGAAGAACACTACATTTCATATGTATTTCATATACCCTATAATCCACGAAACTAAATTTTACTAATTCAATGTTTTAGAGCAAACCTTGCCACGCACACCTAGTAGCGTAAAAAATGAGGAAGCTGTTAACAGCATTTTTTTGTTTTTGTTTTGTTTTTGCAAGGATGGAGAGTCAGAGAAATTACCTGTTAAAGCTTAGTTTCACATGCAAATTAGTCACTGAACTCATATAGTTTCATTTTTCCCTATCTAACAAAGTACTGTAATATACCATCTTCTAGTTCAGAGGAAAAAGGATATGTAAGTTGTTGCTTTTTTTTCCAAATAAGTGAATCTTCCCTTGTTAAACACCTACTTAATATTCTCACTTTCATCCATATTCTCCTTTCTCTTCCATCTCATCATTTCTGAAGGATATCTCCCTTAAAAAAAGGTGTGATTTCAGATCTTCTTAAGCACTGAATTTTTAATAATTTAGAACTGCCATCATAAATATTAATTATTTTACCTGAGCTGAAATAAAGTCCTGTCTTCAAGAGCAAGAACAATAATAATAAGAACATGCAGTTACTGGAGGCACCCACAAAACTGCTCTATCAAAACAGCTATTATAGAGCCTCTGATTCCTACCCTACCTCAGTGGCCAGAAGCAGACAGTCAGGTAACACTTCTTTAAGTATATTTGCTTCTGGAATTTTGCTGTGCCACACCAATTAGGTTAGAACTATAAACCTCAAAAAAAAATTTTATTTATTCTTTTTAAGGATTTATTTAAAAAAATTTTTTAACATTTATTTATTTTTGAGAGACAGAGAGACAGTGCATGAGCAGGGGAGGGCAGAGACAGAGGGAGACACAGAATTCTAAGCAGGCTCCAAGCTGTCAGCCCAGAGCCCAACGCGGGGCTCAAACTCATGAACCGCGAGATCATGACCTGAGCCGAAGTTGGCCGCTTAACCGACTGAGCCACCCAGGCACCCCATATCTCAAATTTTTAAAACTGTACCCAAAATTACTCTAGCTATCGTTCTGAGAAAAAGTCTGATGAAAAGTCCTAGGAGTTTCAGCACATAAATTACACAGCAAATATCTTATTTCCTTAAATTCTAAAGATTTTAAAATATACCAATGATTTAAAAACAACTTTTCACAGGAGGGAAAAATCACTGCACTGATTCTCTTTCCCTTCTTTCAAATTATAAATTAGGAAAAAAAAATTAACTGATTTACCACCTCTTCACAGAAGCTTTAGCAAAAAGACAAAACTTGAGTTTGGCAATCTATTCCCAAAATGCTTGTAGAAGAAAAAAGAAAAGGTAGATGTTCTTACAATTTCCTTGAAATAGATTTTATTTTTTAAATATTTTTTATTTATTTTTGAGAGACAGAGAGAGACAGCACGAGCAGGGGAGGGTCAGAGAGAGAGGGAGACACAAAATCCGAAGCAGGCTCCAGGCTCTGAGCTGTCAGCACAGAGACCGACGCGGGGCTCGAACCCACAAACTGTGAGATCATGACCTGAGCCAAAGCCAGACACTTAACCGACTGAGACACCCAGGCGCCCCGAAATAGATCTTTATTCTAGACTCCAAAGACAGATTTTACAAAAATAGCACCATTTCTCAAGTCCACGGAACTATTTATACATCATCAGTTTCTGAAACTA
This sequence comes from Cryptoprocta ferox, assembly GCA_028646485.1. NCBI lineage: Eukaryota > Metazoa > Chordata > Mammalia > Carnivora > Eupleridae > Cryptoprocta > Cryptoprocta ferox. Next base: position 75,238,188 of record CM053559.1, read on the forward strand.
TAGTATGCCAGAATTACTCAGAATTCTCAGCTAATCCAACATTCTCATTTCATATTTGATTAAATGTATATCTGGAGATTATCAATGGTTACTCAAAATCCAGTAATTAACTGGAAGCCACACTCTGGGGCTCAGACTCAGTTGCCCTTCCTCTACCATGCTCTTCCTCATTGGGGCTACACCTAATTTCAGTTAAGATGAAGAGAGTCATAACAACAATAACAACAGCTGCCATGTACTGAGTTCCCACCTGGTCCCAGCAGTTGGTACATTTAGCTCTAATCCGAACAACAATCCAGAAAGGTAGGTATTATTATCCCTATCTTATGACTGATTTACAGATTTTTAAAAATTAATTTTTATTAAAGTTTAACTTGAGAATTTTTAATAAAAAAATTTTAAAGAATTTTTTAATCTTTAAAGATTAAAATAAAAAAGGCTGAATGGAGTGTCTGAAACATGCACTCATACTTCAGAGAGTTGGTACTTGCAAATTCCTGGTCTAAAACACTTTTTTTTTTTTTTAATGTTTATTCAGTTTTGAGAGAGACAGAGAGAGAAAGGCAGAGTGCGAGCGGGAGAGGAGCAGAGAGACGGAGTCGCAGAATCTGAAGAAGGCTCCAGGCTCTGACCTGTCAGCACAGAGCCCAATATGGGGCTTGAACCTACAAGCCGTGAGATCATGGCCTGAGCCGAAGTCAGATGCTTAACTGACTGAGCCACCTAGACGCCCTGGCATTTTAACCATTTTTAAACGTGTAACTCAGTGGCATTAATTATAATCACAATGTATGCCACCATCATCACTATCTATTTCAAAACCTTTCATCATCCCAAACAGAAATTCTCTAACCATTAAGCAATAACTCCCCATCTCCTCCTCCCATCCTAGCCCCTGGTAACCTCTAATCTACTTTCTCACTCTGTGAATTTGCCTGTTCCATATATTCATATGAATGGAAACATACAATAGTTGCCCTTTTGTGTTTGGGGCTAGAACTTTCAGTAGAACATGGAAGAGCAGTGGTAAAGTGAGCAAACTTGTTTTGTTCCTAATCTTAGGGGGAAGCTTTGATTCCTTTTCCACGGAGTTTGAAGTCAGCGGTGGTTTCTCATAAATGCCCTGTACTATATTGAAGGTTTTCCTTCTATTCCTGGTTTCCTGAGTGTTTTGATTATAACATGGTGTAGGATTTTATCAAATGCCTTTTGTGTATCAATTAAGACAACTATTTGTTTTTCCCTTTGTTCTATTAATGTGATGTATTATAAGGATTGATTGTTGTATGATGAATCAAAATGCACTCCTAAGATAAATCCCACTTGGTCACAGTGTCAATTCCTTTTAATATGCTGTTGGGTTCAGTTTGGTAGTATCTTTTTGGACTTAGGAGGCATGTATTTTGAAACAATTACCAGAAAATAACACAAAAACACAGAGAGTTATAGCTTGTATTATTTTTTGGCTATTAAGAATTATTTTTAAGTGAGGGGAAAATGTACATATCTTTAAGGCATTCTGTTGAATATTAAACATTAAAATGAAGCCAGAGGAAAATCTGTCCCTTTTTTGTCAATGATGAATTTTACAATCTCTTAAAAATGTTGCAATTTTAAAGATGTTGTTTAGGTGTCATTTTTTACATAACTACAAATATATAAAGAATCTATTTAAAAAAGATCTACAGCATGAATATAGTATCAATAATTTTAAACCTACTTCTAAAACAACAAAGTAATATGAAAATAGTTTACCCCTTCATAGAAAACTTTTGCACAGTCCTTTGCTAATTTTCCAAAAAATAATACATTGATGGAGTTGATCTCTGAATCTGAATTTTCTTGTTCTATAGAGAAAAACATACATACAAAAACACTCTTAATTAGATACAGCAGTTTTACACAAGAAAACTGATGACAGCTCTATTCTAAAAACAATACTTACTTCAAATTGCAATTATGAAGAATTAAAACTTTTATCATTCACTTTTAGTTTAACCTGAAGTATTGCAAAAATAATGCACAGAATACTATTAGGTATCAGAATCAAAATTATAACAAGTTTCAACTAGAATATATTTTATACATTTCTATAAATATCACATTAATAGCACACAATAACCACTTTCTATTTTTTGTCCATGTTTACAATAAAAAGAAATTGAATACAGTAATTATTCAATTTTTATACTGTATAACATATCATCCCCAAAGTAGTTCACTTCTACTGAACTTTTAGTAATGTGCTGTGCCAGTACATTAAGTTTTATTCTAGAAAAGTGATTTTCAGGGCGCCTGGGTGGTTCAGTCGGTTAAGTGTCCAACTTCGGCTCAGGTCATGCTCTCACAGTTTGTGAGTTTGAGTCCCATGTCAGGCTCTGTGCTGACAGCTCAGAACCTGGAGCCTGCTTCTAATTCTGCGTCTCCCTCTCTCTACGCCTCCCCAGTTCGTGTTCTGTCTCTCTCTCTCAAAAATAAATAAACATTAAAAAAAAATTAAAAAAAAAAAAAGTAATTTTCTCCTCCAGCACTCACAAATTAAAGAGTAAAAGAACAGAATGTATGTAAAGACCAAAGTGTCTGTGACTTTGAAAATGAAATTTACTTGGGAAATAAGGAATGGATTTTCTTTTTTTTAAATGTAAAAAAAATTTTTTTTGATACAGTGAAAGACAGAGTATGAGAGGGGGAAGGCACAGCGAGAGGGAGACACAGAATTGGAAGCAGGCTCCAGGCTCTGAGCTGTCAGCACAGAGCCCAACGTGAAGCTCAAACCCATGAACATGAGATCATGACCTGAGCCGAAGTCAGAGGCTTAACCGACTGAGCCACCCAGGCGCCCCAGGAATGGATATTCTACAAGTAATGTCATTTGGATCTTCCAGGCTTTGGGAAAGAATCTCCAGTCTTCCTTCTCCAGAGGTCACCTCCTCCAACCAGTGCCACAGGGCCAAACGCTAAGACTCAGTTATATCATATGAGGAAACTCTCATTCAAATCAGCTTTCAAACACTCAACTAATCCAAGAAACTGCCATCATATCAGATTTTTATCAATCTATAGAGCATATAAAAGATCTTTGCCAAATTGACAGTCCTCTTTGTGTGACTCAGAATTCTTGAGTCTGCTACTCTGTCGGGTGTCGTGGCACTCAGCAGTGAAACAACTAACACATAGCTGCACACCGCCTCCTTTCACTTACTCTTCAATCCACCTCCTCAAAACAAGTATACACATAAATTGAAAACACTAATGTTTCTCAAATACATAGTAGCTTCTAATCAAAATATAACACACTTTGTTAATATTTGAAATGACCTATTAGAGGTCTGTTTCTGGCCATGATGGACTAATTGGATTTATTTTCACCTTAAAACAACTAGAAAACTAAAAAAACAAAAAACAAAAAAGAAAAAACAGTTTTCAGGTATCAGACAACAGGAAGTGTAGGAAAGCAATCTTTTTTATTAATGTTTATTTATTTTTGAGAGAGAGACAGAGCATGAGCAGGGGAGGGGCAGAGAGAGAGCGAGACAGAATCTGAAGTAGGCTCCAGGCTCTACCCTATCGGCGCAGAGCCTGGCTCAGGGCTCAAACCCACGAACTGTGAGATCATGACCTGAGCTGAAGTGGGACTGAGTCACCCAGGTGCCCCAGAAAGCAATCTCTTTGAGAAGGAAAATAAACCAATACCCCTAGCTTACCTCCTGGAGAGTTTCCAGGCAGCAGAAAATGGAGCTAAAATCCAAACAAAGCTCAGCAGCCTCATTGAATTCAGAAGAGTTCAGATATGAGGATACTAAGGTGGCTAGAATTTGCAGATTTGCAGAGAAGAGTGTCAAATGAAGACAGCAGCACAGATAGAGAGTGCTCTGTGATCTCAAGATGGGTGCCTACAGGTCTTTGGTTGAATACTTATCTCCAAGGGCATGAGGCAAGAACCTCATGAAGCGGAAGAACCACTTGAAAGGAATAGGCAGAACAATTCTTACACTCACATAGGGCTAGGAACTGTTCTGGCTCCAAACAGACAGAATGGAATCCTCATATGCAAGGCCTACCGTAGAATTATCGGAAATGTATTTTCTTAGTGATAAGGCCAAATTAGCCTGAAAATAAAAAGGCTGTTCTATACACACCCCAACAAAGCTAACCAAACTAATTCTAAGAAAATTAAATATATCCTAAAATAAAGGCAGATAGTATGTAAAGGATAGCAAATAAATCCAAAATTAAATAATATAAAATTCTAAGTGGCCAGCATCCAGTAAAAAAAATTATCAGCCATGAACATGATGAGGATAAAAATGGAAGATACAAAAAAAATCTCAAAATGAACTTTCAGAGTAGAAAAATATAATATTAGAAGTTAATATTGGGGCTCCTGGGTGGATCAGTACATTAAGTGACTGACTTCGGCTCAGGTCATGATCTCGCAGTCTGTGGGTTTGAGCCCTGTGTTGGGCTCTGTGCTGACAGCTCACAGCCTGGAACCTGCTTTGGATTCCGCGTCTCCTTCTTTCTCTGCCCCTCCCCCACTCACACTCTGTCTCTGTCTCTCTCTCTCAAAAATAAACAAACATTAAAAAAAAAAAGTAGTTAACAGTACACTTAGAGTTAACAGCAGATTAAAAAGAATAAAATGTTACAGAAAACTGAAAAACAGAGAAGAATCCATAAAAAGAAAAGTTGATTTTAAAGATCAACAAAATAAATCTCTAGCCAGAATGATCAGGGTAAAAAATGACAGAAAGAGAGAATAGTCACAAATTATCAAATCAATGAAACAGAGCATCACTACAGATCCTACCAACATTAAAAGTATATCAAAAATATATTAGGAATAACTTTATGCTAATATACTTGACAACCATAATGAAACAGATAAGTTCCTTTAGAAATACAAACTATCAAAGTTACTTAAGGAAAAAAGATAACCTGAAAAGCCCCATAACAAATGAAAAAAAATTATTCCTTTCTATAGTCTTTTACACTACAGTGTGTATGTTACCCATCAGAAATAATTTTTGTGCCTCTGTGAGTATGTATATATATATTAAGTTATCCATTTGTAGATTATAAGCAAAAGGTTAAGCAGAAATGGTCTTATCATATTGTATACCTTGTAGTGCAATCTTCAAAACAGCTGTTCTGTTTCCACCAGAAGTTAAAGAAGAGATAGTTGAGAGTTTTCCCTAAAATGAGAGAAAAATAGTTATACAGAAAAGCCAAAAGAATTTATTATAACACCAAGAAATAAGGAAAAATGGGAATAACTTTTTAAAAAGCAATACTTTTATTTAAAAAAAAAAACCGAAGTACTGTGTTCAAGTCACCATATTTAAGACATGAAAGTGATTTTTACTAGAGCAATGTCAGAAGATCGAATTATTTGGGTTCACAATTTAATTTTTAAACAATCTTATTAATCAAATATTATCCAATTCCCATTTTATAGATAAAGATGAACAGGCTCAACTTCAGTTCCATTTTAACCTAAAAAAGTTATTCTCTACTAAAGAAAAATGAAGAGTTTGCTCCTGGAAAGAAATAAACACTAATTTGAAGAAGAGTTAAGGGGTGCCTGGGTGGCTCAGTCAGTTAAGTGTCCAACTTTTGATCAGCTCAGGTCATGATCTCACAGTTCATGATATCAAGATTCTCTTTCCCTCTGCCTCTGCCTCTCCCCCGTTGGTGCTCTTTCTCTCTCTCTCTCTCTCAAAATAAATAAATATTAAAAAAATTTTTTTAAATAAATACAGTTAAAAAGTACAGCATGGTTATCTCATAAGTAAGGTCCGTGTGGACGACCCAATGGATGAAGGCACACAGCAAGTTTAGGCCTCATTCTTCTGTAATGAATCAGTTGTCTGCTTAAAAAAGTTATTTAATCAGAGTCTCTCAGACAAAATGAAATAGTCTCAATAATTTCTTCTGGCTCTAAAATTTAATGATTCTATGAATATATTATAGGTCTCTTTGAAAACTTCCATATAGAAATAGAAGTTTAATAAAATTTTTAAATGGATCCTATAAAACATATCTCCCACATTAATATTCTAGACTTTGATGTAACCAACAACAACAAAAAGCTATGTGCATAGAGCAATTTTACTTCTAAGGAATCAAAAAAAAATTAAAACAAGGTTATCAGTCATGCAAGATTTGGTCAAAAGTAAAAGTAAATAGTTCCACTTAGGAGGCAGAAACCTAGAAAGAACAACAAAAAGGTGGACAACGTACAAATTTCAACATCTTTCTTGACCAACCAGAGAACTGAAGTCAAAAGACAACCAACTAATCAGAAATCTAGGAAAAGACAAGTACCTCCAGTAAGAGAGGGGCAAGAGAGAGTTGAGTTCACAAGGCAACCAACTAATCAGAAATGTAAAGGGAAAATCTTCAAGGAGAAATGGGCGGTAACCACTTGCTTACCTGAGGTAAATGGCAAGTGCTGCCTGACATGTGTCAGAAAATTCATCTAACATTTTTTAATGTTTATTTTTGAAATAGAGAGAGCACAAGTGGGGAAGGGACAGAAAAAGAAAGACAGAAGATCCAAAGTGGGCTCTGTGCTGACAGTTGAAAGCCTGATGTGGAGCCCAAACTCACAAACTGTGAAATTATGATCTGGGCAGAAGTCAGACACCTAACTGACGGAGCCACTCAGGCATTCCCATCTAACATTTTTAGTAAGTTGCTAAAGGCCAGGTGTAGGTAGTGAGAGGAAATGAAGCTTGTGGGAGCTGCAAACACAGGAGGAATTCACCCACTTACAAGCTCTTCTCCACAAACCTGACAAAGTTCAGGCCAAGAGATGGTCAGGAGCAAGGGTGGTAGCAGTTACTATAGGAAACCCTGCCTGGATGTTCCCCATCTTTCTCAGAACAAAGTCCTTGAACTGCTGGGAGAAGGGCAACAAACCTATGCATCTTACTAGAGCTTCAGTGAAAACCCACTGTAGAAAAAAACACTCTCTGCCCCTTCTAGGGATAAGCAGGAATAGGTATACAGGTGTGAGGGCCAGACCTACAGCTAACGACAGGGCAGAATCACTGAGACCTCACCCACAAGATGGAGGTGACATTGCCTGACAAGACCGAGGCTAAACCAGAACAGAGAACATTCATTCATCGAAAGGCTAACAAAGTGTCTAGTAAAAATCAACATGACCTACTATTAAGACAGAGGCAAGAGAGATGGGAGAGAACCTTTAGCTGAGGCTAAGCACAAGGAAAAGAGCTAAAACTAGACAAGAAGAAAACCAGTCTGGCCAACTAGACCCCATCCTTAATACAAAGTAACTCTAAAGGAATTAAAAGCTTGTAGTGCACTAAAGTAACAAGACAACAACAAACCCCAAACCTCCCTCAACTTCTAACTAGATTAGCTCAACACACCACACGAAAGGCCTAGAAGAAAGGCCTGCACTTTTCCAGGAATAAAAACTACTGAATATGGTTTCCACTGCTGTTCGCAAGAGCCAGAGCTTACAACAACAAATTACAGAGGCATATGGAAAAAAAAACAAAACAGAAAAGAACACATTATCAAGACACAAAGCAATCAAGACAACCTCAATCAGATTAATCAACCTGAACTCAAATAGATGCTTTTGTTACTCTTGTACCTGATCCAACTGGATGAAAGTTCTAAGTTAGAGTCCAGAATGACTGAAAATGGGATGTTATGGCTTCTGGAATGGGACACACAGGTCTCTAACAATGGAGACCAAAAAACTCAAGCAACTAGGGAGAGATGTCCAGCACCTGGGGAGAACCCGCCCCCACCCCTGTCCCCACCCCCACCCTTGCTAACCTGGAAAAGGAACTCCTTACACATCAGGAGGTAAAGGGGAAAGAAGGAATTTTAATCTTTGTCTTTCATAATTATTCCAGAAGGCTTCCACTCACTGCAAAGGAAAAGGTACTAGAGCTGCTCTCACAAACTATAGGAACTCCAAAAACTAACTGTGTCCCCCACCTGATGGTTCTAACTAGGAGCCAGCAGGGCATGGCCCAGCCTGTACCTTCAATAGAAGATACTTTCAAATGTTTCCACAACTTACAGGGCAAAAACTGGACAAGTAGGCCAGATTTAACACAAGGACACAAGGACTAAACTGAAGTACTAAGAATGACCAGGGGACATTAGGGCTTCCCATCTGGCAGACCACATAGGGGACCCTGTCAACCTGTGTTGCTTAATTGATCCACATCCTTTCTGAGGACCCCTAACAACTGTAAACTCTCTGTTTACAAGGGTAACATGTATGCCCTTAGTATTGTGCTTCCTGTGTGAAAAGCAGAAAGTAACCAAAAACAAACAGTATGATTTGCTCCTAGGGATAGTTATAAAAAATATTCAAATGCTTAAAAAGAACACCCTCAGTTGATTGTGTGGCCCTCAGTTATATAAAGTAGGCAGTTTAATCACAGTAAGAGTTATTCCATTAGAAAGATAGTACAAAATTTGTTCCTGTCTTCAGGTGAAGTGAGCAGAGAAAAATGGAGGCTGAACTAAAGATTAAGCTTTGACGTTTAAGGATGACTGTAAAGGAGAGACTTTCAGGGGGGATTTATGTCCCCAGTTATGTTTATCTTTCATTTCAGTAAGGGGTGGATGAAACCTAGCGACATTCTTCTACATTGCAAACGATGTATGTACATTACGGAGATTAGGTTTCTCTCCGACTCTCAGGAGAGGAAGGCAAAGTTGGATAGCTGTCCTATATAAACTCCCAGATTCATAATTTCAAGGTTCCTTTTCTACAGCACAAGAAATCCCCTCTATACACACAGGATGACTTTTGATCCTCACTGTACTGTCTTGAATGAGGAAGACAGGGGATAGAAAACTGATGCAGTCACTGCTGAGAGTAAAAACAATAGTTGGCTTATACTCCAGAAATCTCCTGTTAGCTTCCAGGATAAAAGTGAATTGGTGTTAGATATTAAAAATGTAACATCCATTAAGAGTGGAGTTCTCCTGAGGTCAGTGCCTCTCAAATGGAATACAAATGCTTCTGTGCACAGTAGGAACCTGATATATTCATCTGCCTCCTGACCAACCAAATCTACTGAACTGCAGCACACCAACCTGAAAGCTGGATTAGACATCAATGCTTAAGAACTATCTGACCACTTTACATTTACCCAAATAAAATAAATACCTATGTTTATGTAAAAACTTGTATGAGCATGTATAGCTGCTTTATTCATCATTATAAAAAACTGGAAAGAATCCAAATACTGCTACACTGAGGAATGAAGAAGAAATGGACTGTGATGGAACTCTAGTCACCAATAAAAAGGAAAAGTGCTAATAAATGTAGCAACCTAGGAGAACCTTGAATGCATCATGCTAAGTGAAACAGCCAGTCTCAAAAGGCTACTTAAGTGCAGGATTCCATCTACATGGCATTCATAAAAGGAAAAAGTATACTGTCAGAAAATTGGTAAAAAGTGGCTGCCAGCGGTTGGAATTGGGAGTAGTGACTATAAAATTTTGGGGGGTGATGGACTGTTATGCAGCTCAATTATGTTTGTGGTTATATGTTCTTATACATCTGTCAAAATTTGCAGAACTGTATACTAAAAAGTGAATTTAGCAGTAAAATGCATTTAATAAAATTCAAGAAACATAAGACATATCTGCAGGTTAAAAAAGGTTATGTGGGGTGCCTGGGTGGCTCAGGTGGTTTAGCATTTGACTCTTGATTTTGGCTCAACTCATGATCTCACAGTCCTGGAATCGAATCCCGCATCAGGCTCTGTGCTGAGCATACTCTGCTTGATATTCTCTCTCTCTCTCTCTCTCTCTCTCTCTCTCTCTCTCCCTCTTCTCTGCCCCTCCCCCACACTTGTGGGAGCTCTCTCTCTCAAAAATAAACTTAAAAATTTTTTATTTAAAAAAGAGTTAGGTATTCAAACTAACATTTGAAAAATATGAGATTCATTCAGATAAAAGAACAGAGATCATATACTTTGCCCTAACTTTAAAAAATGAGCATTGTTCATGAAAATGTGATAATCATGAGAAATAAGTAAAAGGTATCTCCTTGTTTTAACAGTACTGAATACTAACATGTTCACTTATAACTAAAAGGAATTATTGTAATAAAAGGCTAACATTGAAAAATTGGGGGCACCTGGGTGGCTCAGTTGACTTTTGATTTTAGCTCATGTCATGATCTCACAGTTGCGGGGATTGAGCCCTATATGGTTTCTATATAAAATGTAAAAGAAATTCCACTTTCCCTATAGCATAGTTGATTAAAATGTTATTTTTGTTATTGATCGTTTACAACAAATGTGTTTAATTTCGCCACTCATTCTTAGTAACCTCATGTAAATTTTAGGACTGTTGTCAAGTTTGAAAAAATTTCTATTGAGTTTCTTTCCTACATTAGTTGTAAGATTTGTAACAATTGTCCTCAAAGTAGCTTCAGACTCTATAGTTTCAGTACTTATTTTTGTCTACAAACTACATATGCCCCATGCTAGGTGTGACAGTATATATTCATACCCTAGAACAACTTCTGTCCCCATACTTTTCTCCTACACTACCCAGTGAGCTGGAATGTTCCTGGAAAACATTCCTACACCAGGAGAGCTGGCATATCCTTCCTATAAGCAGAAGTAACTGCAAACCACACAAATATATCTCACTAATATTATCCCACAAGTCAACTACCCCTTAGCTAAATTCCAAAAATGTTCTCAGTCAGTCCAAAGGCCACTTGATAAGACAGAAATGCGATGGAGGGGAAGTCAAAATGGAAAGAGACACCAATCTTAACTACTCTAGGTTCGAACTTCCCACGTGTGTAAATTTTACAAATATGTGAAATTCATTTCTAAGACCCCTAACATGGTCTTAGAAGGGCTTGTTGAAGTAGAATCTTTGAAGCTTCAACTTTACTAACAACAAAATAATTTTGTCACTGGTCAATGGGATTATGGTACATTATTTTCAATGAAAACTAATACCAGGTAAATTCCTTGCCCAAAGGCATGTTGTTGATGATATCATTGTCTTTACCAGCATTTACTAAATGCCTTGAATTTATTAAGTAGCAATTTACACTTAATTTTCATTGCATTTCTATGAAGTGGGTTCTATTACAATTCCTAGCTTACAAATGAAAAAAAATACGGTATAGACAGGTAAAATCACTTTTCTAATTACATAGCCAGTATATGGTGGATCTGTGCTTGAATCCAGCCAGCCTATCTTCAGGACTTCCACTCCTTTTTGGAATGCTAAACTATTATAGGAGGTAAGTTTGTGATAACGGCCATGAGTTCGAGTTTGAATGTAAGTGTGTTGGAGAAAGAGGGACCGGACGAGAGCAGAAGAGAAAAGGAAATGCAGATAAATTTTTAAAAATTGAATTTGTTTTATTTCACTTTAGTGCAGTAGTTTTGAAGTTGATTTTAGGTAGCAAAAAGGCCAGTCACTGTTAACCAAAAGCAAAACTGACTTGGCTACAATTAAAAAGCCTTCCACTCCCATTTCAGGACTATGACTCACCATAATTAAAATATCAAAATACCACTACACATTCCTCAAAAGACATTTCCTGCTTTCACTTTCTCACCCCATATTCAATTCTCAAATCACTAAAAAGCCGACCCAGCAACACTAGTCTTTGCAAATGATCTATACTTTCTTGGTTATTAAATCAAACAGATACTTTTCAGACCTTAGACTGAATATGCAGCAGCAACATAATGCTCTGTTTAGTAGCAAAGACAATGAAAATTCAAATCACACTCAGCCACTTACTAGCTAACCTTGGATCTAACCTTGAATGAATTACCTAAACTATCTGTTTTCCCAACTATAAAATGGGAATAATAATATCTATTTACAGGGTTCTTCCAAGGATTAAAAGTGGGAATATATATAAAGCACCTAGAAGAGTGCTTACCAGACAGCAATTTATGTAAAAGTTACTGATATTACTCACTCCTTGAAACTTACTCAATATCCAGGACACCACTCTCTCCTGGTTTTTCTCCTACGCTTCTGGATCAACTCAGACTCTTATTCTTGCTACCTTCTTTCACTGAAATCCTTCAACACTCCTCATTCTATTCTTTGGACCAAATCTCCTTGAGTAGGGAATCCATTAAGCTCCAGAACCCCAAATCCATTTGCCTACAGGACATTACTTTCTGGATACCTCCAAAATATCTGAAGATATCCAAAACTGAACTCATCTTTCTTCCTAAATGTGTGACTCCTATTATCTTCCCAAGGTTCACAGGACTTAAAAAGATGGACATTTCCTGAACTCCTCTTTACCCCTCTCACCTAATTGTTCTCCAAGACCTGTTGATTCTGCTTCTTTATTCTGTCAGTTCCAAAGCAGAATGTTGAGATTCTAATTCCAACTCTACTACTTATGAGCTGTGTCTCAGTCCAAGCATTAAGCTTAACCTTTTGGAAATGCAGTATCCTCATTGATAGATGAAGAATAGTAGGACCTAACTCATAGGGTTTTGTGATGATTAAATGAATTGATATATGCAGAACACTTAAAATACCACCTAACTCCTAGAAAGAGCTCAGTGTTAACTTTTTTTATTATTATAATTTTATTATGATATTGTCTGTCTCTTTCCCATCAGCTCCTCTGTCCCTGGTTCAGACCAGCATCAACCCTAGACTTGATTATTGCAACTACTTCTTAACTAATTATCCTTCCTCTAGTCTTGCCCTGATACAGTCTTCACCCAGAAGGCAGAGTAATTTAAACTCAATGTGAATGTCTCTGTCCTGCTTAAAGATAAGGGTCTCCCACAGTTTTTAGGGTAACATCCAAATTCTTCAATATGCACATTGGTACTATTATACACAAAATAAAAGGTGTAAGTCTCAGTCATCCTTTAAGTTCCAGCTCCACTTTCCAGAACTATCTTGTCAGAACCAAAAGTTCCCTCCTAAATGTTCACATACCATAATTCTAATATCAATTTATTATAATTAGAGATTAGGTAACCTGTCCAAACCCACAAAAATTCAGTCCCCTTTGGTTCAAGGACTATATCCACTCATTGCTGTACCCTCAAAATTTATTCCAGTGTATCACAAAACAATTCAATAAATGCTTGCTAAATAATTAAGAATAACAACATCAAAAACAGTCACGTTATGACACACATAAAACCATTTCTAAAACAACTCTTATAAGCTCAACATAAAATTAACATTCCCTTTTTGAAGACAAAAAGCATTCTGAGTAATGAAAATTCTTACCTGGATGTATTTTTTGCTATAATCACAACCTGGCTGTAGAGATCTGAAATCTACTTTGTTTAATTCACTTAGCAGCTCAACTTCAGGCACTCCATTCACTTCTTTTATTAATTCAAGGGGCATATCAGATCTGCTTCAAAATGCTGTCCAAAGCAAATTCAACTAGGGAATTTGACAGCTTGCTGCTGAAAACAAAGACCAATGTTTTACCCAAAATGCAGTCAAGAATTGCTTTAAGCTTCTTTGACTTAGTTTTACTTTTCCTTTCCTTTAAATCAGTAATCATTGTTGGCGGTGGGGTGGATTAGTCTATAATTTTATTACAAAGATCAATAAAACCATTCCCCTAAGACACTGAAACTCCAGCCTTTTCTATTTAGTTTTCCATTTAAAGAACTATCTCTAAAAGCCCGTTTTAGGATCTGTGAAAGCCACACTAACAACGTCCCTTACCAAAACTGTGCTTTAAAATATACAAGCTATTGGGGAAGGGAGGAGGATTGAAAAGTTTTGTTTTTTAATCCCCTTGGCCATTGTAATATTGTGTACGCAAACTGGGCACCAAAAGTTTATTACTCCAAAACATAACGATCGGTTGCCTCTTCTCTCCAGCCCCTATACATACTCGAAAGAACTACTGTCCTGATATTAATTTGTGCTTTATAGGTTCAATCTTATTTCTCATACCTCTTGACTAGGACATACACTAACATCAATATTAATTTTAACGTGTGCGCCCCAATCCTCCCCAAACCAGTTGAGTTCAAGTGAGGGCGGGGACTTGGATTCAAGTCAGCTGCTCACAAAACGCCAAGCAAGCTACTAACCACAGGAGGCTCACGCTAAAGATAAGTATGAAGGGTCATTCTGCAAAAACTACCCCACCTTTTGATCTAAACTAAATCAGCTTCTTTGTCATACCCATTCAGAACCCGAAGCACCCTGCATTCAACTAAGAAGCTGCAAACCGACTTAGAAATTCACTCACCCACTCTAGAGAAAAACAAGGAAGTTTAGAAGGGCGCGCGCGTGACGCCACACGCACGCCGACGTCGCGTGTCTCACGCATGCGTACTCGGTCTGCAGGGCTAAGCTTACTGCTCCTACGCCCGCGGAGGACCAACTGCGCATTGGTTCCCAGGCCTAAGGTGTCCTGGAAGTTTCACGGAATGCGTAGACGGCGCCGCGCCAGGGGTGGCGTGTGGAGCCGGCACAGTATCCATTCGGAATTGTCGGGTTCCCCTTAGCCCCGCCTCGGGTCCGGGTCCAGTGGTCCCGGCCGTAGGCGCCGGCCAGGGAAGCGGGGACTGCTGCTGCGCCCTTCAAAAAAACTGCAACCAATAAAAAGCCTTCCCAAAACCCCGGCGGGATTTGAAATTAGCTGCTGTGGGCAGGACACTTCCTATATCTGCAGGTTTTCCACCTCAGCCGCCATCACCCAAAGGCAGGTTTTGTAAAGAAATAATTACATCAATGAGTAATGCTATTTTTAGATCAATTAATTAATTAAGACGTATTATTAAATTGTGATTTCTTTGCTAATTTCTGATTTATATTTCCCGATCATTTGATGAAAGTGAAACCACCTCGGTGCAAAGACCTGATGTAATAATTACATAAATATTTCCAAGGCTAATTTGGACTAAAATATCTGCTGCAGATACTAATTTGCAGGAGGAAATAGCTGCTTAAAGTAACTTTTTTTTAGGAGGAAGCATTCCATTAGCCCACCTTCTTCCCCTCACACCCCTGTATTCACATATCATGCATAATCCAGCGGTGACACGAGTCTGAACTGGCAAGCTGAGCTGTCCATTTGTAAGGCTCAGCTGTCCATCTAAGTAAGGCCTAGATCCTCTCCTTGTTCCTACCCTAGCCTCACCCTGCTCAGAAATACTGTTTTTTCTCCCTAAGGGGAGTTCTCCACCTTGACTCGATTCTGGTCGCTTTCATTTCACCTCCTACCATCAGTTATATATCTTCTCTCAACATATTTTCAACGTCTTATTCTTTCCCATTGGTATTTAAACATTCTTCCATAGCCTAAGTTTATTAAGGGTGGGGAGAACTGTTTACTATTATATGCTTAGAACCTATTCAGTGAATCGCACATTGTAGGGGCTAAATATTTGTTGAATGAACAAATGCTCAGGGAAAAAAGTTCTCTTTCCTCACCTCTAGCTTCAGCCTCTCCATCTAGGCCCCAACTCCAAGCCCATTACACTGAATCTGCCTTTGCCAAGATCACTGAAGACCTCTTCCTTGCTAAGCCAAAGGGCACTCTTCACATGCTTTAGTCTTTCTTACTCATCTTTCTAAACATTTTCATTTTGTTGAAATGTTTAGTTTACCTCTTATCCTATATCAACTGAATCTTTTTAAAGTTTTTCTCTATTCCTCTAGTTAGCCTATTCATGTCCATTTTCTACTCTGATGAAGATATCTATAACTGCTTTTTTGGTTGTGATTGTTCTCTGCTTCTATAGGACCTAAATACTTTGTACACATCCAAGTAACTTCCAATCTTGTTTTTTCTTTACTATCTCCCAATTAGTGGTAGAGCCCGGTACATCTGACTCCAGAGCCTATACCTCTTTGCCTCACATTAGCGATTAGTTTGTTCTACAAGTGAAGAAAATTAAACATTAAACATGGATATACAATACATGTTAAGATAATGAGAGAAAAAAAGTGGATTAACTAGATAAGGCACTGAAATCAAATGTTAAAGCAACCCATTACTGTTTTCCTATGTCTATTGAAGTAACATTAAAAAAAAAATCCAAAACTAACAATTAATGTATTTTCTGTTACAAGTTACAATTTTTAAAGGGCAATGACTAAATTGTTGATACCAAAAAAAAAAAAAAAACTGTTAACTGGAATAAGAACCACAATGAGAGACAAATAGTATTTTATTTGGGATCAAAGAATTGCAATTCAGGGAGCTCAGAATCAGGTGGACACTCAAATAGTGCCCAGTTTATAGGGGGAAAGCAAAGTTGTTGTTTTTTTTATTGTTTAAACCATCATATTTTATTTTATTTTTATTTTTATTAAATCCTAGTTAACATATAGTGTAATATTGGTTTCAGGAGTAGAATTTAGTGATTCATCACTTACATATAGTACCCAGTGCTCATCCCAAGTGCTTTCCTTAATGCCCATCATCCATTTAGTACATCCCACCAGCAACTCTCAGTTTTTTCTCTATATTTAAGAGTCTCTTATGATTTGCCTCCCTCTCTGTTCTTATGTTATTTTTCTTTCCCTTCCCTTACGTTCATCTGTTTCAGTTCTTAAATTCTACACGTAAGTGAAATCATACATTTGTCTTTCTCTGACTGTCTTATTTCACCTAGCATAATACACTCAAGTTCCGTCCACGTTGCTTCAAATGGCAAGATTTCATTCTTTTTGATTGCTAAGTAATATTCCATTGTATATAGATACCACATATTCCTTATCCATTTATCAGTTGGTGGACATTTGGGTTCTTTCCATACTTTGGCTATTTTCAATAATGCCGCTGTAAACACTGGGGTACATGTGCCCCTTCAAATCAGCCCTCCTGTATCCTTTGGATAAATACCTATAAGTGAAAATGCTGGGTCGTAGGGTAGTTCTATTTTTAATTTTTTGAAAAACCTCCATACTGTTTTCCAGAGCAGCTGCACCAGTTTGTATTCCCACCAGCAGTACAGTGCAGAAGGGTTCCCCTCTCTCCACATCCTCAACAACATCTGTTGTTGCCTGAGTTTTTCATTTTAGCCATTCTGCCAGGTGTGAGGTGTATCTCATTGTGGTTTTGATTTGTATTTCTCTGATGGTGAGTGATGTTGAGCAACTTTTCATGTGCCTGTTAGCTGTCTCAATGTCGTCTTTGGAAAAGTATCTGTTCTTTTGCCCATTTCTTCACTGGATTATTTGTTTTTTGGTGTTGAGTTTGATAAGTTCTTTATAGATTTTTGATACTAACCCTCTATCCCATATGTCATTTGCAAATATCTTCTTCCATTCTGCCAGTTGACTTTTAGTTTTGTTAATTATTAGAGTTTTTATGAGGAAAATAAAGGGAGCCATATACATGAGTTGAAGAGGGGAAAAAGTTTTCAGTGGGTGTTAACCAGTTGTTCTAGGTTATACATTGATTGACTACTAATCATATCTTCAGAAAGCTCAAACCATTAGTTTGGTAATCAGGATGTCTGTTCTCAAGCAATTGCTTAGAACAATTGCTGTTTTGCTCAGTGCAAAGACTACAGCCCCAGTTCAAACAAAGACAGGGTAAGCAGTTTCTCTGCATTGGCTACTCCAGCTCTATTTCAAAATGGCTGCAGTCATGTCAAGTTTTCAAACTACAATGTGAATGTTTAATTTTTAAAAAGTTAAAATGAGATTCTCACTAATAAATAATAAGCATTAAAAGTGGATGGGTATTTTTATTTATTCTTTTATTAATAAAAGATGAAAGGAATTAATCTGCAAATTTCTGGGACTTCTGTAACTGAGTCCAAGCTCCTTCTGTTTGCCACACGATAGGCCAATAAGTCAAGAGGCAAGATGTTGGGGTAAGGAAGGCAACTTTATTTGGAAAGCCAGCAAACTGAGGAGATGGTGAACTATTGTCCCAAACTACTATCTCCCCTGGCATGAAATTCCAGCTTCTTTTATGTTAGCAAAAGGGGAAACTAGGAGGAGGTTGGAGTCAAAAGGTGACTGACATCTGTAGACATCCAAGGAAAGGTTGTGTAACTCCTTTGTCCTTGGTCAGTTCATCTTTGCATACAGAAATCTGGTCATGCCATTTCTGTAAAGCTTAAACATAGCACAGTCACTTCTGTATGTATTTCCTTATCTCCTTGGATGAGGTAGATTTGGGATAAAAAGAAGTTTTTATACATCTTAGCTGTAACATGCCTGTGTGCAGAGTTAAGCAGAAGTTTCTATGCTATAGGTCACAGCAGCAAATGAAATGGAAGCAATTTGGAGTCAGGCATGCTAAGTGTCTCCCTGATATACTTCTTCTCTCTTTAGCATGTTCAAATTGCTCTTTAGTATTTATTTTTTAACCTGAAACTTGGAATTACATGTTCTAATCACCCAATACTTTAAATTTATTTTCTTTGCAATAATTGCTGCATCATTAACCCATTCCTATTTAGTGATTTACTATCTTCCTGCAAGCTATTGTTGTCATGTTGCATCCCTACAACTTGACAATATCATTTGCTACTGTTTTCTGAGATTTCCTGGCAGATTTCGTAGCTAGTCTAACATCAGTTGGAGTTCATTTTCTGGTGATCTAAGGGCATTTTTGTCCAATCCTATTGAACACTTAGATCAATGTATAAAATCCTATTTCAATGAAGTATTAATTTTTATATATTTCTATGTTTGAAACAAGATAATTCAAACACATTTATAGAAAATTTATGTGTAAGTTATAAATTTAATTTATAATTAAATGATAAAGTCTGTAATCAGGGTATGTTAAGAAGATAAAGATTTTTAAAATCATAATATTGAGTACCATAAATTGAGAAAAACATCAGTGTCTATTGAAGAGATCTCCCCAAAACTTATGTATTTTAGTAGCAAATTTTTAAAATTTTACATGCATAGTTTCCATTTTCCTTCAAATCAAATTTGGCAAAATGCCCTGTCTGAGAAGAATGCTAAAGGACAAGCCATATACTAAGGGAAAAGTAAATCACTGAAAACAGAAAATAAATGACTGAACACCAAGGTAGCATAATAAGGAATCCAAGAGTGCAAAGCAAGGCCTGGACCCAGCAAGAAGGGCCAAAATTTTCGCGTGAAGAGGAAGGGCTCATCCTCCTGTTTTGGACCATGCCACGTGGCATTTAGTGACTCACAGTGTGTGAGATGGTTAAGAGAGGCTGATTCAATAGAGATAGCCTTCTGTTGAGTTACACCAACAATAAATGTTGAGATGGAACAAAAAACCCTGCATACACAAACATTAACATGAGTATTAATTCAGAAAAAGCTTCTCTGACCAGCTGGCTTATAGGGAAAAAAAATGAGACTCACAGGTGCCTATGTCTGAGAAGAGCCATGTTGCCTAAGAATATGGTTGGTTCTTCAGGTTTCTCTGTGGAGGTGGGGAAGAGAACCATCAAAAATCTAGAAGGTGTATACCCTCTGATGCTTGCTTGTGTTTCCTCCATCTACCCATTCTGAAAAGAAAAAATAATCTTTACTAAAGTAAAATTATTGAGCTCATAGTAAGGAAGTGAAGAACTTGGTTTATATTCATATTGATACAATTATAATTGAGGCAGCATACACAGAAGGGAGATGAAGAAACATAAGAAAAGACCTGCTGGAAATTGACAGACATGTATGATAAATTAGAGGAACTTTCAGTGTCTTAACACTATAAAAGTAAAAGTTTGTGTCTGGAGTTTAGAGTACCTCTTATCTACATGCCCTATGTTTTATACCATGTGGGTATGTCTCGGAAAATCATACAATAACACTCACATATAGAGCCTTATTTCTATGCAATCTTAGAATAAAAAATTGCATTTATGTCTTGTTTGTTTTGGAAAGTCAATGGTCTAAAAGTTGAAAAGCACCATAGCAGGTAGCTCTTTGTTAGCCTGATATTTTTCTCTTTTTTCCCTTCTTTTTTGAGTGACCCAAAATAAGCACTTTTAAAACCCTTTATAACAAAAGGTTGTAAGTAATGGAAAATTGATTAGGAAGTTGCATGTTTTTTAAACTCATCATGGTTATTTTGAATAATTGAAAGCCATTTGCTTTAGGTTCAAAATGCATTTTTAACACAGAAAGACATTTTGTAACTTTGTCAAATCTTCTATTAGTTTAAATAAAATCTGCATTTATTCATTATATTCACACATTTTTTCAGGAAATGGAAAAGTCAACATCACAGAGTTCTCTTGATGAACATTGAAGGCATTTTATTCATTTTTCACTTGAGTACAATAACAGTGAGACTTTTTTTTATGGCTAAGTGACAGCGTACCTTTTCTTCCCACAACTTGCCTATCAAAGATTATATGTTGTTAGAATGATAAGGTTGTAGCTTCTGTATCAATTAGAGGATAAAATCTCATTTGTGTTGGCCCTACTTTTATCTAGTTCTCAGTAGTAAAAAATTAGTCCAAAACATCTTTCCTACCATTAGAGCAGAATAGAAATGATTACCATATAATCACATTTGAAAAACTTCCATTTAATTAGGGTACATTCAACCCAGAGTGCAGTGTTAGAGTCTGGCACAGCCAAAGGAATAGAACAGATGGATAAAAACAAATACTCTGCCATTCCTACTTATTTTCATATTAAGATGATATAAACAGGTCCAAGGTCTAGAGGCATGTTTATTTAACTGTCTTGTAAGTGTACTAGAATTTTAAAAAAAGATAAAAAGGAAATGTATTCTCTTTTGTTTTGTCATTTATATCTGACCATTAAAAGTTTTTTATGTACTCCAAGTAATCTGCTACTTCTATTCATATTAGACTTCCAAATGCTAATAATATTAACCTTGATCAATCTCCTCCCTAATATTTCCTTATATTAGAAATGCCTCTTCCCCATCCCGCTTTTCTGCCTGATTCTCTTTATATCAAATCATCTATTCCTCCATTTTAAAAATCCTATCCTCTTTGCCACAGCTACAAGTTAAGGAAGGAGCATGTGACCCAATGCAATATGAGAAGAGACGAAGAGATATTTGCTGGAGACTACTGGGTGAGTTGTTTATTTGTTTTTTGTCTCTCTGTAGAGATAACATGACACATCAGCTTCCCTTCTTTCTGGTACTAAGTGAGGAAACCCATAGACCAGTGACCTCTGACACCCATTCCATGACTGAAAATGAAACAAATTTAAGATGAAGCCAGTCTCTGGTGACTCTGCAGAATATCAGATTTGTTTTTTAATTATGCAAACTGATGATAGTATTAAGCCCCTGAATCCACTAGCTCTGAAACCTGACATTTCTCTGAATTCCTAGGTATATGAGCTAGGACATTCCTTATTGTTTAAATCATTTAGAGTTTTCAGTCTTTTGTTTCTGGCTGTCAAAAGCAGCCTTATTTCAGGTGAACACCTGAATTCATAGGTACAAGACAT
Organism: Cryptoprocta ferox; assembly: GCA_028646485.1. NCBI lineage: Eukaryota > Metazoa > Chordata > Mammalia > Carnivora > Eupleridae > Cryptoprocta > Cryptoprocta ferox. The sequence continues at coordinate 75,259,587 of CM053559.1, forward strand.
CTAACATCACTAGAAATCTTCCCTTAGCAAAATCCAATACTAAATGAGAGAATAACAAAAAGTAGCCTCTAAGAATTCTGATTTTAACTTCTTGTCCATCCACCATCCTACAACACCTTGACATTCTATGGGTGAATCACTCCCTTCCCTCTCCCAAAGCAGTTACATGCTCATGACTTCCCAGTATATATCTTCTGCTCTAGATATATTTCCAAAATTCATATTTCCTATGAATTCCAGACTTGTATTTTGAACTATCTCCACTCAGATGTCTAGAAGATATTTCCAACTCTCAAACCATACCAAGCCTAAAAAAGAACTCTTGATTTTATAAACCCCCAAATTGCTCCTTTTTAATACTGTACCTCCCTGACTCAACAAACACCACCACCTTAATACAACTAATCACTTTAGGCCAAGCCGCCTTGAAGGTACACTTAATTCCTCTTATAAAAGCCCATAACCAATCTGTAAGCAAGTCCTGTTGTCTCTATCTTCAGGACATATCCACCCTGCATCCAGCACTTCTCACCACATCCATCAAGCCAATTATCTCTCACTATTTCAAAAACAACAGCCTCCTAAACTGCTTTCCAAATTTCCCATCTTATTCTCTTACATTTGATTCTCCACACAGGACCCAGAGTGAGTCTTTTAAAGTACAATTAGGGGTGCCTGTGTGGCTCAGTCAGTTTAGCATCAGACTTTTGATTTTGGCTCAGGTTATGCATGATCTCACAGTTGGTGGGATGGAGCCCCGCAATGTGCTCTGCCTGCTTAGGATTCTCTCTTTCCCTCTCTCTCTGCCCCTACCCCACTCGTGCTCTCTCTCTTTCAAAATAAAGAAACATTAAAAACATAAAATATAATCATAAAATGACACTCCTCTATGCAATATTTTTAAATGTTTTTTTATCACACCCAGAAAGAAATAATCTTGCCTCCCACCACCTTCACCTTTGTATTCAAATAACCCCCTCAATCTCTCTGCTAAATGGAGACTGCCTTGAGCACAGATGTGACCTTCAATGTAATACAGCAACTGACTTCAGGCCACCCCACAGATCCATACTCCCTAAGATCTACTACCAGGGCTACCATTGGCTGAAGCCATCCAGAAGCCAGAGGATACGGGGTAGCCACAATGTGGTCTGTACCTATCAGCCTTCTCAGGAAGACAGCAGGTCAAAACAGAATGGCAAGTAGGTCTGGAAGGACAAAGAAAGGATATATGGCATGTCCTTCTAGGAATCTTTCCTCTACTTTTTGAAGACTAATTTAAAACTATTTTTAGGATATGAATTAGGAGGTAAAGTATTTACCCTTTAGGGATTACTGAATAAAAAAGGACAAGTCCAGACAGTGAGTGCTCCAAGGCAAAGCAAACCTAATTCAAACTGGTTGTTTTTGAGAATAAAGCAATCTGGGAGAAAACAGGAACAGAGACACTTTTCAGGACATAACTGGGATTTGTGATCAATTGTTAATCTAATTCCAGTTTCATAGGACCCTTTGGTAAATACAATTATTTATCACAGTAGTTTAGCACTATTATAAATCCTTGAAAGCCTGTTTAAAAATTAATGTAAGGATGAAACATTAAAATTATAAGACCCTTCCCAGAAATTTTACATGGGATAATTTCTATAAGCCTATATAAACTTTACAATTTTCTATTTTTCTTCAGAATCAAATAGTAAAATACACAGTACAGCTAGAGCCACATTTGTAGATTGATGGTTTAAGCATATTCTAATTATAATTGCATAGTTGGATTATATTCAGATAGCTCCAACATTTAATATGATTTCCCAAGTTATCTTTGGCATATCCCCCATTTTTTAAAGCAAGAAAATGTATGGTAGCAAAATTTGCCACCCCAAAATGTGTCTCTTTGGAGCATGTGGATTATTATAGGCTGAATATTTTTAAGAAACAGAAGGCTCAAGGTGAACCTTTCACCTTCTCCCTAACTGCCTAAAAGAATTCAGATAGAGGACCTATTCCAAGAAGTGAGTTATTGCCATAAATAACTACAGTATGTTATGAGCTAAGTGTGATAGACAGAAAGGAATTTAGCAAAATCTGTTACAATTCCTCTGTATGTCCTATTGTTTCAGAATGGCCCAGCAACAATTTGATTACCAAATCAGCAAACATTTGATTACTCTTTTTTATCTTCGTGTGAATTGCTTTCCTTTCCTTTGAAGTCCCAAACCCCTTCCCCCTTGTCCTTAGTTTAGAAAGATATATATATATATATCTACCTCACTTTGCCTTACTGTCTTTAGAGTCTCGCATGTATATGTGGATTCCCTGTATATGCATAATTAAATTTGATTTTCTCCAGTTAATTTATCTCTTGTCGATTTAATTCTTAGATGAGCCAAAATAATCTTAAATGGTAGAAGAAAGTTTTTCCTTCTCAACACAAACAAAAACAACAGCCTTTTAAGTTGTATTGCAAATAGCCACATTTTTCATGGAATCGACTGTACTATTTCTGCACCCTGATATTTGCATTCTGTGATGATGACTACCACAGAAATGAAAAACATGGGCACCACCAAACATGTAAAAGCCCCCAAATAACCTAAATTAAAAGTTTAAAAAGGCCCCTTTCAGGATGTCTGGGTGGCTCAGTCAGTTAAGCGTCCGACTTCAGCTCAGGTCATGATCTCTGTTCGTAGATTCGAGTCCTGTGTCGGGTTCTGTGCTGACAGCTCAGGGCTGGAGCCTGCTTCAGATTCTGTGTGTATTTCTCTCTGTCCGTCCCTCCCCTGCTTGTGCTCTCCCCCACCTCAAAAATAAATAAATAAACTTAAAAAACTTAAAAATTAAGTTTTAAGAAATAAATAGTTTTTAAAAATAAATAAAGGCCCCTTTCAGTTAGGGCTGTTAATTAATAAAATATCTAACAACATTCTTCAGATCTTTGCACCATGAATTATACATAAGGTAAAATTCCACCATTATGGCCTTTATAAGAAAAGCTGCCTTGTCTTTTAAACATACATGGTAAAACATTCTGCAAGTGACAAATTCCCTCAAAAAAATGCCACTAAAACAAACCTCCAAATTCCTAGAAACGATAAATCTATACAGATACTACATTGCCTTCGTAGAAATGTTTAACCTAGGCCACAGAAAAATAAAACAGGGTTCAAATCAGTAATCACAGAAGTGCTGAACAAGAACATAGGATGAAGATGGCTGACGAAACATGAGTCTCTCCAACCCATATCACCTTTATTTTTTTTAAGTTTATTTATTTATTTATTTTGAGAGAAACAGAGATAGCATGAGCAGAGAAGGGGCAGAGAGAGGAGAGAGAGAGACAATCCCAAGCAGGCTCCGTGATGCCAGCGCAGAGCTCAACGTGGGGCTTGAACTCACGAAACTGTGAGATCGTGACCTGAACCGAAACCAAGAGGAGGACCTTAACCTACTGACTGAGCCACCCAGGTGCCCCCCAAATCACCTTTAAATGGCCATAGATATTACAAAATAATAAATCAAAAGTGGTGATGGAAAACTAGAATATCTTTTATCAATTAAGTCTTGTCATTTGAGGAATCCATTAAATAAAGAAAACAGAGAAAAGAAGCTCATGTAAACCACAGCCCAAAAGGCTTACAGAAGGGGATTGAGCGGCAGATGTGAAATGGTAGCAGAGGTTGCTTCAAGCCCAGAGCAGCACATTCAAACAGTTGGGGAGGCCCCCAGAGAAGGGATTATTTGGATGAGTGAATGTGCAATAGCTGGACAGACTCCTCTCTTTCCCTGGGCATCAGCTACATTTGCCCTTGGAGCAAAGTGGCAAGGGTGAGCTCCTGCATTATTGAAGCCAGATATAATCGGACAGAAATTTCTGGCATAGTCTACCAGCACTTTGCTCCCACAATCTCCTGAGGCCAGCTCTTATGTCGGAATGTACATCCACATCCAGGCAAAAACAAATCATCAAACAAAAATATGGGGAGCTACACCAACATTTTGAGGAAAATATGTTTTAACATAAGTCACCAAACCCAATTTGACAAGAGATTAATCTCAAGATTTTAGAGAGCAAACAGTAGACTTTAAAAGGAATGTAATTGACATCTTCAAAGTGAGTCTAGATGTTACAAAAATATCACAAATAATAAAGGGACCTATTGTAGAATGTTAAATGAGTATAAAACACTTGGTGTAAAAATTACCTATAAATAAGAAATATTTAATATGTAAATATTAAACAACACATTGCTACACAAGCAATGGGCCAAATAAGAAATCAAATGGCAAATCAAAATATGTCTCAAAAAAAAATGTCTCAAAACAAAAGAAAAAGAAAACACAATATTCCAAAACCTATGGAATGCAGCAAAAGTAGGTGTTAGAATGAACTTTATGCTATCATGCTTGTATTAAGAAAAAAAGTTCAGGGGCATCGTGGTGGCTTAGTCAGTTAAGCGTCCAACTTCTGCTCAGGTCATGATCTTGCGGTTTGTGAGTTCGAGCCCTGTGTAGGGCTCTGTGCTGACAGCTCAGAGCCTGGACTTCCCCACTTAGGCTCTATCTCCCTGTCTCTCTCTCTCTCTCACTAGAAAATAAATAAACACTAAAAAAATAATAATAATTAATTTTTTTAAAAAGCTCAAATAAGCAACATTAATTGGTGTAAAAATTTATACCAATAAAATTTAAAGGATAAATGAAATGGATAATTTTGGGGGGAAATATAAATTACTCAAATTAGCTCTAGAGTGATAGAAACTGAATTAATGAGCCATTATAGATAAAATGGAAGAGACAATAGAAGAACTACTCTTTAAAAATACACAATGAAGACATTTCACTTTTAAGCTGGAGGAGAAATAAAATTTCTGCCAACTTCTAACAAAGAAAATGACAAATGGAAGTAGAAATTTTATATTAGATGACATTAGCACACATAATCCCAAACTTTAAAATATTTTATTTATTTTATTTTATTTTTTTTTTTTTGAAGTTTTTATTTATTTTTGACAGAGAGAGGGCGTGTGAGAGTGTGAGCTTGGGGAGGGGCAAAGAGAGAGGGAGACACAGAATATGAAGGAGGCTCCAGGCTCCAAGCTGTCAGCACAGAGCCTGACGCGGGACTCAAACTCACAAACCGTGAGATCATGACCTGGGCCGAAGTTGGACGCTCAACCGACTGAGCCACCCAGACCCCCCTAAAATATTTTAATAAAGGATATGATGTGCATCGAACAGGGGACCATTCTGAGATAGAAAGCTGAGAAATCACACACCACTTCAGATCATTAGCAAATCTGTCAGAGCAGCAGATTTCCAAAGTGGTTGATGCCATCCAGTCAGGTCAATTACCAGGTAACTCTTGTGTTAGAAATCAAGCTCAAGTTGTGGACTAAAGAAGCCTTACTAATCTTTCTTTGTTCTCATGGAGTGGCAAGGGAGTTAGAGTTGAAGGAAAAATAACCTATGTATGTTCCATTTTTGCAACAAAGCAGTTTACTACACTCTTTTTCATGTTAGCTCAAAGTACTCATATGGTCTTTTCCCACTTCAAATTCTGTAAATAACTGGGGCCAGAAAGAACGTCTCACATTCATAGGTGTGTAGCATTATAAAAGGAACATACAAGGCAAAAAGTCATTAAAAAAAGAAACCATGAAAAAAAAAAAAGAAACCATGAAAAACTAAAAACAAAGCTGGCCAACAAAATATTTTAACAAGGAGTAAATTAAACCCTTGGTGAAGTATTTTCCTATGGAATCAAATACCTTGTTTAAAAAAAAAAAACAGTTCCCCATGCATGAAGATGTCAAGACAGAAATACAGGAACTCAGAGGAGAAATAATAATACAACAAAAAAGTGGGAATAAAGATAAAATGATATAAGTGATGCAACAGTTGAAGCATCCACACCATTGAAAATAAAAATCTACCTAAATGAAAGACAAATTTCAGTACATTAAATTATATAATAGAAAAAAAAGCATTTAAATAATTAGGAAGAAAAGGATGTGAAAACTTGCCTAAAATAGATCCATTAAACACATACCCAGGATCCACGTAAAAAAGATAAAAAAAAAAGAATTAGAACAGAAAGTAGACTTAAAAATATAAATCAGGAAAAAATACCTGAAATTAAAAAAAAAACACTTGACTCAATAAATTGAAGGTGGACATTGTATTCTAATTAAAATTGACTCAGACTTATTAATACTGTGACATTTTCACATAAATTTCCTGGACTTAAAACTAAAGAAAGATTTCTATGGCACACAAGAAACCAAAATTAAGTAAAATAAAAGATCACTCACCTTGAGGCACTCATAATATTGATTTAACCTTCTCTACAGCATTTTTCAATGTGAGAACAATGTAAAACAATTCTAGGAAACCCTCAAGTAGAGGAAGTGTGACTAAATATTTTGTATCATTCTAAATTTTTGTTTTTCTTTAAAGGTAACAGACAAATGATAGTGGCTGACTCTTTAGTATAGCTAGCTCTGAAAAAAATAAGCTGCTCTCATTTGAATAGTCTATGTTATTTCTACAAATTTTAAAAGGACTTCTTAAAAGCTTCGTAGAAGCTTTAATATGAAAATATACCTTGTGACCTCCAACACAGGAAGGTAAAAAAAGTGTTGCTCCTACCTATTCTCTTTTTATTCTATGCATTCTTCTTTTCTCAGAGCACATTCTGAAAGTGGGTTTGTGGTAATATGTACAAATCTTCCCAATGCAATTCTTTTTAGCTTGTCAGTCACCTTCCTAGGAAAATAAATAATGGAGCCTGGACACAAATGAAGCAGAAAGATTTCTTCCCTGTTCCCTCCCCACCCCCCACATTTGTAAGCATAATTTTATTGGGCTGAACTTACATTAGATATAAATGGTATATATTTCTAATAATGTTAAATTACATGATGATACATATTTCCTTTCTTAATGAAAACCATTTGCCTTGAAAGCACTCATTTATAAGCAGCTAAAAAATAAATATCCTTGATTCCTCTCTTTAGCCACTTGTATTTTCTGCATCTTAAGTCTGATGATACATGGCAGGGACTCTCTCTTTGCTTTTCCTTTTTCTTTCCAATTTCTCTCTTCTACTGCAAGGGCAAATATAAATTAAAAATAACAGATTTAATTCTCCATGTTGGAAATAAGAGACTCTGCCTCACCATTTTCGTAGAGAAGTTAGAAAACTTGTAAGTTCATTCTCTGTCTCTTTGAAATGTATATACATCTTTTAGATGAAAAATAGACCCCCTAACAGCTTTATGATCCAACTTGTCTCTCTCAAGGACCTGAGAGCCACCTCTTTGAAATAAAATTATCAAGAGTGATAGCATCCTTATCTCTCCCCATTTCAGTAGCCTCACTTAGGTGGCTGCCTCCCTCCACTTTGCAAAACTACCTACCATAATACAAGAAGTTTGTTTTTCCTTTGGATACAGCCAGTTAACTAGCACAGATGGTCACATCAGTTACCAGGTAAATTTAGAATGAACTATGTGTGGTGACAAATAGTGCTGTCAAGTTCTCTTTCTTGGTAAACTAAATTCCTCCTTTCTAGACTTGGCATTCCTAAACATAGAACTACATTTTTTTATTCAATTTTATCTGGTTATAATCAGCTCATTTTTTTCTAGCAGTTCTTTCTGAATGTCAATATGTTCTCCAAAGTGTGAGCTATGATTTCAGTTCTGGGTTAGTAACAGGTTTGATAAGTTTATCTTTTATTTTTCTTCTAAATGAGAGATTGACTAGTATTAGTTATTCTCTAGAACAATCCAATATCCAGAAAGATAATAGAAAACACAGAATTGAAAATATATGTTATTCAACACATATATAATAATAAATTATTAGATCGAGTATGTCTTGAACTCATATGTAATAATTACCTATTCCAGGCACTGTTCCAAATAGAAATATGAACCCAGTTAACCTGTATCACAGCTCAATGAGGTAGGACCATTATCATTCCATTTACGCATGACTAAACTGAGGTACAGAGTGGTTATATAATTTACCGCCCCCCCCCCAAAAAAAGCCTTAGATAGTAAACAGTACAGCCAAGATCTCAAACCAGAAAATCTCACTCCAGAGTCATCACTTTAAATGTTTTTTTTAAAACATTTATTTATTATTTAGAGACAGAGAGAAACAGAGCATGAGCATGGGAGGGGCAGAGAGAGGGGGAGACACAGAATCTGAAGCAGGCTCCAGACTCTGATCTGTCAGCACAGAGCCCAAAGGGGGCCAGAACTCGCAGACCTTGAGATCATGACCTGAACTGAAGTCAGATACTCAACCAACTGAGCCACCCAGGGCCCCCAGACTCATCACTTTAAAATCAAGCTAAATTCCTGTTCTATCCCAATATGTTATTCTAAAGTACCACTGCAGTTTTATTACATGATGGATGAATTATTATTCATTTTTTACTGATAAAATCATTGGCAGTATTGTGAAATGCTTTTATTTGTGTTTATGCTCAGAAATCTATTTTACCAATTACTTTCATTAATACTAAGAACCTTTTTTAAAATAGTAGTAGTTAAATAGCAGAACCTAAGGAAGACATTAAGAACTGATGTTATTTTATTAAGTTTCCTCAACTGATCTGAGCATTTTTATTTTGGAATATAATTGCAAACACTTAAATATTACGAAGTTAACACTTTATTGAGATAAATAGAGGAAAATTCACACCTCTCTCTTGGTGTTAACTTGTCCCAGGCTGTCTGGCTTCTTCAGTTTACAAGAAGCTAGTGCATTGATTGGTAGCTGAAAGGTCATCTCTGTGGCCAGAGAGGCTCACTGTTTCGTTATTTGGTAACTGGAAACTTAGATTGTGAAAACACAGCAAATCTATACAGAGAACAGCATGCCTGCACAATCTGTTATTCATACACAGAGCTCATGTGAAATGAAATAAATCATCTGAAAAATGAAGATATTTTGAAATTAAAACAGAGTCGTATTTACTCTCACTTCTTATGGTTAGCCATTATCTCGTATTGATCTTCAAAATCTTTCTGTCAACACATATATCAAGAAAACTGCTAGGTAAGCTATAACACCAATGAGAATATCTATAGAAAATGTGAATATAATAAGTGACAAAAACTTATGTGTTGTATTTGTACTTGACATTATTCTTGCTGTTTCTGCTAATTTATTCAAAATATTTAAGAATTATTTTAGGACTAATTTTTAATGTCTAGGAAATGAAGTCATCGTTTTTAAAATCTCTATTGGGATGGGCCAGATATTTAACTTTTCACTGTGAATTTTCACCTATTAAATATGAGGAATGCAGGCAGTCATATCCTTACCCTTTATCTTTTTTTTTAATGTTTTATTTATTTTTGAGAGAGAGAGAGAGAGAGACACAGCATGAGCAGGGGAGGGTCAGAGAGGGAGAGAGACACAGAATTCGAAGACAGACCCCAGGCTCTGAGCTAGCTGTCAGCACAAAGCCCGACATGGGACTTGAACCCACAAACCGTGAGATCATGACCTGAGCCGAAGTCAGATGCTTAACCGACTGAGCCGCCCAGGCACCCCTCTTTACCCTTTATCTTAACAGAAAAAGTTCTGAGATAAATATAGTGAAGGTCTTCTTCCTGGCATATTTGGGAGAATGTAGTTTTTATTAATCAATAACTAATTGATAGACTGTTAGATCTCATATATGATAAAAAGCCCTTTATATTTATTTTATGGTACCATTGTTATTTGACATCAAACAACTCAAAGGAAACTTTCAAATAATGAATGATATAAAAGCAAATAAGCTACTACAAAAACAGATATTCTAAAATTAAAAATCATACTTTCACCTAAATGTGAAAATGAGTAGATTACATTTCCACAGGGGGGGAGGGGAGAAATGTTCTTTAGAAATTAATTAACATAATAAAAACAGCACTTCTAAAGATTTTAAAAAATTAAATTATGAGAAAATGAGATTGGCATCTATTGGGAAGTACAAAAGAGCAAAACAATTCTTTATGAAATAAGTTCACGTGGCTAAGGCAGACTATATCAGGTGTTAATCATGTTGAGAAAACATGTTTAAAGCTTCATTCTACATCAAACATATAGAATTATGGAAAGCCAAATATCCATTTTAATAAATTGGAAGTATGCTTAAATTAGATTAATTTTCATACAAAACACAAGTTCAAAAATGTCTGAAATAATTTCAGCATTTTATATAAAATGAAACAGTTTTACATTCCATAGACATAACCATCTGCTCCTGTAAAATCTTTGTGTTGAAGCTAAGAAAACTTCTGCTTATCCAATGTAGTACATACAGTATGAGATATATTAGCAATTGTTCTGATCAATGGAGTAAGCCATATTGGTAAATTTATACATAGGAAGTGCATTTTGTATCTTTGGATTTGCTTGTCTTTCCTTTTTTTTTTTTTTTTCTTTTCAGATCTGTTTTTATTTTTTTTTTCCATAATCTTTTTTTTTTATTTTTTTTTATTTTTTAAAGTTTATAGTTTATTGTCAGGTTGGTTTCCATATAACACCCAGTGCTCTTCCCCACAAGTGACCTCCACCAAGACCACCACCCCCATTTCCTTTCCCCCTCCCCTTTCCCCCTCAGTTTGTTTTCAGTATTCAAGGGTCTCTCGTGTTTTGTCTCCCTCCCTCTCCCTAACTCTTTTTCCTCCTTCCTCTCCCCATGGTCTTCTGTTGGGTTTCTCCTGTTAGACCTATGAGTGCAAACATATGGTATCTGTCCTTCTCCGCCTGACTTATTTCGCTTAGCATGACACCCTCGAGGTCCATCCGGAGTTTGGTGAGTACTTTGTAGATTTTGGATACTAGCCCTTTATCCGATATGTCATTTGCAACTATCTTTTCCCACTCTGTCGGTTGTCTATTAGTTTTTTCGATTGTTTCCTTTGCAGTGCAGAAGCTTTTTATCTTGATGAGGTCCCAATAGTTTATTTTGGTTCTTGATTCCCTTGCCTTTGGGGATGTATCGCGTAGGAAATTGCTGCGGTTGAGGTCATAGAGGTTCTTTCCTGCTTTCTCCTCTAGGGTTTTGATGGTTTCCTGTCTCATGTTCAGGTCCTTCATCCATTTTGAGTTTATTTTTGTGTATGGTGTAAGAGAGTGGTCTAGTTTCATGTCTTTCCTGAATAAACCCATAGAAATCTAATACGGATACCAAACTTGCTAGCTCTCTAACCAAGTAAGATGGTAGTAGTCTAAGTTACATGGCTAGAAAATATTCCTGGGCTATGTGAAATCACCAGTGCTTTGTAAGAAAACTTCTGATTTGTGATTAATGTTTTGTTAAAATATTTATTAGAAAAATATAATTGTTGGTGTTAAAATACTGATTTATTGCCTCTCAAAATGTATTTGACAGCGTACAACACAGTAATAGCTTTCCAGAAATAATGACATTTTGACAGGAAAAAATTTAAATGTTTAAAACTTTAGTTTAAAGATATATTTTGTAGATGAACTTTTAGAATAATGTCATCAATATGAATAAAATCAGAGCTTGAAAAATACTAGAAATATGAGAAATAAATATTTATTTTATTGCCCCTTTATTAGAAATGAAAGATGGATAGTCCATCTCAAAAATTAAAGGTAAATGTCTTCAAGATTATTGTGGTTCATTAAATCATTTCAGTGCATTAATAATTGAAGTTGGAAAGTTTTCCATAGCTAATTATTTATTTCAGTAAAATAGTTAAAATTCTCTCTGGAACCTTTGTTCTGAGACCTTAAAAATCAATTATTCAAATCATGCATCTCTATGAATGTTTCATTGCAATGAGGGAGAAACAACATTTAGAAACTGTATGCTTCACTACACTATAACCTGCCTTTATATTTGACTAAATGGTTTCAACTTCAAGTAAATAGAGCCTTATATATGCATATTTCTTTTTATTTCAAAATCCGTTTGTAAATTAGTTATTTTGAACTCAGAATGCATTTTTTCCTATAATGAAAGAAATGTAATATTAAGTAACTCCCAAGGTAAATCAGACACACATGTAATTCAATGTATAACTAAATATTACTAACAAAATTAATATAATAATTTCATGTATTGAGTGGCAACTAACTTATGCTGATTACTAACACACTGGCTCAAACTATCTCATTTAGTCCTGATAATAGCTTTGTATAGTCAATATATAAATAATTTAGAGTATTCATGATGATAGAATTTAGGGTGCTTATTTTTTGTTTCCATAGGAGAATATAATCCATATTTGAACTTTTTCATCTGTGTTTGCATTTTCATTGTGGACCTTTGAAGTTGTCAAAGAAAAGTAATCAGTATATTTGAATTCTGCTTCCAGGAAATATTTTGACCAAAATATCTCTACTCCCATAAACACTTAGAAGACATAATAAATTACAACTCAAAGTGATAGATAAAGATATAAATATAAAAACATACATCTATATGTATGATTGCAATGAATGAATACAAATCTTGAAGTGTTAAAAATAAGTGTGATCAAAAAAGAACACAAGTTGCTGTACATCTAGAAGGTGATTATCAAATTCAGGGATGAGTTACAATGCCCAAAGTCTTTGTTTAATAGTCATGCAGAGACAGAGGTGAGACTTTTGGAAGCAATTAAGACATGAAATTGGAATGAAGGCACCTGCATATATCTGGGGTCCTCTGATTTTTTTGACTTTTGGTGATAAAAGGATTACAAAATGTTTCTGATGACCTAATTAATCAAGTTATCATGTATATGTTTAGTTTTCTGGATAGAAAACAGAAATATCTCACAAGAATTCAAAGCCAAGTGTATGCCACGCATGAGTTTGAAGCCTGATCCTAAACTAATGTTTATATGCATGAATCCTGTATGTGTGAATGCTGAAATAGAAACATAAATATTAAAATTGGTAGTTTGGGTTATAAGGACAGACTTATAGATAAATGGAATAGAAAGAAGAGAATTGAAAGTCCAGAAATAAACCCTTAGCATTAAGGCCAGTTAATTTTTGACAATGGTACTGTATTAGTCAGGATTGTCAGGGATCTCCATAGAAAGAGGACCAGTAGGATAGATGTGTGTGTGTGAGTGTGGGTGTGTGTGTGTGTGTGGATAGATAATAGATAGATAGATAAATAGATAGATAGATAGATAGATAGATTTTAAGGAATTCACTTACACAATAGTGGAGGCTTGGCAAGTTCAAAATCTTTAAGGTAGGCCTGCAGACTGGAGACCCAGGGAAAAGTTGCAGCTTGAGTCCAAAGGCAATTTGGTAGAGTAATTTCTTCTTGCTGAGGGGGTGGCTGGGGTATGGGGTGGGAATTAGTCTTTGTTCTAAGAAGGCCTTCAGCTGATTGGCTGAGGCTAATGGGCACTATAGAGAGTAATCTGCTTTACTAAAAAACTACCTGTTTAAATAATAATCTCATATTAAAAAGTCCTTCAAAGAAAAATCCAAAACAATGTTTCACCAAATATCTGGTTACCATGGTCTAGCCGAGCAGACACATAAAATTCACCATCATAGGTACCAAAACAATTCAAGAGCAAAGATTGTCTTTTCACCAAATGATGCTGAAAAAACCCACATATCCACTGGCAAAAGAATAAAATTGGACCCCTTCCTTAAACCGTATTCAAAAATAAACTCAAAGTGGATCATAGACTTAAAAGTAAGAGTTAGAACTGTAAAACTCCTAGAAGAAAACATAAGAGTAAAGATGTATATTTTCATGAACTTGGATTAGACAGTGGTTTATTAAATTTGACACCAAAGCAACATGGACAAAAGGAAAAAATAGGTAAATTGGACTACATCAAAATTAAATTGCTTTTTCTAAAAGTAATACCATCAGGAAAGTGAAAGGACAACCCACCGAATGGGAGAAAACATTTGTAAATCATTTATCTGATAAGGGACTAGTATCCAGAATATACAAACACTTATAACTCAATAATAAAAACAAACAAATAACAATCAAAAAATGGGACGATCATCTGAATAAACATTTCTCCAGAAAAGATATACAAAATTCCAATAGGCACATAAAAAGATGCTCAACATCATAGCCACTAGGGAAATGCAAATCAAAATTATAATGAGATACCACTTCACACTCACTAGATGGGTCATAATAAAAACAATAGATCATAACAAATGATGAGGAGGTGGAGAAATCAGAACCCTCAAACACTGCTGCTGGGCACATAAAATGCTATAAACATCATAGAAAACAGTTTGGCAATTCTTTAACATGCTAAACATAGAGTTACCATATGGGATAGTAATTCCATTCCTGGGTATATACTCAAAGAGAAATGAAAACATACATCCACACTAAAACTTATACATGAATATTCATAAATGCATTGTTCACAATAATCAAAATGTGAAAACCACCCAAATGTCCATCAACTAAACAAAGAATAAACAACATGCAGCATATCTATACTGTGCGATATTGTTTGGTGATAAAAAGGAATCAGGTGTTGATACAAGGATGGATTTTGAAAATATGATCAACAAAAGAAGTCAAAGGACCACATACTGCATGATTCTATTTATATAAAAAACATCTAGAATAGGCAATCCTTAGAGACAGAGAGTATATTAGTGGTTGCTTGGGAAAGGGGAGGGGAGGGAAGGGGAGTAATTTCTAACGGGTACCGTCTTTCTTTTTGTGGTGATAACTTTTCCTAAATTGAGATGGTGATGATGGTTGCAGAATTCTGCAAATATACTGAAGCCATTGAATTGTACACTTTAGAATCATGGATTTTATAGTATGTGAACTGTATCTCAGTAAAGATGCTTAAAAATTATTCATGGGTCAGCGTTTCTCCTGACACACTTGGAAAAAATAAGTGTAAAAATACTTCCAAGAAATATTTCTATAATCTATGCTGCACAAAATGTCCATGGAGTAGTTAATTTGCAAGATAAGATTGCAATCAAATATTTTAAAAAATCACAAGGAAATTATCTACCTGAGACCCAGCAAATATAAGACATATATTTGAAATGTATAAAAGAGTAATAAAACAGTTTGAGACAGAAAATGAGTTTATTTAATATAGTTAAACCCATCTATGAATAGAAACCATAAGAAAAGAATTAGGCATGAGGAAAAAAATGCAGACTGATTTGAAAAATCATCACTTGAAGCTTCTAAAAATTAAACAACTTTAAGGATTCTTGAAATGAAAATGAGCAAAGAGAAGTCCAAACAGTAGATTAAATAAAACTGAAGAGAAAATGGTAGAATTGGTTGGCTAGTGAAATTTCTCAGGATGTAGCCCATACAGATCCAAAGATTAAACAAATGGAAGAAAGATTAAGACACGTAGAGGACAGAAGAGAAAATCCAACATATATATTCATATAAGTTAAACAAGTAGGAGAGGGGCAATATTTGAAATGATAATGGGTAAAAGTTTTTCCCAGTTGAAGAAAAATAAGAATCCTTACAGTCCAGAAGCAGAACGATTTTTCACCAGGCTAAATAAAAATAAAGTTATACTAGTAATATCTAGTTGAAATGGCTGGACACTAGAGGCAATGAGAAAATAAAGACAATCAGGAGAAAGAAGGTTACCAGGAAAGAAAAGGTGAGAGAGATGAAGAGATTAACTACACAGCAATAACATTTGGACCAAAAACAATAAAAAAGCTTAGAAAATAAAGCGTAAATTATAGTCTTACAATGCTTTGAGAACATAACTACCAGTTTAGAGTTCTATACCTCACTAAATAATTCTTTCAAGAGTTGTAAGTAGAGATACTTTCAAATAGAGAGAACCTTTTGTTTGCTGGACTTTTATTTTTTTTTAATTCACCAAAGATCTTCCATCACTTAAATACCACTTAGCAATTCACTGTAGGAAGAAGAAAATTATACCCAGAAGGTAGTAGCTGGATTTAAAAGGATGGTAAGAATGAATATTGATAAATATGAGGTAATCTAAATTAAAATTACTGTAAAAATAACTAATTGCATGTGGTTTAAAAATAAGACAACTAAAATATTAGACATGAATTTACGTGGAAGGGGTTAGAAGTTACTTATATTATGGGTAAGGAGTATAAGAATATTGATTAATATCAGACTGTCTGCATAGGTTACATATATTAGAAACTTAAGGGGAATTGCTAAATAACAGAAAAATAATGTGTAACTTCCTATAGTTTAGAGGAAATTATTGGAATAAAGACAGTTCATTGGTCAGTGCAACTGGAGACTGTAAAGGAACAAAGAACATAAAAATACAAAGTAAGTTGGCAGAAATAAAATACTAAGAAACACAGTAAAGGAAAATTCAATAAACTTGACAATTAAGAGGTGAAAATTTGATGACTGGATTCCAAATTTCTAGCTGTATGCTGTTTTAAAAGGCACATCTAAAACATAGTAACATGGTAAATTTAAAGCAAGAGAAATAAAAATTATATACCTGAAAAATATTAACCATAAGAAGCTGGTGTAGTTACACAACTCCCAGGGAAAATAGTTTAAGGCAGAAAACATTAGTGAGGTTAAAGAGAGTCACTGTAAAATCACAAATTAAAAAAATACTTCACTAAGACAATATAATAAGAAAAAAGATCTAGAAATCCATTTTCTTATTACTTATGCATGTACAATTCTCAAAAGGTTTAAAACTAGATTAGTCCTACTTGAATAAACTTCCTTTTATTCCTTGACATCTCTCCTTGAAAGCTTAGAACACATTTCTTTCACTAAGCCTTCTAGTATTGATTTTTTTTCCAAGCTTTTTCTGTCTCCCCTTTTTTTCTTACATGGCATATTGTATATCGAGTTAGATGGGAAATCTCACAGGAGCTTTGTCTTTTATGTGTTTGTAAGTGCCATGTACCCTTACAACTATTATAAATAAATAATCATCATCATCTTGGGATAAAAATGAAACATAAAAGTGTCAACCTTTCAAACAAAAATGAGTTACCTTTCTCTTTTTAACTATACCTTAGAGATATATTCTTGTAAAATTCTAAAAACTCTTTCAAGTATATTATTTAAGTTAAAAAAGAAAAAAATGTTTTATCAGTCTAGGGTGAACGACCGTCTTGGTTTGCCCGATTTTAGTGCTCAAAGTCCTATATCCCAGGAAACTCTTCAGGCACTAGGGATACTTGTTTTCTCAATAATACCACTTTTCTTTTATGAAAGCCAAAGCATATACATTTTATACTTTTTATTGAAAGTTCACCTAAGTAACTGTTTAGGTAAAAAGACAAAAAGTTAATATCCATAATGGAGAAAAATATAAACGGTTTTCCTTAATTTGAGTCCTCTATTTCTATTGTTTAAAAAATATTCATATTTTTAGCCTATCCCTTTATAATTTGTTTTAAATGCAGGGTATCCATTAAGTGAAAAATTTGCAAAGCAGTGGAAAATGACTTTTCCTTTAAACTAACATCTGTTGTCAAGAAGTCTCTGGTATTCCTGGAATTTTTATTAAGTAGGTTAGAGAAACTCATAATTATTTTCAAGTATCACAGTATCTGATAAGTTGAAGAAGGTAAAGGAATTCTAAGACTAGTAACCAATTCTTAAGAAGAACACATCAGAAATGTTTCTTAACCTTAAATTTCCCTATATTCAATAGCTTTTTTTTTTTTGGTCAAACAGTGGCTAAAGTTGACTATAGAATTTAGGTAAGGAAAAAATGTGTAGTTAAATTATGATAAATTTTATAAGCAAATAATATAAACCTCCCTGCTATCTGAATTGAAAAACATTATATTTTACACATCTTGCTAACTTTAAAAATTTCAATATTCTCATGTGGTCATTATGCAAACAAACTGGACAATCTAGAAGAAATGGACACATTCCTAAACACACATGCACTCCCAAAATTCAAACAGGAAGAGATAGAAAATATGAACAGACCCATAACCAGTGAAGAAATCGAATCAGTGATCAAAAATCTCCCAA
>CM053559.1:75278066-75343608 GCA_028646485.1 Cryptoprocta ferox
ATGGCTCTGGAAACCTAATAATTTCTCAAAAGTATTCATTCACTCACAAAACTATATACTAAATGGTTGGGAGTTCCAATAGGGAATAATACATGACCCAATCTTTAAGGGACTCATATTTTATTAGAGATAAGAAGTAAACAAATGAGTTTATTAAAGTAGAATACCATCATATATAGAAGGTGCCATCATTATAACAAGAAAGAAATTACTAAGGTGTATAGCAAAAAATTCACAAAGGATATAATGCTTGAAATAGATCTTAAATTCATTCATTCATCCATTTGTGCATACATGAATTTATCAAAATTATTAAGCATCAGTTTTGTGCCAGGCATTGTGCTTACTGCTAACTATAGTTGTAAACAAGAAAGAGAGGCTCCTAACATCACATAGCATACACTCTGTTAGGAACTAGAGATAATAAACCCATTCACAAATAAATAAAATACATTAATTTCAAGTGGTTGGAAATGTTATCAAAAAAATAAGCAGATGATTGAAAGAGACCACTGGAGGAAGCTGAGAAAGTAATAGGTGTTCAGGCAGATGAGGTGGGGGTAAACAAATGCATTCCGAGGGACATGCTGTCTAGCTCCTTTCTATAGCACCTAGTTGGCATTTCACTTGCATTTTTCTTGGTAACTGTCATAAAGACTAAATCCTGACATTACATCCACCACATTCTAATTTGTCTCTAATCTTTCACTCTTTTGACCTCACATCTTTTTTTTCTCTCTTTATTGCCTTGCCAGACTGTTATTTAAAACCATTTTCTTGCTTGCAAACTTTCCTTAATTCTGATTCCTATTCTTTCCCTGGTTTAGCCAGAGGTAAAGGGAGACAGAGAACAAGGTATGAATATCAAAGCCATTGTCTTCTATAACTTCCCGGCCAACACATGTAGGAGCAGGAAGAGCTAAATAAAATCAAGAATAGATCCCAAGTGAAAAAAGAAAAAAGAAAATAGCAAGAAAAAAGAAGGTACAGATATTTTGCCATTAACAGGGATGAAAGGACTAAAATTCTACCTCATTAGATACAAATATAGGAGTGAGTCAGCCTCAGATGAAAGTCCAGGATTTTAAGAAACCGCCAACCTTTTGGCACCAACCAATACCATTACGAACTTGGGGACCAATTCCTGGTTCTATAATGAATTGTAGGAACAATGAGCCAAAGCAATGTTTACCACTAGAAATGCTCTGTCAATGTAGGTCTGTCCTTCCTTGCTAACCAGCCCTCTGTTAGGTCCCTCAAGACACCTATGACCTGTTCTAACAACTAAAAATGGGGAGCTAGAATGCTTGTATGTGAGGGCTTATATTCCTCCTACCATAAATGTCTCCTTTAGAACCAAAATCTGAAGAGAATGATCATCTTTCACCTCTATGCTGCTTGGGTCTACCATGGCCATACATTGAACAAATTCCATTGATAACAGTTGCTTTGATGGAAAACTTAAGCAGGTTATAACAATAATCACACACTTATTATGTTTCAAGGTATTACTACATTACCAGTTATTAAAAAATGGCTTGACAATGAGGAAAAAAAAATCATAACAACTTAAATAGAAGTGACTTAAGTCATCCATGATCTCACCAATGCTTGTGATCCTTTTTTTCCCCATTTTCACTGTTAGTGTCTTAACTTATAAGGTAGGTGAGAGATTCATTTGGAGATTTTCATTTCCTTTACATACTTTAAAAGAATGAGGAAGCATCTGTTTAAAATGAGATATCTTGGTTTGGCACCCAATTATGCCTTCTTTTCATTTAGTGTTACACTAATTAGTTCAGAACTATCATCCAACTGTCAGATCATATTTACTTCAATTTCATTTCCACCCATCGCTTTTCCATAAAAGTAAGCTAGAGCTTATTGTTTGTTTTCATCAATAATCTGTCACAGTGACTGCTCTGTATTCAGGTGTAATATTCCTTACCTTGGAATATAAAAATTCTATACACAGACACAGACATGTAAGTACCAGTTTGTTTATAAATTATAGCAAAAAATAATTGCACTTACTTTGCTAATGAACTATCTCATAAGCATAAGATTTTTATATAACTTTTCATATGTGTTCAAGAATATTTCATTTTAATTCTCTAAGTGAAGGGTGGTATAGGCACATGACACTTTAAAAATACAAACCTAAAACTATTTTTAATACATGTTCGCTAAGCACTTAACATTTTAAATATTTGCCCTGAATATATCTTTATTATATTCTTAAAAATTACATGTGGCTGTATAATCTGTGACATGACAGTTTAGTAGCCAATTAAATTTTGGAAGTTGGTGTTCTTTTAAAAATGAAAGAAATGGGCACAAAATAAAATTCTGTACTGAGCAATTATGAGTAGGATGTTTTTAAGGATGTAAAAAGTTATTTTTATGAATGCAATTTTACTTCCAAATGCTGGCAGAATTATTTCTGTATCTGTCTATGTAAAAAGAGATTCGTATTTGAAAACATTATCAAATTTTTCCCTATTTGGTACAAATTTGTTCCCAAATATGTTCTAATTCTCTCAGTGCATCTGGATAAAGACGTTAGCCAGGAAGAAAAGCAGACATGACTCCTAAAGTGACTAACTTTTGGTCCAGAGAGGAATGAGTTTTGTTAATCTCCCAACCACCTTTCTTCTGTGTTTGGAGAATTCTTGGCTCTCCTTGGTTAATGTAAACGTGCACTCAGGATAGGCTTCATGTAAAGGGAATGTATAAATCTCCCTAGTCTGCATGATTTCAAGGTATTATCTCTAGTCTAGGCTTAAATTTCAAGGACTGGGAGATATGTCCTTTGTGTCTCCCGGGGAATAAAGACAAACTCTATGACACTGTGATTGACGGGACAGAGTCAATGGGAAGTGAGAGCATGGAGAATACCTAAAATAGGCAGGGTGAGTATAAATGAGGAATGTCAGATTTGCTACATATTTTTATTTTTAGAATTAATGTTTAACTTTTACAAATTTTGATGAGATTTCCTGTCTTAGTATTCTTTAGGGTGAAAGTACATTTATAAGGAACACTCCAGATCTTAATGCCACAAAAAATACAACATCCTGTTCTAAAATATAACTTTTGAAAGATAAATTGCCAAGTTTAGGCTTTGAAGGATGTTCATTTGTCTCATTCCAATGTCTCATTGTTATGAGAGATGGAAAAAAAAGTGTGATTAGTATTTTGGGCGGGTAGGAAAGAGCAAATATAAGGTGAATATTATTAAATATTTCTAATGTTCATAGTTCATGTCATAATTATTCATAAGAGTAAAAAAAAAGAAAATAACCCAAATCTTCAACTGTTATAGATACTGTGAGTGTGAGACATTAAGAATTATGCAGTGGGGCGCCTGGGTGGCTCAGTTGGTTAAGCGTCCGACTTCAGCTCAGGTCATGACCTCACAGTTCATGGGTTCGAGCCCCGCATCTGGCTCTGTACTGACAGCTCCGGGCCTGGAGCCTGCTTTGGATTCTGTGTCTCCCTCTCTCTCTGCCCCTCCCCTACTCATGCTCTGTTTCTGTCTCAATAATAAATAAACATAAAAAATAAAAATAAAAAGAATTATTCAGTCCTTTGGGAAATGTTTAAAATGTATTAAATGAAAAAAAAAAGTAATTTATGAAAGAGTAATCCATAGATAATGTCTTAAAAACATTATATAGGTGACATGGGGACATGCCACACAGATCCCTTCTTTAAGGATAGATTTCCTGCTCAGCCACAGGGAGTGTAGTTGGCAGACAGCCTCCAGCTGTCCATTCCTTTTGGGTCAGCCTCTGCTTCAAAGAATTGCTTTGCCTCATCTCATTCCCTTCCTGGGGCAGCCCACACCCAGTGATTGATGCAGCTTGGGGTATAAGGACTTGACAATTTGGACCTCACATAAACCACTCTGAAAGATAAGATTTGCTCTAGAAGTCCTCCTTGGGTTGGCTGAGGGTTTTCAGGCCTGACAAAGCTTAATTTCTTCCTCCCCCAAAGCCTGTTTTTCCCTTCCCTTTCACAGGTTAAATTCTGAAAAACATCTTCCATCTAAAACTCCATCACAGCATCTGCTTCTGGAGAACTCTTCTGTGGTACAATTCCCCCCAGAGATATCCATGTTGGAATCCCAGGATCTTATGAATATGTTTACATACATGGCAAAGGGGACTTTGTAGGTATGAGTAAGTTAAGATTTTACAATGCACAGAGACTATTTGGTGGGCCCAGTATAAACACAAGGGTCCTTACCAGTGGGAAGAAAGAATATCAGATTCAGAAGAGAAGATATGATTTAAAAAAAAAAAAAAAGTGGGTCAGCCTCAGAGAGAGGTTCCAAGATGCTAGTTTGCTGGCTTTGCAAATAGAGAAAGGAGCCATGAGCCAAGGAAACCAGGCAGCCTCTAGAAGCTGAAAAAGGTGAGGAAATGAATTCTTCTTAAGGGTCCTTAGAAGGAGCGTGGCTCTGCAGACAACTTGATTTCAGCTCAGTGAAACCCATTTAAGATTTCTGACATCCAGGAATGTGATATTGTACATCTGTCTTGTTTTAAGCCTCAAAGTTTGTGATAATTTGCTATAACAGCAATAGGAAACTAATTTATCACCCAGTATCTCATTTTGTATGATCTTATTTTAGTGAAAAATATTTTTCAGAGGAAAAAAATCCTGGGACAATATACACTGAAAGGGGTATAATATTTATTAATATGTAGTTTCCCCTCGTTTTGCTTATATCATTTTCAGATTTTCTCAAATAAATACATGTTTCTTCTATAATGAGTTTTTAAAGCAGAAAAAGAATTGTCTTCATGATTTTAGTCAAGATACTGAAAAGTAATGTTGGAACATATGCACTCTATGACTTTTCTAAAGGAAAAGTGAGAAAACACCACTGATAATAGTAACAGAGCAAACCTTTCCAAACAGAATAGTGAAATCAGATCAATTTGAATGGATTAAATAACAGCTTAATACATGCAAAATTAAGTCGTTTTAAATTTTATTTCATTCAATCATTCCTCTGTTAATGGTTGTTTTTTTCACGTCGGTTTTTAAATCTTTTTTCTCACTATTAACAATGCTACCATATATCTCTCTATTAGATTTTTATCTGGGTGTTTAATGTTGAAGAGATGAAATCCTGGATAGAGAATTTATATATTTTCATTTCTAACAGATGTTGTAAGATTTCTCTGCAAACTTCTTACAATTTAATTTTCACTAGTGATACATAGGGACTACGCATTCTCCAGTGTGCTCTTTTAGGTTTTTGCAAACTCAGACACAAATGGCATGACTGGGCTTAGGAAGTGGGCAGAACTTGCAGTAAAGGTGATCTGAAACTTAAGATTTTTAGCTGGGAAATGTTTATAACTCTCTTATTTCTGATCAAGATTGGTCTTGAAAGCAAAAGACCGTTACTGTTAGCAACTAGCTTAGGTCATACATGGCCCACCTTTCCAGTCTCATCTCCAATTAGTTCCTTTAGCTCTAATCCAACCACACTGAGATGTACTCTCCTTGCCATCCTTTAATGATTCACAATTTTATTTTCTTCTTCCTGGAATGTTGCCCATTAAAAATATGTGTTTATATATGTAAGATGATGGAATCAAACAAGTTCAGAATTCTGGGGCAAGATATACACACTCGCACTTACTCCAGTAATCATTGCTCTTCTCTTAACTTATCCTTTAACACCTAAACTTAAAACTGTATTCATGGGAAGCTTTTCTTCATATCTTTAGCTGATGTCATTTTCACCTCTATTGAAATCTATAATGCTTTGTTTGTACAATTATTAGAAGTTCAGTACAGTAAATACCTTCGAATTTAGGTAGTCTTCTTCTGAATTAAAATTTCCATAGTCTTCTAAATTAAAACATCTCTGAAGGAATGAGTTGCCCTTATATACCTCCTGTTGCTCCTAAAATAGTATCTTGTGATAAGTAGAGATGTAAATATTTATTGAATAAAGTATATGCCTATTTATAGTACAAATGTGAAAGTATTTGCAGTTACAGCAAACAAGATAAACAACAACAAAACACCCTAAATCCCACTAATATACCTAAGACAAAGACTTTGAGAAGTTTTCTTCTCAAAAACAAAACAAAACAAAACAAAAACACCCATATCTGAGGCAGAAAAACCATACCTGTAGAGGCAGAGGTATATTTATCTGAAGTCAGAAATTCTAATAATTTTGGGGGCACCTGGGTGGCTCAGTCGGTTAAGTGTCCGACTTTGGCTCAGGTCATGATCTCATGGTTCATGGGTTTGAGCCCCGTGTCAGGCTTTGTGCTGACAGCTAGCTCAGAGCCTGGAGCCTGTCTTCGGATTCTATGTCTCCCTCTCTCTCTGACCCTCCCCTGCTCATGCTATCTCTCTCTCTCTCAAAAATAAATAAAACATTAAAAAAATTAAAAAAAAGAAATTCTAATAATTTTGAACAGTCCTAAATTTCTGCTAACAAATGTGACCAGTCAGCCTGTAACCATTTGTTATGGATTTAATTGTGTTCTCCGAAAACATATGTTGAAATTTTAATCTCTACTATCTCAGAATACAGCTTTATTTGGATGTAAAGTTGTTGCAGCTGTAATTAATTAAGATGTAGTCATACTGGACCCAGGTGGGCTTTTAATCATGTCCTTATAAGAAGAAAAGAGGAGACATAGAGACAATGACACAAAGAGAGAACACCATGTAAGGATAAAAGCAGATATTGGAGTGAGTGCACCTACAAACCAGGTTCACCGAGGATCGCCAGAAACCACCAGAAGCTAAGAGAGAAGCATGGAACAGATTATCTATCAGAGTTTCCAGTAGGAACCAACTTTGTTAATACCTTGGGTTTGGACTTCTAGCCTCCAGAACTGGGGGAGAATAAATTGGTTTTTTGAGGTCCTTCAGTTTGTGGTAATTTTCTATGCCATCCTGGAAATCTAATATGTCATTCTTCTCCCTTATTCTTTCCTCACAGTGAAAATTTTAATTCAATGCTTTTAAAAAGCTGATGGCCAATTGATAGTTGAGAAAAGATGAGAATGTGAAAACTATTATTTGTGATTGCCTCTTCAAGCAGGGGGCAGAGAAGCCCCTTGAAGAAGTGTAATGAGGGAAGCCAAATACAGACAAAAATGCTATGTCCAGGCAAGGGAAGTATCTGGTGCCAAGGTAAGTAGAATAAGAGACAAAGCAGAGGAGGAGGTGTAAGTTTCATGTATTAATCGGGACCAGGAGATCTGAAGAAACTGAAGCACCAGTAGAAGATGGGTTGGTTAAGACTCTGATGGATCAGAAATCTTCATCAATTGAAGGAACAAGGGTGATGTAACTGAGAACAGAGGCACAGTCATAGGAATGAGAAAGAAAAGGAATTCTGAAGCTGAGACTGTTTCCCCAAACCTCAACTTTCTTTATTCTTGTCTCACAAAGACGAGTTTCAGGCCTAAGTAACTCTTGTCTGGATGCCTATAGAAGTATTAGAATCTAAAAACAAATAGCTGAGTACTGCAGGATTGCCAGAGCAGGGCGAAGACACAATTTTCTGGCAGAGGTAGTTCTTATATTGATCATTTAAGCCAGTCACTTCATAAAATATTAACATTACAAGGCTTAGTTAGAAGATGTTAACTGCTGAGCGCTCTGGTGAGGTCTGAGTTTATGTTGGATTGTAACTCCAACATAGTCTTTTTTTTTTTTTTTTTAATCAGTGAACACAAAGATACGTTGCCCTCTCACTACAGAGGAAACTTAAGAGTGTTATTGCAAAACACTCTGCAGTTATGGCAGGGTAAAGAAATACTCCTAATTTTAGTCTAGCATCTGAAACCATACATAGATATAAAAGTCTATTAAAATTATTGTCAGTATCTCATGCCTCCAATTTTAATTTTCAGCCTTCAAACAACAGTCAGTGTGATGTTTTGCCCAGAGACCGTTGTTACCCCAAATGAGAAAGAATATGTGATGCTATTAGAAACGAATATGTGATGCTATAGTCAAGCTCCAGAAGATAAATAAGGTAAGTCTGAGAATTTTTCAAAAATATATTATTGCTCTAGAATAATACTTGGGTGTTCAAATGGCAAAGAAGACATGTGGCAGAAGACCCCAGGGGATGTTTTCCTCCATTTATAGAAAATGGGAAATCAAGGTCTGCAAAGACCTTTTGAGGTTCTTGTTTTTGTTTTTGTTTTATAGAGGATATTTAAATGAAACATCATCTGTGATTTGCTAATCTGCTAATTAATTCATTTACAGTTGACCCTTAAACAACGCGGGGATTAGCGACAGTGACCCCTCCAAGCTCTCAAAAATCCCATATAATTTGATTCTCCCAAAACTTCTAATAGCCTACTGTTGATTGAAAGCCTTACCAAGAACATAAATGGATAACACATTTTTAATATAATATGTATTGTATACTCTATTCTTACAATAAAATAACCTAGAGAAAAAAATGTTATTGAAAAAATTATAAGGAAGAGAAAATATATTCATAGTACTGTACTGTATTTATAAAAAAAAAACACCAAATCACCTATAAGTGGACCCATGCAGTATAAACCCCTGTTGTTCAAGGGTCAATGATAGTCAAATTCCACAAACCTTTCAAATATAAATGAGATACAAAGTGACTAATACAGTTCCTGTGCTTTAGGACTAGATACAGGGAAGGGACAGATATATAAAATTGACTATAATTTATGGCAGAAAGTGATGAGTCAATTAGAGAGTCAAATCGAAATCTGTATGCACTACAAGAGAGCATAATTCTCACCAGGAAATCGAAAGTGTTTTCTTGGAAGATACGAGATTTGTGCATTTGAACTGAGATTTAACAGTTAGATAAGGTTTCAGCAGTCAGAGATGGAGAGAGAGGAATTCAGGCAAGGAGACTAGTGGTGAAGGCTTTAGAAAGTAAATGTAGACATCAGGTAGGAGGTCTGGTGTGGCTACCAGAATGTAGGGAATGAGAACAGACACATGACACTGATATCACAGAGGGCCTAGAATGCCAAAGTTAAAGTAGTTGCATGATATTCCTTGAGAAATGGCAAGTCCTAAAAATATTTTAGTGAGTGATAGAGTTATTGTTTTTAATCATATTCCACTCAATATGTCAACTACACAACTCTTTCTTGATCTCATTATCCAGATGACAGATTGCAGGTTTTTGTCTGTTTTCAGAGAATTACCCTTCTATCCCTATTCCCTGACAGCTTTTCTCTTCAGATTCTAACTTTTGACATTTGATACATAAGCCTCTGTACAGCGTTTGTGTTGAATTATTTGATTAAGCCATAAGCTTGTATTTGTATATTATCAGTATTTGTTTTAAACCATAGTAAAACCAAGCTTACCCTGTGATAAAATTTTGGCATGAATATTCTGATAACATTAGCTAAATGCTTCAAAATCAATCTGACTCACTTCAACCTGATTTTTAGCATGAGATCCACAGAGATTACTCATCTAGCATCAAAATATGATGTAGAAATAAGATAACTGAATTGACATGTATTCCTTAGAGCAATTCTATCCACTATTTCTTTCTCCAAAAGAGTTTTGACAGCTTGTCAAACATTTTCTTACAAAGAGTCATCATATGACTACTTTCATCAAACTACCTGTCGGTTCACACCCATTCAAGCTTAAAACAGAATCAGTGTTTCCCCATTTGTTTCTAGCATTGTGAATAAGAATTGCTCAATTCAACACATCCTGAGAGATAACATGGTCTAATGGAATGAGCAACAAAGAGAAAGTTTAAAGTTTGGTCATCTATTTCTGGTTGGTTCTTATTTTTATTTATATATTTATTTTTACATATTTACCATATACTTTAGAGGATTTTACTTCACTTCTGTCTATATTCTCTTGTCCAGCTCCTAAACTTCCCCTGTTGTATTTGCTATCTGTCATTAAGAAGATGATGCTGATGTACAACATATAATCTATAGAGGAGAGCATTATTTCTAAAAGCTCTTGGGAAGATATTTATTGAGAAAACACTCTCTCTGTTCTCTCCTCCAGTTGTAAGTTCTTGCATCCTGATTCATTATCCAGCTCCAAATTAAAAAGAGTTCTCATTCACTCTTTTTAAAATTCTCATCACATTTTGCCTTTGGTTTTAAGACATTAGTTCTGTCAAAGTGAAACGTTCCATATGACACTTGTGTTTCTTTAGGACAAAAATGAAATGTAAGCAATTTCTAAAGGAAAAAAATTGGACTTAACTGGATGCTTATGCACTCTCTGTCTCTCTGTCTCTTCTTCTCTTTCTCTCTTTCTCTCTTTTTCTGTCTCTTTCATTCTTGAGAATGATTACAAAAATGTATATTTTCATGAATTGCCCCTACTCAATTTGGGGACTTATGTATATTTTTAATATTAAATTTTGTGTTGATAAACTTATTTTGGAGTTCAATTTTACTTTGAATATATGTGAAAAGTGGAAGATGTACCAATGAATTTGAATACAACCTAATCCTTACTATCATGAAAGCAACTTCATTTAAGTTCTACATGCATCTCAACCTATCTTTAAGAAACAAAATAGTATATGAAGTATCAATAAGGACTTTAAAAGGATGTCTGAAAAATATAATGTTCAGTGTAAAATTATTTTTCAAGTACATGATGCCATGCATGCTTTTATTATTAACTCTTATTTTAAATAATTTTGTTGCAAATTTTCCAATGAAAGAAAGAATTTTTAAAACTAGCTGTCAGGATTTAATTAACTAATTAATTAATTTGTCAGGGTTCATTTTTTAAACCAGGAAGAAAAATAAATAAATAAGAAAACATAAAATGGCAGCCATAAGAAAATGGTCAAAAGTGGCCTCCTAATCCTCTTAACTGAATGGTGGGTGACCACTGGAAATTGCTTTGCAACTTTTGATGTAATTTTGCATCAATTTGATCCTTGCCTTTTAAGAAAACTAATGGCAAACACTTTATATTTATGTGATAACCAAATTCTTTCTTTCATTGCATTTATTCATAAACATATGGAGTCTTTTATACCTAAGGTAATACAACTGACTTTGTTTTGTTTTAAGTTTTTGTTTAAATTCAAATTACTTAACAGATAGTGTAATATTAGTTTCATATAATATTGGTTTATATCTAACATCCAATGCTTATCCCAACAAGCGCCCTCCTTAATGCCCATCACTCATTTAGCCCATTTTCCACCCACCTCCTCTCCAGCAATACTCAGTTTATTCTCTGTAATTAACAGTCTCTTATGGTTTGCCTCTCTCTCTGTTTTTATCTTAGTTTTCCTTCCCTTTCACTATGTTCATCTGTTTTGTTTCTTAACTTCCGCATATGAGTGAAATCATATGGTATTTGTCTTTCTCTGACTGACTTATTTCACTTAACAATACACTCTAGCTCCATCCACGTCATTGTAAATGGAAAGATTTCATTCTTTTGTAAGTGTTTATTTACTTATTTTTGAGGGAGGGAGAGAGAGAGAGAGAGAGAGAGAGAAAGGACAAAGGGAGAGAGAGAGAATCCCAAGCAGATTCTGTGCTGTTAGCACTGAGCCCGACTTGGGGCTCAAACTCACAAACTGTGAGGTCATGACCTTGGCTGAAATCAATAGTCAGAAGCTTAACCAACTAAGCCACACAGATGCTCCAAGTTTCCTTCTTTTTTATGCCTGAGTAATATTCCAGTGTGTGTGTGTGTGTGTGTGTGTGTGTACACCTACCTTCTTTATATGTTCATCAGTTCATGGACATTTGGGCTCTTTCCATACTTTGACTATGGTTGATAGTGCTGCTATAAACATCAGGGTACATGTGACCCACAGAATCAGTATTTTTGTATCTTTTGGGTAAATACCTAGTAATGCAATTGCTGGGACATAGGGTAGTTAGTTCTATTTTTAACTTTTTGAGGAACCTCCACACTGTTTTCCAAAGTGGCTGGATCAGTTTGCATTCCCACCAACAATACAAGAGGACTTCCTTTCTCCATATCCTTGCCAATATCTGTTGTTTCCTGTGTTGTTAATTTCAGCCATTCTGATAGGTATGAGGTGTATCTCATTGTGGTTTTGATTTATAGTTCCCTGATGATGAGTGATGTTGAGCATCTTTTCATGTCCTTTACCCATTTGTATGTCTTCCTTGGAAAAATCTCTATTCATGTCTTCTGCCCATTTCTTAACTGCATTCTTTATTTTTTGGGTGTTGAGTTTGATGAGTTCTTTACAGATTTTGGATGCTAACCCTTTATCAGATATGTCATTTGAAAATATCTTCTCCCTTCTCCCTTTTCCCTTGTCAGCTGCCTTTTAGTTTTATTGATTGTTTTCTTCACTTGTGCAGAGGCTTTTATCTTGATTAGTCCCAATAGTTCATTTTTTATTTTGTTTCCCTTGCTTCTGATGATGTGTCTAGTAAGACAAGGCTATGGCCGAGGTCAAAGAGGTTGTTGCCTGTGTTATCCTCTAGGATTTTGATGGTTTCTTGTCTCACATTTAGGCCTTTTACTCATTTTAAATTTATTTTTGTGTATGGTGTAAGAAAGTGTTCCAGACTCATTCTTCCACATGTTGCTCTCCAGTTTTCCCAATACCATTTGTTGAAGAGACTGTATTTTTTTCTGTTGGATATTCTTTCCTACTTTGTTGAAGATTAGTTGACCATATAGCTGTGGATCCATTTCTGGGTTTTCTATTCTGTTCCATTGATCTATGATTCTAGTACCATACTGTCTTGATGACTACAGCTTTGTAATAGAACTTGAGGTCTGGAATTGTGATGTCTTTAGCTTTGCTTTCTTTTTCAAGATTGCTTTGGCTATTCAGTGTCTTATGTGGTTCCATACAAATTTAGGATTGTTTCTTCTAGCTCTGTGAAAATTTGTAACAATTTTAGAATACAATTGACTTTTATATCACTATTGAAAAATATTATCACTTTGATTGATTTGGCCTTTCTCAATGCCCATTTTATTTTATTTTTTAAAGTTTATTTATTATTTATTTTGAGATAGAGAGAATAAGCACATGAGCAGGAGAGGGGCAGAGAGAGAAGAAGAGAGGATCCCAACCAGGGTCCACACTGTCAGCACAAAGCCCAACGAGGGCTCAATCTCGTAAACTGTGAGATGGCCTGAGCTGAAATCAAGAGTCAGATGTTTAATTGACTGAGCCACCCAGGTGCCCCTCAATGTCTGTTTTAAAACCTAAATTCAATTGCTATCTGGAGAGTAGATTTCTGAAAAGTTTAGACAGTGAGTTCTTCAGAAAATATTTAAGCCTCAGTGACAGGGAAGCTCTTGATTTTTTTTTTTTTTTTTTTGGATTTGAAGCAACTATTGCAGTATAAATGGATCGTTTACAAGATTTTTGAGCATTGATTTTTCTGTATTTTATTATAGTGTATTATACTTACTTGAAAACTTGATAACTTGTTCAGATTTCAGAATCTCATCACTATTTTCTTTCAGGGAGGATGGAAATGCATTTCTCTCAGCAAGTAGAAAAATCTATGGCAATAAGGTTTGTCACCTTTGAGTATGATTCACTGTCATCTTCTCACCAAAATCTATGAAAATTCAACATGGAAGATATTACTCTTTTAGGTGATGACATAATTCATACTCAAAATAATTCACTCTATTTTATTTGAAACCTGCTTATTTTTCTGCATCCCAGAATGAAAATAATTTTGTTGGTGGAATTCTCTGTGATCTCTAATGCCATTCATTTAAGCTGGTCTTTAGGTATAAAATTTCTCTATGTTTACATTTGTCTAAAGTTCCAAATAACCAAGAGTTCTCAGGGCAAAGAAGATGCTAGTACAAGTAGAAAGATTATCATATCATAAAGTCCAAAGAACAATACAGAGAAACTGAGATTATGATGATTTTCCTCTCAACATTCACCTAATATTATTTGAAGACTTTAATGCTTACACCAATGCTGCATACACATTAGACATTTGATTAAACCTTCTTCAGTAAATGAAATGAACTTCAAATAAAACTTGCATGTGATTTTTTTACTTTAGTTTATTTAATGCAATATTAACATATTTTACTACATCATTTTACTATGTCCAGACGATTTTATTACTTTGTCAAGGAGAATTTCTTCATAATTAATTTCATCTTATGATACACAGATTATGAATTTTGGGATATTAAATAAATAGCCATGAATAAAAAAAACTAATCACTTTCCACAAAACACATTTTAAACTGGTCCAAATAATTTCCCTAAAATTTTAATATGTATTTAATCTACTATTTCCAAACTTTTATTGCTACTCTAAAGACTAACTTAGGCAATATTTCTGCTATCTGGAAGGGTCATAATGACAAAAGTTTATGATACTAATAATCTAGAAAAATATTATGTAGGAAGGAAACCTTATATTGAGCTGGTATTAAAAGAAAAAAGTAATATACATCTAGGGGATATATTTATTATCTATTCATAGATAAAATATATTTTCAAAATATTCAATATTATGTCTGGTTATATATCATTTTGTTTCAATGATGTTCTGTTATACACACCCTGTATTTCACTGATGTTATATTATGTATCCCCATTAATGTATGAGAGTCATTTAAAATTTCAGAATAAATTTACTTTTCTCAAGTTAAAAGTTACCAGATTACTCACTTCATAAAAAATAATTATTTTATACTTTAATAAAATCTTAAAGACAATATACCTTAACCCCTATCATCTCTTTTCTCTTTTTTCTATCCTTATTTCATGCATGGATATTGAAGATGGATGCTATCAAAGGCCATGCTATAACTAGTGGCAGGGAAAGAACCAAAATATCTGACCTCCAATTTGTGTGATTTTGCCCACTACAACATTCTGTTTCTTCCCAAATTTTGAGCTTTTAAAATAGCAATGACTTATGATGAATCTAAGTCTTTCCAAGCACAATTTTCCATTAGTTCCTTTTAATCTCTGCATGAATAATGTGACCAAGAAATCTGGTTGAGATAAGGGGCATTCACAAAGTTTGAGAGACATGTTTAAGACTGTGCCATGTACTTAGCATAAGAGCCAGGGTCATAAATCAAACCTAAGACTCTGTATTCAGTACATTTGTTCACTAGATCACACAGCTTTTGGTCTAAATGTGTATTCAAGCCAGAGCACATTGCCATGTTGGGGGAAAAGCATGAGGGGTTATGGTCATAATATGTAAATGAGCACCTGCTGAAGACCACCAGAGCCATCTGCTGCTTGGATTCTCCTACTCATTTGCCAATTATGCTAGCTTTTCCCCTCCATTTTTCAGGATGCCAAGGGAGGGCCACATTCTCTAAAGGTTTTAAGCGTTAGCAATTACTGAGATCACCTCATAATGAACTTGTTAAGGAAGTGCCTACTTGATTTAGTGTACTGGTGTCCTAAACTACTTGAATACTCCATGGGTCATTCTTAGATTGTGGCTTACAAAAATATTTAAAGTTGACCCTATAGATTCTCAGTCATTCATTCCAGTATTCATTCCAACATTGGCCATACTCTGGATTTATGATTCTACGATCCTTTAGAATCTAAATTTTCAAATCAAATCAATGTACTCACTAAATACCCTTTCCTAGTCTTTTCAGTGTCTATAAAAAAGTCCTTTAGAAGATCATTCAATAGATATTAACATTATAAAAATAACACATAGTTAAATGGAAACTTGGAAAAACACAGAAAAAAACAGAAAAAGAATAAAAGACACAAGTAACTACCACACAGATACAGTTGCTCATAATGTTTTTCATTATGAGTATGTGTATAATTTGTATGTAAATTTTAAAATATAAATAATGTTATTTATACATATTTAAAACATAGTTAAATCATCCCAGGTATACAAATTTTACCAATTAACAGTATACCATTAAAAATGTACCCTGTTGTCCAATATTATTCTTCAACATCATTTAAAATGGTTTCATAGTGTTTCATGATTCATAATGAATCATGATTAATTTAACCATTCCCCTTTTAGTACTTAGGTTGCTAACAATATTTTTGTTCAAATTACCTTCTATGAAAATCATTGCATATATATCCAATTATTTCTTTAGGAAAAGCTTCTCAAGGTGGATATTGCTGGGTCAAAGAGTATGAAACATACTCCCAACATACTTTTTTTTTTTTAATTTGAGAGAGAGAAAGCATGCAAATGGGGAGAGGGGCAGAGGGAGACAATCTGTAATCTTTCTTAAACTCAATGTTAAACATGGAGCCTGCTGAAGATTGATCAAGCCCCCACCCCATCCCCCATATGGGGCTTGATCCCATGACCCGGGGATTATGACCTGAGGCAAAATCAAGAGTTAGCCTCTCAACTGACTGAGCCACCCAGGTGTCCCTTCTCCTGACATGTTTTTAAAGACTTTTATATGCATTACCCTCCTTTGTCACCATAATTTCCATTCTTGGATGTTTACTATGGTTGAACACAGTTCACTTTACATGGATTTTCTTGTTTATTTAGTTCAACAAAATCCTTGCTGCTTACTGGTTATGTACAATTTATGGATTTGGTGGAATACAACTAAAATTTTAATAATTTATCACATTTTTAATATACTTTATCATGTCAGCAATATATATCCTTATGTTGTATGTAATCTGGTTTATAAACCTGTACTGTTAATATTCCCTTATCCTTCAAAGATCTTTTATTTTTTTAACCAACAGAGCCACCCAGGCACCCCTCCAAAGATCTTTTATTTTCTAACATAGAGAGGCACAAACTAAAAAATTACCCTGCCCACTCCTTCATGAACTTGTGACAAAGACCTTCCTTCAACCAAATTGTGGATACAACTACTTCCTACCATTCTGCTCCTCATTTCCTTCCTCTCTGGCTCTTATATCCAAATCAGGTGGGTAACTCATAGGTATGTGCTCATTATGGAGTCATTCTCTTCCTGAATTAGACACTGACAAACAGAACTGACTTCTAAAAAAATTGATGAGAATGGATTTTACTACCAAACAGAGATACTATAAAGGAGAATGTGGGGAATGGTTAAGAAGTGCCTATAGTGAAACTAGTCATACTACATATTACATTATATGTGGGAGATATAATGTGGTACATCACATATTTAAGACTATGTAACCACAAATTTTTTGTAATGAATTACACATAGTACCTTAGCTGGTAATTCTCTTTTGACAATGATACAGAATTTGGCAGAAAAGGAATTCTGGGAATATGGTATTTCAATATCAAATCATTTCATTCTATTTTTACTTTTAATGCTTCTAGCTTGGTATTTAATTCTACTCTGCTGGTATGTTAGGCTACAT
Organism: Cryptoprocta ferox; assembly: GCA_028646485.1. Classification (NCBI taxonomy): domain Eukaryota; kingdom Metazoa; phylum Chordata; class Mammalia; order Carnivora; family Eupleridae; genus Cryptoprocta; species Cryptoprocta ferox. The sequence goes on from CM053559.1 coordinate 75,295,402, forward strand.
ATCTATGCTTGTCAATGGATAATAATGAACATTCACTAGTGACTTCTTTACCAATAATAATGTTTTAACAAGAATAATTTAATATGCTGTCTTTTCTATACATGGATCAATAAAAATGTAAAGTAGAGGCAATAAATAAGATTCTTAAATATAGACCTAAATTATGAAAAATAGATAAGTCAATTTAACATTCTCAAGAGTATTATTTACTCACAATTGCAAAAAATATCACTTCTTTTACAATAATTTGAAAAACAGCTAAATAAAATTTTAGTCAATTCTCTTGAGATTTCATCTTTAATCATCATGCTTCTTTAATTTAAAAAAATGCTTTATAGCTCTTAGACCCACAGCTATATTTTGTGGTTATAATGTTATTTCATTATAAAGAAAACTATTCAAGTTATTTTCAACACTTTCAATAAACTCTAACCTTATTTTAAAATATAATTTATTGTCAAATTCACTTACATACAACACCCAGTGCTCATCCCAATTAAGTGCCCTCCTTAATGCCCACTACCCACTTTCCCCTCTTCCCCACACCCCATCAACCCTCAGATTGTTCTCTGTATTTAAGAGTCTCTTATGGTTTGCCTCCCTCCCTCTCTGTTTGTAACTATTTTAACTCTAAACTTTTAATAAGAGTAGTTTTTAGTTTGATTATCTAGATTTGTTAACCAACTCTCCCTGAAAGTGTAACAAAAAGTTTCTACTAGCTTGGAGAGGAAGAACATGCTGGCCGAGAAATTTATCATTTAGGCACACAAGCCAAAAAACACTTTGGCTCCCATTAATGCACTTTTGAGAGCTGCAGTAGTTCCCCCTTGTCCGCAGGGCATCCATTCCAAGTCCCCAATGGATGCCTGAAACTGCAGATACTACCAAACCCTATATACACTAAGTTTTTTCCTATACGTACGTATCCATGATAAAGTCTATATTATAAATTAAGCACAGTAAGAGATCAACAATAGCTAATAATAAAATAGAACAATTATAACAATATACTGTAATAAGAGATGAATGTGGTCTCTCTCTCTTCCTCGAAATATCTTAGTGCACTGTACTGTACTCATCTTTCTCCTTCTTGTGTTATGAGATGATAAAGTGCCTACATGATGATGAGAGGTGAGGACAATGGCATAATGTTAGGCTACTACTCACCTTCTGACCATTTGTCAGAAGCAGGATCATCTGCTTCTGTACTGCAGTTGACTGCAGGTAGCTGAAAGCATAGAAAGTGAAAATGTGGAGGAGGGGGGATGGCTATACATTGAAAACAACCGGTTTGTTATGTTATCACAGGTATAGAAATCTCATCTTTTAATTCTAATATTTAATATTGGTTTTCCCAAGGATTTAGCAAAATTTCAGGTTTGATCAGGCTACCTTTTTATTATGGCATAATTTAATCGCTCCCTCTCTCCTTTAAATTTTTCTGCTAGGAATTGGCACGTACCAACAAATATGATGGCCTCATTTCTTTCCTGAAACCAGTTTTTCATTAGCTTTGTAGGAATCAAAACAAATTCCATTTTCACCTTCTATTATATGTACCCTTCATACAACTTTGGGTTTAGTACTGAAAACCCAGGGGTGCCACTTTATTTTCCACATTACTGACTTTTTAATTGTACCTAATTCATCAGAAGATTTTGGACCTTGCAAAATAGCTTATCAGAGTTGAGAGCAGCATGCATTCTACTGAAACCTACTGGGTTTGAAGTATCAGTTATCCAAGATCTCTCTCATGGAGCATCAGCTGTGGGCCCTATATTTTCATATTCCCAACAGTTGGTGTAGTCATGGGAAATCACAGAATAGCTAAGTTGGAAGAGATTTTTAGCAATCATTTGGTTCCAACCATTTGTGGCATATTCCACTGTAACTCTTCCCAATTGCCATTTAAGCCATGTTTCTAAATTCTCCTGTTTTGTTGATCTTTCCAGTGCAATAGCTCTTGCATGTTGCCAACCTATTGGTAACTTCTCTATCTTTATCCTACTCCATTTCTCAGCAGCACTAGATACAATTAACCATTATAGCCTTTTTGGGCCACTCTATTCTCTTGACTTCTCTGCCATGTCACTCTTGAGTGGCTGCTGCTTCTCATCTTACTTTTCTGATTCCTTCTTTTATGTCTGATTTCTAAACACTGTTATGCCCGCAGGATCAGACTTAAGTCTCTTTTCTCCACACCCTTTCTCCATAGATAAATGCATCTGGTCCTGTGGCTCTAAAAAACATCGGTATTACTTTAACTCTCAAATTTGTATCTTTAGCCCTGAATATCCAGCAACTCCAAATCATGCGACATGATCACTTCCATCTACCAGTCTAGACCTCTAATAGGCATCTGAAATTTTACATGTACAAAAAAAATAATTGGTTCCCACAATCCTTTCCCTTACATTAAGAACTTATTCAAGCTACACACACAGTGGCAACCTTTGAATTCTTCATTTTCCCTTAAATCCCATACAAAAGTGCATCAACACAACATGTTGACATTACTAGCAAAAATAATACAAAGTTGTAGCAGATTTAGTAGGTGTAAATTACCCTCTAAGTATGTCTCCAGAGAAAAATCACATAACTCTTTTTCTAGGCCATGAGAAATAAATGGTGAGTGGAGTGCCAGCATCTTTCAGAAACAAATTGTGGAGAACTGTGTTCTCTAAAGCCGGGATACTCATGATCTTACTTGTTGATGAAAATAAAAATATCAACCAAAAATATCAAAGCTACTATGGATTAGCTATGGACACAAAGTTCAGCAAAAATTAACAAAATGGATTTTTCTCTTCTTGAGAGACACTGCAGATGAAAAGGTCTCTCTGATTTCTATGAGAATCTCCACAACCCGAGGTTGTAGAGAACAAAGAAAGATATTTAACTAACAAAGACATAGTAACTATCGGGTGGCTCAATAGAAAGCAGCATCGGTGTGGCAGTTAGGATTATGTAATTTACAAATTTTTGGTGTTAGCTAACTACTGATGGGATTATGACTGAATAAAGGGAAGCTCCTTGAATAAAGCAAATACTACAATAATAGCAAGTATGTCCTCCTAGTTTTCTACACAGGGACCTGGTCCATTTCCAGGGAAACTGTATGGTGGGAAAGAAAACTATTAAAATTCTTGGCGACTTTAGATACTGAATTTCATCTTGAATGAGAGGAATGACACAAAGGTGATCAGTTAGAACAGGAGATTGTAGAGATAAGGTAATAAAGTGAGCGCTCACCTTATCCAAATATATGTTAAACCTAATAGATCCTAGTAGTCAGTTCTGTGCTTTTTTCTTTTTGAGTGGATGAGTGGGAAATAAATATACTGAATGTTTCCATTTGAGTCTCAAGGGCAAACAGAACACTCAAATTAAGATAATTCTAGATATTTTATTTATTTGCTTTTACACAAAGAGGCTAATTCCAAAGGCATATGAAGGATGTAGAGAAGCGTAAAGTAAGGGAAACAGGGGCCAGCAACAGTGTAGTTTTTACCATCCCTAGGCCCAAAGAGATAAGAGGAGGAAGGTGTTACCAGAAACTGAAGGTAAGATGGGAGTTTAGATAAGAATGTCTTAAGAACAGCAACTTTTCAACAAGGAATATAGCTAGCATGACTTGAATTTACACAGGGAACCAGGAAAAGAAATACTCTGACTTCACTACTTTGCAGAAAATCACTAGCTAAAACCAACCAGACATCAGAGGACCCAAAAGTTCATGATGTAATCCATACAGGTCAGCCTTGAGGGGCAGAGATCCAGATGGAAAAGGATGGAAAGTGAATCTGGAGGGGCAGTATCAGACACAGTCAGCAAATGACAAGCTCTTCACATTGGTTCCCTGACTTAAGAAGAAAGGGACAGTGTGTAGCAAGAGAAGATTCCAGAGTTTCTTTTCTTTTTTTTAAAACAATATATCAAAGGTAATACCTTTAAACATCTCTACAACTTTTATCTCTACAACTTTAAAGTTGTAGTTTGATGATTCTTATCACCTCCTTATTTAACCATCTGGCTTGGTAGGGGCAGGAGAGAGAGGCATTTTGGACAATGTAAATTATCATAAATGCAGTCAACTGTTGATCAGATTGTGATTTTCTCACTGAAGATTTTATTTCTACCTCTGGTGAATGGTAAGCAGATATTAACCTTAAAAATGATGTTTTGTTTTGCCCATTGTAGCTGAAAACTCCAAGAGGAGTTTGATTACACTGAGCAGGGATAGTAATACAAATTCAGTCTTGTCTCAAGGATTTATGCCAAATAGAGCCACAGCCTTCAAGAATCTTATCTCATCATCCCATAGGTTATCACTTTGGCCCACTGATGACATTAAGTTGACAGACCTAGAAGGGCAGAATTTGTTTGTGCCTTCAATGCCCACATAGGACAAGTATGTACCAAAGGGTAGGAAATCCACAGAAATATAAGTTTCTGCAACCTCAGGGGAGCTTTCGGGGGGACCAATGAGCAGGGTGGCTGTCCTGTCCAAGGGACAAGTTGCTTCATCATGTGCTACTTACTTTAAGAAAGAGGTACAATACTTGTTAGACCACTTGTTAGTTTGATGACAATTCAAAAGACAAAAATTCAATAAATAAATATAAAAATGTACATTTATCAATATTTTGAGATAGAACAAAGCCTTTCTTCGTGCAAAAAAATAGGCTTTGTTTTTCTGTGCTTAGATTACTAACAGTGTCTTTTTTTTTTTTATATAACCGCATTTAAGTTAAGCTTTTCTAAACTGGGTGAGAACTTAGAAGCACTTGCAAAACAATTTAAGCACAGAGATCTTTACACACATAGGTTCCCCCATTTTTCTTATTGTCTCACACCTAACTGATCATAATTTTAAAGAATTTAATTTTATTGAATATTTCTATATATTTAATTTTTAAAGAATTAGCTTTCTTTTCAGATTTATATTTCACTACTTTATGTAATAGTTACTTAATTTAAGCAATTTTAGATAGAAGCACAACATACACAAATAGGTATCAGAATAAATGCAATGGAATTTTGACAAGCATATAACAACTCAATTAGTAGATATAAAAGTATATGTGTATATAAGAGCATTTGTCAATTATGCAGATAGGTAAAAGTGAAGTGGAGTTGAGTCTAGTTTACCATATTTGTGGTAAATCATCTAACAGGTAATTTGAAAGTTTACTCACTCTTAGTGGGACCAAGACCAAGGGAAGGGTAGTGTGTAAACAGCTTTACTTCTTAGCCCTTATGATCCAGTAGAGTCAATGGTGCTCAGATTGTTTATGACAGATCAGGACACTGTATGGACTGATAAAGAACATCATATTTCCAATCAGCTACCTAGTGGCAGGTTAATTACATTGGGCAGTTTCTATCATACTCATGAGAGTAGATATTTATTTTGGATTAAAAAAAAAAACAGAACAAAACGAAACAAATAGAATTACTAGTCCCAATGTGCATATAGGAGAAACATAAAATGTTGACCTAGGCTATTAATAGAAAATAGGGTATTGATACACAGTAGGTACAGAGGGGAGTATGAACAAAACTCAGCTCATTCCCTGCAGAGCCTCATGGTACTTGAAATGACCAAAGGTAGAAGTTAAGGAAAGACTACTAAAACCCTCTAGAGCAAAACCACCACATCTTAGGAATGAAGATATGATCACTATCCTGAAGGCATCCCATCACCATCTTGACAGTATTAATGAACTAAAAGCATCACCCCAAAAAACTGAATTTAGAAATAGATGTAAAAAATGACGAGACTCTGGCTAGGAGAATATAAACATATATTGGGTATATTGGGAAGTCAAAGGGATAAACTCTATTGAATATTTTCCATATTTGGCTACCTACCATTCGAACATCTTTTGGTTGGGGACATTTTCAAACTAGGTAGAAATGAAGGCTGTATTTATTCTTTAGCTTCTATGGATGCTAAAACAAGGTATACAGACTTCAGATATAGTTCAGCTATAGAGATGCTTTTGCTTCAGACATTTAACTTTGAGGTTGTTGGGGAGGAAAAATTTTATTCTACCCTTCAAAGATTCTTTCAGATTATCTAAGAATTAAGTTGATGAGAGATAAACTGGAGAAAATCAAATTGAATTTTGTACATACAGGAACCCCATGTACATGAGCTAAGGAATGGGATGGTAGTCTGGGGATTCAAAGGTGAGAATGGCATTTCACAGGGCACTAGGAAGAAGTATAAGTATCTGGTAATTAGGTTTTTCTCAGTCATACATATGGACCACTTCGATAAAATTTATCTCTAGTAATAACTAATTCTGGGAAGGACCCTCCATTTAGATTCTTCTATGTAGTTAAGGGAAGGGCAAAATTTTCTCTTGAGCCCACAGAGTCTCAATTGCCTTCAGCTCAAAATAGTCCACATGCCAAAGTGGTACATTTTGGGAAAACTTGCTCTGAACCCATTCAAGGTTATAAGGTAAGGACAGGGACACTTGTTAGTGTTTATTCTTGCGTTGGTGCCTGGTACTTGTGAGGTCAATGGTAAGGCAGTGAATGTTCAGCTATTGCAGCAGTGAGCAGCAGGAAGGCAGCAAGCATCCGATTGCACTGCTCTCTGACTTTCTATGGACTTGACTTATTTTCCAAGCTTGCTTATGTGCATACCAGCTGATTCTTCGGGCTTTGGGCGTTTCAGATTCCTCCTCTAGAATGGTGAGCCAGAGCTAGATTCTCTTGTTGACAACCAAGAACCCTGACTGGGTAGTATATTGTAAACACATACAAACATATTTTGTCTTTCACAACAGGCATAGATGTAGCACATTTATGTGGCAGGAATTCCAACTAAGCTGAAAACTCTTTAAAAACAATTTAAATAAGGGGCTCCTGGGTGGCTCAGTCAGCTCTGACTGTTGGTTTTGGCTCAGATCATGATCTCATGGTTTCGTGGGTTCAAGGCCCATGAGCTGATAGTGCAGAGCCTGCTGAGAATTCTGTCTCTTTCCCTCTCTCTCTGCCCCTCCCCCACTCACACTGTCTCTATATATCTCAGAACAAATAAACTTGTTCATTTGAGATTTTCTTTCCCTTATAAAGATAGTCACCTAGTCCATTCACATGCTTGCAGGACAACTACTCTTAACAATCTTTATACATTAGCTACTATTTTTACAAATGTTTAGAATGAACATTTATAAAGTTGGCTTGGAGTTTTCCCTTTTCAATATTCTGCTAGAATTAAATATATTTATAACCTTAAAAACAAAAGTACGCCTACTATTGCAAAAATACCATATGATATACATTTCTTCTTTTTTTGACTTACCGATTTTAAATCAGTCTAATATTTATTGAGCTCCTATAGGATTCTCTTTGGTTTAAATTGACTTATACTTAAAATTTTTTATTGTTTATTTATTTTTGAGAGAGAGAGACACAGAGAGAGAGAGAGAGAAAGAGACAGAGAGTGACTGGGGGAGGGGCAGAGAGAGGGAGACACAAATTCTGAAGCAAGCACGGATGCGTGGCTCTAAGTCACAAACCTGAGCACAAGTCGGATGCTTAACCAACTGAGCCACCCACGTGCTGCTAATTTGATTATTCTATTTCAAGCACATGAAGTGGAACATTGAAAAATGTTTGTTTACATTTATTTTTTTCTTTTGCAAATTATCTTCAAAGTTACATACAGAAGATTTTGTATATATTGTGCATATTTACCCCCATTTTATTAGCCTCTTCAACTTATTTTTATAGTTTTTGCCATATGAAAGTTTTAAATTGTTAATTTAGTGAACACAGCAATCTTTTCTTGGTATTTTTCTTCTTTATTTTTGACCCTGGGCCTTGGATACCCTTGACACTACCCTTTGTCCCTTAATCAAAAGGGAGTAATAACAGCTTCCTGCTGTTGCTACATTTTACATTTAGCTGTTTGGTTTTTCAGCTATTCCACCATAGGAAAAATCAATTTTCTGTATTAAATTTCCTCTGTTGAAAATGTCTAGATTTGGGGTTGGGTGTTACTTTTAATTAACCAGAAAATCTCTGGAATTTGTTTCTCATACGAAAGGAATTTATCTTGATCATTTTCTTAACAATTTGACCAGTTACAAAAAGAGTTGTTTAATCATCCAATGTTATAATGAAAATTAGAAATTCCACTTAAAAAAACTGAATAAATCTGTTTCTGTATTTTTCATGTATTCCATTAATGTTTCTCTATATGTATGCCCTTCATGGTTTTTTTATAATCTTATAATATTTGGAAGTTCAGGATTGTCATTATTTGATGTGTTTTTCAATTATTATCTTTGTTATTTTCTTCCATTTATATTACTTTTTATATATTTGCATTATATTATTCTCTCAGAAACTATCATTTTTGTTAAGCTTGACAAAAAATCCTTTGGGATATATGTAGGAGTGGTGTTACTATAGAAAGAACAAACATCTTTATAATATCCTATTTTTGTAGCTAGGAACAGGGATGCTTTTCATTTGTTCATGTTTTGTTTTAGATATTCAGTAAAATTTTGTAACTTTAGTTATAAAAGTTTTGCAGTTATATAGGTCTTAAAGATATTTACTGTTATTAGCTAAAAACCAAAAATATTTTATTATATTGCCTACTTTTATTGATATTTTAGAATACTTATACTAAAAGATACTTTATTTAAAGTTTAAAATACAAAATGTGGAATTTATATGTAAAATCTAAAATACAAAACAAACTAACAAAGACACAAGGAAATAAATGAACAGAAAACCAGACACTTAAATTCTGAGAATCAACTGGTGGTTACCAGATGGGAGGTAGGTAGGGGAATGGGTGACATAGAAAAAGGGGATTAAGATGTACAAACTTGCAGTTATGGAAGAAATAGGTCACGGAGATGAAAGGTACAGCATCGAGAATGTAGCCAGTAATATTGTAGTAACGTCGTATGGTGACCAATGATGATTTCGCTTACAGCGAGCAGTGAGTAATGTATAGAATTGTTATATCAATATGTTGTACACCTGAACATAATATAACATTGTATGTTAATTGTATGTCAATTAAAAGCTTTTTTGAACTATACAAAAATCATATTATATATAAATTTTAAAAAATTAAGTAAATTCATAGCAAATTAAAAATAATACAAAAATGGTTAGAAAATAGCAAACTAACTCCTCTATATCCACCATTCAGATTAAACGATTAGCAAAGTTTTATTGCATTTGCCTTATCAATCCCTTTTGTTATTGTTGCTATTACTAAAATATTTTAAAGCATATCCCAGACCTAATTTGCCCCTGCATACCTCAGTATGCATTGTTTAAAAATATGAGCATTTTCTTAATATATATTAATGCCGTTTTCACACATAAAAATTCTGTTACATAGTATGCATATTAAATACATATTCAAATTTCTCTGACTTTTTAAAATGTCTTTTTACTGTTGATTTGTTTCAATTAACATCAATGTGCCAAATTAGTGTTGTTTTTAAGACTTCTGAAAATCTGTATTAGTCCTCCTTCCCACTGCCGGCCTACCCACAACCTCCCTTTTAAAAACTTTTATTTATACCTTTGGCTTGTAAAAACTGAATCAGTTGCTCTTAGCAAATGGATTCTGGATTTTTGTTTTCTTCTTTGTGGCTCATTTAACTTGTTCTTCTTTGTCTCATTTTCTGTAACTGACTGTTGGCTCTCAAAGCTTGATTAGATTCAGGTTCAACTACTTAGGCAAGAATATTTCTTAGATATTGATGTAAAATTGATTTAACTCATACAGTTATGGCATGAATATAACCCGAAATATGAGAAAAATAGAAGGGTTACAACCTTAGTCATCTACCTCCTCCCCAGTAATGTGTGTTTACAATATGGGACCATACATTTACTTAATGTGTATTTAAAATAAGGGACTCATACCTTATAATTTGGATATTGCTCCTCTCACACAATATATTTTGGGGTAAGTCCATGCTGTAATATTATCTAACTCATTTTTTAGAAGTTTTATATATATCGCATTTTATTTACCATTTCTTTACCAGTGAAAATTTTAGTGAAGTTTCTAGTTTTTTTGTACCATGCTGCAATAAACACATTATGCATATGCAAAGTGTTTTGTTAATATAGATACCTAAAAGTTTAATTGATCCATCATGAGATATGTACATTTTACTTATAACAGACATCATTAAAATGCATTGCTGAGGTGCTTTTTTACAACTGTGCACTCCTACCTTCAGTACTAGAGAGTATCATTTCTTCACAACTTTTCAGTGCTTGGAAATATCAAACATTTTAATTTTAGAAAAACTATTTCACATTGGTTTAATTTGCATTTCTGTGATTTGTAAGTTACTGCAGAGACCAACTATCTTTTCACATTCATTAGCCATTTGGGTTGTTTTGTGGCAATTTTTAAGACCAAATACATGCTCAATGTTTGTAAATTTTCTGTATGCATGTGTTACTTGCAGGTTTCTACATATTTATGACAATATTTTCATATGTTATTCAAGATATCTATATCCTCATTTAGTTTTGTTTACTTGATTTATTAATGTCTGAGCATTGTGATTGTAGGGTATGCAATTTCTGCCTGTAGTGTCGCCATTTTTCCCATGTGTTTTTTGAAGCTAGGTTGTTAAGTGTATCCACATTTATGACTATTATATTCTTTCAGAGAAATAGTCCCAATATCAACATGAAATGTATTTTATTATATCTACTTTCTTATTAAAAATGTGTCTTACATTTATTCTTTTTTTCTGATGTAAATACTGTGATAAAGCAATATAGATATTGCCTTTTATTTGTTTTTAGCTTGGAATATATTTTATTTTAAAATATATATATTTATTGAGAGTACATTTATCTTGATGAGCAGTGAGTAATATATAGAATTGTTGAATCACTATATTGTATACCTGAAGCTAACATAACACAGTTAGCTATACTGGAATTAAAAGAGTAAAGAAAAAGAAAAAAAAAAAGAACCATCTGGGAGTTGAAGCAGCGTATTAGTAATCACTGAAGCTCCTTATGCGCTTTCCTCCTGACCTGAAGAAAAAAGAAAATCAAACAAATAATAACAAAATGCTTTGTAATTATAATAGAACCTCAAATTTCTTCTTTTACCTTCATAGAAAACTGTATAATAATAGCAATAAAAATTGGTTGGGCACTTCCAAAAAATTTAAAAATTAAATATTATATATTTACATATTTGAAGACTTTATTTTCTTTTTTTCTAAGTTTTTATTTATTTATTTTGAGAGAGAGTGAGAGAGCAATCATGTGAGCACAAGCAGGGGAGGGGCAGATAGAAACTCTGTGCTGTCAGCACAGAGCCTGATGCAGGGCTTGATCTTATGAACGGTGAGATCATGACCTGAGCTGAAATTAAAAGTCAGACACTCAACCAACTGAGCCACCCAAGCACCCCAAGACTTAAGAGCAGTTTTAGGTACATGGCAAAATTGACAGGGAGGTATAAAGATTTCCCATTTACCCCTTGCCCCCACACATGCATGGCCTTCCCTCTCACTGGCATCCCCTTTCAGAGTAGCACATCGTTGTAACTGATGGGCCGACACATCATCACCCAAAGTCCATGGTTTATTTACGTTATGGTTCACTCTTGGTGTTGTACATTCTTAGGTTTGGGCAAATGTATAATGACATGTATCCACCACAATAGCATCTTATATATTTTAAATATACAGAACACACAATTTATTCCCAAGTATGCATGAGCCAGCTCTATCAATTCTAACTTTCCTCTATTCTTGACTTAAAATCTAAAATGAAATAATACTTTACATACTACTGAAACCTTCTACAAACCATTTGTCAATCACGTTTTCCTTCCTCCTCTGTTCCCAGAAATAGTAACTCACTTGAATTTGTTGTTTATCAATCCTATGCATAGTTCATACCATTACTTTACATGTACTTATTCACAATGAATATCTTGTGTTTTTCCACAACTTTTATGTGTCATCATACTGATGTGTCATTTGTAACCTCTGTGTCATTTCTGCTTGTTTTCATTTCAAAAGTTGTTTCTGCACTTAACGGGCATTATATCTTCATTTATGTCTGTGAAAAGCTAAATATTGTTTTTTTAAACATTTTTTAATGTTTATTTATTTTTGAGAGAAACAGAGACAGAGCGCGAATGGGGGAGGGGGAGGGGGAGGGAGGGAGACACAGAATCTGAAGCAGGCTTCAGGCTCTGAGCTGTCAGCACAGAGCCTGACACGGGGCCAGAACTCACGAGCCATGAGATCATGACCTGAGTCTAAGTCAGATGCTTAACCAACTGAGCCACCCAGGTGCCCCAAATATTGTTATTTTAAAGTTATTATCTGATTTTTCTAATAACTTATGCAGTAAATTCATGATCTGATTTTTATTTTGATGGCTGGCGTTCCTCATGAGCATTCTAAATTTTGTCTGCTGACTTATTTGATTGTATTTTTCTTTACCTTTTCATCTTCCTTTCCTTTCACCCACCTGTCAGCCTATCCCCTTTCTCTCCTTTTATCTCTGTCTTCCCTTTAAAGGATTCAGAAAATTGCCATTGCTTTTACCTGAATCTTTGCTTCAGACTGGATCCAACTGTGTCTCATAACAATGTTTCAACCCACCCCACCACCCCCACAATGACGTATCAGTTATTAATGCTTTTGGTTTTGTAGCAGAATCAGTGGAAAGAGCAAAGGCCAGCTATAATGGTTTCATCAAATAGAGATTAGTTTTTCTCACATAAGAGAAATCTGGATGCAGGCTATCCGTGAAATAGCTTTTCCAACTTTCCGCTTCCCTATTATTAGCATGTGATTTTCATCCTCAAAGACTCCAGAGAGCTCTTATACTTCCATCCTGAGGGAGAAAGGGAAGTGAAAAGAGCAAAGGTCAATAGAGCATGCCAGCAATATTTATACTTGCACAAAAGTTGGGGAAGTTCCACTAAGTATTTTCCATATATCTTCTTGGCCTCATTATATATATGACAACTTTACATTCAAGGGAGTCTGAGAAGGCAAGTATTTTTTTATGTTTATTTATTTATTTTGAGAGAGAGAGAGCATGAGAGGGGGAGGGGGACAGAGAGAGGGACAGAAAGAGAGGCACAGAGCCTGACGTGGGGCTCCATCCCAGGAACGGTGAGATCATGACTTGAGCCTAAATCAAGAGCTGGATGCTTAATTGACTGAGCCATCCACCTGCTCCAAAGGCAATTACTTTTAATTAGACATATTTTTCAGCCAAGAAAATTTAGGAGCGACTTAGTAAGGCAGGAGGGGAGAGGGAAACTAGCAGTGATTTGACAAAAGTGTTGGGGTTACTGCAGACTCATCCACCAGCACAGGGGCAGCTTGGCCTGGTGTCTGCTCACGGGCTATATCCTACTCCTCTCGCCTCTTTCAGGCCTACTTCCTATAAAGCAGGGTTGGTAATTCCTGCTGGCAGAATTTTTACATTTTTAAAAGGTTGTTCAAAAATAGAAGAAGAATATGTGATAGAGATCCTCAAAGCCTAAGATATTTACTACTTTTTTCTTGTAAAAAAAAAAAAGTTTGTGACCTTGTTTTAAAGCTTGGAAGCCCAATAGGCCTGCAACTTCATCCCACTTATTACATTATACACACACATATATACATTTATAACAATATGTATGTAATGATAATGAAGGACTCATGTGTCCCAGCTCTGAATCAATCAGTGGATGGCATTTTTCTGGCTGCAGGAACCGCTTCAACAGGTCCAGGGGACAGGAGATCAAGCTTTTGGTTACTTTAGGGTAAGTGTTCTCGCTAGCTAGACATAAAAGAGGAAATGTAAGGCTCGAATATTTCTTGTAGACCTCCCATGATCAAGGTGAAATCCATCTTAGAACAAAACTGACATGGTAGATGGGGTGGGGGGGGGTGGTGGAGAACACAAAGTACACCAGTCACAAATTCTTTCTCCCTATGGATTTCTGTTTATGCGAGTCAAGTATGTTCTTAACTGTTCTAAGTTTTGCTCCTCAGAGTGATCCATGGACCAGGAGCATTACTAGTGTCTGGGAGCTTGTTAGAAGTAGAGACTCTAAGGACCCATCCTAGACCAACAGAATCACAATCTCTATTTTATCAGAATCTCCAAGTCATTAGCTAACACCAAAATTTCAGAAGTATTTCTATAGCAGTAGCTCTCTCTGTGTGGTGTGTGGATCCCTGGGGATTTCCAAGGCCTTTCTGTAGTGTCTGTGAGGTCAAACATGATTTCAGGATTATAATAAGACATGATTTGCCCTATCAACAGTACCTACTACCATATAGTCTTTATATTCTTAGTGAGAAATAATGCAGAAGGGAGTTTTTCTCCCTCTTTATAGTGGGCTTCTGTCATTTCTGATTTTTAGCGTATTTTTCTCTTTCTTCTTATGCAGTGATGTGATTATACTTGGAAGAGCCCACTCTTCATCCATGGAGTTTAGGTGTGGATAATCGCCTGCCCTTACTGCTCTCTCAGCAGGCCTGGAGAGAGAACCTAAGTTTGGCTAATTAACTCTTTTAATTCTCTAGGCCACAGTGATTGATTCAGAAATCAGCATATGACCCACGTTGGTGCATTCAGAAGAAATACCAACATTGTTTTGTTCTGGCAATATTGGGAACAAGACTCTCTCTTTATCTTATTTTCTTTTTAAATGGATGGGATAGGCTAACATTGCCGGGAGCTCCCTTTGGAAATGGCTTCTCTGTTATAGCCAGGTATCGAACTTAGGTCTAAAATAATTTTGCTTAGAGTCTTGAAGCATATGCTATGTTACTGAAGGCCGAGTCTATTTTGTGAAACAAAGGCAAGGTATAACATTAACTATAACCTTGGCAATTTACCAGTTCACATTCATTTCCTTCCAGATACTGGTATTGATTTTTATTCATCTTTGGAATTGATTATATTGAAACCATTATTTTGCCCTTTATTTTCATGAGTTTTTGAGTGAAGTTTGGGTAGGTTCATGAATATCAAAAACCACATCAAATTAAAAAAACTTTTTTTAATGTTTATTTATTTTTGAGAGAGAGAGTATGTGTGTGGGCAGGGGAGGGGCAGAGAGAGATGGAGACAAAGAATCCAAAGCAGGCCCCAGGCTCCAAACTATCAGGACAGAGCCTGACTCAGGGCTCAAACCCACGAACCTTGAGATTATGACCTGAGCTGAAGTCAGATGCTTAACTGACAACCACAGAGGCACCACTCAAAAACCAGATACATTTTTTTAAATGTTTTTTATTTTTTTGAGAGAGAGAGAGAGAGAGAGAAAGAGGAAGAGAGGGAAGGGCAGAGAGAGAGGAAGACACAGAATCTGAAGGAGGCTGCAGGCTCCAAGCTGCCCACACAGAGCCCAACACCAGGCTTGAACTCATTAACCGCGGGATCATGACCTAAGCCGAAATCAGACACTTAACCGACTGAGCCACTCAGATATACCAGTTACATTTTGAACTGAAGGTTCTAGCAACCCTTTTTTATTTATTTTTTAATTCTCAGTACCTAGCACACTGTTTCATACTCATTGCTGAAATTAAAAAGGAATATAGTCATTGTAACTTCAAATCCTTCCTTCACTACACGGAACTAATATGTTGTTAATTCTGCAAGGAGTTGAAAACATTTTTTCAAGGTTGACATCCTATTACCTTACAAGGATCCTCAATTATAATTTGACTTCTAAAGCTTCAAAGAATATTATGAAAAACCTTATAGAAAAATGTTCCTTTAATTTAATATTTGTTGAATACCTAATATATGCAGGGCCTTACCTTGGTTGAATAAGATACAATCCATCATCTCCAAACTCAGAAAGATCCTATTTAGTAAGATGGGCATAAACATACTTTTAACTTGTGTTATAAGGGCAGCAACTGCAAAGCACAGAGTGTTACACTCTATCTGTGAAGATCAGAGTAGTGGCATTGAAGTGCCTGACAAGCAGAGATGGGGGATTTTTTTAAGTTTATTTATTTAATTTTGAGAGAGAGAGAGAAAAAATATGAGACTGGGAGGGGCAGAGAGAGAGAGAGAGGGAATGAGATAGAATCCCAAGCAGGCTCTGAGTTGTCAGCACAGAGCCCAATGTGGGGCTCGATCTCATGAAACATGAGAGGATGACCTGAGCTGAAATCGAGAGCTTAACTGACTGAGCCACCCAGGTGCCCCGAGATGAGGGATATTATAGGCAAAACAAAGGCATATTCAGATGCACCAGTATTTGATGCACCAATATTTGAGGGAAACTGTAAACAGTTTACTTTTAATTGTTTGAAAGAGGGGTGCTAAGAGATGAAACTGAAGAGAAAAACTGAATCCAGATCAAGAAGACTGTGTTTGCCACATTAAGGAACTTTGACATTGTTTAGCTGATCATTGCTACTTACTTTGAAAGAAAATCCACCTGAAAAACATACAAATCCCTCCTGAAATAATTAGAGATTATAGTGTCTTGTGCATTCCTCCTTCTGTGGTAATCATTTGCACAGACAAGGGGGATCCTTTAAAATGTCTTGCAGAAGACAGAGAAGCACTCTGGAGACAATGGAGAGGTGGATCAGACAATAGACTTGGAAGGTAGATTTAAGGCAATGGCTGTGTGAGAGGAAGGGCACTTTAATTTTTTTTAATGTTTATTTATTTTTGAAAGAAAGAGATGAGTGTGAGCAGAAGAGGGGCAGAGAGAGAGGGAGGAACAGAATTGGAAGCAGGCTCCAGGCTCCGAGCAGTCAGCACAGAGCCCGACGCAGGGCTCAAACTCACAAGCTGTGAGATTTTGACCTGAGCTGAAGTCGGCCACTTAACCCACTGAGCCCCTCCAGGCACCTCAAGGAAGGGTACTTTAAAAAAATTATTCCTTGGGGTTTCATGGACATAACCAGTGGAATTTAGATCTGATAATATATGTTATTTAACTTTATAAATATGGAGGCTATTTTTAGCCCCTTTAGAGAATGATATTTATAAATACATGAAATAGAGATGAAGGGGTTACAGCCTCATAAACTGAAATAAATGAATTTATAGCTTTCTTTGAGACTCTTGACAAAAGATGCGCCATCACTCCTCACTTTAGATTCAATGCCATATTCATGTATAGTTTTATTCTCTTGGAAATAACCTAAGATCCGTTGGCTCCAATTTTATACAGATAATATTAAATTAGTTTTGGTGACCCTGACTGTGACCTTTTCCTAAATTTCTTCTGCCTTTGATGTCTTTACCTTCATTGTAATTTGCATTTTTGGTTTTATAACTTGGTTGGTTACAGTAATACTTCTTAATTTCTTTTACATCATGACACACCTAAAAACGATATATGTATACAGTACATGAAAGGCAACAGATAAGGCTGCTTGCTTTAGGAGACCACAAGCTCCAGCCTACCATACGTTGTTAGATCACTCGACCCTGAAGGAAATTGCTATCTGCTCAGACCCCTCTAGCCCGTTCGCATTGGCTGGAAGGTTCTGGGTTATGGAATGGAACATAAAGAGCTCATGACTATGGGATGCATACCTACATTGTTTAGCAAGTATTGTGATGGCACTGGACATAGCATATAGCAAAAATACCAACTGGCTCAAGGAACAGTTGCTAGTGGCCACATAGGGATCTTGCATCATGGTATGTGTAACTCAGGACAACCTGTAATCATTTCAGAAAACATCACTGAAAGCACATATTTGATTGATGAAGACTCAGGAGCACTTGATAGGATATTATAAGTATCCAATTCTTTTAGTTCATAAACAAGGAAACTTGAGACTACAGAAATGATATGTCTTGACTGGAATAGAGGTTAAATGACTGGAATGTAAGCTTTATAAAGTCAGGGCCATTGTGTTAACTGCTATATCCTGTTGCTTAGTAGAGTTCATAGTACATGCAAGAAGTTTTCTCAAATGTTGTTGAGTGAATGAATGAATGAATTGGCCAGGGTTACACAGGTAATGACAGCTAAAATGAGAATTACAAGCTTCCATTTCCCAGCTCAATGATTTGATCCACTGTGTATTAGACTATGTCACATTTGCTATCAATGCTCTATGAATAAATCATTATGTGCCACAAGGCACAAAAGGTCATGAACACATTCTAGAAATGAATATTTTAGGGATTTACCTTTTCTTCTGTTTTGTAACTGTCCCTATCCATCATATTCATAAATCAAACATGAAATATTTGGGTTGTCATAAAGCTTATACTTAATATACTTCTATAAACATAGTTAGAAATGACAAAGTTGGTGTTATATGAACTTCCACAACATTTTCTTCTCTTTGGTAGTTATAATATTTCATCATTTTCTTCAGTAGTAGAACATATTCAGGTCTGTCTTTATTACGCATTAATCAAATGATGAAAGGCAAAATTTTAAATAAGTAATTGTTGATGTGTCCTATATGCATTAAAATCAAAATGAGCACTGTCACTGAAAGGTTATATCACTCACAAATTCATTAAACATTCATTAACCTCACTTCAGGTATAGATGTCCTTGTTTACATATTTCAGATTTGCATACACATGCCCTAAACAAGATTTCAAAAATGTTTATGACTACCTTAATTATGAATCCCCAGGTAGATATTTGTGAAATTCTCACCTGATGTGGCTTTTTCCCCCCCTACCAGGTCCTTTATGCAGTTCAATATATAAGATGACACTAAGATAAAACGAGTTTTTTCTTTTTTTAAAGTTTATTTATTTATTTTGAGAGAGAGATAGAAAGCACAAGGGAGAGATGGGCAGAGAGAGAGGGAGAGAATCTCAAGCAGGCTCTGGGCTGTCAGCATGGAGCCTGATGCAAGGCTCGATCTCACGAACCTTTAGATCATGACCTGAGCAGGAAACAAGAGTCGGATACTTCACTGACGGAGCCACCCAGGTGCCCCAAAACAAGCAAAGTTTCAGTTTCGGTGCCTCCATCTTCCTTGTAGCTGCCAAAGCCTGAAAAGACCTGGGGTAGAATGCTTAGTGATAGGGGAGCTGCTGTGGTTGGCCTGGCAGATGGGGAAAGGAGAAGGTTTCAGTTCTTCACCATCTGAATGACATCCTCATTCTCCAATGTATGGCGTTATCCCACTTTTTGAGAATTGTGTTTCACAGAGAGACCCCCAGACAAAAAGATATTTAAATTCTTTGATAAGCCTTTTATGATTATTCATGAGAAAATCTTCCATCTGATCCTGGGGTAAGGCAGCACCACTGGAGACATGTAATCTGGCAACTGGCATTTGGGTTTGGTGTAAATCCTCACTAGTTTCTCTTAGTACCAGATATTTTCCAACAGGTTACCTGTTGCAGCAGTGATGGGCAGAGATAGAGGCACAGTGAGGCACCATATAGATGACACCCAATTCTTCAATGGAGAGCTGATCAATCTTACTTGACACATAGATACAGTGGATATAAATTCTGTTTCCTTCCACCATGTCAATGAGGTCCCCTACTGTGGCATCGCTATGCAGAGCCACACCGGCCTAACTAATTTGGTATTCAACCAGAATGCTCTGCACAATTTCAGCATCCAGCTCACTCTGAGGGCAAGTGGCTGTGAGATTAATGCCTTATCCTTCTTCTTAAAGCCAATGTAAGCAGGGTTGTTATTAAAGTGAACACTAAAGCCTTCCAGCTCGTTTTCAATTATCTTTTATGTCCCAGTGGTTTCAGGACATCAGGAACCAATCAGGATCAACTTGTATGCCCAGTCCACTGCGATGACTTCCTCTACTTTTTTTCATTCTTGGCACCCTCATTGATAACTGGGAGATCCAGGAGCCCCATCTTGGCACCTTTGTATCTGATAACACCAGAAACTATGGGTGGTGAGAGTAGTGAACTCAGGCTGTCATGTTGGAATATACCCCTGCCAGGTTACTAAGTAGTGTTGACATCTCAAGGATGGAAAATCTACAAACCCAATTTGAGCGTCACTTGTCTTGACCACATCAATAGCTTCTCCCAGCCCGCTACCGCCACCTTTTGGAGTAATGAGTTCTCTGCAAAGTTTAGAAAGACCAGCCTTAATCAGGCGTAGGTCATGTATAGTGGATTTGTTTTTCTTGCATCTAAGCCATTTTGGCTTCATATCGGTCATCTGGGTTAAGGTGCTGCTCCTGGTGACAAATCCCAGGGAATGCAGTGGTCTCTATGCTGCTTCCCATCACACACCTGGTGCAGAGCAGCCACACCCATCAGGTGTTAATGCCATGCGTAGGCGAGTACTTCCTACTTGTACCGAGGGTTCCACCTGTGAGGCTCACGGAGCCACATAGCGTGAAGCATTCTCGTCTCCCCCCCAGCCAACTCCCCATTTTTAAAAAGATTTTTGTTGTTATTGTTGTGTATGTGTCATTTCTTTATTGGGAAAGGGGATGCATCATTCACTGTGGACTTCTGTGCTGGACCCTATGTGCACGCAGGTTTGTATTGCCTAACTCTGCACACTGAATAAAACAAAGCAGAAAGACAAGTTTATTGCAACAGCTTTGACTGCAGACTGGGAAATTGAAGGCTACTCAGAGCTATGAGTTCCGAGTTGCTCACAGACTAAAGGGTTTTGAGGAGGCAAAATGCAGAATATATTTGGCTTTTTCATAATGATTGCCTAATGATGGTCTTCTTCCTTATTTGGATCTGAGTAGTGGAGTCAGAGGAACAAGGAAGTCCAAAGACGATGTTAACAGACCTGGTGTTTGGGGATTGGCGGGCATCCTTTGCTGATTTGTGAGAAGAGCTGTAACTTAGGTAAGGTTGTTTTGTTTTTCTTTGATGTGACTGTACAGGCCCATTCCATTTTGTTCTTAACATATGTGACTCCGTTTCTGTTTTAGTTCTATAGTATACATATGTATATACACATCTTCAGGACGCCAGAGCTCTGGTGGGTTGGGGATGTCAAGCTCTTTTACAAGAGGGTATTATTAGAAAGAGGTGATTCTAATTGATGGGAAGCTGTAGCTCCACTCTGGTGGGAAGCCATCTCCGTCTGCATGCCCAGGTGCAGCTAATAACACTGGGGGTTTTGTGGGAGTAGGACCTTGGGTGGACAGAGCAGCCTCCATCCCTCCCACCCTGCCCTGGACCGGTGGCTTTGTCTCACCCTACCCTCAAGGTAGGTCCCTGGGCTCTGCAGGGACAGGGTTTGGTGTGGGCCCTTCTCCACACCATATTTGTCAGAGTTCATGAGTCTTCATCTTTCATGATAATTTACATCGATCAAATGTTTGCAGGCAAGGAATGATAAATTGAATTATTGATTATAATAATTAATAGCAACTTGGCAGAGTGCTGTGAATTACACTGTTTTCCCTTTCACCCCTTCTCCACCTAGGCTCTGGTGTATGAGAAAGTGGACGCCAAAGTGGTGATTTAGCAATTGCCACATTATTTGTGATTTTTGAGACATTATAGAAAAACAAAAGGTTATAGAATTTAGAGTAGGAAAAAACTAACAATTAGGTTTTTTTTAGTTTTATCTGAAAATCGTAGGTCATTCATTTGTAGTTAATACTAGAGAAGAGTCTAAGTTTTGTTATGAAAGGGATGATTTATTCACATAGAGAAAAGAGTGTATTCATTACTAGGAGTTACTATGTGGTGATTTAGAATAAACTTTGATGAAAAGAGCCTTAATTTCAGGATTTGGCAGGGCTTGGTTGGTATACCAGCAACAACATAACATGTTTTTAGCTATTCACTTACCGTTTTTTTAAGACATACATGGAGGCAAAATAGAGACATGCAGACAAGATGATTCTGGAGATGAGTAAACTTGTAGCTTGTTTTAACAATGTAACAGAAGAGTCCTACATAGAAGTTACACAAAAAAATTGGCACACTTCTGTTTGAAATTTATTAATGACTTAGAACACAGAGGAATACTTATAAAACGACTCAACATTCATCTAGCAGTTCTCAATTAATAGCTCATGTAATCTGGAATAGAATCAGAATTCAGAATATCTATAAGAGTTGGAAATAATGGGCTCAATTCATTAAGAAAGTATTTATATGAAACGTCGCAAATAGATGAATTCATAGAGACAGAAACTAGATTGATGGTGAGTAGGGCCTGGGTAAAGTGGGGAATGGAGAGTGATTACTAATGAATAGTTTCTTTTTGGAGTAATGAAATGTTTTGGAATTAATTAAGGGTAGTGGTTGTGTATTTTGTGAATATACCAAGATCTACTAAATGGATACTTTAAAAGGGTGAATTTTATGATACTTAACTATATCTCAAAAAGAGTTAAAAATGGCTAATAAACTGGGAGTAGAAAAAATTATGAAAAACAGAAAGAAACTGAATACAGTAGAGTTTTTATCTTGCACATGTAGTCAGGTAAAGCTAGTTGCAGTCCCATTAACTTATGCATTAAAAAATGAACAAAAATAAAAGTATATTATCACCATTATTGTTTTGCATTGTTTTAGATATTCTAACCAGGACATAGGTTTTAAATATTCTAACCAGGACATATGTTTTCAATATTCTAACATGATATATATCACATTTAAATACTGGAAAAGAGAAGGCAATGCTATATACAGTGCAGATGATTTGATTGTCTACATAGAGTACACAAACGAATTAAAATAAAAACATTTATTTTCATTTTATTTTATTTAAGTATAGTTGACACACAATGTTACATTAGTTTTAGGTGCATAACATAGTGATTTGACAACCCTATACATTATGCTGTACTCACCACAAATATAGCTACCATACAACATTATTACAATACAATTGACTATAACCCTTATGTTTAGCTTTCATCCCCATGACTTATTAATTCAAAATGAAAACATTTAAATTTGAAAATGAAAGAATTCAGAAAGGTAGAAGAAAAAAAGAATTATTTTAAAAAATCAACAGATTTCCTATGTTATAAACAAACCAGTATAACAGAAAATTAAATGGAAAAGAGAGCTCATTCATAATAACAGTCTAAATAATAAAATACTCAGGATTTAACTTCATAAGAGATATGCAAAGATGAAATTCTTAAATGGGTGTCAGAGATGGATAATTGCAGGAAACTGATGAAAACAATGTCATGGTAGGGAACTTTACTAGGTAGAGAAAATCTTTCTTTAGGTAGAGAATCCAAAACGTCCATCAGATTTTCAAATGGCTTTAAGAAACAAGAATGTTTACATATCATTGTCCATAAAGTAGTGAATGTTTACATATCATTGTCTATAAAGTAGTGTCTATAATAGTGTAATAAGAATATATTGAGAAACTGGAAAAATAGCTTGCTAGTTAAATAATTTGGAATTGATATATAAATGGAACCATATAGAAAATTTAAAAATTATGGAGTAGTATAAGTATTTGGTTTGTGATAAAGATGACTTCTCAAATAATAGGAAAAAAATAAATTAAGCACATGATTTTCATGAAAATAGATAATTATGTAGAAAAAAATTTTATTTCTTCCCATATGCCAATATTTCAGGTTTATTAAAGAGTTTATATAAAAGTTGAATCTTAAAAAAAAGTGTTAGAAGAAAATATAGGTTAATTTTTATGTAATATATGTCTTGAAGAAGGCCTCAAACCATTATTAAGAAATGAATATTCTTTTCAATACAGAAAAATATAGGAACTTTATGTAGAGTTTAAAAGGCAAATAACAAATTGGAAAAAGCATGACAATATATATGACAAGGTTTAATGTACTTAATACAGAAAACTCTAAAAAAAACTTCAAAGGGATCAAAAGAAAAGTGATCAAAGGCCAAGAAAAAAGCAATTTCTAAGAAGAAATACAAATAACCAGTAGACATATAAAATGTTCAAATATACTAATAGTCAAAGAAATTCAAATTTAAATAACAATAATATAGCACTGGCTAATATTAAGAAGTCTGATAATACCCAGTCTTTAAGCTGGAGTTAGGAAATAGTCTTTTCCATTCATAGACTGGTGATCAGAGACAAAAATTGCCATCACATTTCTAAATGGCAGTTTGCCAGTATCTATCAAAAGCCTTAAAAACATGGGTAAACTTGGGGCACCTGGGTGGCTCAGTTGATTGAGCATCAGACTCTTGATTTTGGCACAGGTTGTGATCTCATTGTGGGATTGAACCCCATGTGCTGTCAGCACAGAGCCTCCTTGGGATTTTCTCTCTCTCTCTCTCTCTCTCTCTCTCTCTCTCTCTCTCTCTCAAAATAAACAAATTTTTAAAATAAAAATTTTTTAAATGTGGGTAAACTGATCCAGTAATCACTGTTCTCAAAAGATATCCTAGGGAAATGATCATGTAAATACTCACAAATGTGTGTTTGAGAAATGTTTCTGCAGCATTTTTTATAATGGTGGCAATTTTAAACATATTAAGTAGGTTAAATGAATTATGGCTGTGGCAACAGTAATTTCCCAAAATATTTTTTGAAAAATATTTCCAGTCCTGGGGTGCCTGGGTGGCTCATTCAGTTAAGCGACCAACTCAGCTCAGGTCTTGATCTCAGGGTCATGAGTTCAAGCCCTGTGTCGAGCTTCATGCTGTGTGTGAAGTCTACTTAAAAAAATATGTGTCCAGTCCCACACACTCTTTCCTAACCCTGTCTCTCCCCCATTTACAGTTTGAGTCTCTTTTGCCTTGTCCTGAATCTAGGGAATACTTTGTGGCTCTGTTCGCTGAGTAGAATATAATGAAAGTGGTATTTAAACGCAGTATCTGGCTCTGTCTCCTTTGGAATTTTTCTTCCTCATTCTGTTGTGTTCCCATGTTGTGAGGAAGCCCAGTCTCCATGGCAAGGTCACCTATAGGTGTTCTAGTAGCATCTAGTGTTCGTGTAAGCGAACGAGATTTCAGATGAAACCAGCTTCCAGCCTTTGAGCCACTACAGCTGATTCTGAGTAGAGAGAGAGAGTTCTGAGCTCTTCCAAACTGCAGATCTGTGAGCAAAAGAGCAATTGTTTTCAGTCTTTGTTTTGAAGGGTTTCTTACATGGCTAGTGTACCTTAAACAGCATTGTTACATCTACAACTGGCATATTGTGAAGCCATTTCACATGAAAATATAGAGAAATAAATATCTTAAAATTTTAAAGACATTTACAAAGTTGCAAGTTGGAAAAAGTTCATAAGATCATAAGAATATATATATAACTACATTTTGTATGCATGCACAAAAAAATGCACATAAATATCCAGCCAGTATATGTGTATGCATAGAAGAGATTAATAAAATATTTACCAAAATGGAAATGCTGGTTGTCTTCAAATGTTTGGAATGAAGGGATGATTTATACTTAATTTTTATTCTTGCTTATCTTGCTTACTTGCTGTATTTTCTGATTTTTCTTAAAGTAGATATTGATCATTTGTTCAATGAGGATGGAGCAAATTTAGACTTAAATTAGTTAACTGATGAAGTACAAAATATATAGGAACCTAGCTTAATAGCTGTTCATTAAAAAAAAGACAGGAGTTTGGTTGATCACAAGTTCAAAATCAGTCAACAGTGTGCTGTAACTGCCAAAATGTTAATGCAAAATTAGGCAGCAATTACAAAATTTGAGAGTCCAAAGGATCAGAAACAATAGTCCTATTATATGACTTTAAGGTACCCCAGTTTAAAGATGTAAATTGCATTTCTTCCAGAGGAGACTGACCTGGATGGTGGTAAGGTCTGAAGCAAGGTTATATGAGGGACAGTAGAAACAATAGGGAATCCTGTTGCGCTAGAAAAGAAACGAACAGGGGCACCTGGGTGGCCCAGTGGGTTGAGTGTCCAACTCTTGGTTTTGGCTCAGGCTTAGTTCATGAGTTCAAGCCCCACGTAAGGCAATGTGCTGATGGAGTGGAGCCTGCTTGGGATTCTCACCTCTCTCTCTGACCCTCGCCCCTTCTGTCTCTCAAAAATAAATAAATAAACATTAAAAAATATATTGGAAAAGAAACAAATATAATTGATACAGGTCTGGAAAAGTGGGGCTGACTTCATCTGGATAATTTAGAGAGCAAGAATTAAAGACATTGAGACAGATTCAGCTATGTTGAAGAAAATACTTTCAGTTAAATGGAGATATTCAAAAACTGACCAAAGAATGTAGTGAATCCTTGTCTCTGGTGTTGAGGTTCCTGGATGTCAGGATGTTGAGGTAACTCTACACTTCATGGTTGGGTGGGTGGGACATCTAGCTGGATATCATCTAAAGTCCTGTCCCTGCCAAAATCTACAAAAGTCTCAGTTATAGGATCAGAGCCCCAACAATAGACTCTTGGGGCAATATTCTGTAAAGTCATTCCTTAGCTTACCTTTTTCTAACAGGCTAGTTTCTGAATTCCCAGTGTCTGCTAATTAGCACAGCTGAACCAAGTTTGGCAGTGATTCTTCTCAGAATTAAGGACTCCTACTTCTGAAGATGATGTGTGTTTTAATTAAGTCTTCTCATTAAAACTTTCTAGCTTCGATTGTCAGTGTCTTCATGCAGCACATAATAGATACTTGCCCATTTCTTATGTAATCTGATTAATGTAGACAGCTCGTCTTAGTCACTCAGCCCCACAAAGTGAATTTTAAGCCTTTTTTTTCCAGATAGACTGAGTATAGATCTGTTTCTTATGTACTTCTTTTAAGTGGGGCTCCTGACACACCTTAAAGCTCTAGTTAGCTACAGATACAAGATTTTATCAAGTTCTTTGAAGGAATAAGATGTATTTTCTTCTTTATCTACCAGCAATGATAAGAAACCGATTTAAATGGAACATTTGAAAGAAAAATAATTTTTTTAATTAAGAAAGCAAGAAGAAAATACACAAACTCTATGGGTTTTGTTAAGACCCATGCAATTTTCCTATCATTAGAATCCTTGCCCGTGGCCCTGCCCCTCACTCATGTTTAGCTAGCACTGATGGATTTCAGGAGGTCTGTATTTATAATAAAACGTCACCCTATCTTACTTTGCTAAAGCATAGACACAGGTCTCTACACACTTGATATTTGGACCAAATGGTCCTGCTTCCATTATCTTCCTCTGTACCTCTCCTTTGGTCTTGAAAACAAGAGGTCATGAGTGGATTATGATATTAAGGGCATGTTCCCAGAAAATACATGGTTCTATTCTCTTGACTTGCATCTAGATACATTAAAATAACTGGACCCAGCATATGGCACTGTAATTATTATTACAAAATAAATTTGATTTGTTAAACTTATCTAAAATGAACTTAGGCAGCTCCTAATAATATAAACAAAATTTAAATATCCATTTACTAGAAATGGTGTCTCTTTGGAATATAACTAATAAACAAAGCATTTTCTGTGGAAATATAAAAAGACAAATTCCTGCTTAAAAGATAAATAATAAAAAAAAGAAGCAATATATAAATGTATGACATATCTGTCTTTACTAATCATTTGGAAAGCCTTTTCAGCAAAAAGTCATAGTGTGGACTATGTTCAGGTGATCTGTTCTATTTACTATCAGTCAAGATATAAATCACTTTCAAATAAAATTCTTCCTAGAAATAATCGTATTTGGATAACTTTTGCTTTACTAGTTGTAAAAATTCCTGAAATACTTGCCAAATTGGTGAAATGTTCTTTCCCTTGTGGGAAAATTCATATAACAATATATGGGTGAGGAGGACTTATCTTCTCTGCCCTCTTGAAAGGGACCCATTCAATAGGACTTATCACTCAATTCCCACGAGTGAACTCTGTTCATTTGGTGGGAAGTTCTTGAATGCTATTACTTTTCATTGATCAAGCACCTGAGAAATTTTCATCTCACTGAAAGATATATAGAAACAAAAACAATCCTCCCCCGAAATAAAGGGAAAAACATCTACATTTTAGCTTAATAATGTTCTCTAAGTATAAAGGATTAGGAGATGAACATAGTAATAGAACCTGAGGTTTTCTTCATTTACCTGAATCATGCCTTGACTGCTGAGTTTGGGAGAATCTCAAGTTTGGAAGTTAAATTTGTAGTCATCACTAAGCATATGATGAGAAATCATGACCATGTTTTCAGATCTTGTCACCTGCCTCGGACTTCTCTTCACCCTTACTCTTCTTCTAGCACAGGCTGTAGGAATGTTTGAATATATGGGTTTTGGATTATGATGACCTGGGTCCTATCCCAGCTCTATCACTTACCAGCATGTGAGTTGGACAAGTTGCTTAACATTCTTCTGTTCTGGATTCTTGATCTTTAAAGTAGGGATAGTAATGCTGCCTCATGATTTTGTGAAGATTAATAGACTAATGCTAGTAACAAGCTTAGTGACAGGTCTTGTGGAGGCTATGGTGGCTATGGTACAGGACTGAATGATGCCACTATTGCCATTATTACCTTAACAGTGTTTGGTGTACACAAAGGAAAGAAATAGCAAACCTTACTTTTTGCACTGATTCTGTTTTCCACTAGTTTATGTGGTATTGAGCAGGAATTTTCTTTTCTGTGTGCTCTGTGGTTGCTATTGTTCATTTTCACACATTTCAGCATTTTTAGGGGGGGAGAATAATGTACCAATTTTGAAGATTCAATACATGGAAGTGGCATCTTTCAGCCATAGCCTGAAAAAACTATTCTAATTCACAGGAGCCAGGTGTCTGAAATCTGAGAAGTATATCACTACCACAAGACTTTCTTTTTAGGCATACCTCAGAGATATTGCAGGTTTTATTCCAGACTACCACGATAAAGTGAATATTGCAATAAAGTGAGTCAAATGAGTGTTTTGGTTTTGTAGTGCATATAAAAGTTACACTATACTGTAGCCTATTAAGTGGGTGAAAGCATTGTGTTGAAAAAACAATATACATGCCTTAATTAAAAAATACTTTTATGGCCAAAATTGCTAACCATCATCTAAGCTCTCAGCAAGTCATAATCATTGGTCACAGATCAGCATAAAAATATAGTAATAGTGAAAATGTTTGAAATATTGTGAGACCTATCAGTATGTAATAGGGAGCCATGAAGTGAGCAAATCCTGTTGGGAAAAAATGGTGTGCTTGCTCGGCACAGGGTTATCACAAACCTTTCGTTTGTGAAAAATGGAATATCTCTGCAAGGCAGAGGGAAGACAAATTCAGGAAAATGCGGTATGCTTATATATATAGTTTTGTTACCCTGGTGTCACTTGTTTCACCATCTTGAACATTTAAAACTGTGATAATATCAGAGTGTAAGGTTGACTGGAATGTGTCATTAAATGTGAGCTATTACTGTTAGCCTTTATCTCTCCAAATTATGTGATATTTTTTACACCAGATACTATTTATTTAAAATGTGTTCTTTGATAGGGATTAAGAGCTTTCCTTGTGGTTCAGCATCCTTACTTGCCTGTATTTATGTCAAAAATGAAAAAAGCATTGCCAACCCCACCCCCATCCCATTCTGTGTCTTGTGAATTATTATTTCTTTGAGTCTGATTGAGCTGAAGGCAAAATGGCAGTACTGGCTCATCTTCCTAGAAATCTTCTGTCATGTATTTCTTGTCTGTCAGATTATAGTTGTTTTCTTTCTTTCTTTCTTTCTTTCTTTTTTTTTTTTTAGAAAAAAAAACACTCATTTTGAAACAAATAGACTAGTTTTTGTTGCTTGGTTGGTTTGTTTTAATAGGTGTTTTTCCCTTTCAACTGGTATCTCACCTTACCACCAGACTATAGCTTAAAAATTATGAGACTTGCTCCTGATTTTATGTTGACTGATTACAAAACTATTATAATTTCAAAACTATTGGATTATGGGGATCAAAAAGCTAGTGCTTTTTTCAAAGAAATACTTCTGAATATCAGTACTTGTAGATAGAGCACAATGTAGTTATTCTATTAATAAATAAAGTGACTAATGAACCATCATACAGCACAGTGAGAATACATTTCACAAGGGCCTTTTAAAATGAATATATAAAACAATTCAAAGAAAAGGAAACAAACTATGTTTTGTAATATATTTTTCCCAAAGGTATATTCATAACATTTATAAAATACATGCTTCTTGTGTTTATAAATTACCCTAAACACCCTCTATTAAACAGGCTGACCATGGGCAAGACTGTGATATTGACAGTCTGGGCCTTGGCTTTCCTCCCTACAGGTGGCATCCCTTGGCAGTGGAGCATAAATAACACACATTCAGGATAGGTCATGTTTTCCCTCTTTTTTTTAAATTGAAAATGTAACATATGTACACAGCAAACCTTTCAGAAAGTATAATGTGTTTATAGTAAAATAATCAATCTTCTTCCTACTGTAGATTCTTGGTTCCCCCCTGGAAGTAATGTCTGCTGAACTTTCTTTATATATCTTTTCTAAACAAATGCATACGTATTTTATACACACATAAATGATGTTTATCTTAAGCATTAAGAAGAATCTCTTGTCCCCCAGATGGTTCTCTCTTTTGGACAACTGTCTTAACCTTTGTTTATCTCAGATGCCTCATCTATAATATGATTAATCCAACTTCATAGAGTTAATTTAAGATTAACTGGTTATTATTCATAAAGCCCCTGGAAGAGTATCTGGCCCAAGGGAGCTACTCTGTGGTAGCTGTTATCGTATTCACATTTTTGCCCATGATCTTGCATCATTCATTGACATAATTATATTTTTATATGGGCATTTAAATTTTGAATCCAAATGATTTCATCTCAAAACAAAAGTTCTATGGTACAGACTATAAGAAGATTCACACAAAGAAAAATTCTTACCAAATTCAAGAGGATTAAAAATCCTTTAAGCATGAACTTAGAATATATATTTACTACAGAGCAAAATTTGTCTTTCCTTGGATGCCTTTGCTCTAATGCTAAATGCCAGAGAAATGAAGTCATATAGACAGGGACTTTCTTTGTCTTTACTCACTTTTTCATTTATTCATTTAAAAATATATGTACTGTATACTTTGTACCTGACACAAACCCAGGCGAATATGAGGCAAATAAAATAATCCCAGTCTGTATCATTGTGAAGTTTACAGGATGGCAGGGACAAAGTTTATCAGTGAAATAATTACATATATAATATTATAACAAAAGGTGAAATACAAGATGTATTTGTGTGTGTGTGTGTATATATATATATATATATATATATATATATATATAACCTAGTCCAGAGTAGGGTGTGATGGAGGCCCTTTCAATAGAATTTTGAAGGGAAAAAATTTTGATCTAAGAATTTTATTTCAAGTCAATTTGTCATTCAATTCTGAAGGCAACTGAGAGTTATTTTCTATTATTGAAAGGATTATAAAACATACCTCTCTTATATTTTCCCTAAAACATGCTGTTGGGTGACATATTCCAACAGAAAGTCTCATTCTCTCCTTTTCTTGACAAAGCCCTTCTTCTTGTCCGTACAGAAATCTGCAAAATCAATGTGGAATACATACACAAATTTTTATTTACTTCATCTAATTTCTTACAAACTAGGGCTTATGTTAGTTTATGCAACTGTGCTTTTAGTTTTAGTGTGTATTGTTAATGCTTATTTTAATTTTGTTAGGCTTATAGTATTTCTATGAAAATAAAGACAATGATTTCAGTCCTCCTAATTTATTTGTTCTTTCTCATATTATTACATATTCTGATATAAATGTAAACTCTTCCTATTAGGCAACATGCTGCAACAAATAAGTGTGTGGATCTACTTAATTGTTCGCCTGTGCAAGTACATCTGAAAAATGTCATATGTTGGATTGCGGTGTCAGAGGTTTTGGTAATTTACAGTTATTGCCAAATTTCTGATCATAGTCATTGCACCAATATATATTCCAATCAGCAATGTATGCAGATGCCTGTATTCCCATCAACTTATATGGAATGTTTTCTCAACCATCCAGTTTTTACAAATATGATAAGATAAAGTAGAAACTCAAAGTTGTTTAATCATATTTTTCTCATAGATGAATTTAAGCATCCTTTATGTGTTTAAAAGTTACTCGCATTTCCTTTCCATTACCTTTGCCTAATTTTCATTTTTAAAATTCATTTTTTAGCAACTAACATATTTTAGCAAGAGTAGTCCTTTGTCTGTGATAAAGCTACAGATATTTTTCCTGGTTTGCCTTTTGGGTTTATTTATGGTATTTCTTGACATGTAGAATTCTTTTTAACGTAGTGAAAGTTATCAATCTTTTCTTTGAGGATTCAGGATTTTGAATGATGGTTAGAACATCCTTTCCTATTCCAGGTTTATATGTGAAGTTTATATGTGAAACTCCTTAGCTTTCGCCACTACTTTTATAGTTTCTTTCTTTTACACTTAACATTTTTGCTTATAATTATTTCTTGTGAAATATGCCAGAAAAGAGTCTATCCTAATTTTACTTTAGACTTCTGGGGGAATAGAAATTGGAGTCCAAGTCCTATGAAGTCAGTTGGACTCTGGTAGATGCCTAGCTTTGAAGTCTCAGGGGACAACCAAAGAGTGAGGGTGAAGTGTATGTAAAGAGGCCTCTTCATAGAGACTGAAGTTAGCCCTGAAGCATTTCCAGTTCAGGGAGTGGATGAAGATAATCCCATGTTTATAGTGTCCCTGGCAGAAACGAAAGAGAAATCACTTCTGGAAGAAGCTGATGTCATTTTAGGCCCCAAATAAAATTAGTTATGCAATCAACTTTGCAAATACAGTGTCTGGAACAAAATAAAAAATATCTGAGATATCAAGGCACATGAAGAGAAAAGACAGATTGAAAGAAAACTGAAGAAACAAACAACAGAAAACACTCATCAAAGACCCTGAAATAACAAGTTTATTGGGCTAAAAGAGATAAAATATGAACTTAAAAATTTGGCAGAGATGAGGTACCTGGATGGTTCAGTCGCTTAAGCATCTGACTTTGGCTCAGGTCATGATCTCACAGTTCATAAGTTCAAGCCCTGTGTCAGGCTCTGTGCTGACAGCTCAGGGCCTGGAGCCTGCTTCGGATTCCGTGTTTCCCTCTCTTCTGCCCCTCCCCCACTTGTGTTTTCTCTCTCTCTCTCTCTCTCTCTCTCTCTCAAAAATAAATAAACATTAAAAGTTTTCTTTAAAAAATTGGCAGAGAATTGGACATTACAAAAAATTGAAATTTTAGGACTAACAAATATGATAACCAAATTTAGAAATAAATGGTAAATATTTGACAGTATATGAGATCCAGATGAAAACAACGTTCATGAACTAATAGGTCAGAAGAAAATATCAGAATGAGCATGGACAAGTTAAGACTGAAAATAAGAGACTGTAAGGTACATGAGTGGGGCATCCTAATGTAAATAAACTTATTGAGAGAAAGAGAGGAGAAGGAATGTGATATTAAGAAAAATATAAGAAAGGATGCTGTATTTTGTCAAATGCTTTTTCTGCATCTATTGAAAGGATCATGTGGTTCTTATCCTTTCTTTATTAATGTGGTGTATCATGTTGATTGATTTGCAATATTCAACCAGTCCTGCAACCCAGGAATGAATCCTACTTGATCATGGTGAATAATTCTTTTAATATACTGTTGAATTTGATTTGCTACTATCTTGTTGAGAATTTTTGCACCCAGGTTCATCAGGGATATTGGCCTGTAATTCTCCTTTTTAGTGGGGGTCTTTGATTTTGGAATCAAGGTAATGCTGGCCTCATAGAATGAATTTGGAAGATTTCCTTCCATTTCTATTATTTGGAACAGTTTGAGAAGAATAGGTTTTAACCTTGCTTTAAATGTCTGGTAGAATTCCTCTGGGAAGCCGTCAGGAAGGAAAAATATGATAAAAACAGAGAGGGAGGCAAGCTATAAGAGACTTAAATACAGAGAACAAATGGAGCATTGCTGGAGGGGAGATGGGTGGGGGGGATGGAATAAATGGGTGACAGGCATTAAGGTGGGCACTTTTCAGGATGAACACTGGGTCTCATATGTAAGAGATAAACCATTTGGTTCTACTCCTGAAGGCAAGACTGCACTGTATGTTAACTAACTTGATTTAAGTTAAGAAAAAATGAAAAATATAAGAAAATGTTATGTGGAGCTGAATAAAAATGATGAATTTGAAAGTGATGATCACAGGCAGGTGACTTTTTGCTAGAAAAATATGTGATCTCAAAAATAATGAAGAGTAACTTCCCTTATTGAGAGAAAAATTTCTTTGAGAATGAAAGTTAAATAAATACATTTTTGAATGCACAATAACTGCACATTTGCCATCAGTAACCTGGCCCCAAAGAAAATGCTAAAAGGGTTTTATTCAGGCAAAGGAACATTTTTTTCTGATGGAGACTCAAAGATGCATGAGGAAATAAACAACAATGGAAACAGAAACTATATGGTCAAACCACTTTAATCTCCATTATTATTTTAGCCTAAGTTTTATAATAGATAATTTCAGTATGATTGACTTTTTTTTTTTTTCATGACTTCTCCAGCAGTTTCCTAAGAAGATCCTCAAGAAAGTTCATGGGAACAATAATGGACCAGGATATTGCTTAGTATTGATCATTCTGGGTCACTTTTATCTAGCTTTTCCAGTATATGTATTCAGTGAAAATTTTCTGGAATTGAATATTTAATATGCTCGATATTTTTCTTTCCATGTTTTCCTTTGGAGACTTCAGTTGTGCACCTATCAGCTCATTTTGCCTATCTTCTGTTTTTATTACATCTAATTCCCCTCAACTTTCTTTACTCCATTTATGTTGGATACTTAAATTTGTATTCTTTATGTCACTATATTTTCACCAGTTTCTTTTTTCCTTTGTGTTTTTTCAAAACTTGTCATTTCTGTGATTGTTTTTATTCCTTCTACTTCTTTCCCAAGTTCTAACAGCTCACACATTATTTGCTCTGTTATCTCACCTTCCTTGCCCTGAGTTCTTATATTTCCCCTTGGTGACTTCCTACACAAAACAGATGGCTTCATAAAGGTTTTTTTTTTTTTAAATTGTGACAAAAGAACAGGTACAATTTTCATCTTATTTATGGTGAATGGGATGAGGTTTTTGGAAGGATGAGGGATTAGGAGCCCATGGCCAAGAAAGAATTCTTTAGATGTCTTTGGTGCAAAAAAGGTAATTTTATTAAAGTATGGGAACAGGACCCAGGCAGGAAGACTGGCCCTGGGACCAGGAGGGGAGACCGGTTATATACTTGGGAGCTGAGGGGAGGTAAAGTCCAGAGGAAGTTTCTTAAGAGATTTTTCATATACTAAAGAAGACTCAAAGGATACTGAAGGCCTAGCTATTGTCAAGCTAAGGTTGTTTTTCCCTGTAGCAAAGCATTAACATTAAGACAGCAGGAAGTTCCTGGAGAAACATTTTACCCTACCCACCACACGTATTTGTCAATGGGTTGCAGGTTATAAGGAAATTTATTCTATATGCCATTTCCTTCTGCCTTTGTTTCCCACCTCAAATGTTGTCTATTGCTAGGTTTTGCTGATATCGCTCATATTTTTTAATAGTATCCTCTAAATACTTGATTCAGATATACCATCCCTTCCTGATTTCTGGTGATTTTGTTGGCTTATTCTTATTTTTACCTGCCATCCAAAATTCAAATATTTGTCCTGAGTTAGAAATTCACAATGTGAATTTTCGTGTAGGTTTTATTTTATCATCCCTTCCCCCATATTTAACGGGGTTTGCATTGTATATCAGGCTTTGCACTAAGCTCTGGGGATATAACAATGAACAGTAAAGGCAGGTTTTCTGTTTTCATAGGGCTTATAAGATTAGCCAAGGAAAAAAAATTAAATAAGCAAGTTCAATACAGTGCATGCTAAGTATTATAAGAGAAGAAATATCGGATACTATGGAAACACATTTTGACGATATTAAACATTTAGATTCTTCTAATGTGTCTTGCACAAGTCCTGCATTTTGGGAAGAGTCAAGGATTCTCCCATTAGTGTTAAACATTCAAAAGAGGAAATGATTCCTAGAGGAAGGAGGGTCTAAACTTAGATTCAGATCAAACGAAGAGTTGTCTAAGTGGAAATAACTGTTTCATAACAATATATAGAAATCAGAGAAAGAGCAAAAGAATATAACATGGCAGATGAATGAGGTTCATTGCTTTGTTTCATTTTATGAATCTATTTGATGAAGATTTGGGGTGTTGGTTGGGTTTGTGGGGTCCAGAGCTGACAGTCAAGAAAAAATTCTTTAAGTTGTCTTTGGTGCAAAAAGATGATTTTATTAAAGGAAGAGGACGGGGCCCATGGACAGAAGGAGCTGAACTGCAAGTGTGGGGGGTAACCGTTTTATGGAGCTGGGGGAGATAAAGTCAAGAAGAAGTTTCCAAAGAAACTTTCACCTGCTAAAGACTTACTGGAGACCTAGCTATTGTCAAACTAAAGTTGTTTTTCCCTCTAGCAAAGCATTAACATTAAGACAGCAAGAAGTTCCTAGACTTTAGGCCTTTTATGGGATTGCCTTTTTCTGGTAAACTGGTGGGGAGATTCATCAGTTTAACCATTTGGTTTTTTTTTTTTTTTCCCTTTCCTGTTTTTGGGTAGCAGGGAATGTCCAAGGGATATCAGACGTGTCCCACTTGGGGGAGAGGGGTGTGGTAACTTGTACTTTGACCTCAGCTTGCCTCAAACTCCCTCATCTCAGTAGAGGAAATCTCCAAAATTCCTCATTTTAGAAGCACAATTTGTATTTTAAATAAGATTTATTAGCTCCCTTTAGGGCTCTCTTCAGAAGCAGGAAAAACTGAGAAGTGCATTTAAAAAATTATTCTCTGTGAGAAAACTTAGATGAAAAAGTTAATACTCAGCAGATTTCAGGTAAAATATAATCCTTTAGTTGATGTTCCAATGAGGATTTGGAAAATTCTTTGGAAAATCCTTGTCCTCAATATCCCTACTGATATTCTTTTTTTAAAAAATTGTTTTAATGTTTATTTATTTTTGAAGGGAGAGGGGCAGAGAGTGAGGAAGACAGAATCTGAAGCAGGCTCCAGGCTCTGAGCTGTCAGCACAGCTCAGAGGAGGCTGGAACTGATGAATCACAAGATTTTGACCTCAGCCAAGGTCTGAGGCTTAAGGGACTGAGCCACCCAGGCACCCCCCTGCTGGTATTCTTGATAACTTTCTCATTGTGAATCATTTACCAACAAGATCTTGCTGGTCTTTGTCTTCCTAGCACCTCTCCCCAGTTGAACTTTAAAATACAGGTATTCCCTGCTTTTCAAAAGTTCCATGTTATACCACTTTGCTTTTATGAAAGACCTACATTAGTACCTGTTTTTGCTAACCAATAGAAATCTGAGAGGATTTTTGCTTTTATGGAAAAAAGGGAAAATAGTGTCCAAGTACGCAGTTATAGAGGCGGTGTGTACCCCAGCAACAAGAGTAGCGCCACCTCCCTCCCTCCCCAGGAAGTACACTCAGCATCTCAGCATCAAGCCACCATTGTTTTGAACAATGTCTGTGAATATCTGTGTTTATCTCAATTTATTTTCTGTATCCTTGAGCAAGATGTATCTGAAGGTATCAGCAAAACTTTTTCTGGGCCTTGGAATACTCAAAACCTTTTCCATATACAGTTGATTGTTGAATAACACAACAGCTAGGGGTACTGACCCCCATGCAGTTGAAAATCTGCATGTAGCTTTTCACTTCCCAAACCTCAATAGGCTGCTGTTAACTGTTAGCCTGGCTGATCATATAAGCAAATGATTAACACATCTTTTATATGTTGTATGTATTATACACTGTCTTCTCCCAGTAAAGTAAGCTAGAGAAAAAAATGTTAAGAAAATCATAAGAGAAAATGCATTCACAGTACTGTACTGTATTTATAAAAAGAAAACATCTGCCTATAAATGGCCATGCACAATTAAAAGCCGTGTTGTTCAAGGGTCAACTATAAATTAAAGGTAGTTGCTTCTTCACATTAGGCCACTTAGGTTTACAAAAGGATTCATGGGAACTCTACTTTCAGATAGTGGGGGAACTTATACCTAATATGATCTAGACTACTGTGAAAGCAGCTTTTGGGAGTCTGTCTTCATGATTATCCCTTTGAGAGTGATACTTTAGGCCCTCATTCATGAATTCTTTCTGTTTTACAACATAGGTTGCTATTAACCTTTTTTTTTCCCCTGTAACAGTTATCACCTCTGTAAGACTATGTTAATTTTTCCAATATTTCTGCTCTGCACTGCAAAATTCTATAAGGAATAACAGCATTTTTTTTTGGTCCAAGAGCTTCCAGCTAATTGCAACTATAATAGTATCCATATGGCAAATTTCCAGCTTGTCAGCTGCAATACAGCATTCAGGCTGGTTTGCTAGATCCTTCTGTTTGTTTCTGTGTTTAGAGAATGCACACAAACATTAACTAACCTATCATATTGATGTCACAAATGTCAACGTCTTGTTATAATTAAATCCTCTGAGTATTTTCTTTTATGTATGAAAAGGAGAACATATTTGGGCAACTGTAAATGCATGTGTTTTTTTTTTTTTGTTTTTTTTTTTAAGAATGGAAGCTACAGCTTGTTTACTTAATTGATTTGGCAAGGAAAAAACTGTTAAGAGAAAAACAGAACAACTAATCCGTGGTCTCTTCTCATTTATCCTGTGTTTCCAAATATAAGCAGCTGATCCTTCTTGTAACTGAAGACACACACCCAGTGAGGCTAGAAATTTGCAAATTATAATGAACTGCACATAATAGTGTAAATCCTCAGAGTGAAATCAGCATAAGAAAATAATCTGACAAATACGTGTTAAGCTGTTTTCTTAACATGTGATTCTGTTAAAAAAACAAAGTGTTGTGAATAATGGAAACCTAGAGAAGGTAATACTTTATTCCCATAAATGTTAAGTTCCAAATCTCTCTAGAGTCAAACTGGGGAAACACAAAAGAGATAAAACCTGGGAGGGGGATCAATTAAATTTACTCTTTTGATACTGCCAATTTGGCTTTCTGGTTTTGAGCTTGGTAGGTGTTTAAAGTTTTTACTCTCTTAGATTCCTATGATATGGGGCTATATTTTTCTCTCGACTGGCTCCTACCCTTCCTCCTACCTATCTCTTAGTTTTATGGAGGTCGACTTTACCTAGGCTTTTCTGTTTATCTTACATAGTGTAGTTCTAAAGGAATTCCAGAACTTGGCTGTCTGAGTTCAAATCCTACCTAGTTTTACCACTTACTAGTTGCGTAACTTTAGGCAGATTACTTAACATCCTTTACTTCAGTCTCCTCATCTGAACATGGGATGATAATAAACAGAACTAACTTCACAGAGCTGCTGAGAGGAAATTATGTCTATCTACCATCCATCTATCTGTCCCTTTACACCATGGAAGGATATTACATTCATTATCATTATCATCATTTTCTCTCTAAGAGAATGTTTCTCTGCTGATCCCCAGGGAAGGCTCATATGCCTCCTTTACCATGAGCAACCTCCGGAGGTATAAGTGATGCCTTATATGCAGCAACTTCTTCATTGCTTATTTTGCACCTTTTGCACAGTTATCTGGTGTCTCTGCCAAGGCATTCTAGCCAATTGTGTCCCCACCCAACCTCAGGAGACACATATCCTTAGGATTGTTATATCTTTCAGGTGAGTTAGTCTTTTCATTACGGTGATGATGAATTTTACCTGTCAACTTGACTGGGCCATAGATTCCCAGTTCTTTGGTCAAATAATATTTTAAGTATGTCTGTAAGTGTGACTTAGATGAGACTAACATTTCAGGTGACAGACTAAGAAAAGCACATTGCTTTTCCCCAATGTGGGTGTCTCTCATCCAGTCACTTGAAGTCTGAGTAGGGCAGGAAGGCAGATCCTCCCCAGAGCAACAGGGAACTGCTTACTTCTGCTGTATTGTCCTGGATCTGGGAGATGAGTTTTTTTCCCTACTGTGGCCTTCAGAATGGAACTGCATCATTGTCAACCGCAGATCTTGAGACTTGTTTTCCTTCATAATTGAATGAGCTAATAAGTCTCTTAATAGATAGGTCAATTGATCAATAGATCCTATTGGTTCTGTTTCTGGAGATCCCTGGAGATCCCTGGAGATCCCTGTTTTTCTGGAGAACCCCTAATCATGTGATATATTTCATTTTCCTCCTTACCTTGATGTATATTTTGTCTGATATTAGTATTAGCTGTTTCTGTTTTTGTTTTCTGTTTGCCTTTGTGTGGCATATACTTTCATCCTTTCTTTCAAACTTCCTGTGTCTTTTCGTATTTAATGTGTGTCCATTTTAAGCAGTATACAGTTTGGTTTTGCTCTTCTATCCAGCTTGACAATCTTTTATTTATTTACTTTAATTTTTTTAAAGTTTATTCATTTATTTGAGAGAGAGAGAGAGCGAGCACGGGAGGCACAGAGAGAGGGAGAGAAAGAGAATCCAAAGTGGGCTTTGCACTGCCAGTGCAGAGTCCGACACAGAGCCCAAACCTGCCAACCATGAGATCACGACCTGAGCCAAAACCAAGAGTCAGATGCTTAACCAACTGAACCACCCAGGTGCTCCCAGCCTGATAATCTTTTAAGGAATTTTGGAGTATTTATTCAATTTAAATTTCATACAATTAATGGAGTACTGATGCGTGTGGAATTTAAATCTGTTAGCTTACCTGTTTTTCCTATTTTTCTATTTGGCTTTGTTTATTTTTTTTCTCCATTCTTATTTTTTTGGAGAATCATATAATTTTTAAATATTTTTTATCTTTCTATTAGCTTTTTAATTATATACCTGTATTTATTATTCTTTAAGTGACATCTTTAGAGGATTCAACAGTCTACGGCTTATTAATATTTTTACCATTTCCTGGAGAATACAATAAACTCACACATTTTAAGCTTATTTTTCTACCTCCTGAGATTTGTGCCATTGTTGTTATATTACATATAGAAACATATACATGCATATTTTATGTGTATATTGGTATATACAGACAAATACATGTACATATGTATGATATGAATATGTGTATACATACATACACATACGCACGCACACACTTCAAACTCCACAAGATATTATTATCAGGACTGTCAGTATTCATTTAGCTTTACTCTACTTTCTATACTTTCAAAACTTAGTCATCCTTTTGTATTATTATGCTTCTACTTTCTGAAGAACTGTATTATATCTTTTAGTACAGTTGTCCTTAAAATGACTTTTCTCAGATGTTATTTATTTGAAAATTTCTTCATCTCACCTTTGTTTTATTAAGGATATTTTCCCTGGTGGAAGGAACCTAGGTTGGCATTTATTTTTTTCAGTACTTTAAATCTGTCCTTTTATTGTATTCTGACTTGCATCATGTCTGCTCAGTGAGCTGTCAGTCTTTTTGTCTGTCACTCCTTTGAAGGGAACACGGTGTCCTTTTTGCCCTTTTATCTTCTTGTACATTTTTCTCTTTTTCTTGTCCAGCAGGTGGACAGCTCATGTACCTAGGCTATTTTTTCTTTATCCTCCTTCATCTCCTGACTTTTTGATATCTTTTATGTTTGTTTAATGTTGCTGGCTAGTTTTTTATCTGTCTTCAAAAATTCCATGTCCAATATATCTTTAAATATTCTTTCTTTCCATTCCTTCTTCGACTCTAATTTCATGCATGTTAGGTATTTTTAGTGTTCTCATATGACTCATTCTGTTACATATTTAAATTTTTTTCCAACTTCGTACTTCAGTCTATTAATTTTTCTACTGATCTGTTTCCTAGTTATTAATCTTCTTTAGTGCAGTGTCTAATTATTTCTTAAAATATCTGTTAAATTTATAATTTAACTTATTGCATACTTTATATAATTTTCAATAGATTGCTTTTAATGAATTCAGTTTGCTAGTAAAATTCCCCATCTTATCTATTTTCCTGGATACATTAATTATAGTTATTATAAAGTCCTTGTCTGATTCTTATAATATATAAATGGACTACCTATGGATCTTTTTCTGTAATCTGGCTTTTGGTCTGTGTGTGTATGTGTGAAAGAGACAGAGAGAGACAGAGAGAGAGATTAGAGATACCAGGTGGTGTTTTCTTCCTCTAGAGAGGATTTAATTTCCTTTCAGTAGGCAAAGAAATCAACTTTATCCATACATGGATTGAAACAATTTCAGAGTTTCTGGGTGCTGTTCTAATTTCAGTTTGTCTTACACTAGGATGTTGCCTTTTGGGAATCTCAACTGAAAACCTTACATAGTTACCATAGATTGTACTCCTTGGAAAACCCTGAACCCCAGATTTTTTTTATAACTTTAGAACTGTGAGACTGCCAAAATCTCTGCATAGCTATTTTAACTAAAGCTTTTTTTCATTTTCTTAATTTTTCTCTTATGCCAGCTCCGATTAGTTCTAAGCAAATTTGGGGGGAAATGTAGGGAAGAAGTATGCTATACTTATTTCTTTATGGTTCTCATTTTTCTATCATCATCATCATCATCATTGTTAATTTGAGAGAGAGAAAAGCAGGGGAGAAGGGCAGTGGGGGAGAGAGAAAGAGAATCTTAAGCAAGTTCCATGCTCAGCATGGAGCCCAAAGTGAGGCTCTATCCTACAACCCTGGGTTCATGACTTGAGCATGAATCAAGAGTCAGTTGCTCAACCAACTGAGCCACCCAGATGTTCCTAGATCTTGATCTTTCAAATAATGCCTACCTTGCCTGTTGCCAGATAACTTCCCAATTGACTATAAATTTGAGAAGATTCATGTACATTTTTAATTCCAGCTACCTCCCAGAAAACATTATAGACAAGTCTCTAGGTAAACTCTCTTTAAGAAATTATTATTATTTAGAAGGAAAAGACTCAGGGTGCCTGGGCGGCTCAGTTGGTTGAGTGTCCGACTTAGGATCAGGTCATGATCTCATGGTTCTTGAGTTCAAGCCCTGCACGGGGCTCTGTGCTGACAGCTTGGAACCTGGGGCCTGCTTTGGATTCTTTGTCTCCCTCTCTCTCTCTGCCCCTCCCCTGTTCATTCTCTCCCTCTCTCTCTCAAAAATAAATAAGACACTTAAAAAAAGAAGGAAAAGACTGATAAATTAGCTAGCTATTCATGGACAAAATAAATGCATAATGTCCTAAAACTGAACTTTGGAGTTGCTTTACTCTATCAAAAATAATAGTAACAACTTTAGTATCAATTTCTAGCATAGTTTTTCTTAAAATGTACTATGTGCAATATATTTTTATGTATATTTTACATAAGAGCAGAAGCTCAGAGAATTTAAGTCATTTGTTCAAGTCACACAG
Organism: Cryptoprocta ferox; assembly: GCA_028646485.1. Taxonomy (NCBI): domain Eukaryota; kingdom Metazoa; phylum Chordata; class Mammalia; order Carnivora; family Eupleridae; genus Cryptoprocta; species Cryptoprocta ferox. The sequence continues at coordinate 75,338,642 of CM053559.1, forward strand.
AAAGTGACAGAACTAAGTTGATTCTAATCCTATAGTCTGTTTCCTTTCTTCATATGATTTTGTTAATTAACTATAATAATCTTTAGTCATGACTAATTTCTTTTATAAATATTTTAGTATAATGAAGCTTACATTCATAATTGTGTATTATATACTTAAGTAAATGTAGATATCTAGAAAAAATTTTAAATGTTATATTTTAGATTAGGAAATATGCCACTATGAAATTTCAAAGAAGTAGATTTTGAAGTCCTGCTTGGGCTGTCTTCTTATTGTATGCTCTTATGCCTTCAGAATATCAGTTTCCACATATTTAATGTGGGGATATTAACTGTTTCATAGAAATTTTCTGAGGACTAAATGAAATTTTATGCTTGTGAAATTTTATATAAAACTCAATGTATTAACTAGTTTCTTGATTGATCTTATATTTTTTATCATGATTTTCATTATTCATTTAAAATCAAAAGGCCAGTGAGTTTATAGGGGATCTAGTAAGATAAGAGCTTAGATAAGTGCTTATCTAAGAGTTGTATTATCACACTTTTAATAGAAACAACTATTCAACTTCTTTTTTAGGCTCAATTCCCTGAATAATTTAGACTGAAGCTTTTTCCACTCTGGAATGACTATGATTCAAATGTCTAGAAAGTTTTCACAAAGTTTAGTTACATGATTTACAGACTGATTTAAATTTATGACCCAAGAAATACTATTGCTATAGAAACACTAAAAAGTGGCCAGTATCACAAATTTATTAAAGAAAGCTTATAAAAAAACTACTCTCATCATCTTCTCTAATGTAATGATGGATTTATTAGATAAGGGTGTACTAGAGATCAATGTGCTATATATTATAGATTCAATAAATTGTTTGATGAAATGTCATATAGCATAGTACCAAAAAACATCAATTTTAAAATACCAGGACTTAAATAGTATTTATTTAAAAGGCAAGCAGGGTCAGAAGGAAGAATGATCAAATATAAAGTTACTCTAAGTTTGTTTGGCAGAATGTCTGTCTGCCTTCTGTGCTTCTGGCATATTGCATGCATCTTTATTGTGACATCAGTATAGTGAGTTATAGTTATTTGTTATTTTGCCTTCCCCACTATATTGCAAGATTTCAGATCAAAGGAACCATATTTATTTATCTCTGGATCCTCAATGTCTAATAAAAGAAAATACCTGGCAGAGATTAGAAATCCCTTTATTGTTACCTAAGTGATCAATTTCATGATTAGTAAGATATATTAATTTTAATCTTAAGCGAGGTCAAAATTCTCAAACTCTCCCAAGGCATGCAAATTCCCATGTGTGAAAGGTTGAAAAATATTTCTCTGAGAAAAGAAATATTGTACATGAAAATATCTGGTTTAAAATGTATTTCCTTAAATGAAGAGAAGCCAATAGGAGAGAGGTCACTTGTGGGCAGTAGGGAAGGATCTTTACTTCCTCTTTTGTGAAATAGGTGATTGAATGAGTCAATGCTTCTAAAGTACTTTGTTTTGCTTTGAAAATATTTCTGTGTGGTCAACTTTTCCCATTATAGTGTCATAGATACAGTGCTCAGGAACAGGAGTATAGAATGAATTCCTCACAATCAGCCCAGTGCCAGTGTGGGGAATCTATTAAGAATTTAGGTTAAGGTAAGAGCTTACCTAAGAACGTGGCATTATGAATCTGACCATAGGAAATGTGCTATTCTTTGTTTAAAAGAAAAAGATACGTATTTGAAATAACATATTGTTGTCTTCTTGTTATGGGACTTCCTTAAAGTTAAAACTTCTGTTACACAAAAATTAATTGATCCAGGAAGGTTTATGATGAATAAATATATTTAATAAAATCTGTCAATGTAATTTAGTATTAATTGCAAGTTGCTTCAAGTATAATGGCTTCAGGTATATAACTAACCTGACTGCCAGCTGACAACAGTTTATTGTATATTTTAGGAAATATTAGCAGCCCCTTGCTGAGAATATAAATATGGAGAAAGTAGAGCAAGAACCATGGGGCTAGGTGAATATACAATATAACCTCTTTATGGGAGAATTTTGAAGAATCCTGAAAAGAACTAAAATAAAGAAAACCTTCACTAATTTTTCTAAAAGTAGCTGTTTTGTGTTGAGAAATTAATCACATAAGAATAATTGTAGGAACTCTAGTCATCATGCGTATCAGAAAAATGCATATGAGGTATTTCATTTTCTTGTCTACTTATTAAAACTTCTTTCCTAAAACTAATTATTAGACAAAGTTCTGCCTACTTTGAAATGCTGAAAGTAAAACAAAAAATGCAAATGTTGCTTTTAAAATTGTCTATAACTACAAATTTTCACTAAATTTATGTTTTCTACATTCTCAATACAGAGTTAAAATATGGAAACTGTGGAAATTAAAATATGGATAAAGAAAATGCAGTTTTGTATTTACCAAAGTATAAGAAGTAGTCCAAAACCCAAGTAAGAAGTCATAACAAAATTTCAATGTAAGGTTGTGATGAAATATTTGCAGATATATTTCACATATGCTGTGTGTCTGGTGGAATCCTTATGTAATGTGTTGCTTAAGATTGTCACCAAACATTGACTAACTGGTTACCTAGGATCCTGATCCTGTAGAAGACTTAAAGCAGTAGTTCTTTGAAAAATTAATTCAGGGACTGTAAATAACACATAAGAATTTTTGCTCATCTAACCTGGTTTTAAACAGGCACTGAAACTTGTCCAAAATTTTGTAACTCATTGAATGAAAGCTGGCTACATTATATACCATAGAAAACCTTAGATTAGTGATGATTTAGGAGAAATGCATTCTAGTTTTTCCCGGCATAGGGGTAAGAACTAAAAGGCTATATTGGGATTTATTGTCTGCACATTGGATTTTTCTGCAAAGCTTGAGGTAAGGAGACAAAATAAACAAAAAGTCTTCTAGGCACTGGTTAACAAAACAACAGCTGTTTGGTAATAGAGACTTTGGAGCACAGTTCAGAAGACAAAGTAAAGGTAGGAGAAATGGTAGGGGATACGGGCCAAGGAAAATAGTCGTTGGTGTTGTAATAGTGTTGTGTGGTGACACATGGTAGCTACTATACTTGTGAGTACGGCATAATGTATAGACTAGTCTGATCACTGTGTTGTACACCTAAAACTAATTTAACATTGTGTGTCAACTGTACTTCAATTAAAAAAAGAAGAAATGATTAAAAACAGCAGTAATAGGGAAAGAAAAACGAGAGGGAAAGATGAACAAATGAAAAAAAGTGAGCATTAAATAGGAGCCCCTTGCAGCAAATTGTGTCTATTAATAAGTAGCTTTTATACCTTCTGAGAAATAGAAAATATAACTTAGGCTTCCCACAGAATTTATGTGTTTATTTTCTTTTCAACATCAGCTACCATAATTGAGTCCTCTTTTATTCATCGCTAGTGCTCCAAACTGTCACATTGCAGGGTCTCCTAAAAGAAATCAACCAAATGTCATCTTTACAAAGTATGGGTATGTGGGAAACTGGTATATATTGAACACCCATTTAAAACTTATCTCTGTGTTATCTCTCTAGTTTCTTATATCTTACAACTAAAAGAAATCAAATTTGAAAAAAAAGTGATTCAAATTCAACTGCAACTATAAGGTTTATGATATTTTCATTACTATCTACTCTGATGTTTGTTTAGTTGTAAAAAGCAAGTGGATAATATTTAAAAACAGGAAATAAACTTCTGTACTAAGTAACTCATGTTAACCTTGCTCAGATGGTTAATGTGGCAAGGCTATCATTGTAAGAGGGAGCCCATAGAGGATGCTGCAAGTTACTCAAGCAGTGATGAGGCATTCCTGGGACAAGGTTGGCAATGATGGTTGTATCTGGGCTGAATACAGAAATGTTCTCAGAAGTGAGATTAGAATGCAGATATGTTCTATTTACCCACTTAAACTCAAACATTGTTCCTCATTTTCCCCTCAGTTAAAAGTCTGAGAAGCATGGAACATTGTGTCTTTTACTTTACATTGTAAAGGACAAAGTAATAATAAGCAATAGATATTAAATTAGTATTTTCCTAATTACCATCATAACTATAGCAGCGACATTCTTCCGAACTTAATGACTGTGCATAGTCTAATTCTTCAATAGCACGGGTATTTAAATTATAGTTTTCCACACCAGTTTAAGTAATCATCAAGCAGTTTAAAAAATCTTCATTAAATGGTGGAGCAGGTAGTTAGTCTGTAGCAAAACTCTAAAATCTATCTTATTTTATTTTCTTTATAGTCAAAGTATCTACACTATTTTGTTAATTTTAAGTAGTGCATTTTTCACATTTAGCATCTCTAAAATTGGAGGTATGGCTTTAAGTCGACATGATAAGAAAATCATCACAATTATCATGGCTAATTGACATTTTTCTCTTTGTGGTAGGTAACAAAAAATTGGTGCATTTTACAATTGATGGCATCTTAGATTTAGTGAAATTAAACATAAGGCAATAAATTCATAAAGGCAATGTATCCCTGTAGAGATTTCTGAATGTTCAATAATATTTAGATGAAAATCTTTAGGCATTATTTCTTTCAGGGATATACATATGTTTTAAAATCTTCTAAAATGAAAAAAAAGTCAAGTAAAATAACTTTAGGACTCCAAACAATGACTTACTAAAGGTGGAATTTGAATCATGGTGATAAGTGGTAGCAGGTATAGTTTTGGTCATAGCCTATTTCTAGCACCATTGATATCTGTTCTACTTGTTCCAGTCTTAGTTTTCTATACTCGTTAGTCATTTGACCATGTCCAAAAATTTAGCCTCTTTTAATAAGCTTCCTCATCTGTAAAATGAAGGTATAAACTCTATCTTATAGAACTGTAAAAAAACTACATGAAATGGCAGATATAAAGAAGTAGTACAGTCCCTAACACATAAATACTAATTTTTTTCTTATAGAATGGCCTTGAAATAAACCTC
>CM053559.1:75344108-75365003 GCA_028646485.1 Cryptoprocta ferox
TGCCAAATTTTTGCTTAGCCACATTTACATGTGTACTGACAAATTAATATATTTCAGTGGCCTTATGTTTCTGTTGAACAGCCATGAGATGTTTTATTTGTAGCATCTGTATATTTTAAAATATCATTCTGCCTAGAAGATGCCAATATTTCATGTAAACAAAGATGAAATATTAGAATAAAGCATTGGTAAAATTGCATCTGTAAAGTTTTCTCAAAATATGTACTCAAGTTCCTTCCTGAATTTTCTGATTTTGTTTTGTAGGAGAAAGGGGTGAGGGTTAGTGAAAATGGAATGTACTAGTTGGTTGCAGTCTGTGGACTTACAGATACCATATTTCTACCCCTATTTTGAGACTTTGAATTCTATCAGGATGGGACTAAGCAGAATCTGGGAAAGGTACCCCTGCTTCAAAAAATGTCCCCCTCACCACCCATATTGATTTAACTCGTTACCTTCCATTCTTCTGCCAGTGGAGAATTCCCAATTTCTTAACATTTACAAATATTGATTTGTGATTTGAAAATATTTTAAAATGGCAATTAATCCCATATTAATTGGTTTTGAATCTTCTCAAGGAGATTGCTTTTGCTTTCATTATCTTGTTTCCAAATTCATTTGAAATGCACACAGTGAATTTTTAGGGAAGAAATAGTGAGAAGAGTTTCAAAATCTAGGAGCAAGAGTGAATTGGTAAAGGTCTAACTGGGAAATCTGGGTTAACAGATTCTGCTTTAACCTATTTATATCCTCTTACCTAAAAACTCTCAGACTTTTCTAAGTTGTTATATACATGAAGAAAAATGTTGTCACATGACTGAGAAATAGTGCTTTTTAAATTATCAGAAAACAAAGATCTTTTTGACAGTCAATAAAATTTATTCCTTTAGAATATTGACTACAACCCATACTTACCCACTCTTATTTTCTATTTTACAAAAGCTAGGACAAATTAACTGGCAAGAGCAATATTGTTATATAAAAACTGCTAATAAGTTGAGGGTTTTTTTAGAAGAAAATTGCTCAATTATTAATTGCTTTGAGGAACTACAATGGTCATGGTTGTAGCAAAGATGTTAACATTAAAATTGATGATCCTTGATCCTTGATCTTTGCAAATTTAGAGAACAAGGGGATTAGATACCATCTTTGTATAGACTATTTGGGGTATGACTGACATTGCAAAATGTATTATGGAAAAATTTGGTATCATCACACTTATTGAGAATATAAACTCATGTATGGTTCTGGATTTTAAATACTTTAAAAATTTTTAGAGATAAAAATGGAGACAAAATAGAAGAGCTAACTCCAGTGTCCAGAAAAGTGTCAATTATATATTTAGTGAGCAATGTAAATTTACTCATTCAACAAATAGAGTATTTTTGACAGGTTCTAAACATTATAGACAGATACAATGGATACTGAAGATCCAACATTCTTTATCCTTCATATGTTGTAACCTGTACAAACCTTTTTACTTTTCAACACTTTATTCTTTTTTGTCTAAATATTAATAAAGAATGAAATAGAGACATTAGAATTTTGATATTTCTACAGTGCTAATATTTTGATATTAGGCAACTTGGGGGCCAATATTCTTGTTCCTCTAGGGAAGTTTTGTCATTTCCAATGATGATTGCTTTAGAAGATTTCTTCAGTTACTGATGAGATGTAGTGTCTTCAACTGCAGAGAGAGAGAGGGCAGAGGAGAAATGAACATATCCATTTACAAAACCAGTATTAGCAGGATAGTATTGTCTGATTTAGCTTGCTAAGAGGAATTTATCATACTATTCCAAATTCATTATTCCCAAACTTTATAAACATCCAGGATAAATGTCCAGACAAATTTGAGGCATGACTTCTCTGAAAATCAAGGATCAAAAGTGGTGTTTGTGGAAATTGCAGTCATTAATGATGTGTCTTTGATTTTATTTGAATGTTCTTAAATGAATGTATTTCAATTAGAGTAGAATATTTGGAAGGGTATGGGTTAGGTATGTGTCAGAATGACTTGGCAATTTGAGAATTTTGGAAAAATTCCTGGATGATTGTCATGGGTCTCCTGTGAGTGAACCCAACGGCAGAGATTTGTATATGATGATATGTTCTTGCTGTTTTTTTTTCCAAATTACAATACCCACTCTACAACCCATTTTTTTCAGTTATTTTTATTTTGTTAAGGTTTTTATTTTAGTTCCAATATAGTTAACATATAGTGCTATATTAGCTTCAGGGGTACAATCCAGAGATTCAATGATTCTATATATTGCTCAGTGCACATCATGATAACTATACTCTTTAATTCCTGTTATCTATTTCATCCATGCCCCTACTCACCTTTCTCTGGTAACCATCAGTTTGTTCTCTATAGTTAAGAGTCTGTTTATTACTTTGTCTCCCCCCAACCCCCCACCTTTATTTGTAGTGTTTCTTAAATCCACATATGTGTGAAATCATATAGTATTTGTCTTTATCTGACTGACTTATTTCACTTAGCATTATACTGTCTAGAACCATCCATCAGTTGCAAATGGCAAGATTTAATTTTTTTATGGCTGAATAATATTCCATTATATGTATGTATGTACACATATATACGTATATACATGTGTATATACATACATATATATGTATATATGTGTATATACCCTCTTTATCCATTTCTTGATGGACATGTGGGCTGCTTTAATAATTTGGCTATTGTAAACAATGCTGCAGTAATGATAGTGTGCATATATTCTTTCAGATCAGTGTTTTTGTATTCTTTGAGTAAATACCCAGTAGTGCAATTAGTGGATTATAGGACAGTTCTATTTTTAACTTTTTGAGAAACCTCTGTACTATTTTCCAGAGTGGCTTCCCCAGTCTGCATTCCCACCAACAGTGCACAAGTGTTCCTTTTCCCCCACATCCTTGCCAGCACTTGTTTCTTGTGTTTATAATTTTAGCCATTCAGACAGCTGTAAGATTATATCTTAATGTGATTTTGATTTGCATTTCACTGATGATTAGTGCTGTTGAGCATCTTCTCTTATGTCTGTTGGCCATCTGTATGTCTTCTTTGGAGAAATGTTTGTTCGTGTCTTTTGCCCATTTTTAATTGGATTATTCATTTTTTGAATAATGTTCAAAAAAGGTAATAGATTTAATTGTCTGGTTTTTAGAGACTATTTTGTTCTCTTTACTTTATGATTGTATTTTGGTAGCCCCAAATATTCATGGGTATAAAATCAATTTTCCTTGTCCTTAACAGTTTTTCGTACATATGCATATCTGAGAAATCACATAGACCTGCCACTTTCACTTTACAGATGAGGAAAGTGAGGCTCAGAGATCTTTCATAACTTAATTCCTATTTCATTGTTATTTATGCTAGAGTCTGACCTTGTTTATCATTCTCACCTTACGTCTTTTACAAATGTGCCTGAACATGAATAGCTGCATCTGTAGAGAGAGAGAAAGAGAGAGAGAGAGAATGGTTTGGCTCCATTTCCCTCCCTTTTCCTCATTTATATCTTACTGCTTATTATGTATGTCTTTCTGATGCACTATAAGGATCACATAGGCTACCCTTTATATTCATATTCTCCAAATATCTAACAGCAGAAGTTGAAATGTTACTATAACATGTTAGGTGAAGTTATCTTCTAGGTAACATTTAAAACTTAACTATTCTTCTTATAAACTTGGACAACCATTGATATCAGGGCCTAATTTTACCTCTTTAGTATCTCTAGTACCTAACACTCATTAGATCTTTGATAAATAAATAAACTGATTGTAAGAAAATATTTATTGCCATCACTTTCCATCTTACTTAATTTTGCATTAGTTTACAGTAAATAAATACCCATTCATATAGGCATTGTAGAGTTTAGAGTTACAGAAATACTTCTCTATCTTTGAAGCTATTTTCCTATGGAAATGCCGTTCCAGTTTTCCTGTGTCCACTCTTCCCTTAACCTCAGACTAGGTGTTGCTAGATTAGCAAGGAGAGCCTTATTTTTCATCACTGCCTCCAAGTAAAATCTGTATAGAACTAAAGCCATATTGAGTTATTTCATAAAAAAAAAACTATTCAGAAGGACAGTTCCATATTTTCAGGCAACTTAGCGGGTCAGATGCCTTTGAGTTCTTTGCACAACTGAGTTAAAGAGCTAGAATGTACATAAAAGCTTAGTGAATTGTGTTTGCAGTTTCATTGAATAGCTATAGGTAAAAATAAACTTTTGGGGTTTCATGTGTAACCACTGAAGTGGTTGCTTATGACTGAGTTATAACTCTGTTGAAAAACATCACTGAAGATGGATAAGTTGCTGGTATGGCATTTGTGGGTTACAGTTTGATTTTGATGTTTGTCTATATGAAGACTCTCTCTTCGTAAATATTACCCTCAAATGGAAAATTAAACTAGAAAATCTGATTTGTTTTGAAGAAAGAAACTAATTGCTAATAAAACAAAACTTCTACGTATGATATATCCCAAGCCGTTATTTCTTGATAGAAAACTTCCCTTAAAAATAAAAGATTTTAAATTTATTATAACTGATAAACTAGTTCTGTAAAAATAATCAATAAGAAACTTTTTTATTAACCACTGTGAGTATTTAAGGATGTCAATAAAAGTGAAAATTTTTAAGGCACAAATTCTCTAATTACTGTTGAAATCCAAATTAACATGAAATTATCAAAGTCTAAATAGCATTTGCCAATGTATCATCTGGGACACATTTTCTCCTGGCTGTGCTTCCTACCACTGCTGGATGAATAGTCAATAATTATTATTCGGGATCACACATTTCATAGAAACTGTCAGAACAGGCAATTAGTCAGGAATGATAAAATGGCAATAAAAGAGTTAGCAATAATGAATTGGCAATATAAGTCATTAATGTGTGATACATACATTTCTTAAAAATGTTTTATAGCCTACTGGTTATTAAATGTAACCATGACTGGTAAAAGCAGATGAAATTTGATTTAGGGACTCAAATGTTTAAGTCTCACTTGAAAGTGGACCACGTTCGTTTGATTTACTTGGCCCTCACTATACAGTAAACTACTATAGAATCCTCTTTACGGAAATCTTCTTGAGAGCTGGGGCCATTGTCTGAAGGCATTTATTATAAAAGTTGTACAAATGCCTCAGTTATAATACAATTTTGCTGCATGAATGCCATGAACATAAGCCTCCAGAGAAACTATAAAATGTTTGTAGTAGCTGAGCTCTAAGGTTCGAGTTTAAGACAGAATTGATTAGAAAACTAACTTTTGATATATAACTTTTAACTTTTTAGCACACAACCTACATAGTCAAAAAATGCTAAATATACCGCTTTTTTTTATTTCTTGAAAATAAACATATAGGTAACAACACAAAGGGGATCTTAAACATCCCTATCATCACCAGTACCCTTCATATTCTATTTTGTGAATATAGTAGATATGCTTTTTCCTATGTATACATACCTATGATAAAGTTTAATTTATTTTTTAAATGTTTGTTTATTTACTTTTTGAAAGAGAGAGAGAGAGAGAGAGAGAGTGAGTGAGTGAGTAGGGGAGGGGCAGAGAGAAAGTGAGACAGAGAATCCCAAACAGGCTTCACACTGTCAGCACAGAGCCTAACACAGGGCTTGAACCCATGAACTGTGAAAGCATGACCTGAGCTGAAATCAAGAGTCAGACACTCAACCGACTGAGCCACCCAGGCACCCTGATAAAATTTAATTCATAAACTAGATACGGAAAGGGATTAACAACAAGAGCTAATCATGAAATGGAACAATTGTAACAATGTACTGTAATAAAAGTTTTGTGAATGTGGTCTCTCTCTCTCTCTCTCTCAAAATACCTTTTTGTAGTGTACTCAACCTTTCTTGTGATGATGTGAGATGATATAATGTCTATGTGATGAGATGAAGTGAGGTGAGTGATGCAGGCACTGTGACTTAGTGTTAGGCTACTACTGACCTTCTGATGTATCATCAGAAGGAGAATCATATGCTTCTGGACCATGGTTGACCACAGGTAACTAACACCACGCAAAGTGAAACTGCAGTTTAGGGAGTACTACTGTATGGCTCTAATTTAGACTGTGCTGCTCCAAAAAATAAGCCACTGCAATTTTCATTTTGAAAAATGCTCAAGCTTACCAGGCATAATAACTTAAATCATTAATTAGTAAAAAGTGATGATCCGTTATGCTCCATTTCACCCTTGATTGTTGAAATCACACCCTAGAGGTAACTACATTAGAGTGATGGATGAAGTATTTGGAAAATTTCTGTGATCCAGAGCTTCTGGGATGCAAAAGAGTATTTTATAGGTGTGCAACCAAAAAAGAGTGGTTTAACATAATATTTCTCAACTTATAATTCATACTACATTGACCAGAGGAAGAGCCCTGATTATTTATGAATTCTTGAAGGTGGTAACATCTGACATATACCTGAAATGAGAGACTGAGTTTAATATCCATAATTGTCAAAATTCATGTTTCCTTCTGATACTTGGCAGTATCTTACTGACATTACAGAAGAGTGGCACAGAACTTGCTGTTATGTAGCAGATTTTTTAATGACTTTCACTTTAATTAATTAATTAATATTTTTATGGCTTTTATTTTACCTTATTTTTTATTCAAGTATAATTGACACATGACATATTAGTTTCAGGCTACAACATAATGATTTAATATTTACATACATTGCAGAATGATCACCACAGTAAGTGTAGTTGCCATCCATTACTATCCAGAATTACAATTTTTTTATGATGAGAATTTTTAAGATCCACTCTCAGCAACTTTCAAAGATACAATACGATATTGTTGACTAGAGTCACCATGCTATACATTACTACCCCATAACTTATTTATTTTATAGCTGGAGGTTTGTACCTTTTGATCCTCTTCATGCATTTTGCCTGCCGCCTATCCCCCTCCCTTTGGAACCACCAATCTGTTTTCTATATGTATGGGTTCTGTTTCTTGTTGTCCACTTGTTTTGTTTTTTAGATTCCACATTTAAGTGAAATCATATAGTATTTGTCTTTGCTATATGACTTATTTCACTTAGCATAATGCTTTCAAGTTGCATTCATGTCACAAATGGTAAGATCTCATTCTCATCTGGCTGAGTAGTATTCCATATATCACATATATGTCATATCTTCTTTATACATTTATCCATCAATAAACACTTAGGTTGTTTTCATATCCAAGCTATTGAAAGTAATGTTGCAACGAATATGGGCATACATATATCTTTTCAAATTAGTGTTCAGTTTCTTTGGATACATACCCAGCAGTGGAATTGCTGGATCATATTTTCTATTTTCAACTTTTTGGAGACTCTTCGTACTGTTTTTTATAATGGCTGCACCAAGTTACATTCTCATCAACTGTGCACACCTTTCTCCACATCCTTGCTGACACTAGTTTTTTCTTTCGATAATGGCCATTCTGATAGGGGTAAGGTTATAGCTGTCTCGTTGCGGGTTTTTAAAAATTTTTTTAATGTTTATTTGGTTTTGAGAGAGAGCGAGAGAGAGAGAGAGAGAGAGACAGAGTGCAAGTGGGGGAGGAGCAGAGACAGGGAGACACAGTATCGGAAGCAGGCTCCAGGCTCTGAGCCGTCAGCACTGAGCCTGATGAGGGGCTGGAACCCACAGACCACGAGATTGTGACCTGAGCTAAAGTCAGACGCTCAACCAACTGAGCCACCCAGGCGCCCCTCATTGTGATTTTAATTTGCATTTCCCTGATTGTTAGTGATGTTGAGCCTGTTTTCATGTATCTGTTGGCCATTTGTATGTCTCCTTTGGAACAATATCTATTTAGATCTTTTGTCAAATTTTAAATGTGATTATTTTTGTTACTTGGTTGTATGAGTTCTTTATATATTTTGGATATTAACTCCTTACTGGATATGTGATATATATTGGAAATATTTTCTCCCATTCAGTAGGAAGTCTTTTTATTTCATCGATGGTTTCTTTTGCTGTGCAGAAGCTATTTAGTTTGATGTAGTCCCACCTCTTTATTTTTGCTTTTGTTGCCCTCACCTTTGGAGTCAGGTCCAAAAAATCATCACCAACACTGATGTCAAAGACCTTACTGCCTATGTTTTCTTCTAAGAGTTTTAGGGTTTCAGGTCTTACATTCAAGTCTTTAATCCATTTTGAGTTAATTTTTGTGTACGGTGTAAGGTGGTGGTCCAGTTTCACTCTTTTGAATGTGGCTGTCCAGTTTTCCCAGCACCACTTACTTATTGAGAGATTGTCCTTTCAACATCATATATTCTTGCCTCCTTTGTCATTAATTAATTGATCATATATGCATAGGTTTATTTCTGGGCTCCCTATTCTGTTCCATTTATATATGTGTATGTTTTTATGCCAATAACCATATTGTTTTCATTAATATAGCTTTGTAATATACCTTGAAATCAGGACGTGTGATGCTTCCAGCTTTGTTCTTTCTCAATATTGTTTTGACTATTCAGGAGCTTTGGTGGTACCTGATGAATTTTAGGATTGTTTTTTTCTATTTCTATGGAAAATGCCATTGGAATTTTGATAGGGATTGCATCGAATCTGTAGAATGCTTTGGGTAATATGGAAATTTTAACAACATTAATTCTTCCAATCCATGAGTATAAGATAGTTTTCCATTTATTTGTTCACTAGTATCTTATAGTTTTCAGTGTACTGGTCTTTCATCGTTTTGGTTAAATTTATTCTTAGGTAGTTTATTCTTTTTGATGCAATTGTAAATGGAATTTTCTTAATTTCTCTGTAGTTGTTAGTATATAAAAATGTGACAGATATTTATGTATTGATTTCGGATTCTGCAACTGTACTGAAATATTCTAACAGTGTTTTTTTTTTGAAGGACTCTTTAGTGTTTTGTATATATGAACACATTGTCTGCAGACAGTGACAGTTTTACTTCTTCCTTTCCAACTGGGATATCTTTTTCTCCGACATAGTTGCTCTGGCTGGGACCTCCAATACTAAGTTGAATGAAAGTGGTCAGAGTGGGCATTCTTGTCTTGTTCCTGATCTTAGAAGAAAAGTTTAAGCTCTTCACCATTGATTTCTATATTACCTGTGGGTTGTGTTATTAGCTTTTTATTCTGTGTATCCCATATGGCCTTTATTATGTGAGGGATGTTCCTTCTAGATCCAGTTTGTTGAGAGAATTTATAAATAGAATAATTTTGTCAAATTTTTTTTTCTGTATTTAGTGAGATGATCATACATGAATTTTATCTTTCATTTTGTTAATGTGGTGTATCACATTGATTGATTTGTGGTGTTGAAACATCCTTGTATACCTGGAGTAAATCCCACTTGATCATGAGGTATGATTCTTCTAGAGAATTTCTCTTTAGGTCTGTCAATATTTGCTTTATATATTTAGATGCTCTTATGTTGAGTATGTAACTATCAAAAATGTTATATCTTCTTGTTGGATTTTCACCTTTATCATTATGTAATGCACATACTTGTCTTTTATTGCAGTCTTTGTTTCAATGTCTATTTTGTCTGGGATAAGTATAGTTATGATCTTCATTGCTAGAACACCTCCTTCTATCCCTTCACTTTCAGTCTGTGTGTGTCCTTACATCTGAAGTGAGTCTCTTTAGGCAGACAACAAATGTGTCTGTTATTTTTTAACCCATTCAGCTAGCCTGTGTTTTTTAATTGGAGAATTTAGTCCATTTAAATTTAAAGTAATTATTGATGAAATTACTTATTGCCATTTTGTTAATTGTTTTCTGGCTGGTTTGTAGTTCCCTCTGTTCATTTCTTCTCTTGCTTTCTTCCATTGTAGTTTGATGACTCTTCTGTAATGTTATGCTTAGATTTCTTTCTCGTTATCTTTTGTGTTTCAACTATAGGTTTTTGCTTTGTAGTTACCATGAGTTTCACATATAGCAGTCTATATATAAAAGAATGGTCTATTTTAAGTTGATACCTAGTTAAGTTTGAATATATTTTAAAACTTTAAATTTTTACTCACCCTAACTCCTATGTTTCATGAGCTTGATGTTACTTTTTATATCTTTTTATTTTGTGTAAAGCTTAACTAATTATTATAGTTATACTTATTTTTACTACTTTTGTCTTTTAACCTTCATATTAGCTTTATAGGTGATCCACTACCTTTATTATATATTTACCTTCACCAGTGAGATTTTTACTTCCAGATGTTTTCTTGTTACTAATTAGTGCCCCTTTTTTTCAGCTTAAAGAAGTCCTTTTAATATTTCCTGTAATGTCAGTTTAGGACTGATGAGCTACTTTAGCTTTTCCTTGTCTGGAAACTCTTTATCTCTCCTTCAATTCTGAGTGATAATCTTGCAGAGTATTCTTGGTTGAAAGTTTTTTTTTTTCTTTCAGCACTTTAGATATATCATGCCACTCACTCCCTTCTGCCCTGCAAAGTTTCTGCTGAGATATCTGCTAATAGTCTTATGGAGGTTACCATGTATGTAATAAGTTGCTTTCAAGACTCTCTTTTTACCTTTTACTTCTGACATTTTAATTATAATGTATCTTGGCATGGGTATCTTTGGATTCATCTTGTTTGGAACACTTTGAGATTTTTTGGATATAAATTTCTGTTTCTTTCCCCTGGTTAGGGAAATTTTCAGGCATTATTTCTTCATAAAAATTTTTTTTAATGTTTATTTATTTTTTAGAGAGAGAAAGGCAGAGCGCGAGTAGGGGGAGGGGCAGAGAGAGAGGGAGACAGAATCTGAAGCAGGCTCCAGGCTCTGAGCTGTCAGCACAGAGCCTGATGCGGGGCTTGAACTCACTAACTGTGAGATCATGACCTGAGCCAAAGTTGGACGCCTAACCAACTGAGCCACTCAGGCGCCCCCAGGCATTATTTCTTCAAACAAGATTTCTGTTCCTTTTCCCCTCTGTCTTCTCCTTCTAAGACCCATGTAATGTAGCTCTTTCTCTGCTTCATGTTGTTTGATAGGTCCCTTAAGCTATCTTCACTTTAAAAGACTTTGTTGTTGTTGCTCTGTTTGTGTGAGTTTTATTGCCCTGTCCTCCAGGTCACTGATTTTTTCCCCCCTCTGTTTTATCTAATTTGCTAATAACACCTCTCGTGTATTTATCAGCTCAGCTCTTGTGCTCTTCAGCTTTGTGACTTATTTTTGGTACTTATGTTATTTTTCTCTTTTTTGAAAAAAAAGTTCTCACAGTTCTCATTGTGTTTATCCATTCTTCTCCCATGTTTGGTGAGCATCTAATGACCATCACTTTAAAATCTTTATCAGGTAAATTACTTATGTCCATTTCATTAAGGTTTTTTTTCCCCTGAGATTTTATTTTGTTCATTTCATTTGGAACATATTCCCCTGTTTCCTCATTTTGCTTGATACTCTGTGTTTGTTTCTATTTATTAGGCAAAACAGCTATCTCTTCTAGACTTGAAAGAGTGGACTTGTATAGGAGATGAGTCTTGTCTTTGACCTCTGCTCTAGCTCTTGGTTATATCTCAAACCTTTGTGATTGTCTGAGCAGCTTGATTTAGTCTTGATGGGTCCTAATTGTTCTGGAAGTGCCAAGACCTGTGAGTGTTCCAGAGGGAAGGACCTATTTAGCACCTACTTTCAGATTCATTGGAAGTTAGTGCCTCAGGCAGCTGCTTTTAAGGTATGCAAATATATACAGTCCTGAGGGACCACAGTTATAATTCTGCTAGCCTCCAGACCACACAATCTGGAGTTGCCCCCCTTCATAAAAGTTGCAAAAAAATTGGGCTTCCAGACAAGTGTAGAAGCTCCTTTCTGTGAGGTATCACTGAGCTGTAGTTAGGCCAAGGGACATGTAGCCTGAGAGTACTTTTGTGGCCTCTAGATGGTAAACCTTAAGCCTGCCCTCAAGCTGAAGCTTCTGGACAATATAGGGCTTTTTCACAGGAAAATGGAGTGTGTTTCAATCTGTTGTCTGTGCAGTTCTCTGGGGGTGGTAGCCTGCCAAGGACTCTCTCTCTAATTGTTTTAGACCTGTTGGGCCCAGAAATGTAACCTCCCAGTCACCAGAACCAGGTGGTCAATGTGTGGGCTGTGCAAGATTTCCATCTTGGCAGGCCCATGGGAGAAACATAGAGGCAGGGCACCTGCCTGTTGGCTTTGGTGGGACTGTGAGATTGGTACGAGAGCAGGGTGTGTCCACCAGCACTAGCAGGTCAGAGGGCGAGTGCAAAAATTGTGCCTGTCAGCACCTCCATCCCTGCAGAGAGTCTTAACAGGCTTCTGTGCCTTTGGAAGATGCTCTAAGGTTAGCAAATAGATCTCCTTCACATCTAGTGTAGGTGCTTTACAAACTGCTACTTTTGCAGTGGGTCCCAGGGTGAATGAGTCTGTGTGTGAGCTCTTTAAGAGTGGAATCTCTGTTCCTTACAGCCTTATGGTTTTCCTGGATGTAAGCCTCCTTGGTTTTTATAATTTTTTTTTATTATTCTTAAGAGAGAGAGAAAGAGAGAGAGAGACAGAGAGAGAGAGAGAGAGAGAGAGAGAGAATGAGTGGGTGAGGGGCGAGCGAGAGAGGGAGACACAGAATCTGAAGCAGGCTCCAGGCTCTGAGCTGTCAGCACAGAGCCCAACACGGGGCTTGAACCCACGAACTGTGAGATCATGATCTGAGCCAAAGTTGGATGCTTAACCGACTGAGCCACCCAGGCGCCCCAAGCCTCATTGGTTTTTAAAGCCAGATATTTTGGAGGTTCATCTCTCCTGTGCAGATCCCAAGGGTTGGAGTATGTGATGTAGGGCACAAACCCCTTGCTCCTCAGGAAGTAGCTTCATATTTGTGAGATCTCTTCCAATTATGGGTTGTCATGCTAGGGGGGGAGGATTTTGATGAGACTTTGTCTCTAACTCTCCTACCTATCTTGATGTGGCCCTTTTATCCTTTGTTGTGGAAGAGATGTTTAGCTAGTTTTTAGCTCTTTTTCAGAGGAAATTGCGCTATATGTAGCTATAGATTTTTTGTGTTTGTGGGAGGAGGTGAGTTCAGGATCATTCTATGCTGCCCTCTTAAACCACATCCAGCAGATTTTTAAAGAAGTATGTTTCAAAGCTCCCTATGAAGAAATGGATTAGAAATTGGCTTTGAATTCAACTTGGTTGGCAACAATTATTTGGTACATAGATTTCATGAGAGAGTAGAATGCATTTATACAATTCTCTGACTTCTACTACCAATTCTGCATGGTATAATATGGCCATATTAAAGATAATTCTTAGGCTTTCCATCCAATCAGTTTTTGAGAGTTTACTTTCACATTTATAATGTAAGACTAGAGCCTTACAGCACTACTGTAGAGAATGTAGAATTCAGGATAAAGTGGATGTGTTTTTGATCCTATCCAGGGGGATTTATCACTGGAAATACCAAAAGGATCTCATTGTATCAAGGTTTCATTTATAATAGAGTCCCATGGCATGGTCCTGTGGATAGCATTACACTCTAGTTTCAGGTCTCCAGGACAAAGAAAAGCAATTACATATAAAAGAAAAACAATCTCTTTCTAGAGGTATTTCATTATACATAGTAATGTCTTAGGAAACTTGATTCAGTTAAGATATCCTGAGTACTATCCTATACTTGATAAATATTTGATACACATTAACAACTTTGAGGTGTGTCAGGCTATATAGTTCATTCAAAACTCTGTTTCTGAGAGAACCAAGAGGGTGGTATTATAAGGCTTCCCAATTATTTTCTATTTTGCAATCTCAAAAGGTTAGCCTTTTACTTCAAAAACCTATAACATACACTCGCTATTCATGACCTAGCTTTTGTTCATGAGTCTGATTCTCCTTAAGTTTTTACTCACTTATACTTAATTTATTTTTAGCCTCTAATACCTCTTATCTTCATTTACTGGAGTGTAAAGTGCTATTTTATATTACCTGACACTATGTCATTCATTCATTATGGAATAATTCCAAAATTCTTTGAGCCTGATTTTCTTCATTTGAAATAATAATAATAACAATAATTATTATTATATTTATTTATAATATATTGTATTATATTTATAATAAAATATATTTCTATAGTATTTATATCTGTTATTATTATTATCACAAAATAGAATGAATTTCAATAAAAACAATTATGCTATTTTGTTACAGAATCTATTACTTCTATCTGTCATTTTCACGATTTTATAGAATTCAATTATGTTCCCTTTCCAATTTACTTGTTTGAGATTGAGGAAACCTGTTACATCGTATGAAAATTTTTACATACTCTTGATTTTAGCTACCTTTTATTGTGCCTTCTTTAAACCCTACACTGTCTTTTTTCAGGGATGGCATCAGAATCATACCTAAGAGTTTAGATTTTTAATCAACTCTTATAATCAGTTTCCTCTATTTTTTTTTTTGCATTTCAAAGAGAAAGTCAATTTTTGTTGAAATTGGAGGGAATGAAGAATTGCTCACTAATCATGTAATTGCTTCTTTTGCCATGTAAGACTTGGAATGGAAACGGGAAAGTGTCTGTGATGGTTCATGGTTGTATCTTTGTAATCATCAACATTACTATATCCTGTATGGTGACAGATAAGAAAAAAGAGGTGACACATTGTTACTATATTAATCTTTACATAATACCATTTTTTTTTCCTCATGTCAATTTCATACCCACTTGTCCTTGGAAGTTTCCTGTGGACTGCAGTCGGGTTCTCAAGAATTTCTACCCAAGTGGCAGATGGGACAGTGCTGGAAGATCCTGAGGGCAATATTTAGCAACCCTCCTCAAATCTTATTTTAGAGTTTTAAAATTCAACCTGTCATTCTTTTCTACATACTATCATATTTGTAATATTGAAATAATTGAATATACTTCCTGATTAAATAGCCTGACATTTCATTCTGAATCTTGAAGTAATTTTGATGTCTGGGAAGGTGTGTTTTGAGTCCCATGCATCTAAGCATCCATGGAACCACCACATTTTCTTGGAGATATGAATTCCCTGTCTTGAGAAATCAGATCAAATTCAAACTCTTGTGTTGGAATTTCATGATATTCCACAATCCATCTTTAACTCCTTTTTCCAGTCTTTATTCCATTAATTCCCTGAACAAATGTGACACAGCAGCTAAACTGTTGCACTTATTCTCACATAAACTAATTTCTCCTACTTTCCTTTGTTCACACTGACTTCCTTATCAATAACGTCCTCCCTGCTTTCATCTCTGCCTGTAAATATTGATTAATTTTCAATATCAACTTCATACTCATCTTCTCTTTAAATACCTTTAGGCTTGAAGCAGTCTTTTCCATGAATGGCTTCTTGTAATCTTCCAATGAGTTGCATTATGTTATTTAAATACTTATTAATTGTTTTAAATAAAATTCTGTTCCATATCCTCCTTTTTTCAAAGATTTGTGTTTAGTGGTGATAAAGACTTTCTTCTTGAACAAATTTTAGTAAGGCTCCTTGGAGCCCACTTGTCAGCTGGGTCTCATCCTTGGGCCCTATCTTCAAGCCTACCTCGTCTAGGTTGTAGCAAGAATGCTGCTAAGTCAGTTTACTGAGAAGCTCCCAAATCTTTGATATCTGATCATCTCAACTGGTCTTCAGCAAGAAACCTGTGAAGTGGGTTTAGTAAGAATTCTTCTACATTTGATGTCTCCACTTTGAAATTTTTTGTCTAGTGACTCCCTTACTCTGCTTGTTGATTATAAATCCCAGCTGCCATTTCTATATTGAGTTGAACCCAATCTCTCTCCTCTATTGTGATTGTCTTGACACCAATCACAATACTTCTGAATAAAGTCTTCCTTACCATTTTAATACATGTTAGAATCTTTTTTATTTATTTGTTCTTTTTTACAATGAGAAGTGTCAATCATGTTAACCAACACCAGAGACTATGGGGTGTGGACATAACATAATCCAATCAGTCAGAATGTTTTTTAAACTGCAGTTCTCTTAATGGAGTTATATGGATATGATCCCTAGGTGTTAGGACCATTTCCTGCTACCACCGCATGAAGAAGCTGACATTAGACAATGAAGATGTCTCACAGACAGAAACAAGGTCAAGGTTTAACTGCTTTGAAGTCTTTCTTTACAGACATCCTTAAAATCAGGTCTACTTCTGCCCTTCCCAGTTGTGAAAGCAAATGATCTCTTCTCTCCTCTCTTCTCTTCTCTTTCTTTCCTTCTTTATTCTTCTCCTTCTTCTCCTCCTCCTCCTCCTCCTTCTTCTTGGCTTAAATACATTCAACAATGCTTCAGGTTCTTTATTGTTGTTACAGTCCCTTTTACAGTACTTTTCATCTATCCTGTTACATTCTTGATTTGTAATCTTAATTTCTCAATTATAGTATGTATAGTTATGCTTTGTATAACTCTACAAAACATGGGCTCTTAATATTTACTGATTTTTCTCATTTTTTATGTTCTTGAAAAGTAAAGAATTATAATTTGTCATCTTTAGAAGTTCTATGTTCTAAATAGTAAATTATTATTTAATAAAAGATATAAAATAAATAAATTCACTATTTAGAACATATGGATTAATATGAAGGTAAACTTATCTATAATTTCAATATGCAGAGGACCTGTGAATAATCAGTGTACATCCATCCATCATTTTCCATAGGATCATAATATACATATTACTTTCTTTTACTTTCATTTTATTTTTTTCTGAATATATTGTGAACATCATTCCATTAATTAATACCATGATATCATCACACAAAGACACTGCAGTTTATATATATCTTAAATTTATTAGAATATATTTTAAAATGTCCTATTTTAGGATATATAGTTTGCCAACATTCCATATGTTTGATGAGACAAAACTAACAAAAGTAAAATTTTTAAGTTTTCTTTTTTACATATTTTTCACATGCTTGGCTATTTCCTGGGGAGATATATACATTTAAAAATACCTTTGGTGCTTATTGCAAAGTAACCCTTCAGAAATACAGTATAAATTTATACTCATAAAGTAATGAATTCATAGCCTTAATTTTTTTTTCTCAAAATGTAGCTAAAAACTGTTGCTTTGTTGTTTTTAGCTTGTAGTTCATTGTGTATAAGGGTAAAAGTAGTTTTTGGTTTATTTACTTGTTTTTTGTTCAACAGTATGCCTATTTACAAAATTTTATTAATCTCACTTTCTTCCTTTTTAAAATTTAAATCCAAGTCATTTAACATATAGTGTAATCATGATTTCAAGAATAGAATTTAGCAATTCATCACTTACATATAACACTCAGTGCTCATCCCAACAAGTGCCTTCCTTAATGCCCATCACCTATTTAGCCCATTCCCCACCCAACACCCCACAAGAAACCCTCAGCTTTTTCTCTGTATTTAAGAGTCTCTTGTGGTTTGTCTCTCTTTCTGTTTTTATCTTATCTTTGCTTCCTTTCTCCTGTATTATTCTGTTTTCTTTCTTAAATTCCACATATGAGTGAAATTATATGATATTTGTCTTTCTCTGACTTATTTCCCTTAGCATAATACACTCTAATTCCATCCATATTGTTACAAATGGCAAGATTTCATTCTTTTTGGTGGCCAAGTAATATTCCAGTGTGTGTGTGTGTGTGTGTGTGTGTATACCTCATCTTCCTTATCCATTCATCCTTTGATGGACATTTGGGCTCTTTCCATACTTTGGCTATTGTCAATAGTGCTGCTATAAACATTGGGATGCATATACCCCTTCAAATCAGCATTTATGTATCCTTTGGATAAATGCCTAGTAGTGCAATTGCTGGGTCGTAGAGTAGTTCTATTTTTAATTTTTGAGGACATTCCATACTGTTTTCCAGAGTGGTTGCACCAGTCTTATTCCCACCATTAGTGCAAAAGGGCTCCCTTCTCTTCACATCCTCATCAACATCTGTTGTTTCCTGAGTTGTTCATTTAAGCCATTCTGCCAGGTGTAAGGTGGTATCTCATTTTGGTTTTGAATTGTAATTCCCTGTTGGTGAGTGATATTGAGCAGCTTTCATGTGCCTATTAGTCATCTGCATGTCTTCTTTGGAAAAGTGCGTATTCATGTTTTCTGCCCATTTTTTCACTGGATTATTTGTTTTTTGGGTGTTGAGTTTGGTAAGTTCTTCATAGATTTTGGATACTAACCCTCTATCTGATATGCAATATGCAAATATCTTCTCCCATTCTGTCAGTTGCCTTTTAGTTTTGTCAATTGTTTCCTTCACTGTGCAGAAGCTTTTTATCTTGATGAGGTCCCAATAGTTCTTTTTTAGTTTTATTTCCTTTGCCTCCAGAGACATTGAATATGTAGATTACTATTGATAGTATCAACATTTTAACAATATTTGTCCTTCCAATCCATGAGTATGGAATATTTTTCCACTTTTTTGTGTCTTCCTCAATTTCTTTAATCAGCTTTCTATAGTTTTCAATGTATAGATGTTTCACCTCTTTTGTTAGATTTATTCCTAGGTATTTTATCATTTTTGTTGCAATTGTAAATGGGATTGATTCCTTGATTTCTCTTTCTGCTGCTTCATTATCAGTGTATAGAAATGCAACTGATTTCTGTACATTTATTTTATATCCTGCTACTTTGCTAAATTCATGTCTCAGTTCTAGCAGTTTTTGGGTGGTGTCTTTTAGGTTTTCCACATAGAGTATCATACCTTCTGTGAAGAGTGAAAGTTTAACTTCCTCCTTGAACAATCTGGATGGCTTTTATTTCTTTTTGTTGTCTGATTGCTCAGGCTAGGACTTCCAACACTATGTTGAGTAATAGTGGTGAGAGTGGACATCCCTGTTGTGTTCCTGACCTTAGGGGAAAGCTCTATTTTTCCCCATTGAGGATGATATTACGTGTGGGTCTTTCATATACAGCCATTATGATGTTGAGGTATGTTCCTTTATCCCTACTTTCTTGAGGGCTTTTATAAAAGATGCTATATTTTGTCAAATGCTTTTTTTGCATCTATTGAGAGGATCATGTGGTTCTTACCTTTTGTTTTATTAATGTGATGTATCAAATTGATTGATTTGCAGATATTGAACCAGCCCTGCATCCCAGGAATAAATCACACTAGATCATGGAGAATAATTCTTTTAATGTATTTTTGGATCCAGTTTGCAAGTATCTTGTTGAGAATTTTTACATCCATGTACATTAGAGAAATTGGTCTGTAGTTTGCCTTTTTAGTGGGGTCATTTTCTGATTTTGGAATTAAGGTAATGCCGGCCTTGTAGAATGAGTTTGGAAGTTTTCCTTCCATTTCTATTTTTTTCCATTTCAAAAAGAGTAGGTGTTAACTCTTCTTTAAATATTGGTAGAATTCTCCTGGAAAGCCACCTGGCCCTAGACTCTTGTTTCTTTGGAGATTTTTGATAACTGGTTTAATTTCTTTACTGGTTATGGTTCTATTTCTTCAAATGGGTCAAATTTTCCATTTTTTCCTGTTTTAGTTTTGGTAGTTTATATGTTTCTAGGAATTTTTCCATTTCTTCCAGATTGCCCAAGTCACTCGCATATAATTGCTCATAATATTCTCTTATTGTTGTTTGTATTTCTGCAGTATTGGTTGTGATCTCTCCTCTTTCATTTGTGATTTTATTTATTTGGTTCCTTTCCTTTTTCTTTTTGATCAGTCTGGCTAGGGGTTTATCAATTTTGTTAGTTCTTTCAAAGAACTAGCCCCTGGTTTCATTGATCTGTTCTACTGTTTTGTTTGATTTTGATATCATTGACTTCTGCTCTAATCTTTATTATTTACCTTTTTCTCTTGGTTTTGGGCTTTATTTGCTGTTCTTTTTCCAGCTTTTTTAGGTCTAAGGTTAGGTTGTATACTTGAGACCTTTCTTCATTCTTTAGGAAGGCCTGGATTGCTATATACTTCCCTCTTATGATTGCCTTTGCTATATCCCAGAGGTTTTGGACTGTCATGTTTTCATTTTCATCGGCTTCCATGTACTTCTTAATTTCCCTTTAATATCTTGGTTAACACATTCATTCTTTAGTAGGATGTTCTTTAATCTCCAAGTATTCATAGTCTTTCCAAATTTTTCTTGTGGTTGATTTCGAGTTTCATAGCATTGTGGTCTGAAAATATGCATGGTATGATCTCTATCTTTTTGTACTTTTTAAGGGCTGATTTGTGTCCCAGTATGTGATCTATTCTGAAGACTTTTCCATGTGCACTTGAGAAGAATGTGTATTCTGCTGCTTTAGGATGAAATGTTCTGAATATATCTATTAAGTTCATCTGGTCCAGGGTGTCACTCAAAGCCATTGTTTCTTATTGGTTTTCTGCTTACATGATCTGTCCATTGCTGTAAGTGAGGTGGTGAGGTTCCCTACTATTATGATATTATTATCAATTAGTTTCTTTACATTTGTGATTAATTGGTTTATATATTTGGGTTCCTCACATTGGGGGCATAAATATTTACAATTGTTAGATCTTCTTGGTGGATAGACTCCTTAATTATGATATAATGCCCTTCTTCATCTCGTTACAGTCTTTATTTTAAAATCTAGTTTGTCTGATATAAGTATGGCTACTCCAGCTTTCTTTTGTTGACCGTTAGCATGGTAGATGGTTCTCAATCCCATTACTTTCAATCTGCAAGTGTCTTTAAGTCTAAAATGAGTCTCCTGTAAGCAGCATATAGATGGGTCATATTTTTGTATCCATTCTGATACCCTATGTCTTTTGATTGGAGTGTTTAGTCCATTGACATTTAGAGTGAATACTGAAAGATATGAATTTAGTGCCATTGTGTTGTTTATAGAGTTGGTGTTTCCGGTGATGTTCTCTGGTCCTTTCTAGCCTTTGCTGCTTTCAATCTTTTTTTTTTTTTTTTTTTTTTTTTTTTTTTTTTTT
>CM053559.1:75365503-75385560 GCA_028646485.1 Cryptoprocta ferox
CTCTCCCTGTGTTGGGCTCGGGGGCTCCTTTCCCCTTTACCACCGGGACCTGCCCGTCCCCTAATTTCCCAGATCACAGTCACTCACTCAGGCATCTTTGAGGTTGTCTTCTTTCTGGCGTCTGTTTCTTCTTTCCCCCACTTGCAAATCCAAGTTTTATCCCTTCAGTCCTTCTCAGTTCAATCCATACGGGCGTGCGGAGATTACAGAGCTCCCTGCTTCTCCGCCATCTTGTCCTCTGATTATTAGTTTAAAAAAGTTTATTTATTTTGAGAGAGAGAATGAGAGAGAGCTAGTGAGTGTGTGCACGTGTGTGTGCACAAGCGGAGGGAGAGGCAGAGAGAGGGAGAGATAGAATCTCAAGGAGGCTTTGCTCTGTCAGCACCAAGCTTGATGTGGGACTGGATCCCATGAACTGTGAGATCATGACCTGAGCTGAAATCAAGAGTCAAACGCTTAACAGACTAAGCCACCCAGGGGCCCCTGATGCTGATTATTTCTAATGATTTAACAGTAAATAATTTAAATGAAGTATTATCAAAGACTTTTAAACCTACAAAGCAAAGATCCATTTAACCTACATGGAATTTAGATATTTATCAATAATATCACGATTAGCATAAATGCATTTGGATACTTAATATTGCTTTGACATTTTCCACATATCAATTGTTTTTGAATAAACAAACACCTTATAGATAGAGCACGAAGAAAAAAAGGTAATAGGTCTTTGGCCACAGAAATTCATTAATTCTCTGGCAACATAGGTTGCTTTATCTGTCAAATGCCTTTTCTCTTTGAAACAATACTACATTCCAAACAAATACTAGTGGTTATCCTCTCATGTCCTACCTGCAATTCGGTACATTCCATATCACAACTGCAGGTAAGATTCTCCCAGAGTGAAAAGCAGGGCATTTCAGAGTCTTGAAGAACAGGTAGATGCTGAAAAAAGGAATCAGTAGTGATTCTTCAGTCAAGATAAGGGAAAGAAATAAGAAAAAATAAAATAACATGTCTACTATGGAAATCACTCTAGTGGATAGAGAGTGTATTTGTATATATTCAATCTCTCTGCCCATGATATATATATTCATATCTGTCCACTAAAGTGATAAACATATATATACACGCACAATTATACATATGTTATATATATAATTACAGTGATAAATAACATTGAAGATTGTCAATACTTCCTATGTTATTACTTGTAGATGAACTCACTATCAAAGTCTGAAGATAAAAGTGATAAACACAAGTTTTTGCATCCTACTATATATTTCTCCAGTACAATGAGACTATCTACTCCTTTTAGAAGCAATTTCACATTAGATTTCTAGTGTGTGGTTTAGTTCTATGGTCCTAAATTAGACGGTCACATAAAAGTCCTGGCCAACCAATCTTAAAGAACACCATGTGTATTAATCATAGCACAGGCCAGGTGGGGATTCTTATTAAATGTTAAAAATGGGTTAGAATTATAGTATATACTTTTTTGGCATATATGCTACAATGGATCATAAATTTATATGTCTTTAGGGCTTGGCAAATAATATAAATGCAGAAGTAGTTTAGGACAGTGGTTGTCAAAATGTAGTCCTGGGACCAGTAGCATGAGCATCAACCAGGGAACTCATAAATAATGTAAATTCTTGGGACTCACTGAAGACCTAGCAGATCAAAAACCTGGGGTGAGGCCAGCAAAATGTGTTTTAACAAGCTCTACAGGTAATTCTAATTTGCTCACATTTGAGAACAATCACTGTAGAACAATGGCGAGTTATGGACTATAATGTATTTGAGAGTGAAAATCCTAAAACATTCAAATCCAATGTCCACAAACTGAGCTGGCCGAAATAAAACACAAACACCATATAGGAGCAAAGAATTTAACCCATGGTAGAACGGTTTATATCTATTATTTAAAGGGATTTCAACACCTTTAATTTCTAGCATGCTCAATTTTTAATTGGTCATAACTGAACTATCTAGAAAACACTCCTCTCTGTATATCCACTTTCCTGTCCCCAATTATATGCCCTCTAAATCACAGTCTCTACTATTCAAATTATTTGGAGTCAATGAGACCTCTTCATAAAGTGAAAATAGTATACCATGTTTGCACATTTTATAAAACGGAGTGATCTGCTTCAAGTGGCTTTTGTATTGATTTGAAAATCTGTAAAGCTCAAAAAGAGGCTTTCTGAACATCTAATCCAAACTGTTTATTTATTTTTTCCAATCTGTTTATTTTATAGCTGAGTAATGTGCCGAAGATAAAAGTGTGAATAGACGTACGTTGTAGTAGGGGTTATGACGAAGAGTCAAATGCATGTATACCACACACTTAAAAAGCTGTATTCCTTTTGAAATAAATATTCGTATTTATAAATTATGAATATGTAACATGTAGAAAACCAAAATTTTCAATAAGAATACGTCTATAAATTTATAATCAAGACCAGTGTGAGAATGATTCGATGTTTGCTTCATGAGGGAGTGGTATGAGTATTCTTAAGTATTCCTATTATAATTAATATATTTAAATATGTACAGCATGCTTCATAAGAAAATAACTGAATTTTATTAGCTCTGATTCTTTTATCCATGGATCATAGGTTAGAGTGCCATATATACTTGGAGCTCCCTTCACTAAATAAAGAATTTATAAGAAAATGGTTTTTGTTTGCCAAGTTTCTGTTGTATCCTATTTTCTAGATTCTTGGCACACTGTCAGTACTCAATAAATATTTGTTGAGTAGATGAAAGTGAAGAGAAGTTATTTAATTTTGCTTCCTACTCATATCCTTTTTTTCTGAAATTATTCTCCCATAGCCCTAACTGTGTGTACTATGGGGCCTGTATTATCACCCTTTCACCGTGGTTGATGGGATGTGTAACTGATGGGATCAGGATGAATTTAGCCATTTACTTATATGTCCTGGAAATATGGAATTGGGACACAGAGGCTTCATGAAACTGTGCTCAGCATTTGAACTGGGTGGTGCTATGTTGGCTATTTTATGTGAACTTTTCCATGGGCAAGTAATGATGGTCCACCTACTATGTCTGAGGTGATAAGATTATTTCAATCAATAAAGCATGCCCTCATGCTTACATTTGTTGGGGTGTGTAGATTATTAAAATAATTACAACATAAATAATGTTAAGAAATTTATGAAGAGACATAAAGCAGGGCAAGGCGATAGATAGCAAAGGGGGTATGTGTTCTTTTCAATAGTCAGGGACCGACTCTGAGCTGACAGCATTTGATCAGACTTGCATGAAGTGAGTAACAAATCATGTGGATAGCTTGGAGAATAATAACCCAAGCTAGGAAAACAAGAAGCACAAAAGCTCAAAATGCAAGAAGACCAGTTTGCTGGGCTATAGTGAGGGAGATAGGAGATGAAACGAGTGATATAGTCAGGAGCCAAATCCTTTGGGAGGATAAGATCAATGGATTTTTTTTTCTCATGGCACTGTTAAACCTTTTTAATAGTTTTAAGAAGAGTGATTTATGTGGTCAAAAGATCATATCTTGGGTGACAAAGAATGGAAACAGAGAAACCATTTATAGTGTTAACACTGGTCAAGCAGTAAGGTGGTAGTGGTGGATGTGCTGATGATTAGATTCAAGATATATTTTGAAAGTAAGCTGAGAGGATTTGCTAAAGATCAGATTTACTGGGTGACTCCCCTAGGTGAATGTGGTGACCTTTATGGAAATAGGAACACTTGGGGGAGAAGCAAGTTAGTTTGTGGTTATAGTGGCAACCGAATCAAGAGTTTGGTTGTGAGCCTGTTAAATTTGGGATGCCTATTAGACCTGGAAGTGAATACACTGAGTGGACTTCAGGTTATATGTGTAGAGTTCACACAGTGATTGACAAGAGCAGTTTTACTAGATAAGTCGGGATAAGATGTGCAAGGTGAGGTCAAGAGTGAACAAGAAGCAAGGAAGTATAAAGACAGCAGATGTAGGCAATTGCTACAATGAATATTTATAAAAAAAGAATGGAGAATTAGGGTACAACCTATAAGAAACTATAGATCAAAGTATTTTATTAAGATGGATACTTAAAAATATTATAACCTGAGGGTATATATGACTATGGAATGAGCTAGCAGAGACTGAAAATATGACACAAAAGAGAGGGTAATTATAGAGTTGACATCTTTGAGTAGATACAGGGGAGGGGGAAGAGATCTAGTCCATTAATGAAAGGGTTGGCCATAGACAGGGAATAATTTCTCTATTACAACAAGAATGAAAGCAGAGTATATGAAGATGGAATCAGGTCATTTGGTAGGTATGATGATAGGGAGAACGTGTAAGAGTTTTTCTGATTGCTTCTACTTTTCAGTGATTATGAGGTAAGGTTCTCAGTTGAGAGTGGTATATGGGAAGGGGTGTTGGGGAGATTGAGAGAGAAGATATGTAAAATTGTCTTTTCAATGTATGTAAGAGTGAATTAATTAGGAAAATATTTTGTGCATGAAAGAAGAGTAAAGGAAAAATGAATCTGAAATCTAGAAAGAAGACCAAATGGTACAATGGTTGTCTTGCCCTTGCGTATGTCTCTTTTCCATAGTCCAGTCCTTCTTCTGAGCCATTTGTTTTGTTTTGAGTTGCTGAGGCAAGTTTGAAAATATTATATTTCCAACCGTCTTTGATTCTTGATGAAAACTCTGCATAAACATAACAAGGTATTATTATGATATACAAACCAACATCTATTTGATTCTGGTAGGTTCTCCAAAGGCTTTTCCCATTCAGTCAGCAATAATCATTGCTTCATAAAAGCAGATGACAGAAGAGTTAGGTTTTTAGCTTTGGGATTACTAAATAAAGCTCTCAATGACAAAGGGAATGAAGTTTATGCCATTAAAAAATAATCTTGAAGAACATGAGATCAGTCAGAGTCAGTTTGTTTTTGCTGGTTTAGGAAGATGGAGACAGTTGGGTGTAATAGTCCTTCCTTATACAAGTCATGGAATTTATAAAAATTTGTAATATTTGTAAAGGCAATAACTGTGGTCATTTTATACCAAGCTGTAGTCCCAAGCAATGAGAGGATGAACCTTATCACACCTGGAACCCATTTTCCACACATGTATGCTGCGATACACCCACTGGGAAAGCTGGTAGAAGGAAAAAGAGGGCACAGATATTGGTGCCTGTGCATCAGGGGGTTCTAAAAAATTGAGTTACAATTCTTCCACACTTAGGTTCCTGGCCTGAATATTGGATTTCTTTCTTTTTTTAAAGGGAAAAAGAACATTTTATAAATTTATGGAGAGATGAGAGAATCTGGTTTCTTATTCTTGTTTCCCTCTCCACTGCCTCTATTTTAGGATCGGACAACACAGTTTTTCCTTCCTTTCAGGATGTGGTGTATTGATATATACAATCCCATGAAATGGGAGAATTGAGAGTTGTAGATGATATGTGAAAGCAGCTAGCCCACAAGCTTGGGATAATATCTGCTTTAGAAATTTGTTGAATTGATTGAATTACTAAAACTTTAATGAGTAGAGTAGCTTAAAAATTTTGATTCAGAGTGTCCTGAATTTTTGGTTTTGTCCTGTTAACATGGGTTTGAACTTCTTCCTGTTGAGTGTGGCTTTTTATTTCTGGGTAATTTAAAAGTGTGATTAAATGAAATCATAGAACTGTTAAGGATACAAATGCAAGTTAATTGCTTTTAAAGTAGAAATTTCTGGATTCCCCCCCCCCAAATGTTTTCTCTGGGCTATGAAATAATTTGGGTGAAAATTATGAACATTAAAAAAGTTAAGTGTACATTGATGCCACTAATACTAGAAATAAACTTCCTTCAAGGTCCATGATCAGTAAAAGAAGGCCTGGGATTCCCTGAATTACTTAAAATAGGTGGCTGAAATAAATCATTCCACTTGACTGTATGGGATTTAA
The DNA here is from genome assembly GCA_028646485.1 of Cryptoprocta ferox. NCBI lineage: Eukaryota > Metazoa > Chordata > Mammalia > Carnivora > Eupleridae > Cryptoprocta > Cryptoprocta ferox. The sequence goes on from CM053559.1 coordinate 75,371,445, forward strand.
GTAAGAAAGAAGCATAATTGGGTCAATATATTAGTGGTCCCAACTTGGGGATGATAACTCTCCTAAGAATTTTAATCTACTTAGTACACACATTCCTCAGAGGAAGTAGACAAAAGAGAACAAAACTAACAAGAGGCCCCCCAAAAAATCTATGTTTATAATTTTGTATTGATTTTTCATGGTATATAAATTAAAAGACCTGACTGATTCTGTATGTGAAAAAATTAAAAAAAACTGTAGACCTTGTGAAGAACATAATTATGATTCCCAGAAGTCTGGGACACACAGCCAGGGCTCAGATACACATTCTCATGTATAGCAGATGATTACAGGCAGAAGTGAGTGTTCGCATTTGTGGGTACAGGCAGAAGCTGAAATAGGATTCGATTTTAGGGACATATTCAAGATTTGTACATCTTGGTCTTAAAAATATATTCAACTACTTGAGAAATTTGAAGAAGTTTTTGTCATATTTTCCCATTAGTAATCAAAATAAGATGAAATTTAAAAATATTTTTATACATAGCCCATCCACATAAACTACAATAACTTAACTATCTAGTTTGCTAAATTGTGACAATCTGTTGTTGCCTGACTTGTGTTCTGTTTGTTTAATGTGAAGATGCAGACAGACTTCTGTTCTTTTGTTTATGGGGTCTCTTAACTCTGTGGCTCCCCTGGCAGTGACTTTTTTTTTTTTTTGCTAAAAGGTACCAGAGTTACAAGTACAAAAACATTTATTTAATTTGTTTAAATTTATAAAACCATGCCCATTCTCTAGGCCTTTAGGGGCATGAACTAAATAAGAACATATGGAATCATCTATTATTTTCTGAACTCCAGTTATGTAGTGAGGCATTGTTTAAATGTCAATGAGGAAATCACGGATTGCTCTCCTTGGAACAGTGATTTCTTGGATAATGTTCAGTTGCATTTAATAAAGGGACATTTTATTTTCTTTAATCCACCAAGACCATTGTTTTCAATCTTTTAAGAATAATAGGAAACATTCAGAATTCCTTTCTACTCATGGAAGTCCAGCTAACCCAATTAGCCATTGTTGTAGGGCGTATTATTTTTAAAAATATCTTAGTCATATTCTGTAAGTAAATTTATAATGTGTTCAGATTGCCAACAGCCATGACATTTTTTTAAGTACTGATAGTCTTAATTCCTAAGTGAAAAGAAGGTTAAAAAGTTGGCAAATCAGGGGTGCATGGGTGGCTCAGTTGGTTAAGCATCTGACTTCAGCTCAGGTCATGATCTCAGGGTTCTTGAGTTTGAGCCCTGCATCCTGTTGTCTGCTGTCAGCACAGAGCCCACTTCAGATCCTTTGTCCCCTTCTCATTCTGTTCCTCCCACGCTCATTCTCTTTCTCTCTCTTGAAATAATTAAATAAACTTAAAAAATATGGCAAGTCTTGGAATACTCTTTTAAAGAAAATTTTATTTACAATAAGATTATATTTCCATGATTAATGTTGGCAGAATTGTTACAATTGTTTTAGACAGCATAAAATGACTATACTGAATAGGAAAGAATGGATAAGTTATGCCAGGCCAAAGTTTCTAAAAGCCAAAAGTTTTTGTTTGTTTGATTGTTTGATTTACCAGAAGCCAAACCCAGAAAACATGGATTTAAGGTCTACCTAAATGGTCAACATAATAGGCAAAAGGATGTTCTATTTTGATCCTATCAGTAAGTAATTGAGAACAATTCTGAAACATCGACTACCTTTTCCCTTTTTTCTACTGCTTTCCTCCAAATTTTCTACTGGTGTATGTATATATGCACATCACTTGCACAAACTTCCAGGTTATTCCTTGATAGTAGGGTGGGTGAATAACTGCTTTTTCTTCCAATTTACATCTTGGCTTTTATTAACATTTTTATTTGAAAGGTTTTGCTGAACCCATGTAATACCCATATGTTAGGGATTTGCACCTATTTTAGCTGGAAAAATTTAATGCCATCAAAAATCTCCAATGTATTAGAATTACATAATTCTTCCTCTGCTATCTTGGATAGGACCAAATGGCCTGTTAAAAGTCTCTGAAGTGATCCTATATTTGGAGAAAACTCTACGTCATGTACTATTAACACAGAGTTTGTCCAGAAATATGATATAATTTGGATGGACAGAGCATCAACCTCTTGAATATTGCCCTACATACATTTTTTTCTACAAAAAAAAATCAAAGAAAATATAAGGATATTTCTTTCAAAGAAACTGGAATAGACATTAGCTATTTCTAGTGGTTTGTCTGTGTTTTTAAATTTCTCACTAAGGATTTTTAATCTATTTATTTGGATAATAGAATTGATGAAAGATCATGACCCTACCTTTCATGTAATAACGAATTTCATGTAGGCTCAAAATATTTTATACCTATAGAGATATTTGCCTAATATTCCACAACCAAAGGATACATCCATGTGCTGATACCTTACCAAGCACTCCTTCTAGGTGATCTCCTTCTTGGGCTCCAGATCCTTGCTGATCATTTCAACTTGGGCATTACATGGGCAATTAATACTCAGTAATCAATAGTAGATCTAACCATTTTGAATCTGCTCTTATTCTTGTATTCCCCATCTAACAAAATATACACTTCTTCCTCTTCCTCACCACCATACTAAATCCCTGACAAATCTTTTTGGTTTTGCCTTTCTAATATCTCTCAGATATAATCAGTGTCCCTATTTCTTTACTGTAGTCTAAATACTTTTTTCTCACTCCTACATTGTGGCAACACTTTGCAGCTCCTTTCCTGCCAATAATTTGCAGTCTCCCGAACTGTGGAAGTAATTTTATGAAGTGTCAGTCTGAGAAAGATAAACCTGCTTAAAACCCTTTGATGGCTCCCTATTGCCCTCCTTCTTAAACCCAAAAACCTTAGCATAGGTCATGAGGTCATTAGTGATTTAACTTTGACTTACTTCTCCACTGTCATTAGTTAGTTTCAAGACTTAGCAGAAGCCCTAAGTGGGGTGGTTTAGAGACTGACCATAATGATGTTTCACCTGTATTATATAGGGGATGGCCTTACACTGAGCGTCTAAGTTTACACCATGCTACTTACTACCTATTAAGGATGAATGATATGATACCTGAACATTTGAGGACCATATACTTTGTCTTGTGGAGTATTCTTCAGTATTAAAAAATCATTTGTTTTAGAGGATATTTTTTTGCACTTTAATTTTATAAAGAAGTGCATACTAAATTTTGGAACTTTTAAATTTTGATATAATTTCCAACTTACAGAACAGTTGCAAGAACAGGAATTTCCACATACCTGTTATGCAGTTTCCAGTTCACATTTTTCTCCATTTGCTTTATTATTTATCCTTTTTTCTCTCTCTTGCTCTCTCACACATACATGCGCCATTTTTTCTTAAACCTTTGAGAGTGTATTGGAATATAGTCCTTCAACACTCCTAAATATTTCAGTGTGTATTTCCTAAAAACAAGGACATTTTATTTCAGAACACATTGAAATAAAACTATTATCTAATTCACAGCCTATATTAAATTTTTTCTCAATTGTGTCAATAATATTGTATAGTGATACACTAATTTGTCTCGTTTATTTTGCATAGCAAAATGTTTGTGAGAGTCACCTATCTTGTGCGAGATTTTTTCCCCTTTTTATCATTGAGTAGTATTTCACGAATATATCACAATTTGTTTCTTCATTTTTATGGTAGTGAATATTAGAGTTATTCCATTTTTGGCAATTATGAGAAAACCTACTGCGGACCTTCTCGTTCAAGTTTTTGGTAAGCCAATGTTACGTTTTTATTTCTCTTGGGAAATACCTAAGAACAGAATCCCTTGGTCATACTGTAGATTTATGTTTAACTTTGTAAAACTCTTTCAACCTTTCCCAAAACACCATTTCACACTCATTTCAAGAGTTGATGAGTGCTCCAGTGTCTTTATATCTTGCCAATATTTGTTGTTATCCGTTTTAATTCTAGGTATATTATCTATTATCTATTAATAACTCATTGGGGCTCTAATTAGTATTTCCCTAAAGATTAATGGTTGAGCACCTTTTTTATGTGCTTATTAGTCATTTTATTCCTTCTTTGTTAAGCATCCAAGTCTTTTTCCCTTTTTTTTACTGAGCTATTTTTTTCTATTGCCGAGTTGTAAGAATTATTTATATATCGTGAATATATGCCTTTGTCAGTTATATGTTTTGCAAGTATTTTCACTCAGTGGAAATTCTCTCAGTAAAAAATCTCACCGTGTGGCTTGCCTATCCATTTTTTTCATGCTTTTGATGAGCATGAATTTTTCATTCTAATGAAGTGTAATTTAGCATTTAAAAACTTTTTGGGCTTTGCTTTCTGTGTCCATTCTAAAAAAATCAGTGTTTAACCCTAACTAAGGAAGATAGTCTCTTAGGTTTTCTTCAGGAAGTTTTCAAACTTTAACTTTAATATTTTAGTTTATGCTGCACCTCAAATTAATTTTTCCTGTATGATGTGAAATAGTGGCTGAGGTTCACTTTTTTTTCCATATGAATATTCAATTATCCCAGAAACATTTGCCGAAAGACTTTCCTTTCCCAATTTAATTACTTTGGCACTTTTGTTGAAAATCAACTGAATGAGGTTTCTGCTTCTGTCTAGCATATATAAAACTAGAAAGCATGCCTTGTCCATTCTAACAATCCTACATAGCTGGATAAACTGGAAAATCAACTTCTTGAAACTATTAAGGAGCCAAAGAAGCAGGACAACTGAATAACATGGAACACAAGGCAAAACAGCCCCTCCAGGGAGTAACAGCACATGCAAAGTGGCTTATTTGTAGCAGAGCATGGGGGGAAGGGGTGCTACCAGATAGACAGAGAAGAATCAGTTAAAAATGTAGCATATTGTTGGAGGCCAAGTATGGGCTGGCATGTGTGATTTTAGTGGTCCCTGCCTGCAGCTATTCTCTGTTAAGCCTCATAAAATTTCACCCTGGGCATGCACAGCTTAGTATATGATTAAATACTGAAAGAACCCCCACAAAATGTCAGCAGTTTTTCTTCTCCAGTTCTCTGTTCTGCAGACTGAAGCCTCCTCAGCCTCCTGGATCTTTGAACCTTGCCTAGACAGCTTGGCAGGACCCTTGTGCTCTGTTTGGGTTCCACCTCTGCACGCAGTCTAGAAAGCGTCCCTAGGAAGAAAGCCAGGGAGATCGTTCAGCTTACCTATGTATTTCTCTATCTGTTGTCCTCTGCTCTGCCTGCTGTCCTCTACAAAGAATTGCCCCATGTAATTTACAAAGTTTTACAGTTGTTTTTGGCCAGAGGGCTACTCTGACACCAGTTGCACTTTTGTGTCCAGAATATGTTATTTTTAAGATCTGTGTTCGTTAGTCAAAAGGCCACAGATATACAAGCACACAAAGACACAATACAAACATAGAGGAAAGGTAAACAAGGGAGAGAATTGGTAGAGTGATTTTAGCCTTAATAAACCATATGAAATAATGGATTTTGAATTTTTTTTACTACTTTTTTATTTTTTATTTTAAAGAAAGGAAGAGAGAGAGAGAGTGAGTAGGGAGAGGGGCAGAGAGAGAGAGAGAGAGAGAGAGAATCTTAAACAGGCTCCACGCGCAGTGTGGAGCCCAACACAGGACTCAGTCCCATGATCCTAGGATCATGACCTGATGCCAAAATCAAGAGTTGGATGCTCAACTGACTGAGCCACCCAGGCACTCTTGGATTTTGAATTTGTTAAGTTTTGTCTTAAAAATTGTTACTTTTTATATATTTAACTTTGTTCCGTGTCTTTATACTATTTCTAGTCTTATGGTCTTATTCTTTTTTCTCTTCTCTCAATAGAGCAATTTAAATTACATAGCAAAATTTCTCAAACTCCAATAATACAGATGGCTGGTCCAGGGCATCCCCTGCAGTATATTGGCCCCCAGTCTATATAAACAATATGAGTAAAAAAAGTGTTACAGAATTCAAGGCCTCTTGTGAAGTATAGTGATTTACTAATGACAGTTGTAGAGAACTACTTATGCATTTGTTTATTGTCCAATCAGTGCATTAAAAAAAAAAAAAAAAACTTCTTCATAGTGTCCAGGCACCATCTCCTCCTGTTCAACTCCAGGGACCATCTTATTTTTTAAATTTTATTTTCAGCATCATATCTCCTATAATATCATGATAAAACAAAAAGCTAGCAATGCTATTCTATCTCACAATTCTCTGGCTCTTTGGAACCTGTTTGTATTGAAATAATACAGGTCTTTTTGCCTCTATAGTTAGTTCCTCATGCCGTTTATGTAATCCTGATTATATCACTATTCATGATGCACCATCATTTCTTGTGCTGCTTCTGAACACTAGCTTCCAATGACTCTCTCAGAGGTAGTTGGTGTTTCATCGATGACAATGACAAGTGTCAGTCTTACCCAGATTATGCAAGTTAAATCCTAATAATTCATTTCCTGCTAAATTTAGCATTCAAAACTTTATAGCTAAAAGTAGAATACCACATCTTTCAACCATGTATTCTTTGGCTCTAATCACTGCATTCACTGCATTTTTAGAAGGTGTTCTTTCAGTGTTGACTACACCTCTTCCTTCCACATACTGTCTCCTAGACAGGAGCAGTGACCCATGGCAGGATAGGCAAGAGATTCATGGACAGAGCAAGAGTAGTAGCCTTAGTTCAAAGAATACCCATCCCTGTATGGCATAGCTTAAGACTGACCCAGGAGATTATAACATTACCACATTGGTCAGAAAAGGGAGGACCGTTCAGAAGGACTGGTGTTGTAAGCAAGAGTCTCTAAAGCTTTCATGGAAAATAGTGCCAAAGCCTGCTCAGGGAGTGGGGTGATGTGTAGTCACACCCTGGAAGACTCTAAGCCAAGAATGAGCAATGACCCAGAGACACCGAAGGGGATGTTGGGTTACTGGGGGAACTTATGTATAGGCAGTCTGGGAAAGGCAGCCTGGACAAAGCATCTGCTGCTGGGATCTACATGCAGCAAGCTTTAGCCTAGCAACTCTTGATGGATTTGCCCCTCCTTGCATGGGCAGTGTTCCAAGATCAAAGCCCACCACCTGGACATTCTGTGTTACTAAGATGCCCCAGGTTGGCTACCCTTGAAACCCCTCATCAGAAACACTGAAAAACATGCTTTTCTTCCTATCTTGATTTCAGGAAATAACAGAGAGAACGAGATCTATACACTTTCAAGATGATGATTAACAGGGGCATTCAGAGTGTGCTTATACAAACCAGCCATCTGGCACTTACCATACAGATGATCTCCTTGGGTATCAGCAGCAAGGGCACATATAGTAAAAGTTACCTGTCACCTAACCTGGCACCATTACATGCTAAAGACTAGAGGTGGCACTATGGTTGGAACAAGGGCAGGAGCTAATGCACCGGCCCATATATGTGACTCAACCCCAAGAGTCAAGAGTGGTCCATGGAACTTACCCTATGTCCAATATGAGTGAAAGTTACCAAAGTCAATGTGTCTATACCATTATGGTAGCTCCGTTTTGGGAGATCTTGCAAAAGAAATACCTTGCTAAGCACCTGGGCAATCATTTTGCTAGACTATCTTCCCAGACCTGGGGCTCAACCATGAACACCTGGGAAAACTATGTGGATTCAGTGAGCCCCAAAGATCCTTGGTGCATCTAATTGAGCCCATGTACCAGATGGAGGGTCAGAGAATGCTCCAAGTAGATAAATAGGCACCAGGGCTCATCTGGTCCCCATTCTGATCTATGGAACTATGCCCAGATGACATTGTAGGCCCTGGGCTATTTCAGGGAGAGGACAACACTTAGAACATTTTGAAGGAAACTCTTAAAGGCATGCATCCTCTAAGATGTAGGGCCTGAGGCAGAGGCCCCACTTGTCTAGGTCTAAAGACAGTACTAGGTCAGCCCTTGAGTTAAAATACCCGGGACATCAAACTTTCAAAGTGCTTGAAGAGAATAATTTTGTTAAGTGGACATAAACTGAGCTGAATTAATTGTGAATGGTAATTTTTTAGTATTCAATGTCACATATTTAAGTATTCACAAACATTTAAGAATTAATAAAGCTGTATATATGTACATACAAATTATCCCTTTTACCTGAAGCTTTGTAAATATGTGACATTGTCTCCCAAAGGGAAGGAAAAAAGAAAACCAAGGGATATTATTTGTGAAGAGATGTTTTCGCTCCATAATATTACCTGCAAAAGTTGTATGGCATAATGCAGAACATTCATGTATTTGTCCTAAGTAAATGCCCTCAGGATTGAAGAAATCAGAAAAAAGTTCTAGTACTCTTCAATTTGTGCATCAAATATGTGCAACAAATATTACCCATGAGCTCTGTATTTTCAGAAATGTCAAGGAGCTGTAGTCCTCTGGAACCATTCATAGGTCCTTACAATGTCCATTTGTCTATACAAAATGGCATAATTATTTTTTTAATGTTAATAAAGCAACTTTACAAAACTCCTGATCATTTTTAAAAAATTTTTAAGTGAGTCAACTTTATTTTACTTTTCATTTTTTGACAGAGAGCATATGCATGTACAAATGGGGAAGGGGCAGAGGAAGAGGGAGAGAGAGAGAATCTTATGCAGGCTTCACACCTAGCATGAGCTCCATCCCAGGATGGGGAGATCATGACCTGAGCAGAAATTAAGAGTCAGATGCTCAACCAACTGAGCCACCCAGGCACCCCTTTTTCTTTTTATTTATTACAGAACTCTTGATTTTTAATAATTTCTTTAACATTAGGAATTGCATGCTGCAAAGTAAGAAATTTTTTATAAGTTTAAAATATGGCTAAAAGATAAAATTTTCTCTTCTAATTTAAAGTTTTTCAATTTTAGAAAAATTAAGGAGTGTGAGATCTTTAGTTAACTTTGAAATATAGGGTTTCTTGGGTTTGTAGTTAACATTTAAATAATCAGGATTCACATAAATCCTGCATCTATAAAATTCTGCTAAAAAAACTGGCAAAAGTGAAAGGTTCAGCAAATCCAATTAAATGCTGTTAACAGACCCAAACTGACACAAGACAAAAAGAATATATCTAGGTTACAATAGATATTTTAAATGTTAGCTCTTCTGAGCCTTGTTTTTAAGTGGATAAAGTGAGTGAAATTGAGGGTGTATTTCACCATAGATTAAGATGAACTGAAATTTTCAAGGTGACTAACTCTTTAGTCAAAATGAATTTGATGCTTGTCAGAATTTGTTAAGAAAATCTGACTCACTCTAGGGGTGTCTTGAAACCTTAAAAAATATTACAAAAACTCTACCCAGTGCCCCTGAGATATGTAATATAAATGTCTATAGAAAATGTAAGCAGATAATTGTCAGTGATTATGAATTAGAAAATGCAAGAAACTTTTCAAGAAAGAGAACCACCCCATTAAATAATTACTAACCTCAAGAAAGGAGCAATCTTTCTGGCCCTGTACATGTTGGTTATCTATCCACAGAGCTGACTTATCAGAAATTTTGTTTCTAAATGTATTTTTATTAGTAAAACTTAAGTTCCCTAATAATTACATGGTAACCCAAAAGATGGATAATAGACCCTAATGGACTAATTTACCCTGCTGCAATAATGTTCTAGTTTAGTATGTGACTGTTTATTTTAGTGTGCTCAACCCTTTTGGAATTAATCTCCAACTCTTCACTTAAAGGACATGACGATAAATAAAAATGGGAAAGTCTAAAAAAATAAAAATAGACTGATTTACCATTAAAAAATCACCAAAAATACAGACACTCATTTTGGCTATCTAGTATTAGTAAGTACAGTAAATTGAACATCTAAATCAAACAGCATGAGCTCTGAACATGGTAGAAGAAACAAAGACTTAAAAAAACCCAGGCTTAAGGAAGAGAAAAATAAATAGGAATTATTTTCCTTCTTATTTTCCTTCCTTTTCTCAAATATTTCTGCCACGAGGGGTAATAAGAATAATAAAATTGAGATAAAACAAACATTCTCTTCTAGATTGGTTTTGACCAGCAGGTAAATGGAATAAAATTAAAACACTTCACAAACTGGTAACCATTCCTCTCTTAGCATACACCTCTTAAGTCCTCTCATCCCTTTTTTTTTTTATTTTAATTTTTTAAATGTTTGTTTATTTTTGAGAGAGAGAGAGACAGAGCGTGAGCAGGGGAAGGGCAGAGAGAGAAGGAGACACAGAATCTGAAGCAGGCTCCAGGATCTGAGCTGTCAGCACAGGGCCGACGCGGGGCTCGAACTCACGAACTGCAGGATCGTGACCTGAGCCGAAATCGGCCGCTTAACCACTCAGCCACCCAGGCGCCCCCATCTCATCCCTTTTTATCTTTTTTTTTTTTTTTTTCCTGTTTCTCCTACGTTAAGCTTCCATGAGAATTTGGTGATCTTGTAAGTCTGAATTTCTTAACCTCAGTTCCATTGACATTTAGGGCCAGACAAGTCTTTGTTGTGAGGCTGTCCTTTGCATCGTAGATTAACAACATCCCTAGTTTCTACTCACTGGACAACAAGAGCACATCTATTCCCCATTGTGACAACCAAAAATGTTCCAAGACATTGCCAAATGTCCTCCAGCGGGCAAAATGATTCCCAGCTGAGAATCAATGCTATAAAGTAAAATGATAACAGGATTTAAAATTTCCCTGTCAAATGGTAGAAACTGCAGAGTATTTTTGCTTTATCAGAAAAACAAACATCTTAATAGGTAGAAAGAGACACAGAATGTTACGATTGCATACCTTTCACTGTTTATGTCTATAGAGCACAGAAGTAAGACATTGAACACTGAATACATCAACAAATGCATATTGTTTAATCCAACAAAGAAGATCCTGCATACTATAGTTGTTTATTAATAAATTGGAATTTGTTGCTAGCATTTAAAATTGAAATTATTTCACTAAAATACCTTGATTACAACTTATAAAAAATCAGAAGTTCTACCAAAACTATCCTTTAATCCCCCAAAGAATAATTCACTCTATATTGCCCTCTTTAGATAGGACATGTGCCTTCTATTTTATCATAACTTTTAATTTACAGTACATTACCTACATTGTCCCTATAATCATTTGAATTTGAAATCAAATAAGTAAGTCATCTAGTGTTTAATCAAAAGCCCAAATAACTTTAAGGGATAGATTCTAAGCTCGAAAAGTTAGGAAGAAGGGGAGAAGCATTAGTGGAGAAGGGCTCTTGATGAGAGGAGAAGAAAAGGATGATTTCTTATTTTCTTCAATGTAATTTACTTAGGTATTAGGTATTACTATAGCTCCCTAGTATATTAGCTTATTAGGAAATCCTTGGAGCTTTTCAATACCTCTTTATTTTGAAACTTGTAGTAGAATAACCAAGACAGCATACAATAATTATTATCTGGGCTGCCATCATAATACTGAAAAGATCGGAAGCATCAAGCTGTGGGCAAGAGTCTTCATCTTTGTCAGATAGAAACTATGAGTTAATTCTTCCACATCACTCAAGGAAACTTTATTTCTCTCTGAAACTCTATAGTGAAAGATTTATAGTATGAATGTATATTCTCTAACCAGTAAAGAATATGATATAAATCACCACCAGCAATAGCTCATCTGCTTTTATTTATTTATTTTATTTTGTATGCCAATCATGGAAAATTGTGCTTAAATAATATATGCTTTTTAGGATTCGTTTGAAACTAAACACAGGTGTTGATTTTGGGGTGAGTATAGAGTGGAGAGAGAAGTTTAGAGTTCAATTTCTTAGTACTACTCTGGAAAACTGCCTTCTGAATCATAATAAACAGTGGTCTTTTATTGACTCAAATTGAGACAGGGTAGTTCCAAATAAGCATGAAATAGTATTTAAAGAAATTTTAAAAATCCAATTTTTTTTTTTTATCAAAGAACTCTGAGAAAATAATTTGTTTAGGAAAGGTGACTATGGGGCAACTTTTAAAATAATATAAGTTCTTATCTATACACTATATATTAATCATCCTTGGATATATTTTACTTTTGATTTAGCACATGCCTTTCCTGCTTCAGTGAAGAAAGCCAAATAAGGTGCTATTTGAAATAATTTCAAAGACACTTTGTTTTTTCATCTTGTTATGAAATTTAAGCAAATAAAATATATTTTGGAATGTTTCAGAATGTTAATATTTTCAAATCATTTGAAAACAAAGGTAGTCATTCATTGTTGGAAAATCATTAGCTTAATGAGCAAATATTTAAAGTAAGAATACTGTTTACCAATCATTAGCTTTTTTTTTTTTTTTTTTAACCAAACAGACATTGGAACTAACCCATGAAACTTTTAGTGAGGAAATATTACAGTCCCTTTGAGGGGGGTTAAGAAAAACATTTACTTTAAGAATTGATGTTTTGGGGGACATCTGAGTGGCTCAGTCGGTCAAGCATCTGACTCTTGATTTCAGCTCAGATCATGATCTCACAGTTCATGAGTTTAGGCCCCGAGTCAGGCTCTGTGCTGACAGCACAAGGGCCTGCTTGGGATATTCTCTCTCTCTCTCTCTCTCTCTCTCTCTCTCTCTCTCTCTCTGCCTGCCTCTCCCCTGCTCACACTCTCTCTGTCTCTCTCTCTCTCTCTCTCAAATAAAATAAACTTAAAAATTTTTTTAAAAAGAATTGATGTTTTAAAAGTTTAATGCATGCAGATTTTATACTTAAGCAAGGAAAGTAATAATGCTTAGATGACATCTTTAATATTTATAATTTATAGTAGACTGAAAACTTTTTAATTAATTTTTGACTACCATTTTTAGTTATCACTGATTTCCTACATGGAAAGAAGTCACAGTATTCTAATCTGGTGTTTTATCATTTTTTATTTTTTTTAAAACATTAATATTGCTTAGCAGTGGGATCTACTATAAGAGGAATCTTAGCTAATAGCAACTTAAATAAATTAGTTCTTTTTTTCCATACAAATAGCTCGAAAGTAGGTAGCAGCTGGCCTAAGTTCATTTTTGTTGGTAATTTCTTTGTTTAATAGTGATGGATCACTTATATATTTAAGGCAAAAGAAAGAAGAAAATGTGCCAGTCACACTTCCCTCTTTTTGTTAAGAGTTTAAAAGCCTCTACAGTTTTCCTTTTGTGTCCCATAAGCCAGCACTATGTCCCATGGCATTTCCAGCTGTAAAGGACATAGGGAAATGGAATACTTATATTTCTAAATCTTTACAGTTACAATCAAACCAGAAGATTAGGAGACATTATTGGCCACAATCTATGCCTAACTAATAATTTAATTTGATTATAGAATGACATGTCAATGGAATGGAAGTATCAATATTTTAAATTATGCAAATTTTCCCCCAAAAGACTCCAATCAAATTTCTGGAAGGTTTTTTCTGGAAAATCAAAGGCTGTGAATAACTAAGGCAATCTTGGATAAGAACAAAGCTAGAGGCAGATACATACTTTATTATTTAACAATGGTAGTTAAGACTAAGGCATTAGCAGAATGATAGACAAACAGAGCAATGAAGCAGCATAATTTTCAGAAAGTAACCGCACCTATATTACCTCCTGATTCATGACAAAAGTGACATGATAGTGCAGAGGGAGAAGGATGATCATTTCAACACATGGTGCTGAGTTAGTTAAAAATCTTGGTGGAAATTAAAATAAATAGTGATTTCTACTTTATAACACAGGGAGAAAATCAGCTCAAGATAGATTGTAAATTTAATATGAAATCTAAAACAATGAAGTTTTAGGAAACTTTTCATATCTCTGTCTCTATTCTTGCCGTTCTTTAAGACATACCTAAAAATTCAAGTCCCTAGCCATTTTGTTAGGAGGGCCTAGGGATTTGGTTTCTTGGAAGTTGTATAATTAATTGCTTATGTTATGAGAGTTGGGTAGATCTTACAGAAATGAACATAAGCGGGTCTCTAACGTCAATGTATTGATTGCATGCCTGCAACCTCCGTGCTTTTACTCTCATTCCATATCCAGGACACCGTAAAGGAGATTTTGTAGTGTTTGTGTGGCCTCAGTTGGTAGTAGATGTCTGAAACTGCTCATGCTTGTTTAGCCCATCTAAGGTTTTTTTTTTTTTTTTTTTTTTTT
>CM053559.1:75386060-75411599 GCA_028646485.1 Cryptoprocta ferox
TTGTCTTCTTTCTGGCGTCTGTTTCTTCTTTCCCCCACTTGCAAATCCAAGGTTTATCCCTTCAGTCCTTCTCAGTTCAATCCATACGGGCGTGTGCGGATTACAGAGCTCCCTGCTCTTCCGCCATCTTGTCCTCCTCCCCTAAGGTTTTATAATTGACTGCTTAATTCAAAAATTATGTTGAAAGAAACCTTTCTTATTTATTTTTGCCCACTGCTTTTCATGGCCAGGATACAAATGTATAGGTGTTTCAGGTTCTTGTTTTCCTAGGAATTTTCTTAAGCAAATGTCACTCATTTGTCTATGAGAAAAGTACTTTTTGTTTAAATATGCAAATAACTAAAGCTCCTTCTTTAGTGCTGTTATCAGAGTGATAGAACTGCGATGCTGTGAGTTTAGAGGTTAGGAACGGGGGAATTCCTTCTAGCTGAGGGATCATGGTAATTTTGTGGAGACACTCACAGGATTAGTTAAGGGATAAAGACATGTACCTAGGGATAGGTAGTTAAGATTTGGAACCACACAGATGTAGTATGAGACATTGCTGATGGTGGAAAGACCATGATGCAGAGTGATAGTGCCATGAAATAGACATGTTCTAATCACTAGGTATTATTTAAGGACTTCAGTAAACTCATTAGAATTATTGTATAGGAAACCCATGGATTATAGTAACTAAATTACAAAAGCAAATGGCAAACTGACTTTTAAGAAAGGGAAAGGATTTAAGCTACCTACAACCAATGAGAATCTGGAATTTCTGTGACTGAACTGCTGAAAAAAAATAAAGGTTCACATCATTCACACTTGTTAAAACATGAGCAACTGCTTAGATGTTATTCTTTTCACATCCTGCCCGTTAAATATAATCTGCAGTGCAAAAATGCAGTACTTAAATATCACAATAAAAATCACACGTAATCTTCCATAGCACACATATTGAAACTAGTGTGACCATGTGCTCCAGTTTCTGTAACAAGAATCATCCAGAGAAGTTCAAAGCAAAAGTAGGTTGCATAGGATGAATAGGTATTTCATATTGCCTGACACTCTCTCTTGCAGTAACTTAATTTTATTTTCTATGAAGTAGGTCATTTTGTACAGATATAAACTTTCTGTTGTGCACTGTTCTCCCTTGACATCCATGTCATATTGGCTGCTTGTCGTAATATTTTTTCTCTCATTCTCAGCGGTCTGTCTGCCATCTCAATTTGTAGAGCCAAGGAGTTTTACCTCTGTTACATATTACAGATTCATACCAGCAATGATCGCCTATCTATAATTGTCCATTTTTAATACTCAAAGACATCAAAAGGAATTTTTCTTTCTGTATTTCCTTCAAAGCATATTAAAACAACATATTTATTTATAGCATTGTATCAATTTCATTTTATGTAAAAATTTATGAAGTAGGTCAAACGGGAAAGAGAAACAACTTGATAAGAAGTATGAAAATAATTATTTTCTATACAAAGGATAAATTGTATAGAATTGAAACTCAACTATTTCATTGTCAACTTTTCTTTAGCTTAGTTTTTTTTGTTTTTGCTGTTTTTTTGTATGTTTGTTTTTGTTTGATTGTTTGTTTAGTTTTCCCCATCATTGTTAGAGAAATATAACCAGGATAGAAAGATTTTGGTATTGATAGCTGGTACCCAGGGAAATAGAATTAGTGAGAGCTTATCTTGAAAGGAGAGTCTTGGATAGAATAAGATGCCATTTGGAGTTTAAGATTCACACACTCTCTTTTTATTCCTTCTTTTGGAGAAGCTATAACAGGTCAGAAGCACAGGTGTAATTGGGAAATTAGTTGAATGAGGGCCATCTGTAGATAGAGTTTGTATATATAGGAGTAAGTCACATCAGACCTCCTGAAACTGTCGTTTTCTTGTATAGCCTTTTTGTTTGCCTAGTGTTCAATAACTTTCTCTGTTTTTTCTTTGTATAATTTTCAATGTACATATTACTTAATCACCTCTAAACGTTTCCCCAGGACTCTAATTTCTTCTAAATGTGTTTTAACGTTCAGGTTACGTCCTTGGAGCCTCCCTTTGTCATCATCCTGGGATTTGGGTTTTCTTCTCTCCCTTGTGGCATCTTTAGCTTTCTGGATCTCTTCTTGTTTCACTTCTTCATTTTATTGAAACATATTCCTTAAGACGTTCCTGAGAAAAAGCACAGGAGATGTAAATCTTCTGAAAACATGAGAACTACATGTGTAAAAATGTATATATCCTACCCTACACTATTTCGAGAGCATGGTTCAGCATAGAATGCTAAATTGAAAGTTATTTTCATTTGGTGATTGAAAGCGTCATCCATTGTCTTGCTTCTAGTGTGGCTGTTGAAGAATTCAAGACCATTTCCTTCTTGATCTTTCATAACAACATGCTTTGCCATGGATCATTTTTCCATCTCTTTTCCTGGACACTTGGTAAGTTTTCTAATCAGAAATCTCATATCCATATCCTTCAGATATTCTTCTATAATCTTCCTGGAACTATTTTCTTGATAATATACTCCTTTTAGTTTTTCTGTTCCCTGTTTCTAAAACTGTACTTATTCAGATGTTGCATGTTCTGAACTGACCCCCTGCCATTCAGTTTGCCATCTTTCTTTATCCCCTAGTTTTTCAAAGATTTCCTCAACTATATCTTCTAAATATCATTTTTCTTCAATCATGACTTACATTTAGGGATACTGTACTTCTAAAAAAGTCTTCTTAATTTGTTTTCGAGATCTTCTTTTGACCATTCCTATAACAAAAATAGATCACTAAATTGTGGTGTATCCATATAGGTGAGTACTATATAATAATAAAATGAGTAAACAATAGCCAACATAGCTATCATGTGAAAACTTTGAGATTTAATAACCTGGACCTATCCCATAAATTTGTTGTGTAACAGACATATTCCCAGAAGAATGCATATAGTATAGTTTCATGTGTATAAATTTAAAGAAGGAACAAAAGTTAAACAATGGATTGGTTTGATTATTATTCACAAATGGTATGATTAAAAAATAGACAGGAATCATAGGTACATGAGTGGTAGTATCTGCTTCTGAGGGAATATGGCAGGAATGTGTACAAAAGGAGTTTTAAATTTCTGTTCATCAGGAGGTTAATACTTGGGAATTCATCATATTCTTATTTAGATGAAGAGAAATAGTCTAAACATTATTTTGTTCATATGACTTTCTTCAAAATTAACATAAAGAAACTGAGCAGCCAGGATGTTGAATATTTCATGTTTGAGACGTAGATATAAAGGTGTGAGAGAAAAAAAAAAAAGGAGTGAGTCCAGGCTGTGATAAAGAGACATAAGGAAAGAAGATGAGAAGGAAACTTCCAGAAGAAATGAGCTACAGAATAGGAGAGGCTTTGTCTGCAGTGGTCCACACAATTAAATAGAAAGCCAGAACATTGACTTCATCGCCTGATATGAGGTGAGAAGGAATAAATACCCATTTGAAAATGCTGCAGGGTAAGCTGTGTCATCAGGGGTACGTTTTGAAAGCTTAATCAGTCATATGAGTGGGCAAAACATAGGGGGATAATATGTTGGGAGATAATGGATAGGAGGTACAATGTTTTGCTCTAGAATGAGATAAACAGCGCTAGTGCTTAAAACATGTTCCAGGACAGTATTCAGTTATATTTAAAGAGTTTAGTTCATGACTGACAATGTGGCTTGTATTTAGGTGCTAGGGAAGGTAAACATTTCTTTCTCTTGTGGTTAGCTTGATGGGAGTGAACAGTAGCAAAAGTAACCTCTAATCAGATGGTTCTTTCTGTGGGGAAGGATGAATTTTAGCTTAATTGCAAAGTGGAGGAGTTTGGCCCTTTGACTTAAGTATTTATTCTTTATTCCTCATAGTCCCAATGGCCTGGTGATGCTAGTGGGTTCCTATTTCTGACACTGGGAATCTCTTAGATTTTGTAACCTGAAATGATTTCTGTTGTCATAGTTCTGATATAAGCTACTTGGATAGCTGTAAGAGCACAATTAATTTGGTCACTTTTCTGCCCTCTTGTGACTTTTTATTTGAGAACAGAGGGAGGGAATGTCAATAAAAGTATTTCCCTCACCTCTCTACTTGGCTAAATCCTGTTCACCCTTCAGATTCTAGTTTTTACATGACATCAGGGAAACCTACCTTAGTCTCTCATATCTGATTTAGATCCTCCTCTTAACTTTCCCATCAGTGCCCTATCCTCTTTCTGTCAGAACACAAATCTCTCTAAACCAAAATTTCTGGCACAGCTAAAATTTCCATGTTTGGTCAATTTCCTCTAGATAACTTAAAATATCTTTGGCCAGTAGCCATGAACTTCAGCAGTTTCAGGAAGCACTATTATCCAACATTTTATTAATGTTCATCTCTGCACAATGCTGTATTAGGACAACTTTACCACATACCACTTGAAAAGTTTCTTTTTTATGATTGGCAGCTAAAACTGACAAGGGTCAACCAGTCAACACTGGCTTGTTGAAAGAATAACTTCATCTTGAGCTGCCAAGAAGAGGTGACAGGAGTGTGTTTCCACACTGTTAATATGTTAAGAGAGGGCAAGTAGGATTTTCTTCCCAGCTAAGGCAATATAACTTAAATACTAAAACTGTCAGGCTAAGCTAAGCAGGAGTAGGCTGGGTCAGTATTTGGTGATGTCTCTGAGGAACACTTTCTGTAGAATAGCTTTTTAGAGAAATAATTCAGCAAAAGGACTAACTTTGAGTCAGTTCTGAACCAGCCTTCTGGCTAGAGGTTCAGAGAATGCTACACCAGTGGAAATGCTGTCTTAAGGATAATTTGTTATACTTGTGATTATTATTCATCATGGGAGTCTTGACTTTCCCAAGCAGAGTGAGTCAGCTTCTACAGTCCTAGAAGGAGGAGGTACTCAAACTGAAACCTGTCAAGAGAACACAGTTTACAATTTAGTCAGTAAATTTATACTTCATTTTTCCTCCACTCTCCCAATGCATGGGATGTTCTAGAGAAGAGAGGACAGGCAGAAGAGACTACTTACTTCATGCCAGAAATGTAGGGGTATTATATAAAAATCATAAACAAATGTTAACAGGGAAAAAAATCCACTAAATTGCATATTTGATATCCCAAGGGAAAAAATAAAGTAGAAGTAAACCTTGTTCTGAAAAGAGTGAATGAGACAGTTTTTAAAAGAGCCAAATATTTTATAATACACTGTTAATGATCTTATAGAAACTAAATGAACTACTGTGTTAAGTAGTGGTTTATATTCGTGTGTGTGCCGGGGAGGAATATTATATGTAACTATTTAAAACATCCATCCTTCTCATTCAGGAAGGTTTTTGTATTTTTTCCTTGACTCCTTCAGTTTTGTTGTTGGTTTAGATAATGGATGAAAAAGATACAACATGATTAGATCTGGAGCAGTACCGATAAGCCAATGACAGATAACCTTTTAAGCCAATGACGGGAGGGTAAAGACATGTTGGCACAGATTCTAAGCCAAAAAAGATTCCATTGGTGAATATTAAGAAAAGAACGTCTTTGCAAGATAGGTATAATGTGCAGGAGTGGAGTGACAGTACATGCATAGACATGGAAGAGTAAGAGTAAGAGTATATGCATCGCCAGAAAGTTAGGGAGAAATCAAAGGAAAGATTTGAGATTTGGGAATTGCTTCTCTAATGAGTAGATAGTTGAAGAGATTGATGATTAATGGCTGCACTGTAGACTGAAGTTAATGATGACTTTTTAATACATTTTGGATGTCAGACTTGTAGGTAAGCTTGTTTATCTGTTCTTAAACCAACAGAATATTTTCATTTTATATATTATATGATCTATATTATCATTTCTCACATCCAAATCATTAGGAATTTGAGGCCACAGAATTAAATAAAATTATATTAAACCACAGGTGCTCTGTTAGGGTGCTTCATATAATTGAGAACAAATGTCAAAGAACCTGAAAACACAGATAATCAGGCTTGAATTTTTATAATTCTGATTATTTTTCTGGATATCAAAAATGTAAAAGTTTAAAAAGTGATTATTGGAAAGGTCATTAATAGGCCAGTTCAATAGCAAATGAAGATTTACTAATTTTTCCTTGGTATTTTGAAAAAGTTTCAATAGTCTCTAAATAAGGAAAAAGTGTTTCTTATTTGGCTTAAAATAACAATGTAGAAGAAAAGAATTTTCCAATTATTAACTGGTAAAGTAATCTGCTAATCTTTAAAACTTAAATTATTTTGAATGAGAACTTTCCATGTGGTATTGCACAGGTTTTCTTTCTTTCTTTTTTTTTTAATGCTTATTTATTTTTGAGAGAGAGAGAGAGAGAGGGGCAGAGAACAAGCAAGGGAGGGGCAGAGAGAGAAGGAGACACAGAATTCAAAGCAGGCTCCAGGTTCTGAGCTGTCAGCACAGAGCCTGACGCAGGGCTCAAACTCATGAACCGTGACATCATGACCTGAGCCAAAGTTGGTCACTTAACCGACTGAACGATCCAGGCACCCCAAAACAGGTTTTCTAATATTTAAAAATTTACGATTAATAAATTTTTGAGAAGGATTTTGAGAAGGAAATTACTAGCATTTTGTCCTAGAGGAAACATAGAAAATTAATATTATAATGATATTGGAGTAACTACTAAATTATTAAAAAATTTTTAAATACATGGTCATTCAGAACAAAACTTGATGTTTCTTTTTGAAAGACACTTAGTTCTGTGGATTTAAGTATAGAACGTTTGGGCCTGTATTGTTCTTCTTAAATTTTAATAAAATTTATTTAGCAAGCAAATAAAGAATATTAAAATATAATTTTTTGTACAACAGTGGGAAACATTGATAAGAAATATTTTATGGCAAGTTACACATGGGAATGTGGTATTTTTTAAGGGAAAATACAATTCTGAGGAAAGCAATTCAATACATTGGGGTCCTTATTTCCATGCCTGAGCTTGAAATTTCTGTGGATACATAAAGTAGACCTAAGTGCTAATTGATCATCATAAAATATTGGTAAACAAAGATAGGAAAATAAATTTTGACCTTTCCTATCATTTATGTAGGTTTGATTACTTTGCCAAATCCTACAATTTGTATTTTTAAGGATCATGTAACTGAGGTTTGATCAAGCTACCACTGGATGATGTGTGTGTAGAATGTCAGATACAGCAAGAGAGATCAGTTTTCCCACAAGCCATCTTTAATAGGTTAGGGTAAACTCATTCATTAAAGTGTAACTCTGAAATTCACTACTAATTAACTTTATCTAAAAGCAAATTTCCTTTTAGGGAAAGAATAGACGCACAGCTTGTCCTTTTGACATTTGTATTTACCTTCTGTTATTTCAGTGTATATAAACAGTAATGAAAGCTAGTACCAAATTCTGATTAAATTCTTGATTCTTTTCTGAGCCACAGTTAAGCACCTACTCTGTTAAATACTCTTAATTACTTACTGGCTCCAAGCTTTAATCAATAAGTGGAATCTTGGTGGTATGGTGGTCTCCTTATATTTAATTACAAATTGCTTAATTTTTAGATCAAGGAAAGAAGTTAAAGGTATCAAAAAGAAAATAATATCATGAACTATATTTCCATGAAAGACAGGTAATTTTTAAGAATCACATTGACCTGGGGCACCTGGGTGGCTCAGTTGGTTAAGTGTCCGACTCTTGATTTCAGCTCAGGTCATGATCTCAGGGTTCATGATATCGACCCCCACTTCAATCAGTGCAGAACCTGTCTGGGGTTTTCTCTCTCCCTCTCTCTCTGCCCCTCTCCTGCTTTCTTTCTTTCTCACACAAAATAAATAAATAAACATGAAAAAAATTAAGAATTAAAAAAGAACCACATTTACCTAGGCTAAGATAGGTCCATTAGAAGAATTCCAATAGAAGTCTGATGGATTCCATAAAGTCAGATTTCTTAAAATATTTCTAAATTTTGCTATTCAGTTCCAATATTCTCTTCTATCTCAATCTTAAGTAATATCCTAACTTTAAACAAAACCCTAATCATATGGTTTTATGAAATAAAGTAGCAAGGAGATCTCTTGATCATCAGTCGTCATTTCAAACTGGGTTCTTTGAAGGCATGACTTGGGAACTTTTGGTGAAGTGGGAGCTCCCAGGAGAGGGTATGGCCTTACTAGATACATTATGCGGAGAATTCAGCCTCCCTTTTCCTTCCTAAAATATTCTTCCACCCTGTCAAAATTCTGCCACACTTCCCCACTCCCATTGCTTTCAATGGGAGGGGTTGGCCTCCTTTATCTTTGGACATAGGCTGCGTGGTTTTTGATTCCCAAATGAGAGGAAATGGCTCACAGTGTGTTACTGTGACTATTTCTTGCCTCTTTCTGTAAGAAATAATCATTAAGGAAATAGTGCTTTGTTCTTCCCACTATCTTTGATACCACTTTCTTCTTTCTACATGCATTTGATATTTGAAGAATCCATTCTCCCCTTAATTCTTATATGCTGCCAGAGGCAATAGAAGATTATTGCAAGAGTTAATCACTGGCCTCTCTTTTGTAATATAGTTCTCAGATAAAGTTTTCTTACCAGAAAAAAAATGAACTAAACTCATTTCTACTGAGAAAAAGATTTTCACTTATTTCTTATAGCTGACACAAATACAAATCATCTCTACCCTATGATGAGCTGTAATGTCATATACATGATTCATAATTTTGCCACCTAATAAACAATATAGGAGGTATTTGCATGTATCCAATATATAGTCTCAAAATGTGAGGCAATGTTTACCACTGAAGATAGAAATTATATACTAGAATTATGCCAACTACATCTTAACTTCAGCATTGCATGTAAGGGACACTTGTTCAGGAAAAACCACTGCTGAATGTGGTTGTGGGGGCATACGTATGCATAGTTAGGAAAAAATCAAGGGTTAAAGCAAAAAGGGAGAAGGTGGCAGGGTTGTAGAGTAAGTCTAGAAAGAATTTGCTGAGACTACTGGGGCAGGGTGAGACCTACTGTCAGCCTTCAAATATGTTAAGATTCTCTCTAGACATCCTTGGATCAGTTCTTAAGTAGTGGCTATTGGAAAGACATGCTTTTCTGACAAAAGTTTTGCTAGGGTCAGTCTAGTTTATTAAAAATATTTTCATTTAAATATATTCGTTCAAGTGCATCCATTTAAATACATGTGAGGAGGTAAGTTTACCTTGACCAAATGCCTGTGCTGCCATTAGGAAGATTATCACCGAAACATCACTCATACCAAACTGTTGCTTATTTACATAGAATTTATCTATATGTATATGGTTGGATTACTTTTAGAGGTTAGTACCTCAAACATTTCTAACTAAATGGACAACATATCTTAAACAGTTTAATATTTAAATAATTAAAGTTTTAGACAATAACAAAAGAATATGATTTCTTTTTGAAGGTGCTTAAGGCAATGTTAACAGTGTAGTATAAGAAATAACCATGGATAAAGCCAGATGTATGAAGAACCTGGAAGCCAGAGTTTGCTTATATGATCCTCTTTGCAATGGAACAACATGAAAAAGCTAGAGATATTGTTAAAAGAAAGGGTTTAAAATAACAAACAAACAAACAAAAACATATGCAAATACTTAGGCATCAAAGAAATAGAAGGCCTTGCCATGGAGGGGACATTTTGGCCCCAGCATGGTCCAGTTGTAAAATGTTACTTACTGGATCCTGCAGCTGTGAGCAAGTGAGTCAGAACAAGGAAGGAAGCTTGGGGAGCAGAACGAGAAATAGGGGATAACTGAGTACCTTAGATAGGACTAAGGAGAATTAAAGGGAAAAGGACAGATGGGATAACAAGGCCAGAAGATGAGTATAAGTGGCAACAGTCTGTATCGGTACTGCGCAAACTAAGAATTCTGCATGAATACTTGTCACTGAAGCCCTGTATTTCTTCCTCATTCATCACTAGCTCTGTAAATATAGCCAAGGTATCCTGTCTTGGTGATGAATAGCAGTTGTATCGATTCTCAGATTCCTTTTCTGGACAGACCACCTCAATATATTTGGACATGTCCAGATCTAATATTATGATGCCAAATCAAATAACAAATATCTTAGTCAAATTGACCTTGTAACAGTGACTACATAAGTTATAAGTTTGCTTATATGGTCCTCTTTGCAATCGTACAACATGAAAAAGCTAGAGATATTGTTAAAAGAAAGGGTTTAAAAAAACTAACAAAAACGTATGCAAATTATTAGGCATCAAGTATTTTGTAGCTCTTCAAGTCTATAACACAGGTAGGAGTTTCCTGGAGTTTGCCCTAGATAATCACCAGAGTAAGTAAGTGGCATGAAATTACAAAAACATCTTGTAAATACATATACAAATACACCCTAGCCATCATCCCTTCTTTTCACACTATGTGACGGCAGTACTTTTTATTTTTCTTAATGTTTATTTATATTTGAGAGAGAGAGAGACAGAGTACATCTGGGGAGGGGCAGAGAGGGGGGAGACACAGAATACGAAGCAGGCTCTAGGCTCTGTGCTGTCAGCACAGAGCCTGACATGGGGCACGAGCTCACAAACTGTGATATCATGACCTGAGCCAAAGTTGGGTGCTTAGCCAACTGAGCCACCCAGGTGCCCTGGTAATTTTTATTTAAAAATTTTTTTCCAGGCTTTTCTCTATTATCCAGTCAAAATTGACAGATAGGGATACAAAATTCTAGAGGAATTATGATTGTGTTTTGTCAAGGACATCTTTGTAGGGAACCAGGCTTCTGCTCTTGGGAAGCTTTGAGCACAGAATTGCTAGAGCTGAGAGCTGGAGAGAATCAAAGATTACCTAGTCTAGTTCTTTTTTTATTGGTGCCCATCCTTCCTGCAACACACACAGACCTTCATCATCTTTGTAATTATTGCTACAACCTGTGGACCCTTGTGTCACCATGAAGAATACATTCATTCCTTAACAAGCAGCAGACGTTCAAATCACTCCTGATTTTATTTCATTAAACTTAATATGACTTTCACCTATATCCCCAAAGATCACAAGTGATTATGACATACTCTGAATGGTTTTATTTTCTTCTCTCCTTATAGATATACATGCAAGTTTCTAATTTCAGTACTTTAATGTTTATTTTATTTTATATTCTTTGTTTATTTATTTATTTTGAGAGAGAGAGAGAGAGAGAGAGAGAGAGAGAGAAGCAGGGGAGGGGCAGAGAGAATCCAGGCAGGCTTTGTGCTGACAGTATAGTCTGATGTGAGGCTTAAACTCATGAACTGTGAGATCATGACCTGAGCCAATATCAAGAGTCAGATGCTTAACTGACTGAGTCATGCAGGTGTCCCTATTATTTCAGTATTTTAAAATTATATCATCAAACTATTAAGCCAGTCCAGGAGTGTGGGGCAGCATAATGCTATGTGTTTTGAGTAGTAGTCAGCTTATTATTATTTTTAATGATTAAAAGATTA
Organism: Cryptoprocta ferox; assembly: GCA_028646485.1. Lineage (NCBI taxonomy): Eukaryota > Metazoa > Chordata > Mammalia > Carnivora > Eupleridae > Cryptoprocta > Cryptoprocta ferox. Next base: position 75,397,525 of record CM053559.1, read on the forward strand.
TAATAACATATTAAAATAAGTATATTTGCTTAAATGAAGAATATAAAAAATAGTTGTGAAAAATCTGCATTTAGTGTTACTGAAAGTAAAAAATAGGGCTGTGAAATAAAAACAAGCTTGTAGGTTAAAACTATTCAGAGTAAATGAAGTGTAATAAAGAGTGACCTAAAATGAGTATAAATCAGTGTTCAAGTGGAAAAACCACCTGAATGAGATGACTCCAGAATCAATAAATTGTCTCAGAGGTTTGTAGAGTTGGACAAAATTACACATCCATATCTGTCTGGTCAATTGTCATTATTTAATGTCTATTCAATTAATTTTACTATTAGAAACTCAACTGGAAATTTAAAAGCTAATAATGGGGAAGAGATGAGAGAGAAAAAGGGGTGGAGTGGGGAGGGGAGAGAAAGGAAGGAGGGGCAAGAAAGATTGTGGGTCAAGAACGCCAAATAGTTTGGTTTATACTCAGCCAAATCTGTTTTAACATCAAGTAGAAAAAATAATAAAACAATAAATAAAACAAAAGTCTAAGGAGTGGTTGAATTTTTTACTTCTCAAGGTTGTGTTTTTGGGTTTTGCAAGCATGCCCAGAGGAAACTGAAAGAAAGCAGAACAAACTATTGCTAAAATAAAATCTATGGGAAGACATTAGACTATAAACCCATAGGGAATTGGTCTATTATTTTATCTTCAATTATTTCTTCATTCATGCTCTTCCTTCTGTTATGTAGATCTGTGTTTCTGACCTATATTATTTTTCTTCTCTTTAAAGACCTTTTAACCTTTCTTGCAAGCCAGGTCTACTAGCAACAAATTCTCTCAATTTTAGTTTGTCCTAGAAAGTCTATTTCTCCTCCACTTTTGAAAAATAATTTCATAGGATTCAGAATTGTAGGTTCGTAGTTTTTTCCCCTCAATACTTTAAATATTTCACTCCCCTTTCTCCTTGCTTGGACTGTTTTTGAGGAGAAGTTGGATGCAATCTTTATCTTAGTTCCTCTATAGGTGAGGTGTTTTTTTTTCCCCCCTCTGGCTTTTTTCAAGGCCTTTTTTCTTTATCTTTGATTTTCTGTTGTTCAAAAACAAAACACCAAGGTGGAGATTTTGGGGACATTTATACTGCTTGGTGTTCTCTGAGCTTCCTAGATCTGTGGTTTGGTGTTTGACACTAATTTGGGGAAATTCTCAGTCATTATTGGTTTTTTAAAAATTTTTTAACATTTATTCATTTTTGAGAGACAGAGACAGAGGGAGAGGGCAGAGAGAGAGGGAGACACAGATTCTGAAGCAGGTTCCAGGCTCTGAGCTGTCAGCACAGAGCCCAACATGGGGCTCGAACCCACAAACCTAGAGATCATGACCTGAGCAGAAGTCGGACGTTTAATCGACTGAGCCACTCAGTTGCCCCTCAGTCATTATTGTTTTAAGTGTTTCTTTTTTACTTCTTCTCCTTCTGGTATTCCCATTATGCGTATATTATACTTTTTGTAGTCATCCCATAGTAGTTGAATATTGTTTTTTTCTTTTTTTTTCTTCAGTCTTTGGTTTCTGTTTGCTTTTCAGTTTCAGAGGTTTTACTAAGATATTCTCAGGCTCAGAGATTCTTTCCACCACTGTGTCAACTTATTAGTAACCCACTAAGGTCATTTCCTTTACAGTGTTTTTGATCTCTAGTTTTTCTTTTTGTTTTTGCTTTCTTAGAATTTTCATCTCTCTATTTACATGGTCCATTTGTTCTTATGTGCTGTCCACTTTATCCATCAGAGTCCTTAGAGTATTTATCATAGCTGTTTTAAATTTCCAGTCTGGTAACTCCAATATCCCTGTCATGTCTCATTCTGATGCTTGCTCTATCTCTTCAAATTGGGGAGGGGGGAGGTTTGTTTGTTTTTTGTTTTAGCCATTGGGAATGCCTTGTAATGTTTTCTTGATAGCCAGAAATGATGTACTGGCTAAAAGGAACTGCTGTAAATAGGCTGTTAGTGATGTGATAAGGTGTGGGATACGGCAACTATTCTATGGTCCTGTGATTAGGTCTTGGTTCTTAGTGAGTTTATGGCTCTGATCTGTGAGCTTCACAAGTGTTCTCAGTATTTTTTTCTCCCCCTTTGGGTGGGAGACAATGACTGTAGTAGGCAGGATTTGTCTATTTCCCTTCTCCCACATGGACAGCTAGAGGGGCCTGAAGTTGGGTGTTTCTTTTCCCCCAGATCAGTTAGGCTCTGATAATAACCAGCTGGTTAGGCTTGGATAACTAGTTTCTCCTGAGGCCAGTCCTTATTAAGAAGAACACAGTGCTCTGGTGTATTTAAAAATGGTTCCTTTTGGGGGTGCCTGGATGGCTCGATAAGCGTACAACTTTGGCTCAGGTCATGATCTCCTGGTTTGTAGGTTCCAGCCACACATTAGGCTCTGTGCTAACAGCTCAGAGCCTGGAGCCTGCTTCAGATTCTGTGTCTCCCTCTTTCTTTGCCCCTCCCCAACTTGTGCTCTCTCTCTCTCTCTTTCTCTCAATCTCTTTCTCTTTCTCAAAAATAAACATTATAAAAGGGAGCAATTTTTTTAATATATATATTTTTTTATTTTTGAGAAAGAGAAACAGAGTGCAAGCAGGGGACAGGGCAGAGAGAGAGAGGGAGACACAGAATCTGAAGTAGGCTCCAGGCTCTGAGCAGCGCAGGCCCAATGCAGGGCTCAAACTCACGAACCGCCAGATCATGACCTAAGCCAAAGTCAGATGCTTAACCAACTGAGCCACCCAGGCGCCCCAGTTCTGCTCTTCTTAAAAAAAAAAAAGTTTCCTTTCTCCATCTCCCTGCCAGAAACCTGAGACTTTCTGATATTTACTGTGAGAATCTAGTCAATCTCTTCGAGGTTAAGTCTCAAGAAATCGTGTGTTTCCGTATGACTGGGACCACTGTAGTTTTTAAGTCTCAGACTTGTCTATATTGAGCAGCTCCTGAATTTTACAGTTCAGCCTTTCCTTCCCAGCACTGGTTTCTGGGTCTCCACCCCCGAGGTTTGCTCCAGTAAGTGATGACTGCCTGTTTTATCTGCTGGACTCTCCAATCTTGAGGGCAGTAGGTTGCCCTGTATATTCACCTCTCATGGATCCTGGATGAGCTGTTCGTTCTTCAGTCTGTTTAGCTTTCCACCCGTTGTTAGGACAGAGTGGGAACTTCCACTCTTCTTACATATAGAACCCAAACTGGACATTGATGCTATTTTTCACTTTATTTTTTCTTTTTCTCATTTTAGTGTTGATTTAACATTTTATTGAACTGCTATGTGATAATGCATTCTGCTATATAAATGTAAGCATGAAGAAATGCTCTCAGTCATTTGCAGTGAGCCCCTACCTCACTTTAAAGATACCTAATCTCTAAGAAGTACATCATTTTTTCTCTGTTAGGAGAGAAGCATTACATAGAGAGGAAAAATGATAAAAACAACACAGTTCAGAAACACAGTCATGATTTACTTATTACTGTAAACTTTTGAGTTATGAAAAATAATGTAAGTAAATATGGAACATTTTCTTTGGGTTCAGACTTTTACTATCATTTTGAAAATCAAGATACAGCTAACATAGCCAAAAGTTAAATGGACTAGAGTTGTTCTTCTTAAGTCCTCTGTTTCTCCCCTTTCTCTTAAATGAGCTCTCCTCTCCATGCTGCAAGGTGCTGCTCAAACACTTCTACATTTCTCTTGTGCCACTAATCTCAATCCAGCATATTAGATGTCAATCTCAGTAGGCTGTGAGCTCATGGAGAATAGAACCTACTTATTTATGATTATATTTTCAGTGTCTATAAGCATTATCAAATGAAGGTGAAGTCTCTCCTAGCACCTTAAGCTAAGGTTAGAACTCTTCTGGTATGAAAGTTATACCACACAATAGCCGAGTGTCAGTGGACTTTTCACAAATGAACTTGCCCTTACCCAACTTGTGCCAACCAGATAATTCATTAAGTATTTATTGAGTATCTACTTGGGTCAACCCCCAGGACCCAGAAATAAATGTCTGAACAAAATTAGCCATGGCCCTAACCTCATGGCACTTGAATTCTACTAGGACAGCATAGGAATAAATAAAGATATAATACAAGAATAAACATAAAGCATGATAGGAACTTAAATTGTGATATGGGTAATATTTTGGTTGGATGGCTAGATAAGGTTGAATGATCATCTTTAGAATATTTGCTTTTTAAAAAAAATGGATTTATATTGCCATTTAATGTCTTGCCTTTTCTGCCTTTTTAGATGATCAGTCTCATGATTTTGGCCCTTTTCTATTGCTTTCTTTTGACTCTCCTCTGGCTATTCAGACTTAAGCTATAGGACAAATCACTATCACATCTAGTTTGACCTGTAGTTAGAACACCATATCCCTAAATGGAGGGAGTTGGGGCTCGAATGATGCGGTGCATAGTGGCAATTTATTTGTGAATTTGCCTAGTACTTTCCTTTTTTTTTTGAGAGTTTCCTTTTCCCTTTAGGGATATGCTCTCCTTTCAGTCTAAGTATGGCTTCTCTTAAGAATGACTTTATTACATCTGACTTCCCCAGTGTAGTCACAGGACAATTACACAGGTAGAGCTAATCATAGACATCCATCTTTCTGGTTATAGTAATTGGTATGGAAGTGGGCATTGAGCTCAAATTGGGTCAGAAGCGTTATATAGCATTTTAAAACTAGAACAAGTTGGTAAGATTTTTTTTCTCTGATTACAAAACCATAGGGATATTATATCATTTAGGATTTAGTCAGAAAAACAGAATGTGTTTTATGTATTCCTGGTGCTAAGGGTTTTAATACAGAGAATTAGGAGCTTACCCCTGTGGGAAAAGCTGAGGATTTAAAAGTCAGAAAACCACCACTGACTTTCTTAGCTGTGGCTCTGCAGCAGCTCTGCAGTTCACCCAAAAGCTACTGTAATTATGGAGATTCTGGAAATTTGCCACCGATTGCTACAGTGGGCTGCAGTGGAGTGGCAAACCAGGAGACAATGAGTCTTATTCTGTTTGTGTGTGCGTCTTCTCTTCCACCTTCCAAATTTTGTGTGTCTGTCTATTGGCAAATTACAACTACTACTATACAGCACAGGAAATTCTTGAAAATGTATTTTCTTTGTTTTTTTTTTCCTATCATTGCAGCATCCTTATAAGAAGGTAGTTGTAATGTGCAAGGGAACAGAATCCAGCTACCTGTGATTCTTTATTTCATCTTCTTACATTTTTAAAGTTTTTATTTCAATCACCCAATGCTCCTCACAAGTGCACTCCTTAATCCCCATCACTTATTTCACCCAGTTCCCACCCACCTCCCCTCTGGTAACCATCAGTTTTCTATAGTTAAGAGTCTGTTGCTTGGTTTGTCTCTCCTTTTTTCCCCCGTGCTCATTTGTTTTGTTTCTTAAATTCCCCATATGAATAAAATCATAAGGTATTTGTCTTTCTTTGGCTGACTTATTTCACTGGAGAGCATTACCCTCTCCAGCTCCAACGATGTAATTACAAATGAAAAGATGTCATTCTTTTTTTATGGCTGAAAAATATTGCATTGTGTGTGTGTGTGTGTGTGTGTGTGTGTGTGTAGCACATATTCTTCATCCATTCCTCAATCAATGGACATTGGGCTGCTTCCATATCTTGGCTATTGTAAATACTGTTTCAAGAAATGTTGCATGTATCCCTTTGAATTCTTTGTATTCCAGTAAATACCCAGTACAATTGCTAGATCAGAGGGTAGTTCTATTTATAACTTTTTGAGGAATCTCCATACCATTTTCTACAGTGGCTGTACCAGTTTGCATTACTACCAAGAGTGCAAGAGGGTTCCTCTTTCTCCACATCCTTGCCAACATTTGTTGTTTATTGTTTATTTTTTATTATTTTATATTTATGATTTGTACGGTGATGTCTCATTATAATTTTTGATTTGCATTTCCTTGATAAATGACTATGAGCATTGTTTCATGTGTCTGATGGCTATCTGTATATCTTCTTTGGAAAAATTTCTGGTCAAGTCCTCTGCCCATTTTTAAATTTAAATTTTATTATTTGTTTTTTCTGGTGTTGTATAAATCCTTTATATATTTGGATACTAACCCTTTATCAGATATGTCATTTGCAAATATCTTCTTCCATTCCTTAAGTTGTCTTTTAGTTTTTTTGGTTGTTTCCTTCACTTCAAAGAAGCTTTTTATTGATGTTGTCCCAATAGTTTATTGTTGATTTTGTTTTCCTTGTCTCTGGAGACTTATCTAGAAAAAGCACTCTTTTCTAAGATTTTTATGGTTTGCTGTCTCACATTTAGGTCTTTAATCCACTTTAAATTTATTTTTGTGTATGGTGTGAGGAAGTGGTCCAGTTTCATTCTTTTGCATGTCGCTGTCCAAGTTTCTCAACACCATTTATTGAAGAGTCTGTCTTTTGCATATTCTTGCCTCCTTTGTCAAAGACTAATTGACCATACAATTGTGGATTCATTTCTGGATTTTTTATTCTGTTCCATTGATCTGTGAATCTATTTTTGTGCCAGTACCATACTGTTTTCATTATTACTGCCTTGTAATATAATTTGAAGTCCAGAATCGTGATACCTCCAATTTTGCTCTTCTTTCTCAGGATTGCTTTTGGCTATTTGGGGTCTTTTATGGTTCCATACAAATTTTAGGATTATTTGTTCTAGTTTTGTGAAAAATGCTGTGGGTATTTTGATAGGGATTGCATTAAATGTGTAGATTGCTTTGGGTAGTATAGACCTTTTAACAATATTTGTTCTTCCAATCCAAGAGCATGGAATGTCTTTCCATTTCTTTGCATCATCTTCAATAACTTTCATCAGTGTTTTGTAGTTTTCAAAGTACAGATCTTTCACCTCTTTGGTTAGATTTATTTTTAGGTATTTTATTCTTTTTGGTGCAATTGTAAATAGGATTAATTCCTTAATTTCTCTTTCTGCTGTTTCATTATGAGTGTATACAAATGCAACAGACTTCTGTACATTGACTTTTATGTCCTGTGATCTTACTGAATTCATTTACAGTTCTCTTAGTTTTTTGATGGAATCTTTAAGGTTTTCTATATATAGTACCATGTCATTTGCAAATAGTGAAAGTTTTATATATTCCTTACCATTTGGATACCTTTTATTTTAGTTGTATGATTGCTGTCAGTACTGTTGAATAAAAGTGGTGAGAGTGGATATCCTTGTTCCTGACCTTAGGGGAAAAGCTCTCAGGATTTTTTTTCCCCATTGAGGATGATGTTAGCTGTTGGTTTTTTATTTATGGCCTTTATTATGTTGTGGTATCTTCCCTCTGATATCCTAAATGGATGTTGTACCTTGTCAAATTCTTTTTTTGCATCTATTGAAATGATCATATGGTTCTTATCAATCATTGATTGATTTCTGATTATTGAACCACTCTTGCAATCCAGAAATAAATCCCACTTGATTGTGGTGAATGATTTTTTAAATATGGGATTTGGTTTGCTGGTATTTTGTTGAGGATTTGTACATCTGTGTTCATCAGTGATATTGACCCATAGTTCTCTTTTTATATAGTGTCTTTATCTGGTTTTGGCATCAGGGTAATGATGGCCTCATAGAATGAATTTGGAAGTTTTCCTTCCTTTTCTATATTTTGGAATAGTTTGAGATTAGGTATTAACTCTTCTTTAAATGTTTGGTAGAATTCACCTATGACGTCATCTGGTCCTGGACTTTTGTTTGGGAGTTTTCTGATTACTAAGTCAATTTCTTTGCTGGTTATCAATCTGTTCAAATTTTATATATTTTCCTGTTTTAGTTTTGGTAGTTTCTATGTGTATGGGAATTTATCCATTTCTTCTAGGTTGTCCAATGTTTTGACATGAGTTTTTCATAATCTCTTTTAATTGTTTGTATTTCTGTGCTATTTATTATTTCTTCCCTCTCTTTTGTGATTGTATTTATTTGGGTTCTTTCTCTTTTTTTCTTGCTAAGTCTGTCTAGAGATTTGTCAATTTTCAGGTTTTTTTTCAAAGAACCAGCTTCTGGTTTCATTTATGTGTTCATTTTTTGTTTGTTTTTATAGTTTCTATATCATTTATTTCTACTTTAATTTTTATTTCATTTCTTCTGTTTGTTTTGGGTTTTGTTTTGTTCTTTTTATAGCTCCTTTAGGTGTAAGTTTAGATTGTTTATTTGAGATTCTTTTTTGCTTTTTGAGGTAGACCTGCATTGCTACAAACTTCCCTCTTAGAACTGCTTTTGCTACAGCAGCAATGGTTTCATTTTCATTTGTTTCCATATACTTGATTTCTTCTTTTATTTCCTGATTGACCCATTCATTGTTTAGCAGCCTGTTATTGAAATTAAATGTATTTGTGGTCTTTCCAGAATTTTTGTTATGGTTGATTTTCTAGTTTCACAGTGTTTCTGGTCAAAAAGATGCATGGCAGGACTTCAATCTTTTGGAATTTCTTGAGGCTTGTTCTGTGGCCTAAAATGTGATTTATTCTGGAGAATGTTCCTTGTGCACTTGAAAAGAATGTGTATTCTGCTGTTTTAGGATGGAATGTTCTGAATATATCTGTTAAATCTGTCTGGTCCAGTATGTCATTCAAACCATTGTTTCCAGGTTGATTTTCTGTTTAGATGATATGTCCATTGATGTCAGTGATGTGTTAAAGTCCCGACTATTATCACATTCCTATTGATCAGTTCCTCTATGCATATTATTAACAGTTTTATGTATTTGGGTGCTTTCATGTTGGGTGCATAAATATTTATAGTTGTTATATCTTTGTGCCCTTTATTATTATATACTGTCCTTCTTTGTCTCTTGTTATAGTTTTTGTTTTAGAGTGTATTTTGTTCCATGTAAGTATTACTACTCCAGCTTTCTTTGGACATCCATTTCATGTTAGATGTTACTCCATCTCTTCACTTTCTATCTGCAGGTGTAGTTAGGTCTAAAATAAATCTCTTGTAGGCAGCATATAGATGGGTCTTGTTTTTTAATCCATTCTGACACCCTAGGTCTTTGGAGCATTTAGTCCATTCATATTCAAAGTAATGGTAGATATATAGATAAAATATATACATATAATAAAATGGCATTTTATTACTTATTTTGTGGTTGTTTCTGAATATTTTCTCTGATCCTTTCTTGTCCTCTCTTTCACAGTTTGCTGGTTTTCTTTAATGATATATTTGGATTTCTTTCTACTTCTTTATTCTTTGGATATTTACTAGTGGTTTTTGATTTGTGGTTACCATTAGGTTTGTATATAACATCTTCTGCATATAACAGTCTATATTAAATTGGTGGTGATTTTAAGTTTAAACCCATTCTTTACCCCTTTCCTTCCCATATTGTAGATACATAGTGTCCTGTTTTACATCCTTTTATGAGTTCTTTGACTGATTTTTAACAAAAATATTCATTTTTTTCCTGCCTTTGTGTTTCCTACCTTCATATTGTCATTTTGGTCTCGCCTTTCCACTCTCTTTGAGAATCCCCATTGATATTTCTTGGAGGGCTGGTTTAATGGTCATGCACTCCTTTAGTTTTTGTTTGGGAAACTCTTTATATCTCCTTCTCTTCTGAATGATAGCCTTGCTGGATCAAGTATTCTTGGCTACAGATCTTTATTATTTAACACTTTGAATATGTCATGCTACTCCTTCCTGGCTTGGAAAATACTGCTGAAAAATTGCTGATTGTCTTATAGGGTTTCCTTTGTATGTAACTGTCTTATTTTATCTTGCTGCTTTTAATATATTTTCTTTATCACTATATTTTGCCATTTTAATCACAATATATCTTGGTGGGGATCTGCTTTTGTGGATTTTGTTGAGGGTTCTCTGTGCCTCTTAGATTTGGATATTTGTTTCCTTCCCCAGATTAAGGAAGTTTTCAGCTATTATTTCATCAGATAAATTATCTGTCCCCTTTTCTCTCTTTTTCTGCTTCTGGGACTCCTATAATATAAACATTATTATTCAGTCACTGAGTTCCCCAAGTCTATTCTCATATTGCATAATTTTTTTTATCTCTTTCATTTATCTTGATTACTTTCCATTATTTTACTTTGTCTCCTAGGTCATTAATTTGTTCCTGTGCTTCTTCCAGCCTGCTTTTCATTCCATCACTCATGTTTCTCATTTCATTTATTGAGCCCTTTATCTCTATGTTATTCCTTATCTGTGTTATTGTTCTCACTGATGTCCTCTACTCTTTTCTAAAGTCCAGTGACTATCCTCATTATCATTACTTTAAATTCTATATCAGGCTTATTAGTTATATCTGTTTTGTTTAGATTTCCAGCCATGGCCTTATCCTGTTCTTTCATTTGGAACAAATTCCTCTGTCTTTTCATTTGTCTAAATGTCTGTGCCTATTTCTTTGTTACAAAAGTCAGATATATCTCCTGTTTTTGAGGGTAATGGCCTTAAGGAGAGTATGTCATATGGTGTACCCTGTTCCCCAGGGACTGGTGCTTTTGGGAGTGTCTCCAATGTGTGCCTCATGTGCTGTGCTCTTGTGTCCTGGCCACTTTATCCTTCAGGCCAGTCATCTGCAGAGGCTCTCTCTGCCTATTATAGGCAATATTTAGTCTCTGGCCTGAATGTGGAATGTATTAACTATGAATGCTCTTGTCTGCTTGTGAAATAAGACCTGTCACTACCACCACTGGAACCAAGGCCTCACAAAACTCCTGAATCAGGAGGTGTGGCATGGGCAGGGGTTTGGGCTAGTCTTCTGGGGCGAAGGGGCCCACAGTAGTGGAACTGAGGCAAGCATGACTAGGAAGGGCATTTCCTCTGAAGCAGAGGTTGAGGGAGCTTGGTGTAAGCAATGTACGTAGCAAGCGTGGGCACTGTCCTGCTTCCCATGAGTGGCCCTGTACTTATGCTGAGGGGTGGGGGAGGGAAATGACACAATTCCTTTGTTCTTGGAGGTGTCTCTCTGGGAACGATGCCTCTCCAGGATAAGCTCCAAGGTGAGCAACTAACCTCTCCACTTTGTGCTCCAGGTGCTCTTCAGATCAGTATTTCCATGCTGTATGTCCACGGGCTTTTTGCCCAGCCTTTTTCTCTAAGAGCAGCCCTAATGTCCTCTAAACTCTTTCATAGCCAAGCATGCTGACCTTTAAAACCTCAGGTTTTAAGCACCACTGGTTGCAAGAACATATGAAATTTGGGCCTTCTGGCTTTCCAAGCCAATTGCTATGGGGATTTGCCTTCCTTGGTATGCTAGTCTATCTCTCACCCTTCTTCATGAAACTGGCTCCCTTCCCACCACAGTGTTCATGATCAGTTTCTCTCCCAAACCATGTCTCTGCATTTCCTATCTTCCCCAGTGTGGCCTCTTCTCTACCTTTAGTTGTAGAGTTTGTTCTGCCAGTCTTCTGATTGATTTCTGGGGTATTTAGGATGATTTGGAAATTATCTAGTTTTATTTGTGGGATAAGGTGAGCCTAGGGTCCTCCTACTCTGCTGCCATCTTCCCCTTGCTTCTAAATCCACAAGTGTGATTCTTTTTTTCTTTAATGTTTGTTTATTTTTGAGAGAGAGACAGAGAGCACAGGTAGATGAGAGGCAGAGAGAGAGAGAGAAAGAGGGAGATACAGAATCTGAAGCAGGATCCAGGCTCACAGCTCTCAGTGCAAATCCCAATGTGGGGCTCAGACTCACCAACCTGAGATCATGACCTGACCCAAAATTGGACACTTAATCAACTGAGCCACCCAGGCACACCCACATTTGTGATTCTTAAGTGTTTTCTGGTGTTTACCCATTCAGTTGAGAATGAAAACATAAGAAGCTGAATGATGTAATGGAAAAGGATGGGAGGGAGTAACTAATAGTACCTATCTAATCAGGACAGATATCCTGTTAATTTAGAGGGGGAATTTAAGTCTTTTGAGTCTCTTTTAATGTACAGATTGCCCCATTTCTCTTTTATATTTAAAAATCTGTTTATTGAAGAAAACCAGTAGATGTTTTAAATTTTTTTTATACATTTATTTATTTTTTGAGAGATAGAGTGGTACAGAGCATGAGCGGGGAGAGTCAGAGAGAGAAGGATACACAGAATCTGATGCAGGCTCCAGGCTCTGAGCAAGCATTCAGCACAGAGCCTGACGCAGGGCTCGAACCCACCAACCATGAGATCATGACCTGAACCGAAGCTGGACGCTTAACCGACTGAGCCACTCAGGCACCCCGAAACCCAGTAGTTTTTGACCCAAGATGTTTCCCACAGTCTGCTTGGGCTTATTTCATCCCCATGGGATATTTTAATGTGCTCATCTATCCCCTATATTGGAAATTTTATCTACGGCTGATTCTACTTACGTTAAATTTATTTGGCAAGACCACTTCACAGATCTATTGTATTCTTCCAAGATGACTAAAATCTTTTGTTGTCTCCTTTTATGATGTATTAGGCATAGATGATCAATGTCTATGACATTTACTTCATTAAGGATATATATTAGTGTAATACGTAAAGGGAAACCCCCTCTCATACAGGAATGGCAGAATAAATATATGATAACTAAAAATTATTTTTAAAATGTATTGATCTTCTTTGGAGGAAGACAGGAAGCCAGTTTTTTAAAGTATGAATTTCTAAAGGAATTTCTCAAGAGACATTTTGTATACATTCATATACAAAATGCATGTTTAAGACCAGATCAGAAAACCTATAAATAAATCATTTTCATTACTCCCTCATTAAATATTATTTATTGGACCATTATTTTCACAGTCCAAATTTTAGGACCTTAATCATTGATAGTGAATCTGTGATGGAAAATCCTCTGAAGATATAATGAAAATGATATCCTAGAGTAAGAATTTTTTTCTCAGTATAAATATTTGTTTTATTCAAAAATCTAAAAAAATGTTGAATATGTTTGAGCACATAAGACATTTTTATATTCAGTAAAGATATACTTTTGTTTCTAAAGTTTATTTATTTTGAGAGAGAGAGAGCAGGGTAGGGGCAGAGAGAGAGGGGGGAGAGAGAATCCCAAGCAGACTACACACTGTCCGTGCAGAGTCCAACACAGGGCTTGATCCCACGAACAGTGAGATCATGACTTGAGCTGAAATCAAGAGTCAGACACTCAATCAACTGAGCCACTCCAAAATATAGTTTATTACATAGTCCAATAAAGTTGTCTCACAAGACTGTTAATTTCATTAAAGGAGTAGCATTGTGCTTCACTACTAAAAGCAATGTGACCAATATAAAGAATTTTGACTATAATATGGAATTTAATTTGGAGGAAAGTTCCAAATGGATAGTTTATTGTAAACTATAGGATACACAGACAATGTTTGTTTTGCTTACTCTGTGACTTTCTATCCTTTCAGATAAATTTTAAATTAGGAATTTGGAGAAAGTAAATGACTATGACTAAAAGCAAGGATTCTACTTTCAGAACAGCATCAAGTACAACTTTGAAAGTTGGGTTTTTCTATTTTGTTTTTTTAGCCTAGGATTTTTTGAGGACTATTGCATGTTTATATCCTAAAATCGTCCCCAAGTGTTCTTAAGAAACAACTCTGTCACATAGTATCTCTTGTAGCTTTCTTGAATTGTTCTGTCAACACTGCAGCATGCAATAAAGAAAAAATAAAGGTAGATGAGAGGACATCTTGTTATCTGTGGCTATCCAAAGGAGCAAGCTTAAAGAGGATTTTAATAAGGATGTTAGAAAGTTAGCACAGAGGATGATTAGCTTGTATAGTTTACTACCTATTGCCTAAAAGTATATTGAAGTGTTTAGAAGAAAGTTGGGTTTTATTTAACTTCTTATTAAGTATTTCACTAAATCATGCTCAGCGAAATAAGTCAGGCCAAGAAGGACAGATACCATATGTTCGCACTCATAGGTCTAACAGGAGAAACCCAATAGAGGACAATGGGGAGGGGAAGGAGGAAAAAGAGTTAGGGAGAGGGAGGGAGAAAAAACACGAGAGACTCTTGAATCCTGAAAACAAACTGAGGGGGGAAGGGGAAGGGGAAAAAGTAAAGCGGGGTGATGGTCTTGGTGGAGGT
>CM053559.1:75412099-75447909 GCA_028646485.1 Cryptoprocta ferox
GGCATTCAACTAATATATTAAACAAAGTAGTCAACTAATATAATGCAAACATCAACCTAAATCATTTTTAAACTTTTTGAATTTATTTTTTGTGTTAATATATGATTATACATGGCAGGTTGACTTAGTCAAAAAATTAATTATCAGCAAATCAAACAGACTTTTTGTTAAACACAAATTTAGTCCTAGGTATACTTTTAAACACTCATTGTACAAAACTATAATTTATTAATGAATCTGGTTACCATAAATTATCCTGGAGTTTCCATATAAATTTTCAAATCTTAAATCCATAGGTAAGACTGTTTCTTACTTATCATCATGTTCGTGACCACTAGCAATAGGAATGCCTTAGTATATTTTGTAACAACTTATATAGTTTGATTGGTTAGTTTGCTCACTGTTTGATTAAAAGAGCTTAGCCATAGAGATTACGAAAACAGGAAATGCGTGACTGCTTTATAACATACACATGTCTGAGGATTTTCAGCAGAGATTATGCTGAGGTTTAAAAGTATTTTAGCAGAATAACAAATGAGTGAGTAGAATCATAAGTTATGCTTTAAGAATAAAGTAGTCACCCCATTGCTTTGTATTGCTTCCCTATAATGCTTATCATAGAAAAACTTGGGTTTTGGTGAATTCCACGTCCACTCTTCCCTGAAACAAAAATTCTGTGTTATTTAATAGATTTTACTAGATTGGCAAATCAAGCAAAGAATAATCAAGAATGGTATCAACTGTAGTCACACATCAAGTCCTCAATAAATGGTAGCCATGAGCAGTATCACTAAACAATGTAATTTTCCTTAACAGGTTATCATGGGAAGGTTAGCCTAGTACTAGATTGGAAGGATAAAAATTAAGAACTGGAAAAATGAATGTATACTACCCTTAGATACAGAGTACAGGAAAGAGCTGAAATTATTTTCTAGTATCTCAGCTTTGCCTGACAAAACCATCTAACCTGGAGAGGAGAAATTGGGGTAGAAGAAGGTGCTGATTCATTATAATATTCTGTTCACTCCTAGTAGTCAAAAGTGAAAATAGCAATTTTAGTCCCTTATAATTTTGAAGAGTATACTAGCATACTTTATTTTCTTCTACATAATAGATTCTCTGCATGCACTGGAACTTGAATAATACCATTGGGGAAAAAATTTGAAAATAAGCTGAATAAATTACATATTATTCCTGTATTTACACTAATATTTATTGTGGATTTTTTTTTTTTTTTTTTTGGTCCATGACTATAATCACAGATGATTTCTTTCTTTTTGACAAAAGGCCAAGGACAATTCGATGCCACCATTTCTTTTGGATCAGTTACCATTAGTGACCTATAAATATAGTGAAATAAGTTACTATTACCCTGAGGCAGCAAGGATTTTTATGATTCAGACTCCTTTCTGCCCTTCGTCCTCTCTTACCTGAGTGGAACGGAATGCCTCAGTACATTTTGTGACAACTTATATAGCTTGATGGGTTAGTTTCCTCACTGGGTAATACAGTTGCAATAATTCATACTCTGTATTGTCCTACAAACGTCCTGGCCCTGGGCTCCACTACACATACTTTTTTCACATGAACTTCCAAGGCCAAAATCTATCTTCAGATATTCATAAGAAATCCTCACCAAACATTAAACAAATACTCATTTGGGGTAAGGAAGTATCCAGGCATCTGTTTACCTTTTCAGAAAAAAAAGATACTGTGATTACAGTGAATTTGAAAGTTGTTACCTAGTCAATGCCAGCTGTCACACTGAAAAGATTTTATTTTGGACCTGGATTGTTTCCATTCAAATAAATAAATCAACACATTTTGGTGCCTCCATCTTTAAGTAGCATACCACAGTATTATTACTAAGGTTGCTTAGCAACCACAAATAGTGAGATAGCAGGATTGAAGAGCCCAATAAAATAAGTAGTTATATTTTATATACTTACAGTGAGAGGAATCATGCTGGTTTGGTCAGCCTTCAGACCTATGAAATTTACAGCATTCACTGTTAAAACTGTGGGCCAGTTTTACAATAGTATCTTCAGTCATCCTGTCCAATTGGATTATAGCTCTGAGGAATACCATCTGCTGATTTCCTATGTAGTCATTCATTATACTACTCAGTCTTTGTAAAGATTTCAAAAAGCAGTTTACTGTTAAAATAGATAGTATGTAAGAAAGATTCAAATAGATTTCCCAACTATCCTTTTTCAACTATGTAACATTTTATGGTTATATGCAGGATTTGGTCGGTGTGTGTGTGTATATGTGTTTATCTACTTTCGTTTCATGAATCTGTCTCAGTGGATTTAAGTGGAAAATTCTTAATGAGACCTGTTTTAACAGACACAAGTGAAATTGGCATTTTTATAGGCAAGAAATAAAATATCCTAGGGGTGCCTGGATGGCTCAGTCAGTTAAGCGTCTGACTTCGACTCAGGTCATGATCTCCTGGTTCATGAGTTCAATCTCAGCCTTAGGCTCTGTGCTGACAGCTCAAAGCCTGGAGCCTGCATTGGATTCTGTGTCTCCCTCTCTCTCTGCCCCCTGCTCATGCTCTGTCTCTCTCCCTCTCTCTCTCTCCCTCTCTCTCTCTCTCTCTCTGTGTCTCAAAATAAATAAACATTAAAAAAAATAAAGAAAGAAAATAGCTTATTTGAAGTAACAAGTGCTCAATAAATATGTTAATTTAATAATTTTCTGATCAAATGTAATTAAACATACCTCATTTAAATTAAGGAATACACATTTGGGGCTTTATAAGAACAGAATCTAGATGCTATATATGAGTTTGCTTTCTGGATAGCTAATATCATCCATTAAATGCTATTGTATGCTATTACACACTTAGCTGGGCCCTAGCAGAAGAGAAATAGCTTTGCCATCCAGCAGCTCACAATATAGTAAGAGTTCTATGTTCCATATATATAAAGACACACTAATGTGGAAATAAACCTAACAATTTGAAAATGCAGAGGAAGAAGTATCCCTTCTGGAGGAATCTGGGTGGACCTCCTAGAGAAGTCATCATTTGTTCTGAATGTTGGACAGTGACCAGGATTTAGTTGTCAAGGAAAGAGGAGAGGTTACGCCATTAAGTGCATCTACATGGGGATGGGCAATGTTGAGGTGAACTCAAAAGCACACATTTCCAGGGGTGCCAGGGTGGCTCAGTCAGTTAAGCATCTGTCTCTTGATTTTTGGCTCAGATCATGATCTCACAGTTTATGATTTCGAGCCCCACTTCAGGCTCTGTGCTGACAGTGTGGAGCCTGCTTAAGATTCTCTGTTGCCCTCTTTCTCTGCCCCTCCCTCATTGCTCTTTCTCAAAAATAAATAAGCATTAAAAAAAAAAAAGGCAGGCACTTCGAGAGAATAACCAGTGTGATCCAACATGTCTGAAACTTAGATTGGGTCATGTAGAATGGAACACATATCACTAGAAAGGTAGATTCAGTCCACCTGGTCTTGTAGAGAAATTTATTATGAAAAAGAAATGTTAAATAGAATGAAATAATAATATCAAGAATAGGTCTAAGGGGCTTGGCTTTTCTCCAAGCTTTTATCCAGTGCTGGGCTTTCCTAATATTCCTTATTTGCCCCTCACCAGCTATACCAAATATGCTGAACACTTACACAAGTGATTCATACATTATCCAATTTCTGAAATTTAATTAGCAAAGAACTGTCCATAATGAATGTCAGCCTTAGTGTTTCCACAGCTGTCATCCCCTCCAGCAAGGGATATTCTGAAAATCTGCCTGTCTACATCCACATCTCATATTTTTATCTTTACAAGTTTCCCACTGCTGCTACTTCAAGAAATATGTAGCTAACAGCATATTAGCAACTTAGCAAGATTTGAAAATCTTTTCTTACGAATTTCACACAAATTCCCCGAATTAATGACAGAAAATAACATTTGATTTTTGTTTGGGTATCCTGTCTCAGCAGGAAATAATGGTACAATCAAATTGGAGAAAGTTGCAGTGAATGTAATGAAGGGCTGTTACAAAAGTGTGGACAGGACATGAGAAAACACAGGGACAGCTTGGTACCCAGGTGATAGTGGGAAAAGGATGCCAACCCTATGCCTGAAGTGGCGGCCAGGGAGGGTGATTATTTTAACAGTCCACGGAGAGGAATCCCATGAAAGAACCACATCACAAGAGCCATTGTGACCACCAGCCTAAGAGGGCCTGACAGGGAGGAGGCTCAGGAAGTAAACTGCCAACATTCTTTGCTTCTTCCTTCTAATTTTCTGCTAACCAGAAGCCAGAATATATAGGAATCTGGAATGTAGACCATAGAAGGCAGGCACAGAGTAATGTAAGAAGGGTGGAGAGTATATCCTCAGGGGCACATGGAAGATATCCAACAGATTTGTTTAGAGTAGTTTAGCTTCCACTCATTTACATTGTTACCATAACACTCAAATGGTGAGCTAAGATGATTTGGGGGGACATAAGTAATGATCTGCTGTGATCCCCTACTAACTCCCAGAGGGCTGAACTTGAAGCACTGAATGATTTTCAAAAACCTAAAGGTGTGTGAAACAGGAAAGGAGTTAGGACAAAAGGCAGTGGTGTGGTGGATAATCAAGCAAACAGTTCTGTGATCTTAGTCTGCCATAGATCTCAAATTTTTGCATTTCTGTAGTTACCAGGTTTTAATAAAAATAGTCATGTACAATTCTAGTCACTGAAGGAAATAACGTTCTTACATTCTTAACTCTCAGACAATGCTAGTAGTTTTTTCAGTGTTTTTGCTAAGACATATATAGTGATACTATCTTTATTCATACTTTATATTAAAAATTTATGCAGCCTCTTTCCAAGTTTAATTTTTCCTATATAGTAAGTAATCAAATCTTTTTTTATACTAACAATGGCCAGGATCATTGTGTGCATTAATTTCTTAGTGTTCGTCCTGTTATAGTTTTTGCAATGATTACAAATATTATAATGCATTATATTGCATTGTGTATGTCATTATTTTTTTGTATTGAACTCCTTTGGTACTTGTTATTCCTTAACATGACTTACAGTCCCTTTTAAGACCAATTGTGCAGTCCTTAATTAAATTCCAAATTTCAGTATCTTTAGTGAGATTTCATTTAATTTGCTGTGTGAGGTTCCTGGGTACCTTCTTTAGAAGAAGAGATGGCCCTTTCAAAAAAAATAGTGAAAAAATCAGTTCCATATATTGACAGAACAAATGTGTTTGTTTCCATGGTCTTAAATTTGTTCATTAAATTAGTGCCCTAGATACACAGAACATGAAGAACTTGGATGGAATACACCAGAAGCTGCTACCCAGGAATAGCTCTACTGAGATGGGGAATACACTTGAAAAAAAATCCTGGTGCAGTTCATCCAGTCAGGCAGATGATGTGAATGTCAGTTGACCATCCAGAGAAGAGATTCAGATCAACAGGAAGGGAAGTGGAGATTTAGGAAGTTTGGCAGGCAGTCAAGACTGTGGATATTTAGGAGTGTACACAAGGAACCCAGCCAGGGACAGGAGTTTCTGAGGAAGGCTCTTAGTGGGTGAAATGGGTGAAGACTTAACAAAAAGAAAGGAAGGTTCTAAGCTCAAAATGCTATTAATGGGAAGGTGCCTAAGGAAAGGGATCAAATCCATGGAACTATGGATGGAAGAGTACTCTCTTACATTTAAACCTTCATGTCACAGTCTGCCAATTTTGTCACACTCATTCTGATATCTCTGCTGTTAAACTTGCTTTAAGTCTTTTCTCTATGTCTCTCACTCATCTACATCTCCTGTTTATAGTCCTATCTCCAGTCACACAGCTTCCATAAAAATGTCTCCACTCTGTTTTTATCCTTTTTGATTGCTGACTTGTTAGGGCATTTTTCTTAGGGAAGCACATTTTAATTATTATATATTACTTGTAAGTTTTCCTGTGACAAAAAGCTTTTTTTTTTTCTCAACTAAATTGGATGCTACTCAAAGTTGGGGTTCCTGTTATTGGTACCTCACACATTATCCATGGTGCTTAGAGGAGCAGTAGACTCCTACAGAAAAGATTCCATGAACATTTGTAGGATTATGTAAATATAATATTTACTGTTTGTCATTGAAAAGCTAGGTTTTAATGAAAATGTTTCCTAAGATTGTTAGGTTAGAAATTGTGTTCCTTATTTCTTCTGCTTTTTTTTAAAAAATATTTATTTGCTTAGAGAAAGAGTGAGCTGGGGTGGGGAGAGAGAGAGAGAGAGAGAGAGAGAGAATACCAAGCAGGTTCTGCACTGCCAGCATGGAGCCTGATGTGGGGGTCAAACTCATGAATTGTGAAATCATGACGTGAGCCAAAATCTAGAGGTGGATGCTTAACCGACTGAGCCACCCAGGTGCCCCTGTATTTATTCTACTTATACTAGTTATATTTCCCACTTCCTGATGCCATATACTTCTGCCCCAGTCAAGCTGATCTCTGAATGTCAGGATTTTCTTTGGGGTTCTTTACAGTGACATACAGGGATGGGGACATATATAGTACTCTACAGATATTTGCATTGATTGTTATTTTTTTAGAATGAGTTTGAATACCTTAAAACAGCCGCAATTTAGAGAGCCATTTCACTTACATACACAATCCCACTTGGAGAGTAAGATTTAATTCATCTGTTATTTATTTGACTTTCCAGGTTGACTTTTTCTCATGTTCCATTAAAATTTTGAAGTGGGATCACTGGGCACTGAAACTATATTCAGAGTGACTTAGTTTTGCCAAGCTGAAAAATGAAATAGAAAAGATCATGTAAGATAGAAGTGTAGTCTGAAAGCTATTGGCATGGCAAAGCAAAGACCAGCAACTGTAAGCAATTGAGCAGTATAAAATAGATGACAAGAATACCATGAAATACTTCACTGCTTGTCTCTAAGCAACATTAGCATTTATTTCTAGGGAGTGACAGAAACAGGTGGATCACAGGGACCTTCAAATAAATATATCATGAAGCCAGAGGATCAAGAAAGAATCATATACAATAGGAGTGCAGGCCACACATGGGTTGTATTAGCCTCACTCCTACACTATGGAAGCCCTTTTAGCATCAACAGTAATTTTGTAAATTTGGTAGCAAAGGTAAAAAATAGAATATTGTCATACTTCTAACGGGTTCTAAAAGAGAGACTTTAGGAAGAAAGCAGATGGCTCTATAGATGACTCTAAGTAATTCATCTTCCTTAGTTTGAATACTTGCACCTGAGACATAAATGAAAATGGCATCTGTTTCCATTTGGAATGGGACATTAAACCTCTTTTGAAAAAATTATAAATTTACATGCAATAGTAAAAAATTAATACAAAGGTCCCCTGTACTCTTTACCTGGTTCAATGGTAACATCCTGCAAAACTGTAGTACAACATCACAGTCACGATATTGATACTGATACAGTTGAGACCGAGAACGTTTGTATCACCACAGGAGTCTTCGTGTTGCCCACTTATGGCCAGACCTGCTATCCCTACCCCTCACCTTAAACCCTGACAACCACTAATCTGTTTTCTATTTTTACAATTTTGTCATTTAAACAATGTTATATAAATGGAATCGTAGAGTATATATGGATGTTTTTAGTCAGCATAATTATCTAGGTTGTTGTATCCATAAATAGTTCTATTCTGAGGTATCAGTGTAACACAATTTATTTAATCATTCACTCATTGAAGGACATCTGGATTATTTCCAGTTTGGGGCTATTATGACCGAAGCACCATAAACATTAATGAACAGGTTTTATGTCTTTGTTTTAAGCCTTCATTTCTCTGGGATAAATCCTCAGAGGTATAATTGCTGGATCATATAGTAGTTGCATGTTTAGTTTTCTAAAGAAATGTCCAAATGGTTTTCCAGGGTGGCCGTACCATTTTACATTTTCAGTAGCAAAGTATTTGTGATGCATTTCTTCCATATCTTGCCAAAATTCAGTCTTGTCATTATTTTTTACTTTAGCCATTCTAATAGGTATATAGTGGCATTTAATGAAAATATTTCAAACATCTTTTCATGTGATTTTTTGACATCTATATGTATCCTCTTTGATAAAATGTCTCTTCACATCTTTTTACCTATTTTCCAATTAGATTTGTGTTTTTTTTTCTGTTGAGTTTTGAGAATTCTTTATATATTTTTAGATACTAATTGTTATGCAAATATTTTCCTTCACTCTGTAGCCTGTGTTTTCATCCTCAATGTGGCCTTTCACAGAGTAAAAACTATTTAGATGAAGTATAATAATCAATATCTCCTTTTATGGATCATAATTTGATTTCAAGTTTAAGAACTCTTTGTCTAGCCCTAATTCTTGAAGATCTTTAAATGTTTTTTTTTGTAAGTTTTGTCTGTTTACTTTTTCCATATGAATACCAATTCTCAGTACTCTAGGACCATTGTTTACAACGCTCCATTGAATTATATTGGAACTTTGTCCAAAATCAGTTGGGTCTGATTATGTGAGTGGATTTTTGGGTTCTGGGTCTATTCTACTGACTGTGTGTCTCTCAGCCATTTTTTTTCTTTTATTTTGATGGAAGTTTGTCAATTTTATTTGTATTTTCAAAGAACCAATTCTTAGACCTATTGATTTTTCTCTATTATATTTTCTATTTCATTAATTTCTATTATTTATTATTTTCTTCCTTCCATTTGTTTTGGGTTTATTTTGCTCCTTTTCTAGAGTCTTGAGGTGGGAAGTGAGATTACAGCATTGAGACTTCCTGTTTTCTAATATGTGCATATTAGTGCTGTAAATTTACTCTAAATAATTATATCACACACATTATGGTATGTTGTATTTTTTTTAATTTTTAAGGTTTATTTATTTTGAGTGAGAGAGAGCATGGAGGAGGGGCAGAGGGAGAAGAGGGGAGGGAGGGAGGGAGGGAGGGAGGGAGAGAGAGAGAGAGAGAGAGAGAGAGAGAGAGAGAGAGAGAGAGAATATCCCAAGCAGGAATCCCATGCACTGTCAGTGTGGATCCTCATGAACTCATGAACTGTGAGGCTGTGACCTGAGCCAAAACCAAAGGTCAGATATTTAACCTACTGAGCCCCCAAGCCCCCCAATATGTTGTATTTTAATTTTCATTCAGTTTAATGTATTTTTATTTCCTTTAAGACTTACTCTTTTACCTATGGATTTTTAGAAGTGTTTAACTTTCAAGTATTGAAAGACTTTTCCTGCTATCTTTCCATTGTTTCTACTTTGATTCCATTGTGGTCAGAGAAAGCACTGTGTATGATAATCAAATTTTGTAAAATTGTTGAGGTTTGTTTTATGGTCCAAGATATGTTCTATATTAGTATATGTTCTGTGAACACTTGAAGAGAATGTTCATTCTGCTATTTGGGTGGACTATTCTATAAATGTTGAATAGACCTTTGTATTTGGCAGGATTATTGGGTTCTACATTCTATTGATTTTCTGTCTAGTTCTATCAATTGTTGAGAAAAGGGTGTGAGTTCTTCAACTATAATTGTGGATTTGTTTGTTTTTCAGTTCTATCAGTTTTTGCTTCACACACTTTGCAGCTCTGAGATTGGTGCATACACAATTAAGATTGCTATGTCTCTTGGTGAATTGACCCATTTATCATTTTTATTGTTTTTCTACTCTGATATGAGATTTTGGATCTTATCCAAACCTTCTATTTTTTAATTGACTCTACTTTTTAGAGCAGTTTTAGATTTACATAAAAATAAAGTACACAGTTACCCTCTTACCCCTACCCAGTTTTCCCTATTATTAATATCTTGTGGTAGCATGGTACATTTGATACCACTTGGTGAGTCCATGTTAATATATTTTATTATTAATGAAGTCCTTAGTTTACAGTAGGATTCACTCCTTTTGTTGTATAGTCTGTGTGTTTGGCAAATGTATAATGACATTTATCCACCATTAAAGTATCATGAAGAATATTTTCACTGCCCTAACAATTCTCTGTGTTGAACTTCTTGATCTCTCCCTCCCAATCTTGAAACCCTGGTAATGACTGATACTGTCTCCATAGTTTTGCCTTTTCCAGGATGTCCTGTACTTGGAATCATGTAGTATGTAGTCTTATCAGATTGGCTTCTTTCTCTTAGCGATACGCATTTAAGTTTTCTCCATATTTTTTTGTGACTTGATAGCTCATTTCTTTTTGTTCCTAAATAATATTCCATTATCTGGATGTACTACCATTTATCTATTTATCTATTAAAGGTCATTTTGGTTGCTTTCAAGCTTTGACAATTATGAATAAAGCTACTATAGACATTTGTGTACAGAGAATTATGTGAACATAAGTTTTCAACTCATTTGGGTAAATACCAAGTAGTGCAATTGCTGGATCAGATGTAAGAATATGTTTAGTTTTGTAAACTGCCTTCCAAAATGGCTGTACCATTTTACATTTCCATCAACAGTGAAAGAGTGTTTCTGTTCCTCCAATCTTCACCAGCTTTTGGTGGTGGTAGATTTTTTTTTTATTTAGGCATTCTAGTTAGGTATATAGTAGTATCTTATTTTAAATTCCCAGTCTGTAATGACCTATGATGTTGGGCATCTTTTTATAGTCTTATTTGCCATATGGTTCTCTTCTTTGGTGAGATGTTCAGACATTTTGCTCATTTTTTACTTGGGTTCATTATTTTTTCTTTATTGTTGAGTTTGAAGAGTTCTTGGTATATTTTGGAAGGTGGTTTTTTTATAGATATTAGTTTTGCAAAAGTTTTCTCACAAACTACACATAATTTGCCTTTCCATTCTTTTAATTGTGTCTTTTGCAGAGCAGGGTTTTTAATTTCAAAGAAGTCCAATTTATCAATTATTTCTTTCATGGATTGTGCCTTTTCTTAAAAATGTTACCACCAGGGGTGACTGGTGTCTTAGTTAAGCATCTGAATTCAGCTCGGGTCATGATTTCATGGTTCATGGGTTTGAGCCCCGCATCAGGCTCTGTGTTGATAGCTCAGAGCCTGGAGCCTGCTTTGGATACTGTGTCTCCTTCTCTCTCTGCCCTTCCCTCACTGATGCTCTGTCTCTCTGTCTCTCAAAAACAAATAAACATAAAAAATTTTGGAAAAAAATGTTACCACCAAACCCAAGCTCTTTTAGGTTTTCTCCTATTTCCTAGGAATTTACAATCTTGCATTTTACATTTGGGTCTGTAATCTATTTTGAGTTCATTTTTGTGAAGGGTATAAAGTCTGTGTCTAAACTCATTTTTTGTCATGTGGATGTCCAGTTGTTCCTGCACCATTTGTTGAAAAGACTATTTTTGCTTCATTGAATTGCCTTTGTTCATTTTTCAAACATCAATTGACTCCATTTGCATGGACCTATTTCTGAGTGTTCTATCCCATTCCATTGATCATTGTCTATTCTTTCACCAATACCACACTGTTTCAATTACTCTACCTTTTAGGTAATATAGTATTAATCTGATTTTTTTCTTCAGTATTGTCTTGGAAATTTTGGATGTTTTGCCTTCCACATTTATTTTAGGATTAGTTTGTCAATATCCACAAAATTACTAAACCTTCTGTTTTATTTATTGTCTCTGACACCATTCTACCAACTTTTTACTACCTAGTGGATACATAAATCCAGGCTTGTCACTAGGACTTTATTGATACCTGCAGTTTGGTCTTTTTGTTACTGCTAGTTGTGGGTGAGAGCTTTGTTTTTCATTTGGCCTCCACTGGTACCATTTTCTGGTGTGTGACCTGGCTTTCAACTTAGCTTCCTTTGACCTTAGCCTGGTAAGAGTGCTAAGGTACCTTATTATAGCCTCATGTATTTGGAAGTATACGCTCTCCATTCAGTCTTTACTGGCATGGAAGAGGGTGGGGCCACACTTTTTTTCTGTTATTTGCCTGGGATAGTAGTACAGTTATTGTCTGAACATTTTTGTCTTGGTAGGTTGACTTTTTCAATCAGGCTTTTCTTGGGAAATTTTTCCTCCTATGACTGTAGGTGTTTTCAGGTTTCTGGTTTATTTAGCTGTGAGTGTGGGCTTTATGAGGCAAAAAGAAATCAAGGGATCTTACCACCATATTATTCCTTGAGTCTTGGGGTCCCTAGGTATTTTCTTTTTCTTTCTACCTTTCAGGGTTTTCTTATGTTTTATATGTAATATTCAGGGGTTTTCTTCATGCTTAGTGGGAGGAATAAGGAAATGTATATCTATTCCATGTTCTTCTATAAATGGAATTCTCTCCCCCTGTATGTTCAAAATGCTGCATGAACATTAGTTGCTAGACAAATGTGAGCTAAATTTAGGGGGGGACTTTGTATGTTATGCAGCTTCAAATAAATTAAAAATAATAGAATCCACTGTAGAATTTGGAAAAGAGAACTGATGTGACCAAGCAGTATTTTGTAACTTATTTTTGGCTACCATGTTTAGTCTACAGGGGCTCTAATGGGAGACCAGAAGGCCAATTAAAGAGTTTTCAGAGTAGCCAGTTCATGTGGACTTAGATTAGGATGGTGGAGGTGGTGAAATGGGGAAAAAAGTGAGCTTGAGTAGTATTTTATCATTAATGGCATCAACAAACATGTATTGTACATCAGTTATGACCAAGGTAATGATAGAGATAATGGACATGAAAAGATGAAGACAGGGAGGTTTTGTTTTTGTTTTTTTCCAAAGAATTTTAAACTAGTAGAGAAAATATGCATGTAAGAATAATGGACAACTTGGTGATAGTCAATAGATTGAATTGTGAGGTAAAAGAAAAAAAGCGAAAGTGATGCCATGGAGAGAAAAAGAATTATGGTGAAAGAGTAGCTTTTGAGAGAGAAATCAAGTTTTGGATATGTTGAGTTTGATGCCATGTGAGATATCCAAGTGGAGATACTCTGAAAGCAGTTACTTGATAAAAGACTGAAATTTAAGTTAGATGTGATCATTAGAATTAAAGTATAGTTTTAATAAAATATTTTTTTTTCTTAAAAGGTGATTCTGTATAAGCTCTCGATCTAAGCATTTTAAAATAGAATAGCTCTACACCATGATTTACTGGAACTTTGAACCGAACCCTTCATGGGATAGAAATAACATGGATTTTGTAGTCAGAATCTACTTTTATTTAGACTTCAAGCATGACTCTAACCATCCCAAATTTATCTTAGAGCCTAAATTTCACCTGTCAAATGGGATTCCAATACTAAGTAATTAATGTTATACAATTAACAATGTATTAAAATGCCTGACACATAGAAAGAACTTACAAATATTGATTTTCTCTCCATTTATTAACCTGAAATTTATACTGAAAGTAAATGGCATACTCAAAATTTGTGCTATGCTTTTATGTTTTCTTTGACATAGTTCCTGTATTTTTGGCCCTTAATTATAGTTTCAGACAAAGGCAAGAATGAAAAATTTATTGGCCATTCTTGGCCTTTGAATGCTCATTATGTGAAAATCCCAAACTATAATTTAACAGTATCAATATTAAATAAATGCTTTATTTTAAAAGTTAATTGAAAGTAATCTATACAGTATGCAGATATTTTTTTGTCCATTTTGTTCAAACATTATGTCATTGGGATATAACACAGCAAACTTTTTGTCAAGGCTCCTGTTGGTTGGTAACTCAAAGTATTCTGTGCAACGAACAGAGAAATGGGCTGGTAGCCTGAGAAGGACCTGGGATCAAGGAGGACTTTTATGAGATGAAGAGTATTAGATGAGAGAAGTCTTACTTACTCTCTTGAACTTGTCACTTCTCATCCTCTCTTCAGTACAGTGAATCAGGTTTTTATTCTGTGGTTCTTTGTGTTCCCCAAATATTCAGGTTCTCTTATATTTCTCAACTTCCTTGACAACATGATTAGATTATGGCTAATATGCATGAAAGTTATGAAAACAATATCCATGCAAGGTCTTTAAAAATATACTATATCATCTCTTACTCTCTTCCTCTGCTCTGACAACCTTACAAGCCATTAGTTTAAAATGGCATTATATAAGATAAATGAGGGCCACCAAACTGGAAAAGGGCCCAATCAGTGATCGATCCTTGGAGATTGCATATTTAAGAAATAAGCCTTTACTGAGCTAAGCCATTGATATTTGAGGGTTTACTTATCCTAACTGTCCTTCACTAATATATATCCTCTAGAACATGCTGCTATAGCTCCTGCCAAAATCACCACTGCTCTTCATTTTGCCTCTGCCTTCATTTTTCTTAATTTCTCAGGATTCCATACGGTTATCTCTGTGCTCCCTGAACTATTTTTTTTCTCTTGATGTTCATGATGCCATACTTCTCTAGTGTTTCTCCTCTCTCACTGGTATTACTTCTCAGCTTCCTTTGCCATCTTCTGCTTTTGTGATAGACCTGTTAATGTTGGAGCATCCCTGGGCTTTGTCCTCTCTTCTCTCTCCAGTCCCATGGCTTTAAATAGCAGCTATATGTCTATGACATTTACATTTATATGTAATTTCTTTACATATAATAAATTTACCTCTAATTTATACCTTTTTTGAGCTCTAGACTGGCATATTCAACTTCCTACTTGAGATCTCTATGTGGATATCTAATAGATATCTCAAAGTTGATATTGCTGGGTAAATCTCTGATAACCTATCTTCACAATTTGTTTCTTCTTAGTTTTTCCATCTCAGGCAATGACTGCACTATCCACTCATATACTCAGACCAGAAACTTAGGGGTCATTAAGTTTTTTCCTTTCCCCACATCACTCTACAGTCCAGGTCTCCACGAATTCTCATGTTTCTGACCACATCTGCTACTATCACTCTACTATAGTCACCATTTTTTCTCACCTGGAATGATATGGTTCCTTCAAACTACTTTCATTGTTCCTTTTACTGGTTTATTTTTTTATTAAAAATTTTTTATACTATTTATTTATTTTTGAGGAACAGAGAGAGACAGAGCAAGAGCAGGGGAGGAGCAGAGAGAGAGAGGGAGACACAAAATCTGAAGCAGGCTCCAGGCTCCGAGCTCCGAGCTGTCAGAACAGAGTCCAACATGAAGTTCAAACCCACGAACCATGAGATCATGACCTGAGCCAAAGCTGGATGCTTAACTGACTGAGGCACCGAGGCGCCCCATCCTTTTATTGGTTTATAATCCATCTTTCATTCTGTATCCAGACTACTCTTGTTAAAAGTATAAATCAAATCATGCCAGTCTCTTATGATTCTACATTTGTGTCCTACTGTATTTAAAATATAATTTCTTTATGGTTTTCAGGTCTCTGACCATTTGCTCCCTACTTATCTTTCCCACTTTATCTCTGATACAATCCCTTTACCCTCTATACTCCAGCCACACAGATGGCCTTTTTTCTCAAACACACTCGGCTAGTGTTTCCTGTGCCTAGATTTCCTTTTTTTAAGTTTATTTATTTATTTTGAGAGAGACAGAGACAGCATGAGCAGGGGGAAGAACAGAGAAAGAGAGGGAGAGAGATTATTCCAAGCAGGCTCCGTGCTGCCATCACAGAGCCCAATATGGGGCTCAAACCCACAACACTGTGAGATCATGACCTTAGCTGAAATCAAGAGTCAGATGCATAATGGAGACACCCAGGCTCCCCTGTGCCTGAATTTCCTTCATTCACTGTCTCCCTGTGTGAGGCTCCTTGTTTCGTGTTTCAGGCTGAAATTTCACCTTATCAGAAACTATTCCCAGACTCATTCTTATTATGTTTTATAGTCTTCACAAGGCTTATAGCTATGTGAAATTATCTCATTCACTTAGTCATCAATAAATTTATGTTACCTATTTCGCCTTCCTAACCCCTCCAAGAATATATAAGCTACATTGAAGGCAAGAAGTTTGCCTGCTTTTTTCACTTTTGTACCTCAGTTCCTGGAATAGTGCTGGACACATACCTGGTACTCAATAAATTGATGAACTGATAAATAAACGAAGGAAAGTTTGAATGAATGAATAAGTGAATGAAATGTTGAATGAATAAATGAATGAATGAATAAATGTCACTATCCTTTGCAGAAAGGGTTCTCCTTTTAACCTACATGCTTCTGTGGGCTATCTTTGGAGGCTTTGAGTCTTTGAAACTTCTTTAAAATAATTGTTTCTCACTTATACATGCATTATTGTTGTCCAGGAACACTTCATCAGGTTCTCAATAGCCTGCAAAAATATGGGGAAAAAGAAGTACTTTCCTTCTTTGTGTCTTTAATTTTGGGGCTGTGGTATCACCAGTTTTCTGACATTAGAAATCTCAGGGAATCTTATCTCTTAGCTCCTTACCAGCTGAGACCATTTGTCAATACAGCCCAAAGGGAGATGCTCTCTAACAGGCATAAGAGCCTCGATTCTCCTCAGGAGACTAATTCCTGCATTGTGCATGAAAGAATGCTAAATCACTCCAAACAAAGGTGCACGGTTTACCTACGAATCTGTGGGCCCACGATTAAAGCTTCTTTTTAAGGGTTCTCCCTTTATGTGATTTTTATCCAATATTTACTAAAAAAACAACAGTGCTTGGAAAATGAAAACAAGAAATCCGAATGGTTTTTCCCTTTTTTATAAAAAATAGATCTTTATCATTTTGCCATTACTTTGCAGAACCTTTTTTACTTTGAGAATGAAATACTTGGTAAGAGATGAAAAAGCTTAATAGAAATTGGGAAAAGAAAGTAAAACATTTTCTGGGATGAGTGATTTTATTGCTTCTATACACAATCAGTTTTAGAATAATTTATATATTCCACTCCTATGGACAGAGTGCAATGCTTTGAGTCATACATATATATTTTTAAATCTCTCGCTCTAACAAATGGCTTTGTTTGTTTGATGACCTTTGCTGAGAGCCTTTGATAATAAGGTTGAGAATTAAGATATCGCCAGACAGTGGTGCACAGATGGGCTTCAGCTGATACTTTAGAAAAATAATATCTTCATCCTCCAGCTATTTCCCCATAAATCTAGCCACCTTACTGTTTCACACACAGACACACACGTGCGCGCACACACATGCTTTTTAATGCTACTGCTACTTTTTGCCATGATTAAAAGTTGTCTTACTATTTCAGTCCTCCGAGTAACTGTATAAATAAAAAGCATAAAGTGGAAGTACTGAAATCTCGTAAAAAGGGCAATACTTTGTCCAGATAAAACCTGCTGACATTTTTGAGGGTCACTTTATGTTTCCGGAGAGCTTCTTTACATTGTGCTGCCACAAGTCCGAAAATGAATTAGTGGCTGCATTGAGTCTCCTCAGGAAATTAAGTTTCGTGTTCGTGCTATCTCTGGGATTTGAGCAATAGGTTTCATTTTAGTTGGAAGGAAACTATACTGTAAGAAATAAGGTTCTCCCTACCATTTTTTCCCGGAGCTATTTGAGGTGATCAAAAATAACTAATAAACTAGGAAGGAAAATAAAACTACCTCAGTTGCTCAAGGCTCTAAAGAAATTAGGGGAAATCTTGGAAAATCAGTCAGTGGGATTGAAAA
Organism: Cryptoprocta ferox; assembly: GCA_028646485.1. Taxonomy (NCBI): domain Eukaryota; kingdom Metazoa; phylum Chordata; class Mammalia; order Carnivora; family Eupleridae; genus Cryptoprocta; species Cryptoprocta ferox. Next base: position 75,429,580 of record CM053559.1, read on the forward strand.
CAAATGTTTGGGGGTTCTATGTGGCTCAGAAGTGTTGAGCATTTGACTCTTGTTTTTGGCTCAGGTCATGATCCCTGGGTCATGGGGCTGAGCCATGCGTCAGGATCTCCACTGAGAGTGTGGAGCCTGCTTAAGATTCTCTCTCTCTCTCTCTCTCTCTCTCTCTCTCAAATAAATTTTAGGGGCACCTGGGTGGCTTAGTGGGCTAAGCGTCTGACTTCAGCTCAGGTCATGATCTCACAACTCCTGAGTTCGAGGCCCACTTTGGGCTCTCCACTGTCAGCACGGAGCCCACTTCAGTTCCTGTCTCCCTCTCTCTCAGCCCCTCCCAGCTCATGGTTTCTGTCTCAAAAGTAGATTTAAAAAAATTAAAAATAAATATGTTAACTAAAATGTTTGAACCCAGTCTACTCTCAATTTTGTGTGTGTGTGGGTGTGTTTGTGTTATTAAGGAGGGAGGATGAATACCTTTATCATATCCATAAATCTGGTCTCCCCAAATAGCAGAATAAACAGTGATCTCTATGATGGAGTGTAGAACTTCTAGGAAAGACCCTCCTGTCCTTTTTCCAAATCCCCTCTATGTACCTACTCCCTGAGTTCTGACACCTTTGTAACATGTGACAAGGCTTTTAATTCTACTCTTAGATTTCAGGATCAAAATGTAAAATCATATTGACTTGGGTTCAAGTAAGGGTATAACATACTCTATGTTGAAATCCAAAGAGATTGAAAGGGTAATGGATTTCACATATGTTTTGTGGCAAGTATATGATGATATGTCAACACTCATTATCTCCCTTAAGATCTAAAATAACTCTGTGAATTAGCTAGTACGGCCTTATTTTCTCTAAGGATATTAATATGAGAGGTTAAACAACTTTTCTAAGATCATAGAGTCAGAATTGATAAAACAAGAAATCAAACTGGGTCCATCTGACTACAATGCCCCTAGCTCCCTGGCCTGTTGCCTGTTGAGCATAGTTAGAAAATCAAGAATAGCTATGGGAAGGGAAAGAGGAGAATGTACTAAATTTAAGGGATGCTTGGTAGGCTTCATAATTTTAAATAAAGGTGTATATTCACTGAAGCTCTATTTATATATGATAGGCAAATGCGGAAGTATTTTGGAGTTTCAGAAGCTGTAGGTTTGTGTTCCATTAATGACTTACAGTTTATAAATTTTCTCTCTCTCTCAGGTTTTAGTGCAACTTGTTACACAAAAGTCGGTTCCAAGCATAATTTGACTTTTTAGTTCTAGAAGAGTCTAGTTCCTGGTGTTAAGCGTTATAAGTCCTTGATTTTTTTTTTTTTTTTGGCACCAATTGCCACTCTTACATTTGCATATGCTATTTCAATATTTAGTGTGTTTATATGCATATATATGTATACGTGTGTGTCTGTGTGTATACATATTTCTACTCTATAAGTAATCAAAATAGAATGTTGTGACATGTTTCCCCACTGATATGTCTATCTCTGATCTCATAGACCAGGTTCTACCTTCTGACTCTATGATTCTATACTTCCCTGTTCCCTTTGTGACCTCATCACATGTGTCCTTACCGGTTTAACACAGATCCTCTGCAAAAATGTTATTTCAATGAAAGCAAGGCCAAGACTATCTTGTTCACTGTCATATCATCAGCCCCTAGAGAAATGACTAAGTATATAGTAAGAGCTTAAGAAGTATTTAATGAATAGAATTGGAATTAAAATTCAGTATTCCTTTTGTAAGAGGCAACTGTCCTTGAAATAAGCAACACACTAAACCATGTTATACTAAAACTATATATTTTCAAGCAATATCCTACAAGACAATATTGGACAAGAAAGTTATGTAAAAATGGTATAAAGAGGCTTCAAAAAGTAATTTGCTGACATTCCAGTTTTGCTTAGAACTAGCTCCTCTTTGTAATATTATCCATTCTCTTAGAAAATATTTTGGTTAGGCATTCTGTTAGATGCTAAAGATTGAAAGACAAATAGAATAGACTAATTAAGGGAATTAATTCTTAGGAAGGTCAGAAGGACTTTACGAAAATGCATATTAGGCCAGAGGTCTTAAAATTTTTGCTGATGTGCTCCCAGTGAGTATTTTGAAAAAAGTGTACTTTCCTTTACATGTTTTAAAATCAGTATAAAAAATTTCATTGTATGTTTAAAAAGAAGTAAAGAGTATAATTTCTGGCTTATTTTAAATATTATAATTTTAAAAACTAAAAATGCCACATAAATATTTTACACTTTAGATTTCAGTAGACTCTAAATACCATACCACTTTAATATCCACAACCAGCCATTTAATAATTTCATTATAAACTTTTCATTAATCCTTAGAAACTTGATATCCTATCTTTTATTCCTTAACCTTTTTTAATGTTTGTTTATTTTTGAGAGAGACACAGAGCATGAGTAGGGGTGGGAGAAAGAGAGAGGGAGACACAGAATCCGAAGCAAACTCCAGGCTCTGAGCTGTCAGCACAGAGCCCGAAATGGGGCTCAAACCCACGGACCGTGAGATCCTGACCTGAGCTGAAGTCAGATGCTTAACTGACTGAGCCACTTGGGTGCCCCTCTTTAACCTTATTTACATTTCATTTTCCCTAGACAATTTATCCTAAAGTAATATATTTCTAAACCCATATCTCTTTTACTAATTAAGTACTAAACTATTTCATACTTCTCTGTAAGAAAAATCTGTTTATAAATTAAACATATATTTTTATTTTCCACAACTCTAAGATCTTATTTTATTTTTTTATTAATTTTTTAATTTACATCCAAGTTAGTTAGCATATAGTGCAACATTGATTTCAAGAGTAGATTCCTTGATGCCCCTTACCCATTTAGCCCGTCGCCCTCCCACAGCCACTCCAGTAACCCTCTGTTTGTTCTCCATATTTAAGAGTCCCTTATGGTTTTGTCCCCCTCTCTGTTTTTATATTATTTTTGCTTCCCTTCCCTTATGTTCATCTGTTTTGTATCTTAAAGTCCTCTTATGAGCAAAGTCATATGATATTTGTCTTTCTCTGACTGACTAATTTTGCTTAGCATAATACCCTCTAGTTCCATCCACGTAGTTGCAAATGGCAAGATTTCATTCTTTTTGGTTGCTGAGTAATATTCCGTTGTATATACATACCACATCTTCTTTATCCATTCATCCATCGATGAACATTTGGGCTCTTTCCATACTTTGGCTTTTGTTGATAGTGCTGCTATAAACATTGGGGTGCATGTGTCCCTTCGAAACAGCATATACCTGTATCCCTTGGATAAATACCTAGTAGTGCAATTGCTGGGTCATAGGGTAGTTCTAGTTTTAATTTTTTGAGGAACCTCCACACTGTTTTCCAGAGTGGCTGCACCAGTTTGCATTCCCACCAGCAGTGTAAGAGAGATGCTCTTTCTCTGCACCCTCGTTAGCATCTGCCACAACTCTAAGATTTTAAATGGTAAATGTTTTTCCTGGGGACACCTGGGTGGCTCAGTCGGTTAAGTATTTGACTTTGGCTCAGGTCATGATCTAACAGTTTGGGAGTTGGAGCCCCATATCCAGCTCTGTGCTGTGCAGAGCTGGCTTCAGATCCTGTTTCCCTCTCTCTCTACCCCTCCCCCACTCTCACAAAAATAAACACTAAAAAATTTTTTTTCTACTGGAAGGAGTTATATTTGTAATTACTATTAGTACATGATGTTTTATATATTTTTCCTTTGATCAAAGCAACAAAAATATATAAAACATTTGATAAGTCATTATTAAGTATATAAAGAAAAATTTTATTATAGACACTCCTACTAATAAAAAAGGGACTATATGTTTCATATAGTTCATATGTCCAAAAATGATTCTTCCTTATTCTTATAATAGTGTTCAAGATTAATTTTATTTCCATTTTCACTGATGGTGAGACTGAGAAATATTTTTTACATGTTAGGAATTTCATCATAGACATGTCACATATTTTCTTAAACTTCTAAAATTTTAGCTAAAGATTGTTATGTTTTATCATTACTTTTAATGCTATATCAGCTGATGATTCAGTTAGGTTTTGCACAGTTGATGAAAGGAAAAACTAGCCATTTGACTTTCAAAGGACACCCTGTAAGTAGAATCACCAGCTTCCTCAATTTCTGGAAAGTGTATCAAAAGACTTCACCAAAAATTATCAGCACCTTAATTTACATTTTGCTCCTTAACTTAGGGATACCTTGTTTAACCTGACATACTCAGAAAAAGTTGGAGAAATCCAAATGTTATTAATTTCAGCATAATTTTGCTAATATATTTTTGTAAAAATATTTTGTCTTACAATTTTTGAATATATTATTTTCAAAGCCTTAGAATTGCTGATTTACCTCATTCAATTTATGGAAAATACCCATAATAAATCCTAATGGGGAAAGGCAGTTCTCATTGCCAAATTAATCAGAATTATTTCTTATAGAAGAAATGTGACTTCATTTTTCAGTCTAAATAAATATATTAATGTGTTTCATTGTGACAATGATCTTGCTTCTGAATTCTAAGATAAATAGATGGGTAAGCCCCAAACTCTATCTTGAGTAGGTTGTACTCCACGTGATATAACACCCTGTGACTCTGAATATGTTTTTCCAGTGCTCCTTTTGTTTTTTGTAGACTAGATTCTCTCGCAGGAGAAATGCATATAAAGATTAGAAAGGGGAAATTTAAACGACAACCTGATTTTAGTATTTTCCAAGCATATTGATTTTTACAAAAGGGAATATGAACTTAGAAATCTGAAGATTAGTTGTCCTAAAATTTGCCTACCCTTTACTCCTTGGAGAACTTTCATGTAATCTCGTTTGCATTATTCTAGGTTAAATGATGTGCATAAAGTCACACAACTTAAAAGTGAATGAGTTGAGGTTAGAACCCAGGTCTAACCCGGAAATTCAGGAACTGAACTATTTTGCTATATGTAATGTTTTATGATCTCCAGAAGGAAATGAATGGCGTCCGCAGAGAAATCTGGGATGTAAGATTAGGAGATAATTTTTTCTCTCTTCTCCTCTCCTATTTCGACTTTTTCTTTCTTTCTTCCTTCCTTTCCCTACCATAAAGTAGAGGAAAGGCCATTGTAAAAGTGGAGTTTAAAAAATAGAATGTCATAAAGCCTAACTTCAAGGTCTTTTTCATACATATTAGTTTTAGGAAATAACATCTGAATGTGAATCAGTTCAAATTCGATGCCTGAGTACAAGTCTCACATTTCTAGCAGTGTGCATCATCTATATGGAACATCACTGATCTAAGAGAAGAAATAATGCTTGGGGCCAAGTAAAATGTCAGCCATAGTCTTTTCTTTTTAGTTTATTAAGGCAAAATTGGTTCCAAGAGTAGACTGTCCTCATTTTGTAGAGACCATTTCTGAGGGATAGTGGGTAAATTTTGATAGAAGGAGCAGAGGCAGTAGCTGGGACAGGGGTGACTCATGATTCTTATACTATCAGGCCTTGACAATTGGGAATATCAGAGGGGTATAGCCTGAAAAAGGAAGGATTAAATGGAATCCACGGTGGAACCTTGGAAACCAATGCAAATGTACTGAACTAGAAAATGTTGTCATAACCTGCTACATAGTGTATGGCTAACACCAGGTCCCAAAATTTCTAGCCCATGCAAAACTGAGTGAAGTCTCCTAGTTACATTTTAATTGTAATGTAAATTTATTCATGGGAAAAGTCAAAGAAAATCCAACTAAAAAATGTGTTAATGTAAAACTTCACCTCTATTAATCAAAAAAACTTTATTTTGATCAACTTTCTGCTCTTAATATTGGCTCTTTCACTGCCCCCCCACCCCCCGACTCTGGCATTGTTTCCAGGCTCATCAGTCAGCTACGGTTATAAAGTGTCTACACTGTGTTATGTGTAAACTGTTATGCTTCATGCTGTTTGGCCTCTAACTTCAAGCATTGAAAAAAGAACAAAATACCTTCATCTTCAGTATGTGCCTGGAACAAGTGAACCATCCTGCCTTTTCATTACATAAATCCTCAACTTCTTAAACAAACAAACAAAACCATTAACTTCTCCAGAAGCAACAGAGATGGTGTTCATATGTCACTTATAGGTCATATCACATCACCTTCTCTCCCAAATCTTTTTCCAAGGCTGACTTTTTTTCTGAATCTCATGCAAAGGAAAAAAGCAATAGGTAATAGATACATGTTGCTACTTTTGTTTGTGTGCTTTGACATAAGTGTGGCTGTGATAAATATGTAAATGAAAAGATAGGAGTAATGATCTCATGAAAAGCCTATGCTTATGCCCATATTATGAGTATGTGACTTGGCTTGGTACTCTTGTCCTACAGAGTTCTGAGCAGAGTAGAATAAGAATGTGTTCTATTTCTATTGCAACTTGGACATCTGGAAAGGAAGCTAACAAAAGAATCCATTAGAGCATGATTCTCAGTTTCACTTATTCAGAATTAAAAGTAAGTTGGGCAGTGGATTAGGAAAACAGCCTATCATCAGATCAGTGACCCCCGTGAGACCCTGTCATTAAAACTTTAGTGTTGAGCCTGCAAGCCTCTGTTCCTCTGATTAGGCAATTTACTCTATTTCCACTCTTCTGTCTGCCAAAACATTTAGTTGCAAAATGCTTTCTAATTCTCCAGACTCATAAAATGTTGTTCTGAGGAAAAGGAAAGGAGAATGGATTATCTTATTTAGCTACCTATCATGATGCAATCAGAAAACAGGAGGGATTTATAGATAATATTATAAAGAGACAAAAGCAGCAGATTTCATTTAGATGGCCAGAAGGGCACAGACTCCTGCTGAGGCCTAACAGCCCAACATGAGTGCCTTTGCTCCTCGTGCGTGGATCATAGAGATTACTTCTATCAGTTAGTAATATGGTGGACAAACTGGGGCTGCATTTTCACTAAGTTGATTATTGCTGAAGATCACATGCATGACAACGTGCAGTGACTCAGTTTCCACATCTGCGTGGTATGAATAATAATTCTTTCCATTACCTTTCAAGTTTATTTTGATGCAGTAATTGCTGGGGAAGTGTTTTAAAAAGTTTTATATGAAAAAAAGATAGTTATCTAACCTATAAATTCGGACTGATTTTTAATTCAGGTCTAGTTCTATTGGAGGTATTATTACATATGGTCATTATGTATTTTCTTGTTTAAGAATGATGCTGATTTAAAAATTACAGGGCAACATCTAATGGAGTCATTGAGGTATTTCTATTTATATCTTTTGTGAAAATTCCAAGAGATTACATCCTACTTCCACTACGGATGATTGGAGACACCAGAATAGACTTTACCGTGCATCTCATCTTATTTCTAAACCAAGGTGGGAAGCCACAAATAGAAACACCAAAATATTATGGGCTATCGAATTTCTCAGATATGTTTCCTTCTCATCTGATTTAGATGTATAGCCAGAGTTCTTACCCCAGCTTGCTCATAGTTTGATCCCTAAATGTAATAATAGATTTCCCAATCATTTGTCTTAATAATGCAAGTAAAACCCACTAACATCCCCTATTTGTTAATCTGATTAGATGCCAAGCCTTAGCTCCTCAGAGATGTCCCGCTGCCTATGAAGACTGCGTAGTAGTAAAAGAGATGAAGCCAGCTTGTAGATCACAGAGAACATCAATAAAGAGCTGGAGAGAAACACAGTTGAGAAAGATGACAAAGGAATCACTGTGTAAAACATGTTTTCCTTTCCTCAGACTAAGGGCATTCTAAATTGTTTTATATAAGCCTTAACCTTTTCCACAAAGGTGTCTGTAAAAATAAGTGTTTTTGCAACCTCATTCGTGGTGATTCTGTAAATCAAGAAAATATCTTCAACAATGGAAATGTCACATCTGCTTATGAACCATGTTTAATGGAGTTTATTTTCTATGCTTTTTAAATCAAAGAATTTGCTGCTCTCTCACTTCACTTCTGAGGCTATGAATGCAGCATCACATTGTGAAATGTTAGGGAGGTTATTAGTAGCAACAGTGTTACTTTTTCAAAGTACAATGAAATATTTAATGTTTTATGGCTGGCTCTGTGGGGTAAAGTTTGAACATGAACTAAAATGCCAACATAATGTATTTTAAATTGAAGAGTGCATCATAATGGACATTTTAAGAATGTAATTTGTTTTAACCAAGTCATAAATTGGTTTGCCTGCCAATTACTTCAAAAAAGAGCATTCAAGGACAGTGGGGATCAGAAGACAATGTGTATCCTTAATAGTTTACCTAATGTGCTCTTGAATGTTGAGTAAAAATGGCATATCCCTCCAGTGCCATATTTTCTGTATTTAAGGAGGAAAATATATTTGTATACATTATCTTTTTATAAAGTATATATACTATGGGAGAAATGGTTAAGATGTGAATATAGATACCAAAGTGATGACTTCCCTTATTAGTCCTGCTTATCTTTCTCCAATACTAATAAGTCTCCCCTTAACACACACTCAGATGTTATAAGAAGAAAATTATAAAGGAAATAAAAAGAAAAGTATAAAATAGTCATATTGTTGATGTTGATGTGGCAGCATTAAAATATATACAGATATACAGACAAAAGAAAAATGAGAGCATTTGGGGTAAGATATATCAGTAGTGGTATAGATTTGGGAACCACCCCCCCCTCAGCACACACCAGCCATTAAAAATAAAACAAAAATCAGGACTAGGCTGACAATTTTATTTTTTTTTAAAGTTTTGTTTATTCGTTTTGAGAGAGCACATGTGCAAGCAGGAGGAGAGGCAGAGAGAGGAGAGAGAGAATCCCAAGCAGGCTCTGTGCTGTTATCACAGAGCCTGATGTAGGGCTCCATCTCATGAACAGTGAGATCACGATCTGAGCCAAAATCAAGAGTCGGATGCTTAACTGACTGAGCCACCAAGGTGCCCCTAGGCTAACAATTTTAAAAGCACATATTAAGTATCCACAAAAAGTCATATTGTAATAGCAAGAATACAAAATATTCTATGTTGGCCAACTCACCAAGAGCAGTAAGTCACAGTTGGTATTAGCAGCTGTGTACAAGGAAGAAGAGGAAATAAAAGTAAATTCTGATGACCTTTATAGCAGGAGAAACTATGCATGTAATCAACAACATGAAATGCAGCCCAGAATCCCAGTTAGCTGGAAAAGTTCAGTGGGCCAAATTCATAAAAGTAGCCTAAACTAAGGGGACAGGGTTCTCAAGCTTCAGTTCAGGAATGAACATAAAAGGACTATAGAAAGGTTCGTTGTTAAGGGTCAGACTAGATAAGTAAGCTCCCAAACTAGTCAACTGATGCTTTTTCCTAGTATTAAGCCCTACAATATAGAAATTCTACAGAAACTGGAATATGACCTGAGAAAGATAGGAACAGAGGAAAGAAAATGTCCAGAAAAGATGGGATAAGAGATTAAAGGAGGCAGATCTCAAAAATCCTCAAGACCATATTTTTGAATTTTTTACTATACTAATAACAGTACAAAATCATGAATATTGGAAAGCTGTTTTGTCTACCTTCTTCTATTATTAGTTAGGAAAACCTATCTTGATAAAATATAAGCAACATAAAAGGATTATAATAAAATCCCACCCCAAATTTAGAAAGGTAATAATAATCAGAATGAGACTTGTACAAATGTTGAAATAGTCTTGCAGTATGAGCTAAAATAATTTAAGAAGACAATGATGGCTATTAAAAGAATAAATCTCTGTTCAAATAAATACATAAAAGAGAAAAGAGATGTTTGAAGAAAGGGAAGATTTCTAAAGTAATCTGACATAACTAATGAAAGAATTAAAAATGTAAAATCATTTAGGAAATATGTTCAAACTAGAATTCAAAAAAGAGCAAATACCTTGGATAACACCTCGAGGTAAACACAAAATGTAATATATAAAAATTTTAAAATAGGCAAAAAATATTAATGAGTAAGTATTATATATGGAAGTTTGGTAAGAACATAAAACATGCATTAAGTGACTCCTCCCATAAGAACCCCAGCATTGGACATAACTAAAACTTAAAATTCAATAAAAAATTTAAACCTATATATTGAAAAAAGTATACAATGTACTTAAGGAAAGCAATAGCAACATAATTTGAGATATAATCTAAAAAAGATACACTGGCAGGCAAAATGCCCAAATCATTTATAAGAGAAAGATAAGCATTTATCAGACATTTTGATATCATGTGGTGATGGAAGAAAATGGCAAACTATTTTTAAGATCATCAAAGGAAGGAAAATAAAAGTTAAGAATTGTATATCTGGCCAAACTGGCCTTCATGTATAAAAACAACAAGCGGATAAAAGAATTCAGGAAATAAATGTTGATTCCATGAGACCTACCTTTAAAATCTTGACAGTGAATTTCATATTACCGAAGTGACTGGAAAGCATCTACATAAATTGTGATGGTGAGAGCCGAGTATATGTTAACCTGTAAAACTAAGATATGGATACAAGGGTGTCAGTATAGGATATAAAGGTACATGCAGTAAAAATATAGACAACTATTAAAAATGAGAATAGAAACAATATATGGAAAGTAGAATAGGCTCACTTATTACTTTATAGAAATTAATAAAGTAAAAGGATATTGGTACAAATTAAATGCCTGAAAGAGAGAAGGGTTACTAGTTAAATTTCTTATCACTTAGAGTGGGGAAGCAAAACAGAATACCTAAAATAGAAGGGACTAAGGATACCATATAAAGGCACCACTACATACCAATTGGAAAAAAATAGAAAATCTTTCTAGAATAATAAAAAAATATACTCCCTAAGAAGACAGCAAATAAATCACAAAGAAATTCAACAAGACAGAATAGGGCAAATTGTCAGTAAACATAAAAGAGTCAAATAGATATACCATGCAAACACTAAACATTAAAAAAAACTGATATTCTTTTTTAAAAAAAAATTTTAATGTTTATTTATTTTTGAGAGAGAGGCAGAGAGAGACAGAGACAGAAAGCATGAGTTGGGGAGAAGCAGAGAGAGAGGGAGGACAGAATCCGAAACAGCCTCCAGGCTCCGAGCTCAGAGCTCGACACAGGTCTTGAACTCACGACCTGTGAGATCCTGACCTGAGCCGAAGTAGGACGGCCAACCAACTGAGCCACCCACGTGCCCCAAAAAACTGGTATTCTGATACCAGATGAAGTATGTTTCAAACGGGTACCACCAAACACAAAAAGGAACATAATGATTGCATAATGATAAAGGATTCAACCTATCAAAGAGACCTAGCAACTCAAAATGCTTGTACACTAACAACAGTTTCAAAATACATGCTGGAGGAACACCAAATATCCCTCAGAAGTAGACAAATACATAATTATCGTAACCGTCATAGGGCAGTTCAACACTTCTCTCCTAGTAATTGATAAGAGAAGCAGAAGTTTTAAAAGCCGAGATAAGACTTTAACAAGCTCTTGACCAAATTGACCTACTGCTTCCATAGTGGAGATAAAGTAGATTATTAAAGTAGTCAATCCAAAGGATAAGAAATGAGAAAGAAATAAAGGATGGATATGACAAATAAAACCTATAATAATCTGGTCAAGTCAAAACTAACCATATCAATACTATATTAAATGAAAATCTAAACACAGATTTAAATGTTCAAGATTTGAAGACTGGATATAAAGCAAACTTCAACTTTACAATGTCTTTAAGAAAAGCACTGTAAGGACATGGAATGGCCTACATAAAATTATGAGAAATATACACAATGCAAATATTAACCATAAGCTGGAGTGGCTATTAATATGAGACAAAATAGATTTCAAAACCAAGAATATTATAGAAGATATAGTGGGCCATTACAAATTGATACAAATGTCAGATTAAGATGTTGATGTTTTTTAGATCTTCAGTATTCTCCTGAATATATATGTATGCATATATACAATATTCACACTTATATAGAAAAAATATAATAACTTCCAATTCAATTCTCAAAATTGTCCAAGATTAGACATTGCACAAAAATAGATACAAAAATGGCCACTAATCATGTGAAAAGATAGTCAATTACTCATCAGGGAAATGCAAATTAAAATTACTAGTTAGCATTTCTCACTCTCTAGAATAGCTAAAATGTAAAGATTGATAGCATGTGCAGGTGAGAAATCTCACACATTGCTGTTGATAGTATAAAAAGGCAAAACCACTTTGGAAAAAAAGGTTGTTCGCTCTTGGAAGTTACAAATATTCTTAGTTTGACCTAGCAATTCCCAATTACTTGCCCAAGAGAAATGAAGACATATATTTGTAAAAAATACATATGCTTCATTTTTCATAACAACAAAATTATTCACAATAGTCAAACCAGAATCATCAATTGCATTATCAAACTGGAGCCATCAAAGTGTCCATCAACAAGTGATAGAATATATAAATTGCTTTACATCCATGCAGTGAAATAAACCTCTGCAGTGAAAACAAAGTGAATTACTGATGTACTCAACAAATTAGATGGATATCCTCTATATTATTGTGAGTGGAAACAACCAGACACAACATATTACTTTATAATTCATTTAATTAAAAAATTTTTTTAAATGTTTATTTATTTCGAGAGAGACAGAGCATGACTGGGGGAGGGGCAGAGAGAGAGTGGGAGACACAGAATCTGAAGTAGGTTCCGTTCCGGGCTCCAAGCTGTCAGCCCAGAGCAAGACGCAGGGCTTGAACTCACTAACTGCGAGATCATGACCTGAGCTGAAGTTGGACACTTAACTGACTGAGCCACCCAGGCACTCCTACTTTATAATTTCATTTAAATGAAATTCTTAAACTAGCAAAATAAAACTATAGTGTGTCATGTCACAAGAACTCAAGTGTCAACATAACAGAGGCTTCCTATTAGGCAAAAATGGGCACTGAGGATAAGAACTGCTGTTACTTGGAAACACATCAAATATGTTTATATACAAGAGTTTATAATACCAAAAATTATCTTGCTTATGATTTGGAGAATGCTAAGGAATAAACTAATGAATTTTTGTGAACAAAAGAGAATCAAGCATTTATTCTGCCTTTTCTATACCATCTGCATCAAATAGTTGATAAGAGGAAGCTCCTTTTCATAGAAATATTCTTGAAAAAAAATGAAGAAAAAGTTATAGAATTAGAAAAATAATTACCATTTTGCAACTTTGGAGAAGCAAAAAGATCTTGACATTGAGCATCAATGACTGCTCGTACTGCATACAAGCAAACAGAAGACAGCCAGACATTATGTGCCTCACAGTGGGTGTGTACACTGACACATATGAAGTATACTTGACAAAAATTGTAAACCTAGATCTGTGTGACTTCTGTATCTACCTATACATTTAAAAAATGCAGATAACAGAGGAATATGTTAGATGGTACTGCAGGAATGCTATTAACCAAAATTCAGTTTCTGGAAAAAAAGATTTTACTTCATCCACAAATAAATTGTAAGGATTTGGGGGAGGTAGGAAGAATCTATAAATTAAAATAGACTTAAGAGGCATTCCAATTAATTGCAATGTATGGACTTTATTTGGATTCTGACTTGAGCAAATACTTGTTAAAATTCTGTGAGACTATCAGGACAACCAGGAAATATGAACAGGGTGTATTTGTTCATATTAAGGAATCGTCATATGTTTAATTATTCTAATGGTATTTAGCTTATATTCTTGAAAGAGTTCTTATGTTTTACAGAAAAAATACTGAAATAATTATAGATGTCATGTTTGGGATATGCTCCAGAGTAATCTGGTCGGTATGATACTGGATCTAGGTGAAACCAGATTGCTAATTAATGCTAATTATTGAAGCTTTGTTATTGGATAATTTGGGGTATTTTTATATAACTTCATAAAACTTCTGGATGTGATTGAAACATCCCACAGCAAAAATATTTAAAAAAGAAAAACACAGTGTCACTCTATTCCCAAAATCAGGTATGAATTTTAGTCCGTAAATCACTGAGCACCATCAAAGCAAAATGGTGGCTGGTCATAGACTACACTATTAGATATTGCTAGCTAAGTGAACTGTACAACAGATACTGATTTTGTTCACTGCATTTCCTGGATGTGTAGCACTGGCACATTTTACATTCTGTAGTTCTTATCTCCAGTTTATCATCCATAGAGACCTGGTCTTAATTTTTAAAATTGTCTTTGCCCTTACTGTTATTTCAATGACCACAAAGGGCATCACATATGCCAAACTTAATCACTTCCTAACAGAATTCAATCTAGTCAATTCTGAACATCCTTTTCTTCTTGAAAGAGTATCTCTCCATTTTCATAAGAAACTGTTCAATCTAACTTAAGAGCTTCTCTTCTTTATTGAACCTTGAAATATAAGCATTATCTAAGAGTTTACACAGGCAATACCACTGACTAAGCACTGCAAGACAGTGGAAGCTAACTGAAGAAATAGTTACAAAAAAGGTAGTTGTAAAAATTCAAGATGATAAATCCTGCATGTGGTTTTTATTTTTGGACCAGGAAGAAGGTGGTTTTGAGGAGGGCAGTGGGTTCTCATCACTAAGGTCCAAAAATTTTCAGACATTAAATGAATGTGGAATGAAAGGACAAAAATACAAAATAATTGGGGCCCCTTGGTGGCTCAGTCAATTAAATGTCCATCTCTTAATTTAGGCTCAGGTCATGTTCTTACAGTTTGTGAGATCAAGCCCTGCATCATCAGGCTGTGTGCTAACAGCACAGGGCCTGCTCGTGATCCTCTCTCTCAATCTTTCTCTCTCTCCCTCTGCCCCTCTCCCACACTCATGCGTGTGTATACTCTCTCTCTTTCTCAAAATAAACTTTCAAATTCAAAGTAATTAATAGTTGAAGAGTTATACAAATAGAACTATCCACTGGAGTTTTTATTTAGATGGGCCTCATGGTTGAATAAATATCTGTTGAAATGAATTGAACTACCAAGATCACTATGAATAGGCTGGTGGGAATGGAGAGCTGATCACATAGGATTGAGAAATGATCAGGGGCTAAGAAGAGACAGTCAGTCAGTAGAGCATGCAACTCTTGATCTCAGCATGTTGTACGTGGAGCCTAATTTTAAAAAAATAAATAAAATAAAAAACAAAATAGGCTAAAATCATTTAATGGCTCAACTTCTCAATATTATCTATAGGTTAAATTAAATTTATATCTATAAATATATTAAATTTATGTATAAATATCCAGCCGGAAGTCCATTTTCATTGTGAAACATTTTTTTTAACTCCCTCAGGTAAGACAGATTTTTTTCCTTTGATCCATCAAAGATAATTGTTTATTGCTATTTAGACTTATTCCATTTTGCCTTATACACATGCTATTTACTGTCTTACTAAGTAGAGATTATTTCATGTATATAATATATTCATTTAACACTGTACTAGGTGACTGAGGAAATAAATCATAGAAATTTTATTGCTACTAAAATTCTCCTAATTTCAAGGTCTCAGGTAAGGACATTTTACAGATTCCCTTAAAGTAAAGGAAATACCTAATGCTTCTGATGATCTACTTCTCTGTTCACAAGGAAGCTTGATAACAGTTGGTGACTGTTGAGTAAGGGCCTGTGAAAGAGGCCACTAATTGCCTACTAACCATTCATTGTCTTCTTCCTAAGTGGCAGAAGCTCTGTATTATTTGGAATGGTGATGTACCCAATTAATAAATAACAACAGTAACTTTCAGATTCTCTTCTATAAATAAGGCTTTCATGAGATATTGGTTATAAGATAAATTAAATTTGGGAGATATGATTTTTAGCATGGTGACTATAGTTAATACTGTATTATATATTTGAAAGTTGCTAAGACAGTAAGTCTTGAAAAGACTCAACACAAGAAAAATTGTAGCACTGTGAGGGGATGGGTGTGTTAACTAGACATTGTGGTAATCATTTCACAATATATACGTAGATCAAATCATTATGTTTTACAACTAAAACTAGTTGATTGTTTATGTCAATTATATATGAATAAAGCTGGAAAAAATGTTAATGGAGCATCTAAGAAAGCACACTTTGTTCTTCCTCCTGCTTGGGTTGTAGGTGTGATGGTTGGAGCTCTAAAACCATCTTATTGCTGCGAGGTAAACTTAAGGATAGAAGCCAGCCACAAAGAATGGAGGATTATTTTATGTAAGAGGAGGATAAGCACAATCATGTTTAAGCCACTATGTTGAGGGATCTCTTTCACTATCAGTTAAGTGTAATTCCTGGCTAATACATCTACCATATTCTAAAGATTTTCTAAATCAATTTAATTTTTCTTAGAATGATTTCTTTCAGTTATTTAAACCTTAACTTTATGAGTAATTTACTGGCAATCAGCACTGCTAAGTCTATTCTCAGAGACTATTTGAATTTCTTGTTTTGACTACTATAGAGTGACATAAAAATATCATAAGTCTGTAATATAGGAAAAAGTAAAACTATATGATGAGATTTTTTTAATTATCATGGATGGTATGAATAGTTATGTTATTTGCTTCCCAGGAGTACAAGAAACATTGTGTAAACCCATAAAGACTAAGAGAAAAACTAATAGAACATTTTGAAAAGTAAGGTCATAAAAGTGTGCAATTTCACTAAACATATATTGAGTCTTGGAGACTGAATGGAAGCAAGATGAATTTGGTTCATGGTTACAAATCTTGTATTATTTCCTTTTAACTGAGGAGAGCAGAATTGAAGGCAGATGTTCCTAAATATCTCTCCTCACTAAGCATTCAGAAAGATTTTTATATGTGTAGATGTTGTTGTTGTTGTACTTTGAAGTTAATTGTTTTTTTTTCTGTACTGAAAAGTAATAAAACTGCATTCTGAAAATACATAATTCAGATTTTTTTCATTAACTCACACTAGCCAGTTCAAGGATTAATTGGCATTTAAGATGTTTTATAAAATAAACTATTAGATTTTATACAAAATATGAGATAGAAAATGAAATGTAGAAGGAAAGAGAGAAAGCAAGAAATCCCTAGGCACTAGATATAATAAATATACATTCAGAAAATAGTCTGTTTTATCAGTGGTAATGCCTGTTCAAAATTAGATTTGCTTCTTTAGGTTCAAACTACTTTTATAGGGTCATTGAGAAGTCAATGAAATCTACTAATGATTTTCATGTCTTTAACAAGGATGACATGGTTCTATTTCTATTAGTGGTCATGCTTTTGGATTTGTATATTAAACATATTTTAATATCCCACTTGATATAGGTCACTTATGCTTCATTCTTTTAATTTGCAAGAGGGTTCTCAAATATTCCTTCTAAACCTGCCTCAGCAGGTGATTTTCTGAGAACTTTTTTGCTCTCTGGTAGTCAGCATTGATGATTTTAGCATTCCCACGGAAGTGTCTTTTATTTTCTGAAATAAAAAAAAAGTGTCTATAATTTCTGAAATTATAGGCTTAAGATCTTTGGAAGAAAATCAAATGTATAAAGTAAGAATTGAGTTGACAGCTGGGAAAGTTGCAGTGGGGGAGGGGAGTTCAAATCTGCCTGAAAACTTGACAGGGAAGGGTCCTCCTAGAAAGTTAATATAGATAGACTTATTTTTTTCTTGCACCTTGTTTTTTGTTTCCACTTTTCTAAGTGGGAAGTTCTGTGCTTTTTAGTTGCAAATAATTGGCCTACAAAACTGAAAACTTATAGGTTAAAATACATGACTGTAGTGTTAAGCTTTATACTTTTTTAATTTTTAAAAAAATTTTTAAAGTTTATTTAACTTATTTTGAGAGAGAGTGAGAGAGAGCACAGGAGGGGCAGAGAGAGAGGGAGAGAATCCCAAGCAGGCTCCTGGAGCCCAGAGGCCCTTATGGGGCTCAAACTCACAAACCATGAGATCATTACCTGAGCCAAAATCAGGAGTCAGATGCTTAACCAACTACACCACCCAGTTGCCCCCGTTTAGCTTTATTCTTAATGGTTTGCATTTTGCAACATAGATTATGTACTCTAAACTTGCTCACTCAAGTTTTCTCAAGTATTGTGTCATGACTTGAACATTTACCATAGCTTAAGCTGCCTTTTCCTAGCTTTCATGTAACAATTTTTCAACAGCTGTTATCAGCAAAGCAGCTTCTCAGATGCACATCTGAGTTTACAATTTGGGGACAAATCAGAAAGAATTCTGAGGTATTTATCCTTAAGATGATGTGGTTAATTATGCTTCCATAGAGTCAAATTAACCTGAAAATAATCACTAAGCATAAAATACTCCCTAGAATCTGACATATTCCATCAAATAAACCCAAGTCATTTTTGTCCATCTCTGTATCAAGTAGGGGGGAAAGCAGTG
>CM053559.1:75448409-75530693 GCA_028646485.1 Cryptoprocta ferox
TTTACAATTTGGGGACAAATCAGAAAGAATTCTGAGGTATTTATCCTTAAGATGATGTGGTTAATTATGCTTCCATAGAGTCAAATTAACCTGAAAATAATCACTAAGCATAAAATACTCCCTAGAATCTGACATATTCCATCAAATAAACCCAAGTCATTTTTGTCCATCTCTGTATCAAGTAGGGGGGAAAGCAGTGACGATCTCTAGATCTGGAGTTTTGGGTCCTGGATTCAAGATCCTACCCTGCAACTTGCCACTTCTATAACCATTGGAAAGCCATTTATGTCCTGTGTTGTTCAAATTTTTTCATCCATACAAAGGACCAATAATTATAATTACATTTCTTGGGTACTCGTTGTGTGCCAGGCATTGTGTACATTACATGGATTATTCAGTTAATTCTCTTAACTGTGCTTTGAAGTAAACACTGTAATAATTTCCATTGCAAGTGAAGAAGGCTGTGACTAACAAGAGTTAAGGTAACTTCCCCTAAATCACAAAGATTGCAAGAGCTAGAGTTGGAATTTGTCCCTGGGAGTTTATCCAATCTATTTCCAGAACCTATGCTTTTAACTTACATATCATGATGCAATTTGTAAAGATTTAAAGTCTATAGAAATATAAAGTGGTAGCATTTTTATTATAAAAATGTGAACTGTGTAACTGTGAATTGGTTAGTAATGGAGATTGCTTGATGTTGGCAGGAAGGCCATGAACTGGGGGGTCTTTTGGGTATTCAATCTGTTTATATTCCTCACTTAGGAGACTTGAGGCAAAAAGATTGGATTAGTGCCCTATAGATGACTCCACCCTAATATCTCTTATTCTTGAGAGTATCTAGTGGAATGTACAAAATTTGATCAATATGTTTGATCAAAACATACGAAGTACTACTTTTTCTCAGCATAATTCCTATCTGAAAGGGAAAGACAGAATAATTGATAGATAGCATACTTTCTATATTCTTATTGTTCAAAAGACCATGAATATTTTGTTTGTAAATTGCTATTAAGAATATTAAGTTCTGTGTAACATTAACTTGAAGATTAAAAAATTGAGTTACATCTTAAGCTTTGGCTGCACATGCATTACAGTGATCTAATATCTATGTGCTAATTTTCTCATTAATTAGTATGCCCCTGGCATCTGGCACCATATGCTGCAATGTTCCAAAAAAGTTACCATAGCATAACTTTATTACTGCAAATCATAACATTGGTGATGCATGATTTAGTAAGCACAGTGATATTTGACAGAACCTTCAAATAATTATTATAGCATATTTAGTATGCACTTCATCAAAGCCTTGTGTATAGTCTCAGAGATGGTAATCAATATAGATGTACAGAAAGAACATTAAAACCATAACAAATATTATCAATAATTTCAGTGAATAACTATTTTCTATGTGATTTTTTTAATGTTTATATCTATATTTTCATATAGCCTTGTTAAAATGATGCCCTCAAAAATATAAGATCGCTCCCAATCACAGAGATAAATGAAATATACATTTCTAAAACAATTTAATTCCAATTTTATACATATACTTAACTACTTAGCATGTATTTAAACACATTTCATAAAAACATGTTGGGATATTAATTTGTTTTCCTCAAATACTCATTAGGCTTTTTGTTACCTATATGTGTTCTCATAGACACAGCCACCCTTCTAATTTTTGTTATATATATGTATTTCCATATAGATAGCCACCCCTATATTCTTGTTTTTCAGATATGGATGTCTTCGGTTGAGATTAATTGGATATGGTTTCTAATCAGAAAGTTAAAATGTGAAGAGGCAAGAGTAAATGATGGCATTATATCACGAACCACCAGCCACCATCTTTCGGACTGGTAAGTCATTTTGGTGTCTTCCTTCAGTGACTTGAACCTATTCCCCAACAGAGGTCACATACCTACTGAATTTCTATATGTTGCAATTTATCCATCTTTTTAAGTTTTCTGCTAGAATAAGAACATTGGCTTTTCTGTGTGTTTCTGTAACCTAAGAAGTAGAGCACACTATTCAATAACTTTTAAACATAAAATCTCTGAAACAAAGTTAAAAATTCTTTTAAAGGAATAGAGGTTATACACACACACACGTGTGCGTGTGTGTGTGTGTGTGTGTGTGTAAAAATGGTCTTAGGAAATATGGAATTGACCTTGGTAATTTTGTAATAGAAAGAAATGAAATCCAGTGAGTCAATTAAGTTATGTTATATACCTCAGAATGACAAATTTGGGAACTGGATCTGCTCTGTCTAATGGTACTCTTTGGACTGTGTCAAAGTTTTATGGTTCACTATGGAGAGATGGGGAGCAGACAAAGATTATAGGAATGATTTGTTTTTTCAGTGACTAAGGGAACCAAAGTTTCTTAGATGATATCTCTTCACTTACTGTCTGTTATTGGGACTCACCCTTTGAATATAAAGAATGGGAATAAGTTATCTCTGGCTCTTTATCAATAAATTCAGGTAGTCACCTGCCTTTCCTGCTACACACTAGTTTGTGGGAATCATAAAGACTCAGTGTGATAGCAACAAAAATTCTATTAGGTGTGTTTCTATAAATTTACACATTGACTAAATGAACATGAAAATTATAAGAATATCTAGGCTCAATTTAAAATACAACAAACTTGGATACCAATATGTATTTTCAAGCTAAATGTAAAATTGGCACAATGATAGACTAGTAGAATAGAATAGAGTCCAGGAATGTATGTACAGTGATCCTTGATTTATGATAGAGATGTAACTGCAAAAGAGTGGGGATGGTTTATCTCAGGAAATAGTTCTGGGCCAAGTGTATATAAGAAAAGGTGGGGATTAAATCCTCAATCCACTACTTGGACACAATTAGATGAAGTTCTAATTGTGAATTATATGTCTAAGTATGAATGGTAAATAATAAAGCTTCTTAAAGATAATAGAGAATTTTAAATGAAAGTTTATAAAATAGTATATGAACATTAAAAATAAGCTATTAGTAATATTTCATTAAAATTAAAAAATTCTGTTTATCAAAAGGCACTATTAAGAGAGTGAAAAGTCAAGTCATTGAGTAGGGAGATATATTTCCAACATATATAAGAGTTGAACGATTCATGTCCAATATACATAAAGATCTACAAATAAATACAAGTGAGACAGATGGTTCAAAACAGAAAATGTATGAGAGGATTGGGCTACCTCTTGACAAAATAAGATATATAAATGGCCAACAAATGAGATGCTCAACCTTATTATTCAGCAGGAAAATGTCACCTAAATATAACATCTACGCATTAGCTGTAATGGCTAAATTTAAAAATACTGATAATACCAAGATTTCACAATGCAATAGAACAGTCCCATTTCTGATAGGATTATAAGTTATTTAACAATTTTGAAATACTACTTTGTAGTGTTTACCCCATAACCTAAGAATTTCATTCCTAAGTATATTCCCAACAAAAATACGTGCATATGTACACCACAAAGCATGTACAAACATATTGAGGGTTCAGAATGAAAACATCCCAAGTGCCCATCATTAGTAGAATGGATAAAGAGTGATATATTCATATCTTAGGATATTATATAACAATAAATATGAAATAATCACTGGTAAAGGAATAGTATAGATGAATTAAACAAATATTTTTGGATGAAAGAGCCAAAAATATGTATTGTATGCTTCCATTTATTTAAAGTTCAAAAACAGGAAAAATTAGTCAAGACTATTAGAATTCAGGGTGGTGGTTATCTTTTGGGAGGAAGTAAGGGTAGTAATTATAAAGTGGCACAAGGGAAGCTTCTGGTGTAGTATTAATGGTATATTTTTTACTTTTGGGTATTTGCACTTGCATGTTTATTTTGTAGTAACTCCCTCAACTTTGTACATATGACTGGGACATAATTCTGTGTATATTCTACTGTTTATTGTAAACAATTATTTTTAATTTGTTTAAAGTTTTTATTTAAATTCCAGTTGACATACAGTGTAAAATTAATTTCAGGTGTACAATATAGTGATTCAACACTTCATATAATACTCCATGCTCATCATAGAAAGCGCACTCCTTAATCCCCATTCTCTTCCTCCATCCACCTCTCTTCTGGTAACCAAGAGTTTGTTCTCCATAGTTAAGAGTCTATTTCTTGTTTTTTTTTCCCCTTTGCTTATTTGTTTTGTTTCTTAAATTCCATGAGTGAAATCAGATACTATTTGTCCTGTCTGACTGACTTATTTCACTTAGCATTATACTCTCTAGCTCCATCCATGTCATTGCAAATGACAAGATTTCATTCTTTTTTATGTCTGAGTAATATTCCAGTGCATGTATGTGTGTACATATCACATCTTCTTTATCCATTCATCAGTCAATGGAAACTTGGGCTGTTTCCATAATTTGGCAATT
This sequence comes from Cryptoprocta ferox, assembly GCA_028646485.1. Lineage (NCBI taxonomy): Eukaryota > Metazoa > Chordata > Mammalia > Carnivora > Eupleridae > Cryptoprocta > Cryptoprocta ferox. The sequence goes on from CM053559.1 coordinate 75,452,826, forward strand.
GTAGATATCACTGCTATACACATCAGAGTTAATGTAATCCTTTGAATTAGTATTTTTGTATTCTTTGGGTAAATACATAGTAGTGAAATTGCTGGATAGTAGGGTAGTTTTATTTTTAACTTTTTGAGAAACATCTATACTGTTTTACAGAGTGGATGCATGAGTTTTCTTCCCCACCAATAGTGCAATATGGTTCCCATTTCTCCATTTCCACACCAACAGTTGTTTCTTGTGTTGATTTTAGCTATGCTGACAGTCATGAGGTGATACCTCATTGTGGTTTTGATTTGAATTTCCCTGATGAGTGATATTGAGCATCTTTTCATGTATCTGTTGGCCATTTGCATGTCATCCTTGGAAAAATGTCTATTGATGTCTTCTGCCCATTTTAAGTTGGGTTATTCATGAGGCTTATCAAGAGAAGAGGACGTGGGTACTGTTTTCTTAGGCTTATGGCCTTTTCTTGTTTTATATAATTTTAAACTAAGTCAAACTTTGATTTCTGTCTACATATTTTATAACCATACCTTATATAAAATTAACCCTGTTGCTAATATTTACTACTGTCATCCAATTCATGGGATCTGTGATATTTGTAACATAGAGAAGAAAGTAGATTTTCAAGGATTCCAAGGAGCATTTTTGTTTAGTTGTATTTATGTTGCTTAGAGAAGAATATCATTTCTCTACGAAATCATCTACATGAGATAATTGAGGTCCTAAATGCAATCAACCAGATTGCTAGGTTTTTTAGTCCCAGAAGTCCAATATACTTGGAGATTTGAGAGTGAGTTGAGAGCCTTATTTTTAAAGCTTTATTAATTATGAGGCTTATTCTTTTGGCCTTGGCTGACTAGTTGGTATTGGGAAAGTGGCTGAAGGAAATGGCTTTTATTTACTTCTGATCCATCTATCCCTGAAATAGAATTAAGATATTTATATCTCCAGGCATCTGGAAATGATTTCTATGAAGTAGCACAAAGCAAAAATAAAATAAATGCTCTTTCTTTAACTTTTTCCTCTCAAGTAAACAATCCAAATGCATACAGTTTATTGAAGGAGCCTAAAGACAGTATTTAAGTCATCAATTAATATATGGATAAGTTTTGAATACCTGAAGCAACTATTTCTAGGCAAAATAAGATATATTGGTATATATTCCTAATGATATGGTTAGGGATTTCTAATTTTACTTTGAAGAGTTTCAGGGTAAGTGATACTTTTTTAAATTTTTCAATACCCCATATTTGCTTCTAAGGCTGAGTTCAATTTTATATTTGCTGTATAATATAATATAATATTATACATACATATATATAATATAGTAATATATAGTAATATAATATAGTAATTATTAATATAGTTTGTGTAGTCCCTTTTTGCTACATTATATTTCACCCTTCAATTCATTTCACCTGCTAAATTATACTTTCTATATTTCTTCACTCTGTGTTCTTTACCACAAAAGTGATATTTTTGAACAAACAAATATAAAGGCTCACAATCAAGATAGTGTACAATAATCTTATATTTTGGTGCTGTATTAGAAATACACTCTTGTAGAAGTAGGAGGCAGTGTCCTATTCTTAATTAAAAAAAAAGAAAACTCTTAATATGTATACTTGCAAATATCTATTCAAGGACATGGGTTGAGCAAATTTTTGAATACTGCATTTGGAAGTTTTATTAAATAAGTTAGTATTGGTATGTGATACACAAAGAAATAAAATATACATAAGTTGTTATGGAAAAAATATTTGATGAGATCTTAGGAATATAAATGCAATTAATGAAGTTATATCACATTCCTGAAATAATTTTTTATCCATTCATCTGACATATTTTCAACTATAAAGTATATGAAGAACAATAACTAAAGAATAAGATGTATATTATAGACCAATTCAATTGGGCTTTTCCCACTGCAATGGTAATAATATTATAGCCTTAGTCCAGTGTTTGAATTTTTTAGCCAAAGTCTGGATAGGTTCTGTATCTTGAACTTATTACTTATATTGAAGGGATATTAATCATTGCATAGATAAAAGCATAACTTAAAGAAAAAACCAAAATCATGGCTCTCAGATAAATATAAAATAAACATGTTGAAGACTTTAACTCATTAATTAGTGAAGGGAACTGGTAAGATGTTATGACTTGTTCAAAGAGCACTTAAGAAGTTAGAGTATTTGTAAGCAATTTATCAAAGAAACTTTAGGGTAAAATGGCTGAGTTGGGTAAAATATTCTCTAATGCCTAATAGGCTATAAATCTTTGGAGTTACATAGTCTCACAGAGGGAAATTATTTCCATTGTTATTGGATAGAAAAATCTACAAATTAACAAGTAACTTCACTAAATTTGAGATCTTTAATTAATAATAAACAATGCAATGAACTAAGCATATTCTCCTAGACAATCCTTGGATGGTTTTGCCCCTTCAATATTGAAAGGATATGTGTTTTAACTTATTTGCCTTCTATCCAAGTTTTGGACAATTTTTCTGATACAATATAGATATGCAACTTATGTTCATCTAACATGCAATTTGAAATTGACAAATAGTTTTTCCTGCTTAAAACCATACTGCCAGAAGGGGCAAAATTATCCCCTAATTCAAGTGCCAGGTTACAGGTTATTAAATACCAAGAAGGAATAAATGTGCTCACAAGAGGTGCAAAGAACTCTGGGTGTTTATACTTCAAGTAATGCGATGAAATTGACTGTAACTAATAGAGTGTGAAATAGTCTCCCAAGGAACATAATGAAGTCCTAAAGAAAATAGCTTAAAACAGGAGTGGACGGAGGTCTTGAAAATACAAGCAAGGAAAATCACTGCTGCATTGGAATGTGATTTTTGAGTCATTACAAATTGTTGTGCCTCTAATTTTGTTATTTTTATCCAAGACTGGTCATGTGTCATTTTAGCATTGATTTACCTAATTTATATATACTCCAGAAAACAAAATAGAATCAGAGAATCCAATGCCTTTAAATATTAGTAAAGGTACAGCAAATATTTGCTCTGTAGATAGATAGTGCTGTTTGGAAGTATGCATTATGGGGAAAGTTGCTAAGCTGGTTGCCTTAACAGATCTCAACACTGATTTTGTGCATCATTGATATTCTAGTCAAGTTTCTTGTCAAAATACTGGATGGCATAATGGTTTTGTGGTCTGGACAATTACTCCTGAGGGTCTTCACAAGAGCCTACACGATCTCAGTAACCCAACAAAGTTAGATATAACTTTAGAAGCTTAATATTAGTGAAAACAGATAAACAGTGAATTTTAACAAATATAGTTATAATAAATAGACATTCCCAAGGATTTAAGAGAGGGAGAAAAATCATAAAATATTTTTTAACTTTTATTTTAGAGAGAGAGAGTGAAATGAAGAGAGGCACAGAGGTAAAGAGAAACAATCTTAAGCAGGTTCTATCCTGAGTGCTATACACAGGCTCTGATGCCACCACCCTGGTCATGACCTGAGCCTATATCACGAGTTGTTTGCTCAACCGAGTCACCCAGGTGCCCGAAGAGATTCTTAACTATAGAGAATAAACTGAGTGTTGTTGGAGGGGAGGTGGGTTGGAGGTGGGCTAAATGGGTGATGGGTATTAAGGAGGGCACTTGTGATAAGCACTGGGCATTATACGTAAGTGATGAATTCTACTCCTAAAAGTAATTCTATACTGTATGTTAACTGACTTTAATTTTAAATAAATCTTGGAAGAAAAAATGGCAAATTTTATATTTAGAGGGAGGTTTATGTCAATTATGTTTATTATTAGCCCTTCACCAATATTTTTCTAAAAGGATGATTTCTGTCACACATCATTATTTTTTCAAAAATAAATGTAATCATCAGACCATTTCTTCATGCTGAAATTTAAGGACTCTTTTTCATTTTTGCTAGTTTATCTCCCCAATGTGGGTTTGATGGATATTAGCTATACTTTTTCTTACTTAGAATGCTTAAAACATCAAAAGTTGACTGCAAACAAACATCAGTAGTATCAATATTTTTATATTCAGTGAATTTTATGAGATTGTCTACATTTAATTCTATTTGACCACTAATGTTCAATTTTGTAGTAATTTCAAGAAAGTTTGTTTTTATTGTTTTAGTTTCCATGTTTGAGTTAGGCTGCTATTAACAGAAAAGTGTAGTCATTACAATTTAAATGGTATTTAAACCCACTCATTTTTTTTCAAGTTTATTTATTTATTTTGAGAGAGACAGAAGCAGAGTGAGCTTGGGAAAAGGCAGAGAGAGGGGGAGGGAGAGAGAATCCTAAGCAGGCTCAGCACTGTCAGTGCAGAGCCCAACGCAGGGCTAGAACCCACGAACTGTAAGATAATGACTCAAGCCCAACAAAACGAAGAGTTGAACAGTTAACTGACTGAGCCACCCAGGTGCCCTGACCCCACTCATTTCTTTAAGGGAATTTTTTTATGCTACAAAGAAACCATTTGGGGAGGAACCTCAATAACAAATATTCCACTAATATTAACCAGTCAAGGCATATGGAAGTATTGTTTAGAATTTTTATACTATATAGGAAGAAGGATCCACTCTACAAATATTTTTGTTCCTAAAAATAACTTATTTCAAAATAAAAACGAAAACAGTTACCTTGTCGTGATTTAAAAGTTTTGTGTTCAACAGAGATAAGTAGATGCTGATATTTACATCTTATTTGTCTAAACAAACATTGACATTCCATGTGTTTATTTTTATTTTATTTGTTAAAGTATGAAATGCAATGTTTTAAGATTACGAAAAACAGGTGTGTTCATATTTACTAGTTTTTTCTATTTTCAACATACTTATAACTTACTATAATGACAAAACTATAGCTAAGCAACTTCCAAAATGTGTAATTATCACTAAATGAAATATGACTAATTTGAGATGACTCACCAAAGAGATGAGTAAATTGAGCCTGTCATGATGTTATATGTCTATTAAAAATGTTCTAAACTTGGCTGCATATACATTTTAACCAATTTTCAGGAAACTTTTATAATGAATGTTTGTGCACATGTGTGCATGTCTCTGTGTGTGTATACTGGTTTTTCCAGGGAGCTGTTTGTGAAACATTTATGATTACAGGCATAGATCTTACTTTTGACCATGAAAAAGAAAGCAGATTCTTAGTGATCTTTCTCTCCACAGTTCTTACTTGAGTGAGGCATGTTCATCTCTGGATTTTTTTCCTAAGACCACCATTGTTCTCTGATGACTTCAATATTTCCCTTAATCGTCTTTCTTCTACTTACTTTAGTTCCATTATCCTGCGGCGGTGAGAGTGATCTTTATAAAACACAAAGCATGCCATAATTTCTCCAATTAAATCTTTTAAGGGCTTCTCACTGCACCAGGAACAGGACCATAAATATTTACCACAGCCTCCCAAACTCCCAATCCATGATCTCTTCACACTCAGCTTTCTCTAACCTTCTCCCTCTTGTTCACTATGCTCCAGATACACTGGCCACCTGCTGTTTGTGGAATCATGGAATAAATATGTCCTTTCCCATCTGAGATTCTTTTTTGCTCCTTCTGACCCAAATACTATTTCTAGCTTTCCAGAGTGGCTGCTCCTTATCCTTCAAACATTTCAAATATTTGTTCAAAGGGGTCTTCCCTGATCACCCTAACCAAGGTTGAGCTCTACCACTTACTCTCTATCATCTTATTTTATCTTCTTTATTTCATTCATAGAACTTTTCACTGCCCATAATCACTTTACTTATATCTGTTTACTTGCTTATTGTCTGTATCCCACAGTAGGATGTAAGTTTCATGAGTGTAGACATGCTGTTTTTCTTTTTTATTGCTATAATCTCATTCCACTGAGGGTGGATGCTGTTCGTTGTAAGAAAAAAAGGGCAAGGAAAGAAGGGAGGAAGAAAGGAAGGGAGGAAGGAAGAGAAGAAGGTAGTTTCAGGCAGAAGAGAATAACTGCTGTTACTGTTAGCTGTATTCTTTTAATTTACAAATCAAGGTCAGTAAATCAGATAATTTCTTTAATTGGGTCACACTGAGTACTGTAAAAGGATTTTCTTTTTATTTAGTCATACGTTTGGAGTCAAAACATTCTTCCATTCTAAATGTTAATATTCTGAACATTAATAACTAATTTGTCTTTATTTAGAGACAAAGAAGTATCTATAGAGGGAAAACAAATCTCAGAACAGAGATTGAATCTGGTTTATTTTTTAATGTGAATTCACAAATTTAAACAATGACAATTAGAAACACCTTTGACAGATATAGATAATGAGTGACTATTAAATTTTAGAGGGTTAATAGAAGTAGAGGTTGACATTCCCAGAAAGAGTTAGGGGTATGCCTTGAGGATGAAGTGGGGGGACCAGGACTCCTTGGGAGTGGTAGCTAGATGAGTAATGAACCCCAACAACTAAGTAATCATCATTCTCCATAAAAGATATTGAAGCAGATAAATTGTTTTTCATTTTATACCCTAAGATAGTAATTTTTAAAATATGTAATATTAACAACCTTTTGGGCAAAGAGAAATATATGTTAGCTCTTTCTCCACTAGTGCTTTTCCTATCAGGACCTTTCGCTCTACATACGCCCAGAGTTGAATGCAGATGTTTATACCATCATTCACTTGTTTGCTGTCTGGGTCATATGGATGGGCAGAAAGGGCCCTTCAATTTTGTTATAACTATTAATTCCAGGAAAGAGGAACTGGTATGCTGGTCACATCCTCTTTCCATATAGAGTGCCTTGCATGTGAGAGGGGGATTATAGCTGGGGTAATAGTTCCTTAGGCATCTAAGGATAATTGTTTTTTAAAAACCTCTTTGAAAGCCTAAATTTATTTTATGCTCATGGATAGAAAATCAAACACAAATAAACACAAACAAAATATTTCAGATCTTCCTCGACACATGATGGGGCTTATGTCCCTATGAACCCATCATAAGTTGAAAATTTCCTAAGCTGAGAATACACTTAATACACCTAATTTACCAAACATCAGAGCTTAGCCAGCCTACCTCAAATGTGCATAGAATGCTTATATTAGCCTACATCTGGGCACAGTCACCCAACAGAAAGTCTATTGTATAATAAAGTGTTGGATATTTCATATGATTTACTGATGCTGTATTGAAAGTGAAAAACAGAATGTTGTCTAGGTAAGAGACGGTTGTTAAGTGTACCATTTAGTTTCATGATAGCATGGTTGACTAGAAGCTGGGGCTTATTGCCACTGTCCAGCATCATGGGAGAGTACTGTGCCATGTACTGCATATGGTTAGCCCAGGGAAAGATAAAAATTCAAAGTACAGTTTCTACTGAATTTGTTTTGCATTCACACAATCATAAAGCTGAAAATTTCTAAGTCAAACCATCGTAAGTTAGGGACTGTCTGTACTTGGATGACAAGTAATTTCTGAGTAATATTTTATCTAAATATCATGTGAATGCTGGATTTGGGGGAATCTAATCAAAGTTGTAAAGTTATCATGTCTTCCTGAGTCATTAGAGAGATCTCTATGTTACCCTTGTTAAAGTGACTCAGCAAACACCAAAAGTACTTTTTGTTTTTATTATATTGTCTTAAAATGCTCAATACATCTTTCTCCAACACAGTTAACTTCTTAGAAAAATAGTCAACATGTGTTAACTATAGAAAACACAAAAGAGCAGTGGGTTTCTGCTTTTTTAGAATTTTTCTGCTTAACTTTTGTCTAGAATTAAGCTATTTAGTGCTATTTGAAGAACTTTGGCAGTAATACACACCCTTAAATTCTAAAGCAAAGACATCCATGAGAAGAACAGTATAAGCAATCTGATTTCATGTTTGGGATGTTTTTAATATATCTCAGTTGTAGAGTCATATTCCAATTGAAAGAAATAGTAAATTATTTTTGGCCAGCTAGTTGCCTAAGAGTTTCTCATTTAGAACATGGCACAGTATCACAATGTGCTAATAAGTAACATTTTTGGGGGCACCTGGGTGGCTCAGTCACTTAAGTGTCTGACTCTCGATTTCGGCTCAGGTCATGATCTCATGATCTGTGGGATTGAGCCCTGCGTAGGGTTCTGTGCTGACAATATGGAGCCTGCTTAGGATTCTCTCTCCCTCTCTCTCTCTGCCTTTCCCTGGCTCATGCTCACTCTCTCAAAATTAATAAATAAGTTTAAAAAATCAGTAGTATATTTCAGCTTGTTGATATCCAAGGAGTTCATTGATATTTTTTTCAATTTGTTACTTAGTCATAATTAGGTGAGGTTATCAGAGCACTGATTCAGGAATCAAAAGATCCAACTCTGACATACACTGTACGACTTTAAACAAACCAAATCACCTTTCTGTGCCTCAGTTTTTTAATCTGAAAAATTAAAAACTTGGAGGTAATGACCACTTAAGAGATTCCCTTTCAGCTGTAAAAGAGATTTCATTCATCTCTTGCTACTCTCATGAAATAGCCTTTACCTCATGAGATATATGCTGAAGCATTTAGGGTATAGTATTATGATGTTGGCAAATAACTCAGCAATGATTCAGAAGTGTGTGTGTGTGTGTGTGTGTGTGTGTGTATCCATCATCCATCCATCTATCTAGAGACAAACAGAAACAAGCAAAAGCAAATGAGGCAAACTACTAACAATTGGTGAATGTAAGTGGAGGGTATGCAAATGCATAATATTCTTGGAACTTTTTTAGAAGTTTGAAAGTTTTCAAGAGAAAAAGTATGAGAAAAAGTAACCCTGTTACAAACACAAGATGCAATAGCAAAACAGCATAGAAAATGATAATGTTTTGTTTGGGGATTAGTGCCAAATACTTCTCAATGCATGATCTGATAAACCTTCGAAGGATGTGCATTTCTCTGCCTATGAGATCACATCTATATGGTGAGTCTTACTCCCCTATGGCTATTAATATGCTGGGAAGAAACAGGACTAGGCGTGAGAACAAGGCCTGATGGTGGCATGTCCTGACTTGTGCAAACAATATTTTGGCCAAATAACAGAGGGGGCCAGAGTATGTGCTCTTGATTTTTAAATAAAGCATGGGTTCATTTGTAAACACAACCCAACTAATGTTGTACATTAGCATTATAACTTCTTGAGACGGTGTGAGAAAGAAGATAGGAATAAGAGAGCAGAGATCACCTTCTCACTGCATAGACTCAGGATGGGTGAATAATTTTTATGTTAGTGCAATAGCAAGTGTATTTGTCTGATGGATGCAGTGTATGTGAATATAACTAGAACAATTGCTTAACTTAAAAACTTTGTGGTGGGGGTGCCTGGGTGGCTCAGTTAGTTAATCATCTGACTTTGACTCAGGTCATGATTTTATGGTTTGTGGTTTCAAGCCCTACATAGGGCTCTGCACTGATGGCTCAGAGCCCGGAGCCTGCTTCAGATTCTGTCTCTCCCTCTCTCTTTGCCCCTTCCCTGCTTGCATTGTGTCTCTCTCTCTCAAAAATAAATAAACATTAAAAAATTTTTAAAAACTTTGGGAGTTTTCTGCTTTCTACCCTAGCCTATTAGTTTATACTTTTAGTATAAAGTCAACTTTAAGTTTATATTTTTGACTCAAGCTACTTAATAAATGAAATTCCCATACTAGGTGACCCTTTGTTTTTTATACTCTAGCTTCTTAATATATCAGATTAAAATTTGTTTCTAAAATACATTTCTCTGAAGTTCTGAAGATTTCTGTTTTTCTGCCTTTGTAAAATTTTGGGAAAAGGCTATTTTTCCCTCTGGCTTAATTCTGTTTGAAAAAAGTCATTAGAAACAACGTTAACTGCACATTTTTTAATGAAATCTCTTTGAAAGTATGTTGTTACTGAGATGGATAGACCAGTTACAGATTATAAATGGTTGATTGCAAAAGTTCTATATTTCTAAATCTAAATAATTTAGATTAAATATACAATTTTAACTACTTCAATTTTTCAGAGGCAGTTTCTTATATCTTATTATAATGAAATCATTAGTATTTTTACTTCTGAAAGGAATACTTCCGGAAGTATTTAGATTGCCCTAAATATGGAAAGATATCCAACACAGGGTGCAGGAAAGTGTAATATGCTCTGACTATGGTTAGCAGAGAGGTACTAACATGTTGATGTTTCTGCAGTGAGCTCTTTTTTTTTAATCTAAATATTGTACCCTTAAGTTAACTTTTCAAGAACTGAAAGAGAGGAAATAAATTATAACCAATATCAGGTCAGTATGTAATGTGTTAAGAGGATTATTGTCAGCCAAAGTCTAAAAAGGGCACCAGAATAAAAATGATGACTTTTTTTAAGAGCTGGAACATAATTCCAACAGTGGGAGATTCTACATTTGGGAAAGAAGAATAACCGGGGACATAACCATCTAAAAGTATATGTTAAAAACAATCTGTATTGAGGGGCACAATTACAGAATCAATGGACTAAGTTGTTATGAGTGTAGCTTGGTAATGACCATGCAAAATTTCATGCATATGAGAGGCCCACTAAAGCTGCTGATAGGATCTTTCAAGGTGCAGGAATAGAGAAGGACTGGCACTGGCTTCATTAGTCTTAAACTGAGGACCAATCTGAGATGGTCTCTGAGATCTCTGAACCATAGGAAGTCATAAGGTAAATAATAGTTCAGGTGGCTGATATTTTTAAATACATGATCTTATTGTATATCCAATTAGTAACATTTGGAAGCGAGTTTTATTAGCTCAGTTTGTCATATAAGGACATTCAGACTCAGAGATGTTAAGACACTTATCCAAATTTGTACATTAAGAAGGTATCAGGCTTAAAGTTCAGACCTACAGCTTCTAAGTCCAATTTCAGTGCTCTTCCTACTGAAGAAGGAAGGGAGAATTACTACGTTACAGGTGTTTCATAGCACGTGTGTTTTGGTTTTCAATTAGCTAGAACACTAAATTATCCAGAATGCTTCATTCCTTAATAATTCTGTTTGGTAATGATATTTTCTTTGTAACTATTCAACTTTTGTTTGAAAAACATCATTTTAAGATATTATCTTTGAAAATACTGAATATTTAACAGTGTTACATAAATGTTCTCCCAAGGCCAGCCATCTGAGGCACTGTCTACTAGGTGTGGAGGGGGAAAAACTCAAAAGATGGTGACAAGAGGCACCTCAATGGCTCAACTGGTTAAGTGTCTGACTCTTGATTTTGGCTCAGGTCATAATTCGCAGTTCATGTGATCAAGCCCCACGTTAAGGTCTGAGCTGACAGTGTGGAGCCTGCTTGGGATTCTCTCTCACCCTCTCCCTGCCCCTCCCCTACAGTTTCTCTCTCTCAAAATAAGTAAATAAACATTAAAAAAATTTAAAGTTGGTGACAAAGTAATTCAGTTGTACTTAGGAAACCATTCTATAACCTTTCTTTACCGCTTTATCTTCCATTCCTATTCTGAAGTACTTAAATTCTGGTTTAGTTTTACTTTAAACCAATGTGTAAGAGCTTCTTAAACATTACTCCAAATTCTCTTGGATGCTCCTCTTCTTGTAGCCACTACTGTGGTGTATGGTTCTTTGAAGATGTCCCTCAACCTCACACAGGTGAAATCTGACAGTGTTTCACCTTGGGCAAGAGCTGCCTCTAGCTTCCTGCTAAAAGGCTTTTTTGAGAACCCAGCTTAGAACCCTTGGAGGGATTTTAGGTACACTTATGGACGGACACCTGGGGGTGGGGTGTCAATGTCTATGGGTTACACTTACTTGATCAGTAGGGACAGAAGTTAATGGAAAAATAATTTCTCCTATTCCCCTCTAGGCTACAAGTTCTGACATTTCATAAACCTACTCAGAATGTCCTGCAAGAGCAAATACTGGCATCCCAGCCTTGTCAGTAAAGAAATAATGCCTCTTTTGATTCATTTTCCTTGTTTTCCTATTAAATTCTCATCTCCAGCTTCTCAGGATCAGCTTAGTTGCTTTGCAAGTCTTTGTCCGTAGCTCTGCCTTTGAGGAAACTCAGGCTAATGGGACAAACATATAAAAAAGTAGCTCAGTTTTCTCCAAATCTAGTACACTATTTCAATTGTGCTGAGTAGGAACCTAAAGAATTGGGAGACTGGGGCTAGTAATGAATCTTTAATGAGCCCTGGCACTCATTAGACATGGAATCCCAAGAAGAACTGGCTAAAGTTTCTGCCCAATAGGATTACAAGTTGTCAAGTTTCTAGATGCCCAGCTTTAAGCATCTAGAGGGTAATAGAATGTGGATCAGAACTCTGTATTCCCTCCTGTCCTCCAGGCACCTGCTCCCTCCTTTGCCCCAAGCCTTCTAAGATTGAATTGTCTGACTCTGAATTTAATGGAAAACTCTGCCCTTGGAACTGCATCTCAGAGCCAAATGCAAAGCTAATAATGAGCCCCAGGTGGTATGTCCATTTGCTATTCTGCTTTGCAAGTTAACTATAGCCAAAGAATTTTATCTCATAATTTCATGATGTAGTTTTTTTAAACACATATTTACGCTACAACTATATATTTTTTTTCTAATTTTTCCTATGGTGCATTTAGATACAAAACTACCTACTTTTCCTATAAAGAACCCTAATGCAGTTCCAAACTTCTATTCTAATGACTAAAGTAATGTTCAATTTCATTAAAAGTAGTAATTACAGTACATACATAAGGGATTATACTCAATTCATTTTTCAGATTTGCTTTAATTTTTACCTTTGAAAAGTATAATTCCCTTTATCAGAGATGATAATGTTTATTCCCAGTGTTCAGGTTGCTAGTAAAATATCAAGTAGCAAATATTGAAAATAGTAATTTTTTAAAAGTCATTTTTTTAAACCTAGATATTTACTGGTAATGAAGACAAAATCTGGGACACTAAGAAAAAAAGATTTTCTACAGTTAGTGACAAATAGAGAAGTGCATTATCAAGCTAGTGTCATTTTAAGGGACCAAATGACATATCTTTAAGAATATTTTAATATTCAAGTCTTCCCTTGAGATGGACCTATGTGAGGCAGTTAAGGCTTACTTCAGAGTAAAATTGCTGATGAATCTATTTTTCATTTTTTCTGAGCACTAAAACATCTAGAAGGTAGACTCTTTAATATACATTTCATATCTAGTTGAAAACTGGGCTTTGTATGCTGGCCTTCAAAACAGAGAATAGAAATTTGCTAATTAATTCATTGGTAGCTTAATTGCATTTTCAGTGTCACAAGCCTTAATAATGTAAGTATTTCTTTGATGATATATGCATACTTAAATTGCATATGGGTTTGTTTATTGTCAGTAAGGACAAAAAATACATTGAAATATTTTAATATCTAAGATTATATTGTAATTCTTTTTGCACACTACATTCTTGCAGCCTGTGCTTAGGCTAAGCCAACCCTTTATTATCTTATCACTTGTTGACTTATCATTTTACTTAACCTAAATATTTTTGACTTTCAAAATAGACATAGTCGAATTTTCTTCATGGATTTTCTTATAGTGCTTCTTACATGTTCATGTCAGCAATCCTTTGATCATTTTCTGTTAAGATCCATATATATAAAATAGATTTTAAGCCTAAGGCTGCATAGTGTTAAACTACACAATATTTAAATTCTTATGGAAATTATTCTCAAGTTCTTTCAGTTTTACTGAACACAACACAACTAGCCCTATATTCCATACTTATTACCCAATATAATTAAAAAAAATTTTTTTAATGTTTTATTTATTTTTGAGAGAGAGACAGCGTGATCAGGGGAGGGTCAGAGAGAGAGGGAGACACAGAATCCGAAGACAGGCTCCAGGCTTTGAGCGGTCAGCACAGAGCCCGATGCGGGGCTCGAACCCACAAACCGCGAGATCATGACCTGAGCCGAAGTCGGATGCTTAACCGACTGAGCCACCCAGGTGCCCCTACCCAATATAATTTTAATGATAGTTAAATAGAGTGCTTATGAAACAAATGTCACACATTCAATTGCTGGAGTGGTCTCTCCTCACAGAGAAAGGCACTAATCCACAGCTACCAACTGCACCTGCAGGTGTGAAAAACACATTGCTTATAAGGGATATTGCTGAATAGGAAAGATTGTTTTGTGTAATCTAATTTATAGAGAAGTAAAGAAAGTAACACTGTCAGAAGCAGTATGCTCATCAACTATTCACTTTTCCTTTTAAATTTCCCAGTCCTTGAAGATAGAACACTGTCAGTAGTAATAGTCAATAGGCTATGAACAGAGGTGACGCAAGTCATATACAATCCCATAGTACAACTCAGCCTGAGTGGACTTCAGGAGGACAGTGTTACTGTAGAGTGGCTTGGAGACACACCAAATTTTGCGTGAGAGGGAATAAGCTTTTGTTATAAAGTTATAAACTTTTTATAGTTTTGTTATAAATCCCCCACTAAGTTTGGGAGTTGTTAGCTCAGAATAATCAAACCTGTCCTGACAGATACTGATAGAGGAACCAAAGTTGCAGAGAGAGCTTTCTTAACAAAAACCTAATATATGGGACAGCATGAAACTGATATCAAAGGCTGAAAGAGATGGTGATCTTTAAATAATAAAGTATTTAGCAAAATACACACCTGCAGAGTTTGAGAAAGCAGATGATACACCTAAATGCAAAGCAAAATGAAACACCACCACCAATAATAACAACAAAAATGTATGGCTTTAGGGAAAGAGAGGTTAAAATTTTTAGAATTTTGATCAGTTGTATATGGTTGTGTTTGGCAAGATATTACAAGGAGGTAATAGTTCAGGTTGACTGATCTCTAAGCAAAAATGAATGAGAACAAGTATAGTGCTCAAAATCTAGGTCTCTCAGGATTAAGAAGTCCACTGTTTCTGGACTCCCACAAATAAAAATAAGATGAAGAAGCCTTTGAGGAATAAATTCCAGTAAAATCTTTAAACTTATTTAATTGTCTCAGAGAAAAAAAAATCAGACTAAGGATATGGAGCCAGTAAATACTTTCAACTAAATAAAATGACATAGGGCAAAAATATGATTGGGGTCCAGAAAAGCACACAGCCTCAAAATATCCTTATTTAAATTCACAGAAATATATGGGGACAAGAAAGCAAAAATTGTAGTGAATCTAAAACTTATATTGGAAAGACCAAGATTGGTATTGGGGAGGTATCATATCTTAGAGCAAAAATACTGAGGCTAAGACTCAAAATCACTCTTAGTTTTCTTTTTTTCTTTTTTAAGTTTCTTTTGAGAGAGAGAGAATGCACAAGCAGGGGAGCGCCAGAGAGAGAGGGAGAGAGAGAATCCAAAGCAGGCTCTATGCTGACAGCACAGAGCCCTATATGGAGCTCAGTCTCATGAACCCTGAGACCATGACCTGAACCAAAATCCAGAGTCAGATGCTTAACTGAGTGAGCCACCTACATGCCCACACTCTTAGTTCTTAATGTTTTAAATTAAGAAGATGACTTGATTTACCTCCTAAGCCACTAAAATGACATAGTCTCCAAATGACCACTTCAGACATGGACAAGGAGTATAAAGACAGACAGAAAGTTCACAGAGAACAATGGATCATAGTCACTCCTTCAATAGATCATGGTCAAAGACCATGGAAAGTTCTGGAACTTTTCTACTCTTATGACTTGGGGTGACTTGCAGTGCCATCTCAGTGGGGTTGCAGAATGCATATGTCATACATATGTGACATATGTGTATATGTATACATGGAAAATGTAAAGGAAGAAATGGAATAGTTGGTGTACAGTACTGCCTCAGAGTATTACATACTCAATTTATCAATAAATCCAATAGACTACATCACTGTTTGTCCCCCATTCTTCCTTCTTCTAATGACTAGTGATTTCCACACTTATTCTGTACAAGCTTTATTATTATATTGGAATGTGGAAGGGAGTTAACTTGTATTTTTAGTTCAAAGGTCTCCAAACCACGCAAAGCCATACCTTGACCTGATATATTCACTAATGAATATCACTCAAAGATAAGCCTTTGAACTGGATGTACTGATAGGATAGAACTTTGAGTTATCTCCCTTGAGGAGGGATTCCATGTGAAAGGGGTATTTGGAGGACAGAAGGGCAGACTAAGGCAGATAAAATGGCAAGCCAATAAACCATTTCTTTCTCTCATTACCTTGTCTCATTACTCCTTGCAGTGAGACAGGGCCATAGGAATAATGTTAATACCATGAAAAGCAGAGACCACATGTATCACTGAAAAACTGATATATCTTAGGCAGGTTTGATCGTTTATTTTCTCTTTCATTGATCAAAGAGCTATATATTCAGATTCTCCATTGGTCCACCTTACAGAGGCCACGTGGAAGGTGATAGCTGCCCAGATGCAAGGAGGACATTAGGAGACTAGAAATAAGAGACAACTATTTGTTACTGCAACATTACCAGGTCTTTCTTGATTGAAACATGGATGATTAATTAATCACCCTAAACTAATGTAATAATCGCTAGAAGAAATGTTTTTTGCTGCATTGTAATTTTATCTTCCCCTTAAGATTTTTAGAAACAAATATAAGACCTTTAGAAATACATTTTAAAGGCATGGAATGTCTTTTAGAGATACATTCATCACTACATTTATTTCACTCTAAATAACTTAATTGATATAAGCATTTTAAGCATACACAGTGTGAAAAAGAATTATTTTTCAATGAACAAAAATTACCCTCAGGAGTAAAAACTATAAGCATTTGTATAGCATTTAGAACATCACAGGGATTTGAAAGCCTGTGATACAGATTACATATAACTATTTGGTATTCAAAACTCTGTGAGTAGATACTAAGATCTTCATTTTACAGGTGAGAAATTGAACATACAGAGAGTCTAGATAACTTGCCCAAGCTCACGCAACTAGCCTTGAAACAGTCAGTTGTAGTCCATAATCTGTTTTAAATGCTATGTACTACTGCCTCAAATCAATATTGAGTCTCAGCTAATTGGAATGGATGCATAGAACTTTTAAACTATTGATACACAGATTAGTGCCTCTTTAAAACCAATTATTTAAAAATGCAATTTAACAAATAAAGTGATTTGTTAACATTACCAAACAAATTTTTAAAGAGAAAGATTCTCTTACACTATTTAAAATGTGATTTCATTTATAGAAAATTCATGCTTGAGATCAAGAAGCTAGGTCTTCTGCATACCTGTGTGGAACATAGAGATAACATTTATCATAGGGGATCAATGGGCTATGATCAATAGAGGCAATGATGCAAAGTAATATCATTGGATATCTCATCTCTTCTTTTATTTTGCTAAGAATAGAAGTACAGTTTGGTATATTTATGTGCAGATATGATAATTTGTAGGATTGGATATCTCTTCATTTTCATCTATAGATTATTCACCTGTGTTTTGTGGTTAACACTCGTGTTTAAAAATTGTGTTTTGAGGACATTAGTTAATTCATTATATTAATCCATGTGGCTATTTATATTTATGTAATGCTCCGACTTTTTTTTATATTTTTGGCACATGCACCTGTGAAAAATTAGAGAAAATGTAGCTTAAGAAAACATTCTAGGAATGATTTAAGATATAGAATTCCTAAAAATAATAATTTGAGTAAATATGGTTTTTCAAGCACAAATGTCAGTAAACAAAGTGTCATTGTCATCATAAAGTACTGTCAAAGCAAAAGTTGTGCCAAAGTTAAACAAGCAAGGAAGACTTTATTCAAGGCTATTACAATAGGTTAGGAAAGCCAGAGCTCACTCTAAGCTCAACTAGAGTTTTTAGGAGCTGATGTGGGGTGAGGGATCAAAAGCATGCTAACTGTGTTTGCTAACTGGCTTCTGAATTAGAAAATCATTTGTATTTCCAAGAATGAGATCTATGCAGATCACTGATTTAATGATTGTTATCTTTTCACAGATTTTTGTGGAGAGGAATATTCTTGAGGAATAGAGGAATGAGAAAGTATCATAGAGGAGGGGTGAATGGGGAGAAAGAGATGACTAAGGCAGAATCGGTTATATTTTTTTTTCCATGAGATAATGCAGAGTCTAAACAGCATATATTCTTCAATATTCCTGTTGTATACCCCAAAAAAGAAAGGATGGTTGCATTGCACTCTAGCATACTATGCTATAAGAATGATTTTCTTTAGGGAAGATTGAGAATGTAGAGTTGAATATAGATTGTTGGCACTTGTGTGAACTTTTTATGATATGGATGTTTAAACTCTCCTCTTTCTATTTGCTGGATAGGAATGACTGATATGCTTAAGGCTTCAAAATACTTGAACTATTGTATGCATTACAATGAAAATTTTATATAAAAATCCTACCTTCTTTCCAGGACCCCTTTCTATTTTGCTAAAATAATCTCAACGGATTCTCTGTTGGGGCAATGGTTTTTATAGATTAGATTTAACAGAATATCTGTGCCAAAAAAAAACTTCATAGCTTCTTTGCCTGCCTTAAGAATCTTTCTACCATATATGAAAAAGACTAGGTATTTTCCTCCTAAGACCAGGACCAACACAGGGATATCCACTTTTACCACTTCTATTCAACATTGTACTGAAGTTTCTAGACAGAACAATTAGGGAAAAAATGAGAAAAAGAAACAAAAAGCATCTAGATTGAAAAGGAAAAAGAAACCATCTCCAGTCATTGAAAACATAATCTTGAATATGGAAATCCTAAGGAATCTACACCCCCCCAATACTGTCAGAAGTAATAAATGAGTTAAACAAATTTGCAAGATATAAAATCAATATAAAAAATCAACTGGATTTCTATACAGTGGCTATGAGCAATCAGAATATGAAATTAAGAAAACAATTCTATTACAAAAATATCAAAAAGAATGATACCAAAATCAGATAGTGTCAGGGCACCTGAGTGGCTCAGTTGGTTAAGTGTCCGACTTTGGCTCAGGTCATGATCTCACAGTTTGTAAGTTTGAGCCCTGTCAGGCTCTGAGCTGACAGCTTAGAGCCTGGAGCCTGCTTGAATTCTGTGTCTCCCTCTCTCTCTCTGCCCCTTGCCTGCTCGCTTGCTCTTTGTCACTCTCTCTCTCTCTCTCTCTCTCAAAAGTAAATAAACATTAAAAAAAAACAGATAGTCTCCACTAAAATAGAGAATTACAAGCCAATATTCCTGATGGGCATGGATGTAAAAATTCTCAGTAAAAACTAGCAAACAGAATCCAGCAATACATTAAAAAAAATATTCACCATGATCAAGTGCAATTTCTTTCTGGGTTGCAAGGGTAATTTAAATATTGTCAAATCAATCAATATGATACACCACATTAATTAAAGGACAAGAACCATATAATCCTTTCAATAGATGCAGAAAAAACATTTGACAAAGTACAATATCCATTCCTGATTAAAACTGTAAACAAAGTAGGTTTAGAGGGAACAGACCTCAACATAATAAAGGCCATAGATGAAAATACCACAGCCAATTTCATCCTCAATTGGGGAAAAACTGAGAGCTTGTCCTCTGTGGTTAGAAATAAGACAAGGATGTCTACTCTCTCCACTGTCATTTAACATAGTACTGGAAGTCCTAGCCACAGCAATCGACAACAAAAAGAAATAAAAGGCACCCAAACTGGTAAAGAAGAAGTAAAACTTTCACTATTTGCTGATGATATGATACTCTCTATAGAAAGCCCAAAAGACTCCACCAAAAATTTTGTTAGAACTAATGTATGAATGTAATAAAGTTGTAGGATAAAATATCAACATACAGATATCTGTTGCATCTCTATACAACAATAATGAAGCAGCAGAAGGAGAAATTAAGGAGCCTATTCCATTTAAAATTACACCAAAAAACTCAATATGAGTATGAATAATTCATATTGAATATGAATGATACCTATGAATAAACCTAACCAAAGAGGTAAAAGACCTGTACTCTGAAAACTAAAACACCAATGAAAGAGATTGAAGAGGACACAAAAGAAATGAAGAAACATTCCATGTTCATGGATTAGAAGAACAAATATTGTTAAAACCCTTATACTACTCAAAGCAATCTATACATTTAATGAAATCCCTATCAAAATACCAACAGCATTTTTCACAGAGCTAGAATAAACAATCCTAAAACTTTTATGGAACCACAAAAGGCTTTGAATAGCCAGAGCAACCTTGAAAAAGAAAAGCAAAGCTGGACGCATCACTATTCCAGACTTCAAGTTGTATCACAAAGCTGTAGGGATCAAAACAGTATGGCACTGGCAAAAAAATAGATATAGATCAATGGAACAAAATAGAAAACCCAGAAAAGGACCCACAACTATATTGTCAACTAATCTTTGACAAAGCAGGAAAGAATATCCAGTGGAAAAAAAGACAGTCACTTCAACAAATGGTGTTGGGAAAACTGGACCACTTTTTTACACCATACACAAAAATAAATTCACAATGGGCTAAAGACCTAAATGTGAGACCTACAACATAAAATCATAAAGGAGAACACATACAGTAATCTTTTGATATTGGACTTAGCAACTTCTTTCCAGATATGTCTCCTGAGGCTAGGGAAACAAAAAACAAAAATAAACTATTAGGATTTTATCAAAATAAAAAACCTTCTGTACCATGAAGGAAACAATCAACAAAACTAAAAGCAACCTACAGAATGAGAGAAGATATTTGCAAGTGACATATCTGATAAAGGGTTAGTTGCCAAAGTATATAAAGAACTTATAAAATTCAACATCGCAAAAATGAACAATCCAATTTAAAAAGGGGCAGAAGACATGAATAAAATTTTTTTTTCCAAAGAAGACATCCAGAAGGCCAACAGACACATTAGAAGATGTTCAACTCAGTTGGGGCACCTGGGTGGCTCAGGTGGTTGAGCGTCCGACATGAGCCCAGGTCATGATCCCACACTTTGTGAGTTCGAGCCCTGCATCAGGCTCTGTGCTGACAGCTCAGAGCCTGGAGCCTGTTTCAGATTCTGTGTCTCCCTCTCTCTCTGCCCCTCCCCTGCTTGCACTCTGTCTCTCTGTCTCCTATAAATAAATAAACATTAAAAAATTAAAAAAAAAAAAGATGTTCAACTCAGTGATAATCAGGGAAATACAAATCGAAACTACAGAGATGCCACCTCACACCTGTCAAAATGGCTCAAATCAGCAACAAAAAGAAGAGGTGTTGTCAAGGATGTGTAGAAAGGGGAACCCTCTTACACTATTGGTGTATGTATGGTGGGAATGTAAACTGTGCAACCACACTGGAAAACAGTATGGAGGTTCCTCAGAAAGTTAAAAACAGAACTATGCTGAGGCGCCTGGGTAGCTGAATGGGTTAAGCATTTGATTTTTGATTTTAGCCCAGGTCATGATCTCAAGGTTCATGAGATCAAGCACGAAGCCTTTTTGGGATTCTCTCCCCCTCTTTCTTTCTGCCCCTCCCCACTTATTCACTCTCAAAATAAATAAATAAACTTAAAAAAACTAGAACTACCCCAATGACCTAGCAATTGCACTATTAGGTACTTACCCAAAGGATAAGAAAACATAGATTTGAAGGGATACATGCACCCCAATGTTTACTGCATCATTATCTACAATAGCCAAATTATAGAATCAGCCCACATGTCCATTAACTGATGAATGGATTAAGATGTGATATATATATATATATATATATGTACATACATGTATATATATATGTATATATGTACATATATGTACATATATATATATAATGGAATATTATTCATCCATAAAAAAAGGAATGAGATCTTGTCATTTGCAATGACATGGAGCTAGAGAATATTATGATAAGTGAAATAAATCAGAGAAAGACAAATATCACATGATTTCACTCATATGTGCAATTTAAGAAATAAAACAAGCAAAGGGAAAGAAAGAGAAGTAAACCAAGAAGCAGACTCTTAAGTATAGAGAACAAACTGATGGTTACCGGGGGGAGGTAAGTAGGGGATGGGTAAAATAGGGGATGGGATTAAGGAGTGCAGTTGTGATGAGTACAGGGTGTTGTATGGAATGGTTTAATCACTATGTTGTACACCTGAAATACATATTATACTTCATGTTAACTAACTGAAATTTTAATAAAAACATGAAAAAAACTAAAGACTTATACAAAAAGAACAAAATACTGAGGAATACATTTAATGAATATAGTAGAAAACATATATTGAAAACTAGAAAATGTTGAAATTAAAGAGGTTCAAGATAAAGGGAAAGACACCCAATATTCATTGATCAGAAGACTTAGTATTATCAAAATGGCAATTATCTCTAATTTGATCTGCAGGCTGAATATGTTCCCTATGGGAATTCTAGCCAACTTCTTTGCAGAAATTGACAAGTTAATCATCAAATTTGTATGAAAATGCAAATCATCAAGAATAGGCAAAACAAACATAAAATTCACCTATTTTTATGTTAATCGTGTCTGTAAAGATTTTTTTTTTAATATGAAGAGCTAGTTTGTGCTAACCATTATTAGGCATTTTGATGTTTAGTACTTTTGAATGACTCAACCAAAAAAGTTAATTAAACGTATTTTTAAGACATTAAGTGTGTGTTTTACTAGAAACTAGCAATTTTCAAAGAAAACTGAGCCAATTAACAGTTAATGCTAAGATATTCAATAATATTAACTAGTGGTCCTGTCGTGGAGAACACTGAAGTTGCAGTATATGTAAAATTTTCATTCTTTATTAATTATTTCTTTCTATAATGAATTGTGCATTTAGTTGAATGTTCATTTTTTTGTAAACTGCCATCTCCAAACATATTATTTTTAAAAAATTAATGTTTATTTATTTTTGAAAGAGAGATAGAGCATGAGTGGGGACGGGGAAGAGAGAGACTGAGACACAGAATCCAAAGCAGGCTTCAGGTCTGAGCTATCAGCACAGAGCCTGATGCGAGGCTCGAACTCACAAACTCAGAGATCATGACCTGACCTGAAGTTAGACGCTTAATCAACTGAGCCACCCAGGTGCCCCAAACAAACATATATTTTAATTTCACTGTCTATTTTGTTCTTTATGCCCAGAGATGAAAAGAGTAGGGGGCTTCTACAGAAATCACTTAGAAATGTAAAATTACATGAACATGGATAGGATATTTTAGCAAATGAAAATTTAAAAAAATATTTTTTGTCATTAATATGTCATTATTTCACTGTCTTTCTGGATGCTAACAGACCTTAATAATTAACTCATAAAAAATCAGGAAATAGAGGAGCTCAATCCGTGTAACAAATATTTATTTATATCAGTCTATGTGGAAAGTGCTGATCTAGTAAATTAGAGGAGGAAAAGTCACCGTTGTTATTTCCAAGGAAATACTATTTAATCTGGGGAGACAGAAGACACACACATAAATAAGATGAAAATTTGACTGTATTTGACAAGTGTCAAGTATATAATGGCACTCTGACAGTTAAGAAAAGAAATGGATTATGAGGAATAGAAGTAGTTTACAAAATCTTCAGAGAGGTGAAGGTTTGAACACAACCTTGAAAGACAATATTGTTCATTTCTGGATACCAAAACTGAGGCTCACAGGGTTAAATGACTCACCTTAAATTCTAGTAAATGACAAATCTATAATTAGTATGAAGTTTCCAAACTCTGAGTCTGGCATAATCCTCTCCGATTTCCTACTGGCTGGAATTTTTGGCCAATAGTTTATTAATGCATGTTCATGAACAATAAACAGCATTTAGACACTGGCTGTTGAAATACTGTATTTGATTTGAAAGGAGAGACACTACTGCTAGAAGCTTACTCTAAAGGAAGATGAACGCTTTAGAGTGGAAGACAGAATCCCAGCTAAAATCATGCTTTCCTACCAAACGCCAAGAAAAAACTCTGGCATAGTCTTGAAGCTCCTTGCCTAGAGGACGTTTTTTCTGGGAACTCTATGTCTACCTTCCACAGGTAAGTGTAATTCTAAAGTGACATCAACATCTCCTAAACACACTATGCAGGAGCTATGGGTGAGGGCTGTCTATGAGATTTTGGTGGGAGCAAATCTCAGCCTCGTCTATCATTTGGAAATGTACACGGGGGGACAGCTGCAGTGGTAGCAGAAGCTGTGAGAAGTCAATAACTATAAAATTTTACTGAGCACCTTAAAAGAAGACAGAACTAAAGAGCCATTGCATGTTTCTTGATAGAAATGGGATCTTGTAAATATCCAAGTGAATCCCCCCCATGCAAATTAATTTATGAGTTAAAGTCAATTGCAAATAAAATGTCTTTTGGCTTTTTTTTTTTAATTTGGCAAAAAGTTCTTTAAAATTCCAAGGAGGAAAAAAATCGTGAAAATAACCACCAGCATTTAGAGAAAGGAAAATGCAAGATTCTTGTCTACTGGATATTAAAATATATATCAATGCCATAATAATCAAATCAATATAATACTGCTCCCCAAATGAGAGTAGCCCATAGGATATTGTATGAATGAAAACACAAATTACAAAGCAGTGTGTGTGTGTGTTTAGCATATAAGTAGATTTTACAGATTGATAACTGATGTTTTATTTCTGATAATCTCCGCATAGTGAACTTTCAAGTGTTTTTTTTCTTCTTTATACTTTTCTGTAATTTGTAAAGTATTACAATAAACATGTATTATAATATATACTTATTTTCATTAAATTATAGACAATTAAAATATTAAAGGAAAATACAAGCAAATATACATATAATTTTACAGTAGGAAGAGTCTCTTTGCATGACTCTATTATTCAAATAAGTTAAAATGTGATAGAACTACAGCATTAAAAATTCTTTATTATAAACCAAATTAAAAGGTAAATCACAAATTAGAAAATATTTTGAACATATTTAACAAAGCATTACTATTAATACCCAAAGAGTACCTTTGTAGATTTTAAAATTAGGAATACCAAGTAATACCAAGTAAACAGGCAGAAAACATGTACAGGAATTTCAAAGAAAGAAGAAATAGAAATAACCATTAAGGATATGAAAGGTATGTTTAACTTCACTAAATTTTAAAAATGCATAGTATAGCAATAATGAAACACTATCTTTCTAAGTATGGCATCCATTTTAATTAAAAGAAATGAAAATATCTAATAAGAAAGAAAATGGTTACTCCTCTGCTTATTGGTGGTTAATTTTTTACAATTCTGTATCATTGTTTGACAATAAATATCAAAACTTAAAAATGTGCTTATTCTTTAATCAATGCATTTCACTTCTAACATTATATCCAAAATATATAATGAGGAAAGATGTATATATAAAAATGTGCATCATAGTATTATTTAATATTCTTACAATTTAGGAATAAACACATGGGATTATGTACAACTACATGGGATTATATAATAATATTATACTTGGGGTGCCTGGGTGGCTCAGTTGGTTAAAGGTGACTTTTGGTTTTGGCTCAGGTCATGATCTCATGGTTCATGAGTTTGAGCCCTGCATTGGGCTCTGCACTGTCGGTGTAGAGTCTGCTTGGGATTCTCTCTCTGCCTCTCTCTCTGTCCCCCCCTCCCCGCCAACTCTCAAAATAAACTTTAAAACAACATTTAAAAAATTAAAAAATATTATACTCATCCACATAAAAATGTTATGCAGCAAATAAAAATGATGCTACAAATCAGAGATAACTTATTTTAGCTTCTCTAAGGAGAAGCTAAACTGGATGGGCTTCAAAGGATTTGTGAATCCCACTATAGTTTATATCAAGTTTATATGTAGAAGTATATGTGTATTTTTGGAGGTATAGGGTCATAGGGTTGGTAGCCTTTAAAAAAATTTTTTTTCAAACAATTCTGTGGCCCATAGTTCAAAGAGCACTGGATGCAGTGTTCACAGTTTATTGTCAATTAAAGGCAGCAGTTTGTCATTATGTTATTGTTTTGTGTCTGACATGTTTATACATATATTCTCCTTTACACATTAGATGTTGGTTGGTAGCTTATGATTCTTTATTTTGCTTTCCTAATTTTTCCATAAAATACTATATTAATTTCCACAAATATTAGTATCATAAAAATACTGTTACACACTTTCATAAAAGAGCTTTGATGTGCAAGATGACTAAGTGAAATGTTTACCATGGAGATAGGACCCTTCCCCTAAATATTTCTTTGCCTATTGCTTTAGTATATAAAGTTTAAAAATTTACATATGGCACTCCATACAGCCTTGACTAGAATTTGGTGATATTAGAAAGGCTTGTAAATGTCTGTTCCAACTGATCTTTTGCCAGTCTCCATTTGTTTTTGTTTGTTTGTTTTATGTTTGTTTTTGAGAGAGAGGGAGACAGAGTGTGAGCCAGGGAGAGGCAGAGAGGCAGAGAGGAAGGGAGACAAGGAATCTGAAGCAGGCTCCAGGCTCTGAGCTGTCAGCACAGAGCCTGAAGCAGGTATCGAATTTACAAACAGATCATGATATGAGCCAAAGTCCAGATGCTTAATTGACTGAGCCACCCAGGTGCCCCTGTTGGTCTCCATTTGTAACTGAAATTCCACTAGAACGATATTTTGATTAATCAGTTATTTCAGAAATTCCTTATTAAAATGCATATTACTGGGGAAGAAAGCAAGGGTTTCCACTATAACATTTGCATGAATCAGAGCCCATCTGCTCAGACTTTAAGGTGAACTTGAACACACCTCTATGAACAGAAAGGACCACTAACCTATTGAAGGTCCTTTAAGTCACACGATCCAAAGTTCCTAAAATGTTATCTATATTTTCTGAGGATATTGATATTAATGCTTTTTTAAAATCAAAGCAACATATATCCTCACTTAAATAATAAACCTCAAATTTCTCCATGAAAAAGAGCTGTGTCATTTTATATGTTCAGCCCCTATGTTGATTTCCATATAATTTATATACTCTGAACTTCTATTAAGATTTATTGCCCTTATACATCCAATTTTTCCAAATGCTTTTTTTACAAGGTTATGTTATCGTCTGAAATGGACATTAATTTTACTATTTAAGACCCTAGTGATTCACAAGAACAAAAATCTATTGTTATGATCTGGTTGCTAGGAAAGATTTTCACCTTTTCTATTTAGTTGGCAACACTGAAATTTATTTAAAGTTGAGTCTTGATTTTCTTCTCACTTTCTCTTTTTTTCATTTTTTATTCTGTATAATTTTAAAATAGAAAATCATAAGGGTTCCTGGGTGGTTCAGTTGGCTGCGTATCAGAATCTTGATTTCATCTCAGGTCATTATCTCACTGTTTGTGAGATTGAGCCCCATTGCAGGCTTCATGCTCACAGTGTGGAGCCTGCTTGGGATTCTCTCTCTCCCCTCTCCCTCTCTTCCCCTCCTCCTTTTTCAAAAAAAATTTTTTAACATTATTTATTATTGACAGACAGAAAGAGACAGTGCATGAGCATGGGAGGGGCAGAGAGCAGAATCTGAAGCAGGCTCCAGGCTCTGAGCTGTCAGCACAGAGCCCCATGTGGGGCTCGAACTCACAAACTGCAAGATCATGACCTGAGCTGAAGTTAGATGCTTGATCAACTGAGCCACCCAGGTGCCACATCTCTTCTCCTCCTCCTTGTACTTGCTTTTTCTCTCTCTCTCTGTCTCTCTCTCTCTCAAAAATAAATCAACTAAAAAAAATATATAGGGTGTTATCTGGTAGTGATATTTCTCTTCTTCATACTTTGGCAGGAAGAATGAATTTAGGAAAAGGTCTACACTGAGTTCTGGAAAAAAACAAATATTTTCGGAAAGTATGTACTTTATATTATATTCTCAAATTTTAAAAATTTAGTTAATATTATTAGGAATAAACTTTTTAAGGTGTTTCCAGATAATCTTTGCTTTAAGAGAACTCTACATCCTATATCTGTAAAAAAATTAGCATGGTGTATTACAAATAACAAATAATAACAAACCAAAACCTATTACTAGAAATACAGTAGAGGTAAGACACCTGGGTACTAGTAATAATTCTCGTATCAACTTCCCCTGGGCCTCAAAGTTCATAGCTATATGAGAGGGTAGATAAGTCAGGAGTTGTAATATTCTCCCTCCACTTTTTTGTTTTGTTTTGGCACAGCTGCCTTTGAGGATCTGATGAAAGCTATAGATCATTGAATACAAAAGGAATTTCATGTACAAATAACCAGGACCAACTTCATGGTGTGCAGCCTATGGAGTCCTACAGGACCCATGCATTTGCTTTGCTGTTCTACTTTAACTGTCTTGAAATTAATTTTTAAATAAGTGGCTTCACATTGTCATTGTATCCTGGATCCCAGAAATTATGTAACTGATGCTTCCTGAATCTCTTGAATCTGGTTATGAAGCTCTGGTCTAGATGCTTTCTAAAAAAGAAAAAAGAAACCCTCTTTAAGGTGTGGTGCTACTTCTAATATACTGTAAATCCTTACTGATGTCCACAATTGCTCTTGACCTATGGAAAGAAGAATTTTTTTTAACCCTGTCCCTTAAAAATTGTGACTGTATGAAGGCATTTGGTCTATGGCTCAAAGAAAGGGATTATGAAGAGCGCTGACTTCAGTTTAGACACTTCTATTCAGTAATGATAATATCCTTTCAATTACTTTTACTGGTTTTGAATAAGAATTTCCCATATAGAATGCTATGCTTCATGATAATTTATGTAGATAGCTGTCACTAAAATTAAAATAAGACTTATTTTTTCATAGAGCAAATTTAGATAAGCTATACCTAAAATGATGCCATTTTATTAGTGCTAAGAATAAAATCCTAAGAAAGCATATTCTTTTTTAAAAAAGAATACTTTTATGCTTTTTATGATTAAATAAGCAATTTCCTTTTTTAACATTTTTTCTACTTATTTCCCACCATATGTCTCAACCTCAGAAAACTTGAAAAGGTACAGAAGTGTGATATGAAAGCAACTCTTTATTCAGAAATTTACTCCTTGATTGCAAATGGGGTGTCAAAGCAAACTTTCTTTAAATTCTGTAAGAACGGGTATTCAAAAGTGTGTAATTAATGTACCTATGGTTTGAGGTTGTTTTTTTTTTTTTGACTCCTAAACCCCAGCTGAGTTAGTAATAAAATACAGAATTGCATGTAAGAAATTGAATGCCAGTAACCCATTTGGTTAATAAAATTTTTTAGACATAGCTGGGAAAAAGAGCACATGGTTGGCAAGTTTAGAAAGAGATCAAAGGGATATGTTTCTGTTCGTCACGCTGTTGTATTATGTGGAACATTTAAATGAGGCTTAAGGAAAGATTTATATTCACAGTTTGAGATCTAAACTGGAGTGGCCATATTACTGGGGTTTGGTACTGTTGATATGGAAAGTTGTCTGATTATTGATGTTTTAGGAATAAGGGAAATTTTGAGTTTTTGTTTATCTTTCAGAAATGTTTCTTTGAAGTTTTTAATGTTTTGGAGTCACATTTATGATGACAACGTGGGAATTTTTAAATAGAAGATTTATCTAAACTCCATGGTCCTAATTTTTTTTTTGTATTTTACGTTTTTAAAATTTAAACTTCTATTCTGCAATCTTTCATATTTCTACTTACCCAATGAACCCTCATTCTTGAATAAATGACTTTCCAAATTTAAAAAGTTGTTTCTAAGGACAACTAGGTAAACTTATCAAGTTAGTTATTTACTTAAGTCTAATCCAAAACAGATATTGGAGCTAGTTGTTCAATTCATGAAGAAAACATCAGTGACAATAGGTATTTTAATGACATGACAGTTCAAGTAACCTTACTAAACAAAATGATCATTTTGGTAGCCTGCATTAAGACAGTCTTAACCTCAGTGCATTGGCCTGATAAGAGATCAGTTTACCATCACATTTTATTTTTTGATCTTCATACTAGGATTGAGATAAACTTGAGAACACCTTTGAGTTATATCCGTATTTTTGCATATGAATAGATACTGTATCAATAGATAACTTTTTATGACTGATTATTTAACGTCATTCTGATAAAAATTCAGATTTTACTATTAAAAGGATTCTGTGAACTCCCCTCCCCTGAGGCAGAATTAATAGACTTGCAATATTGTAATTCAGAAACACTAATGCTCAACACTTAGAGGGTTAGATTGTCTTATAATAGAAACTCATTATGGAAAATACTTCTAACTACCTTCAATTGTCTCTTTTTTGTTTAAGCAGAATGATATAATTAAATGCAATATTTGAAAGTGTAAATATGCTGTGCATAGAGTACTCATTGTTCTCTATTTTCATAAGGTAAAAAGATAAAATGATAGAAAATATTCTTACTTTTGTTGAAGTATGAGCTTTCTCTAGTATATACAATTAGAGACACTGTGACTCTAATATTTAAGCCAGTTCTCCAAAAATATAAAGAGCTGGAATGGAGCTATTAGTTACAGTTGTGCAGAATGCATACTACACAACTCAAGTGATCATCATTCGTGTATCCTATATGATAAATATGTCTCCATTTTGCAGGAAATAACCTGAAAAATATTCATAAACCTTGATTAGATATACCTTTTCTTGTCCTAGGTAGGAATATTTTCACTTTAAATTTTTTCATAAATAATTTAGTGTTTATTACAGTATTACATTGAGGGCCTTTCCTTATGGAATTGGCTTATAAATGAACTTTTTAGCTTCAAAGACTAAACCTATTCAGATAGAGTTAAGACAGTGTTTCTATATACTTGTTCTGGTGTAGGCAGTAGATAGCAGAGCTCAATCTAAGTTCCATATAACTTGATGTCAAAGTTAGGGCATCAGAGCCCAGGCACTATTATAGGGAAAAGGACTCAGGGTAAGTGAGATCCAACAGATAGATGCTGGACTTGGACTCAGATGTGAGCAGATTCAAGGACATATTCTATTGACCCAGGCAGTGAACACAGCAGAGGATTACAAGGAGGTGATAACTAAAAGGGAAAAGCCTGGCACACAGCTTTGAGGTAAACTTTTCACCAGATAGTTTCAAAATAAAATTGATTTGGAAGTTTCAGGGTTCACAATTTATCCTGTGTCACACACTCTACTGGTACTTTTCATAACTTATTTAACTGGAATACTCACAAAAATGGTCTGGTTGTCAGAGAACTTAAATAGTTTAAATACCAGATGAATCTGACCATAAAGTATGTGATGTTCCCACTTTGACATACTGCTAAATAAGACGAAGCCTTCATGCTCTTAAAAAGCCCAGGATATAGTTCAAGGATGATTAACAAACGTTCATGATTGGTCTGTAATCACTCATGAACCCTTAGAGTTTGTATTAAAATGTTGGAACTAATCTTTCAAAATTAATTTCTTTTTTATTTGTAGACCCACACTGTCCACTTGTAGAATAAAATGCTGGCAAGGTTTAGATCTTAACAGTGCACACACTTTCTTTTACCCAAAATGTATTAATGATGCCAGAAATGATTGTTTTTCAGAGAAAATTTGGAGATTCTTGAAATACAGCATATTTAGTCTGTAAAAGTCTGTGGTACAATCAAAACACTATAAATGCAGAGGACTGATGGGAAACTCAGTGTCTACCATCCTCTCTCCCCTTGAGAAATTTCTAAAATTTGCTAATTTCACTCTGGTTAAAAGAAAACAGTCATTTGCATCTGATTTTGGAGGGTTAAATTTGACAAATTATTCTAACTTACTGAAGATTGACTTATACTGTACAAGCTTGCTAATAATTTCAAGTAGAGTAGAATGAAATAAGTAGGGATGTTAGACCTACAAACAAAAGATGTCAGGAGGACTAAACAGAAAAGCAACATATCTATCATTTTTTATGGTATATGGTTATTGTTAATACTGATCTAGTAATTTAGGAATATTTAGTTTACAGATATTAACGTCATCAAGCCATTTTCTTCACATCTCAGAACCAGAACAGCATTATCTTATTGGTATATTTTTATTTTTCTATTATTTTTTTAATATAATTTATTGTCACATTGGTTTCCTTCCATACAATACCCAAGGTTTATGGGGGGTGGGGGAGAGGGGAAAATGGGTGATGGGCATTGAGGAGGGCACTTGTTGGCATGAACACTGGGTGTTGAATGGAAACCAATGTGACAATAAATTATTGTTATATTTTTAAATACTTTATTTAAGCATTCAACAAAAGGGTGAGAATCTTTGATTGTTTTCCAAGTGCTTTTCCTAGGATAATAGACCTTGTTCTTTCCTTAGTTATTCCATTTATTCCACAAATATTTATCATTTATAAGTCATTGGGCAGTAGGATGTGGAATCCTCAAAACAACCTGGTGGATCCAGAAAAATCAAGACACTCTTAAAGAACAAAGTTGGAAAAGTCACACTTTCCAACTTCAAAATGTACAACAAAAGAGCAGTAGTCAAGAAATTTTGCTACTGTCCTAAGGATCGGCATATATCAATGGAATATAAACATGATTCCAAAAATAAACCCATATGTCTTTGGGTTTGGTTATTTTTACTAAAGATGCCAAGACCATTCATCAATAAATAAGTAGTCTTTTTGGTAAATGGTCCTGGGACAGTGGATATTCACATGCAAAATGTAGTTGAACTCCTACTTCACACCATATAAAAAGATTAACTCAAAATGGAGCAAAAACCTAAATTTAAGAATGGAAACTATAGAATTCTTAGAAGAAAGTATAGGAGTAAATAAATGTTCCTGACATTGGATAAGGCAATGGCTTCCAACGTATATTACCAAAAGCACAGATGACAAAACAAAAATAGGTAAGTTGGACTTTATCAAAATTAGAAATATATTTGTGCTTCAAAGGATACTACCAAAAAAAGTGAAAAGCAATCCACAGATGGGAAAAAGATTTACAATTCATATATTTGATAAGGTAACTGTATCCAGAATATATACAGGATGGTTATAACTCAGCAAGAAGACAAATAACTCACTTAAAAATTGGGCAAGGGATCTGGATAAATATTTCTCCAAAGAAGATACCCAAAGGGCCAATAGAAATATTAAAGGATGCTCATCATTTATCATTAGGGAAAAGCAAATGAAAACCACAGTAAGATAATACTTAACCATTAGGATGGCTATGATCAAAAAAACACACAAAGACACACACTATATTATAGTATTCACAAGGATATAGAAAAATTGGAACCCTCATTCTTTGCTGGTAGAAAAGTAAAATGGTACAGCTACTTTGTAAAACAGTTGAGGAGTTTATCAAAGTGTTAAACATGGAGTTACAATATGACCCAGAAATTCCACTTATAGGTATACACAAATGAAAGCATATGTTCATACAAAAATTTGCACACAGGTGTTTTTAGCTTCTTCATAGTAGTTAAAAGTAGAAACAATACTAGTATATTGTCACCATTGACAGGCATATAAAATATAAGTGTGTGTATGTATGTATACACATATTAGATAGGCCTATGAATAAAAATAATATATATGTATATATGCACATATAGGATTTTATAGTGTGTGGATCTTATCTCAATAAATATTTATATATGTATATGCACAAACACATGCACATATCAATGAAGATATATGTGGATGTGTACATGTGTGTGTATGTACAGTTGCCCTGGCAAATGTTAGAGGAAAGAATAAAGAAGCTGAAGGATGTAAGCACTCTTGAATTCATGTGTTATGCTCAATCAGATGACCCAATGATCTCTAAGAAGATTATGTTCTGTAAAAACTACCAGAGGCCATACCATCTACCAAGATCAGCCTAAATACAGTGGTAAGAGGGATACCAACATAACAAAGAAGTTTAGTGGTGCCATTTTCTACAAGCTAGTTGATAAAGATGGCAAAAAAAAAAAAAGGATACCTACAAACCTGGTCTCATTTACATCTAAGAATAATGGGATCCTAAGTAATAGAGGCCAAGCAGTGGCTGCATCTTGGATCCCATAGCACACACCAAAAGGAAGCAGAGCATGTGGTAGTTCACTTTGGTTTCGAAGGCAACACATTCCATATCTAGGAATACTGTTCTAGCCAATTTATTGAGTGGCATAGAGGGCTTCCAGCTTTGAGTGGTGACTAGAGCCAGAAAGTTTGATGCATTGGATTCAGGTCACGGTGCAATCTGCCCTACCACTTGGGTCTTACCACCTGGCAGACATATGGTGTTGGAGTGTCAGTGGTTGGAAGAGATGAAATTAAAGTATATGGCAAGCTGCAGTGGAATGACAACATAGGCCCTTTGGATTCGGTAGCAAAGCCACACCATCTGCAGTAGATAATTACACACTCTTTCTGAAATAGCTTTTGGTGAGTTACTGAGTCCTGGTAGAGATGGAAAAATTGGTCATGGGACAGCAACTCATTATGTCTATTATGAGATGGGTTCTGACAGATCTTTCAACTGTACAGGCCTTACAACTCTCCATTGTAAGATGGAAATGTCATATCCAGGAACAAGCTTGTACAGGACCAAAGGGTGTTAATAAGTGTCCCAGAAGATAACTCACACCTTCATATCTCTCTCAGATCTCATACCAGTTCATTTCTCCATCTGCATCTATTCCTATACACAGTTTTGTAGAACAAATGGAAAGAAGAGTAAAAAGCCTGAGCCTGGTTTATAGATAGATCGACTTAGTGCATAGGTTAAGTGCAAGCCAAAAATGGATGGCAGTTGCATTACTAACACTTTCAGAATTGGCCCTGAAGGACAATGGAAAGGGAAATATGCATTCCTGGCTATTGGCCAGTGACCTGGCTGTCTATTCAGGGATCTGGAAAAGAAAGGGCTTTGAGATTGGAGACAAGGAATTCTGGGGTAGAGGCATATGATGTAAATGGATATATTTATGTGGAAGTTTATATCACGTATTAAGCCCATAAAAAACATTTACCATGGAAAAGGCACTGAACAACCAAATAGACAAAATGACCCAGCCCTCACTATCAGCCATTTCAGACATAGCACATGGAGTGGCTAATATGGCAGATATGGAGATCATATATGAATCTGACAGCATTGTCTCCCATGTATTATTAACAATCTACCTACTTCTGCAACTAAATATACAATTCATAGTAATACAGTCCAACACTAATGCCCCAATATTATACTATTCCCTAGCATGACTGACCCAACCACTTGGGGGCAAGTTGGCTACATAATCTTCCTTCCATACTTGAAGGGCTAGTGGTTTATCCTTTCAAGGATATATACCTATCCTAGGTATGGGTATTTTTCCTGTCACAGTAGCACCATTATCTAGGGGCTTATGGAATACCTGATATAAAGGCATAGAATCCTATAAAAGCAGAGTATCCAAATAGGAGACCATTTTATAGGAAAGGAGGTGCAGAAATGAGCCTTAACTATCATACTTGCTAATCAAATTGAACTTGTCAATTCAGAATTTGAATTTATCAAATTCTCAAAACAATTATTTCTGGTAAAATTTTTCCTTTATTTTACAGATGAGTCCAGAGAGTTTCTGGGTTCATTTAACTTGTTGAATTGGATTGAATCTAGCTATTTCACATCAAAGTTCATGATTTTTACACAATATTATATATGAGGTTCTCTCACAGTTATTGCCAAACACACTCATAATATAAAAACATATTCTTAAGCAGGTTAAGATAGCCTAGGGCTTCAGATTAGAAATACGTGAATGACCAAGGTTGAAACTCAAATTGCTATTTGTCATTTTTAGCAGGCACATTCATAGTCCTATATCCTCTGTTCTTTGAGATATTTTTGTAGGTCTAATTTCCAATTATAAATTTTCAATTTATAAACTAATTTCCAAGTAGTTTATAAAGGTCCTTCTGAAATAATTATTGAATAGTTTTCCAAGTAATGGTGGTATTGGTGAAGAACAGTTTATAGCACTGCCTTTTATTTTTTTAAATGTTTTTTAAATTTATTTTTGAGAAAGAGAGAGACAGAGCGAGCAGGAGAGGGGCAGAGATAGGGAGACACAGAATCTGAAGCAGGCTCCAGGCTCTGAGCTGTCAGCACAGAGCCTGACACGGGGCTCGAACTCACAAGCTGTGAGATCATGACCTGAGCTGAAGTCTAACGCCCAACTGACTGGGCCACCCAGCCGCCCCATAGCACTGCCTTTTAATAGAATCAAATGAATGACATGTGTAAGTAGTGAGTAATACTAGCACATAGTACTTAAGTGATATGCAGACTTAGAAAAATATGTAGTTGAAACTAGTCTTACAGGACTCCACAGCTAGGAATAAAACATTTAGAATATTTGAGGTTGCATAGAATTTTCTGTTCATGGTGGTTATTGAGTACTTAAGAACAGTTATTTCGCAGATGTGAAAACAAAGTATGATGAGTAGAAGCTGCCATAGAAGAAAATGTATTAAAATGAAAGTTTTAGGGGCACCTGGGTGGCTCGGTTAAGCCTCCGACTTCGGCTCAGGTCATGGTCTCACATTTGTAGGTTCGAGCCCCGCATCCGGCTCTGTGCTGACAGCTCAGAGCCTGGAGCCTGCTTCAGATTCTGTGTCTCCCTATCTCTCTGCCCCTCCCCCTCTCATGCTCTCTGTCTCAAAAATAAATTAAAAAAAAAACTAAAAAAAATTAAAAAAATAAAATGAAAGTTGTAGACATTGTGAAAAATTAAATGAAAGTAATGCATATTTGCTATAGATGGTGTAATTATAATTACAACAATGAAGTCTGATGTCTTGGATTTCTCTTCAAGTACAAATAGGATATTACATTAGATATTTGGATGTTGCAACCTGCCAACAGGTTATCAGAAACATATTGTTTGGCATGACAAATTCAATTTGACAGGCTATACGCAGGCTGAATATTCTCTCATTTTCCATAGTTTCTACTAATGGCTAATGTACAAAGTGGGACATGTTTAATTAGTTCATTAATATTCTATAACCCATCCATGAATTCATTTGAGTTTGCTTAGCTCAGTAATCTCTGGCATTTCAATGTGTTGTCATTTTAGTTTCTCTGATTTCTGTACTATTCAGTAGAAACAAATGTATTCCATTAGACTAATGCACAATGTAAGGAGAACATTCTCTCTCTTAATTTGTAGTCTTTTCAATTAACACATTTTTGAACTGTGTAAGACAATTGCACTAAATGTTTAGTAACCTCCCAGTATGGATATAAAGACTTTGGTACACTCACTTAATGATGTACTTTTTAAAATTTTATTTTTTAATTCCAGTATAATTAATGTATATTGCTATATTAGTTTCATGTGTCCAATATGGTGACTCAACAATTCTATGCATTACTTAGTGTTCATTATGATAAGTGTACTCTTAATTTGCTTCATCTATTTCACCCATCCCCCTACCACCTTCTCTATGCTAACCACCAATTTGTTTGCTATAGTTAAGAGTCTGTTATTTGGTTTGTCTCTTTTCATTGTTGTTCATTTCTTTCTTAAATTCCACATATGAGTAAAATCATTACAGTATTTGTCTTTCTCTGACTGATTTATTTCACTTAGAATTATACCCTGTAGATCTGTCTATCTATTGAAAATGATAAGATTTCATTCTTTTTTTATGGATGAATAATATTCCATCACACACACACACACACACACACACACACACACACACACACATAGTTCTTTATCCATTCATTAACTGATGAACATTGGGCTGATCCCATATCTTGGCTATTGTAAATAATGCTACAATAAATGTAGGGCTGCATGTATCCCTTTTAATTAGTGTTTTTGTATTTTTTGGGTAAATATCCAGTGGTGTGATTGCTGGATCATAGGGTAATTCTAATTTTAACCTTTTGAGGAACCTCCATACCATTTTTTACAGTGGCCGCACCAGTTTACATTCCCACCAATAGTACGAGGGTTCCTTTTTCTCCACATCCTTGCCAACACTTGCTGTTTCCTGTGTTTTTGATTTTAGGCATTGTGACAAGTGCGAGGTAAAATCTCATTGTGGTTTTGATTTGCATTTACCTGATGATGAGTGATGTTCAGCATCTTTTCATGTGTCTGTTGACAATCTGTATGTCTTCTTTGGAACAATGTCTGTTCATGTCTTCTGCTAATTTTTAATTGGATTATTTGTGGGTTTTTTGGTATGGAGTTATATAAATTCTTTATATATTTTAATATCAAACCCTTATCAAATATATCATTTGTAAATATCTTCCATTCAGTAGGTCATCATTTAGTTTTTTTGACTGCTATTTTTCTGTGCAGAAGTTTTTTTTATTTTGATGTAGTCCCAATAGTTTATTTCTACTTCTAATTCCCTTGTCTCAGGAGACACATTTAGAAAATTGTTTCTATGTCCAATGTCAGAGAAATTACTGCCTGTGCTCTCTTTTATGATTTTTATTTTTTCAGGTCTCACATTTAGGTCTGTAATCCATTTTGAGTTTATTTTTGTGTATGGTGTAAGAAGGTGGTCCAGTTTTGCTTATAGCTGTCGAATTTTTCCAACACCATTTGTTGAAGAGACTGTCTTTTTCCCATTGCATATTCTTTCCTCCTTTGTTGAAGACAATTGACCATATAATTGTGGGTTTATTTCTGGGCTTGCAATTCTGACCCACTGATATACGTGTCTATTTTTTGTGCCAATACCATATTGTTTGGATGACTACAGCTTTGTAGTATATCTTGAAATCTCAGATTGTGGTATTTCCAGTTTCTCTCATTTTCAAGATTGTTTTGGCTATTTGGGGTCTTTTGTGTTTCCATATAAATTTTAGGATTATTTCTCCTAGATCTGTGATAAATGTTGTTGGTATTTTGATAGGGATTCCATTAAATTTGTAGATTTCTTTGGGTGCTATAGACATTTTAACAATATTGTTTCCTCTAATCCTTGAGCATGGAACATATTTCTATTATTTCAATTTCTTTCAGAGCACAGGTCTTTCACCCTTGGTTAAGTTAGTTCCTAGGTATTTTATCATTTTTGGTGTAATTGTAAATGGAATTGTTTTCTTAATTTTTCTTTCTGCTGCTTCATTATTGGTGTATATAAATGCAACAGATTTCTGTACACTGATTTTCTATCCTGAGAGTTTACTGAATATATTTATCAGTTCTAGCAGTTTTTTGGTGGAGTCTTTTGGTTTTTCTATATATAATATCATGTCATTTGGGTTTTCTATATATAGTATCATGTCATTTGCAATTAGTGAAAGTTTTATTTCTTCCTTACCAGTTTAGATGCCCTTTATTTCTTTCTCTGGTCTTATTGCTGTGGCTAGGGATTCCAGTACTGTGTTGAATACAAATGGTGAGAATGGACATCCTTGACATGTTCCTGACCTGAGGGGAAAACTCTCAATTTTTCCCCATTGAGTTTTTCCCCATTTCTATGGCTTTTATTATGTTGAGGTATGTTCCCTCTAAAACTACTTTATTGAGGGCTTTTATCATGAATGAATGTTGTACTTTGTTAAATGCTTTTTGTGCCTGTATGGAAATGATCATATTATTTTTATCCTTTGTCTTATTGATGCAATGTCTCACACTGATTAATTTGTGATATTGAACCACTCTTGTATCCTAGGAATAAATCTCGCTTGATTGTGGTGAATGATATTTTTAATGTATTGTTGGATTTGGTTTGCTAGTATTTTGTTGGGGATATTTGCATTTATGTTCATCAGAGATATTGGCCTGTAGTTCTCTTTTTTTGTGATATCTTTATCTGGCTTTGGTATCAGGGTAATACTGGTCTCATAGAATGAATTTGGAAGTTTTCCTTCTCTTTCTATTTTTCAGAATGTTTGGTAGAATTCACCTGTGAAGCCATCTGGTCCTAAACCTTCGTTTGTTGACAACATTTTTTTTAAAATGTTGCTTGTAATCAGTATGTTAAAACTTATATTTCTTCCTGATTCAGTTTTGGGAGGTTATATGTTTCCGGAATTTTACCATTTCTTCTAGATTGTCCAATTTGTTGACATAATTTTTCATAATATTCTCTTATTACCCTTTGCCCTTTGTATTTCTGAGTGTCAGTTGTTATTTCTCCTCTTTCATTTCTGACTGTTAATTCGAGTCCTCTTTTTATGTGTCTGCCTAAAGGTTTATCAGTTTTGTTGATCTTT
Source organism: Cryptoprocta ferox (assembly GCA_028646485.1). Classification (NCBI taxonomy): domain Eukaryota; kingdom Metazoa; phylum Chordata; class Mammalia; order Carnivora; family Eupleridae; genus Cryptoprocta; species Cryptoprocta ferox. The sequence goes on from CM053559.1 coordinate 75,492,847, forward strand.
TCAAAAAACCTGTTACTAGTATCATTGATCTGTTTATTGTTTTTTTTTTTTACTTTCTATTTCATTTTTTATGCTTTAATTATTTCCTTCTTTTTACCAGTTTTAGGTTCTGTTTGCTCTTCTTACTCTGGCTCCTATACGTGTAAGTTTAGGTTGTTTAGTTGAGATTTTTCTTGCTTCTTGATGTAGACCCTGCTATAAACTTCTCTCTTTGAACAGTGTTTGCTGCATCCCAAAGATATTGGACCATTGTGTTTTCATTTTTCATTTGTCTCCATATTTTTTTTAATTTACTCTTTGATTTCTTTGTTCATGCATTTATTGTTTAGTAGCATGTTATTTAGCCTCCATGTATTTGTGTTGTTTTCATATTTTTTTTTTTTTGTGGTAGATTTTTAGTTTCATAGTGTTGTGGTCAAAATAGATGCATGGTATGACTTCTGTCTTTTTGAATTTGTTGAGACTTGTTTTTGTAGCCTTACTTGTGATCTGTTCTGGAGAATGTTTCACATGCACTTGAAAAAGAATGTGTATACCACTGGTTTAGGATAGAATGTTCTGCATATATCAGTTAGATGGATCTGGTCCAACATGTCTTTCAAAACCCATTGTTTCCTTGTTGATTTCTGTTTGAATGATTGATCCATTGAGGTGAGCTGGGTGTTAAAGTCCTTTATTATTATTGTATTACAACGGATTACTTCCCTTATGTTTGTTATTGGCTGCTTTATGTATTTGAGTGCTCTCTTGTTGGGTGTATAAATATTTACAATTGTTAAATATCCTTGTTGGATTGTTCTCTTTATATTATGGTGTCCTTCTCTGTAGCTTGTTACAGTCTTTTTAAGGTCTATTTTGTCCAAAATATGTATATCTACCTCTTTTCTTTCCTCTTCATCTGCATGGTAAATGTTTTCCTCATTTCTTCATTTTCAATCTGTATGTGTCTTTAGGTCTGAAGCGATTCTCTCATAGGCAGGATATAGATGGATCTTGCTTTTTATTCTTTCCATCACCCTGTGTCTTTTGACTGGAGCATTCAGTCCATTTATATTTAAAGTAATTATTGATACGTATGTACCTTTGCCATTTTGTTATTTGTTGTTTTGTAGTTCTTTGTTGTTTTCTTCTCTTGTAGTTTGCTGGCCTCCTTTAGTGATATACTTGGATTCTTTTCTCTTTATGTGTTGCATATCTATTACCAGTTTTTGATTTGTGGTTACCTTTCAGTTTATAAATAAAATCTTTTGCATATGGCAGTCTATTTTATAAAGTTGTTGGTTGCTTAAGTTTGAACTCATTCTAAAAGCACTAAATTCTTACTCCCCTCAGCCCCACATTTAGATATATGGTCATACTTACATCCTTTTATTTATGAATTCCTTGACTGAGTTTTATAGATATACTTAATTTTATTGCTTTTGTGCTTTCTACTTTTCTTACTCCTGCTTATGGCCTTTCCTTTTCACTCAACCCCTTTAACATTTCTTATGAGGCTGGTTTAGTGGTGATGAATTCCTTTAACATTTGTTTGTTTGAGAAACTCTCCCTCTCCTTTTACTCTGAATGATAGTCTTGCTAGATAGAGTGTTTTTGGTTATAGGTTTTTTTTCCTTTCAACACTAGAATATATCATGCCTCTCCCTTCTGGCCTGCAGTTTGCTGAAATATCAGCTGATGTTCTTATGAGGTTTTCCTTGTGTGTAACTGTTTTCTTTTCTTTTGCTGCTTTTAAAATTCTCACTTTATTATTACTTTCTGCCATTTCATTACTATGTGCCTTGGCGTGGACTTGCTTGGATTGATCTTGTTGGGTGCTTTCTGTGTTTCCTGGATCTGGGTATCTGTTTCCCCAGATTTGGGAAGTTTTCAGCTGTTATTTCTTCAAATAAAATTTGTGTCCTTTTTTCTCTCTTCTTCTTCGGGATCCCTATAATGTGAATGATATTATGCTTGATGGTGTCATTGAGTTTCTTAAGTCTATTCCCATTTTTTCTTTTTCTTTTTTCCTTCTCCTGTTCAACTAGATTTCTTTCCATTACTCTGTCTTCCAGGTTGCAGATCTGTTCTTCTGTTTCCTCTAGTCTACTATTTATTTCCTCTAGTGTACTTTTAATTTCAGTTATGAGTTCTTCATTTCTGATTCGTTCTTTTTTATATTTTCTATCTCTTTTTTGGGGGGGTTCTTGCAATTCTCCACTCTTTTCTCAAGTCCAGTGAGTATTTTTATGACTATTACTTTAAATTTTCTATCAGGCATATTCCTTATCTCCATTTCATTTAGCTCTCTTGCTGGAATTTTGCCCTGTTCTTTCATTTGGGATACATTCCACTGTCTCTTCATTTTGTCTAACTTTTTATGTCTCTTCGATGTGTTAAGAAAGTCAGCTACATCTCCTGCTATTAAAAGTAGTGGCCTTATGAAAGAAAGCTTCTGTGGTGCCCTGCAGTGCAGCGCCCCCTGTTCACCAGAAATTGGCACTTCATGGGTGTCTCTTATGTGTGTTGCATGTTCCCTATTTTGTGGCTGATCTACCTTTGCCTTCAGTTCAGTTGTCTGTAATGGCTCTGTTTGCCTATTTGTGGCAAGATTTGGTCCCTGTGTTGTTAATGTCACTCTGTTGTTAATAGTCTAGGGTCACCTTGGGCTTTAGTTTAGTCAGACCAGGTGTTTGCTAGGGATGCAGTAGCAGCAAACTGCAGAGCACTCCTTCTGTATTGTCTAAGAGACTTTTGTTGGTGGGTGGGGACTGTAATCAGACCAGATGTCTCCTCCCAGCCCACTGCTGGGGTCACAGCGGAGCAATAGGTATGGTTATCTTTCTCTACTCCAGTGCAGGAATCACTTTGGAATTGCCTTGGCCACTGTCAGAGATGCTTTCACAGTGCTGTGCTTCTGTTGCCCCTTTGGATGGACTCCTACTTAGGGCAGGTCCACAGGAAAACACAGGAGCAGACATTTGATGTTAGCAAGGTTTGGGTTGGTCTGCTGTGGGAGGGGACCTGTAGCTGTGTTAGAGAACTTTTGATGGTGGGTTGGAGGGGGCAGGTCTATAGAGGAGCATGGATGTGGGGCATATTGTTAGCAAGCTAGGTGGTGAGTGTTTGCACTGGTTCATTCCCACAGGTGTCCATGTATCTAGGCTGGGGAGTTGCAGGAAGGGAAGTGGTGCCTTCCAACTGTTTAGTTCTTGGACAAGTATCCTAAAGATACCTGCACCTCCAGCACATGTTCAGAGATTAGTAAACAGATCTCCCCATTCATCCCAAGCATTTTCCAAACTGCTGCTTCTACGTTGTATCTCAGCAGGGATAAGGGCAGAGACTCAGTTTCCTGATGCCTTCCTGCTTTCTGAGAGTAGAGCCTACTGATTTTTAAAGTTTCTGGAGTTCAGACCCACCAGTTGTAAAAACTCATGAAGTTAAGCCCCTATGATTTTCAAAGCCAAATGTTATGGGGATTCATTTTCCCAAGGCAGAGCCTTTGCCTGCGGTGCTGATATGCCTGATGTGGGGTCTACTCCTCTCCCTTCTCTGGGCTTGGGGTGGCCCTCCCTCCTGTGGTCAGTCTTGTGAGTCACTTAGTTCCTGACCTCATCTCCACCCTTCCTACTGTTTATAATAGGGCCTTTCTCTATAATCAATTGTGGAGAGTCTGTTCTGTCAGTCTTTGGGAGGTATTCTTGATTGTTTACAAGAATAGGTATGTTATGTAGGTGCACCCTTGGGATGAGGTGAGTTTATGATCTTCTTACTCCACCCTTTTTCCTGGAAGTCTGATATACTTTTGAATTGCATGCATATAGAAAATTCAAATAATGTTAAGCAGGAAAATAAGCAGAATACAAAATTGTAGATACAATTATTTTTTTCAGAAAATATGAACAAAATTATTAGTAAGAAATATATTAAAATGTCAATAGTAATTTATTATTGCTGTATTTCTATGCTTGCCTAATTATCTTTGGAGACCATGTACAGTTAATAAAGAAAGATAATTTTGCATAAACAAATACAGAAGTATTCATTCCAGAAAAATATAGAATGGAGGTAGTATCAACAGAGGAATTCTTTAATATGTCAAAAATATAACAAACTTCTGGTTAATTAAACAAAGCAGAGATAAGCTATAACATGTATATTATTTCTATGGCTATTCCACTTGCAAATAGTAAAGATTATTTATGTCTATTATGGGGAATAGATCAACCATTGAGCTATGAGGATTGCTCAGTTATATAGAGCATTGGTTTAGAGAAAATTTACTCTTTAGTGGCACTATTACTTCTGATTCTGAACCCTGCCTTTTTGGGGCCTAAACTGTAGGCAACCAATAGTTTTTCTATAATCCTGTGGGAGAGGGAAAGGAATTTTCCTTGTAAGTTCTTGGCTGAGACAACCCCTGTAATAAAAAGATTAACAGGAGAAAAACAAACCAAAGTTTAATAATAACATGTAGACTTGTTCTACACATGGGAGATACCTAGCAAAACTGAGTAACTCCCTGAAATGGCCCAAGCCACCACATTAAATATCATTTATAGCCAAAGAGAAAAGATATTATATGGAGGAGCAGTTATAGTAGGTGTCAGGAAAAGAGCTGTAAACAAGGGTATGTGGTCATGATGCAGATTTAAGTTGCTACCTTCTTCATTGTTAAGACTTTCTAGAGATAAAGAGTCTTATAGATAGATAGGTGATAGATGGATATATAGATATAGATAGTTATAGAATCTTTTTCCTGGTACAGAGGAGACATACTTACAAATGGCGATTTGCTTTATTAATATAAATGTTCCTTACAAAATGGTAACTTCTACTTTTTAGGGCTTCTCCTGTGTCTTCTATTTCTAAAAAAATAATTAGCTGAAGGTAATCCTTATGCCAAAGAGGCATATTTTGAGGTGACGTATTCTGCTTCTCAACAATCTCATTCTAAAATCATTGGCATGCAGAATATTCTGCAATGTTTTAATACTCCTCATTTGTGAAAGAACATAATAAATTAGAGGAATAGACAATGACTGATTAGGACAAAAAGAAATCAGAATATTATAACATCTCATAAATGATACAATTATCAACATTTTCATTGAATACATATAAGGTATGTTATAAAGCAAGTAGAATTCTTTTGTTTTCCCAGAATTATTGAAACCTTTACATTTCTTCCTACTCTGAGATGCAAATAGAAGACAATTATTAATCTGATGACTACAATAAATCACATCTTATTCTCCTTAATGTATGAATTCAAATAAAATGCATAAATATCTTTTGATGACAAAATGTGGAAGGCAAATGATATACTTAATCCAACAGAAATAAAATGTACCCCAAAACTTCTAATGAATGCTTTTGCTTTCTCAGCCATTAGTGAAAATAATTAGTGAGCAGAGAAATATACCATCCTTCTCCTTGGGCTGGCTTTCATATCCTCATAAAAGACTGAAGTCTCCCCAGGGTGATCAGCCTCACAGTTTGAAGAACTCTGTCCCAGTTAGATAGAAAATCAGATAATTGCAAGAACAATTTGCAATCTCCAGGTGATTGAGAAAACAGAAGTAGACTGCAAGCTATATTATTATGTAAAGTGACAAAATATAATTACTGCATAGGAGGTCTTTGTTTTTTAAAACTTCAATCTTGAAAAAATACAAGGGTAAAGTGAATCACTCTTTTTGCTTTCAAATTTCTGCTCCTATATTTGGGTTTACCCTCTGTGATCAGACTGAAGTTGAGAAATAATGTTCACTTTTATGATCTAAATAAGGAGTCACACCAAAACACACATCAACACTTTGTATCAGTAAATCTGTTGGAAACTTGTATTCTACACTAGCAGGAGGACTTTGTATGTTGCTAGTAATTTTGGTGGAAAAAAAAAAAAAACATGGTCATGTTGGGGAGTAAGAATTTTCCATGCCCTTCAAGGTCCTGGCTGAAATAAGAATCAAATCGACATGGGACAGATGAACAGGAGAAAATAAAATTTAACTTCATATGTAAAGGGAATCCAAACAGACATGAAATTCCAAAGGCAGGCAACATGAGGCTTATCTAACATCCTGCACTAAGGAGAGGGTTAGGGGTCTAAGGATTCAAAGGGGAAGAAGACCATTAGCAGAAAGGTGAAAGAAAGTGGAAAGTAAAGGTTGCCCTGTTATACAAATACATTTCTTAGGTAAAGAGGAATCTCTGTTGATAGCTCTCCTTCTGGTATAGGCAGGCAGTTGAGAGAGAGGTAGATATTTCCTGAATCTGCTGGGTTTTGAATGCTTTTAACTCAAAATAATTTTAATGCCAAAGTGGCCCATCTTGTGGCAACCTACGCATAACCCCTATAGTTACCACGTAAACTGATCACATGAATTTTTGTAATACTTCTTGGGTATTCAATAACAAAGGGGTTAATTATAATGTTCAGTATTCTGATTCCAAATTTCATTCTTAGTTTGAAAATAAGCTGTTTTAGAACTGGGTTCTTCTGGTTCATCTTGTCTTGTTACTTACTTAACTCTTCCTGCTTTGTAGCTTTGACCTAGATATTTTCATACATAAAAAAAGTTTTTACTGTGTACAGAATTGAGTAATGATTTCCAAGAAGAATCTGAGGGAGACAACATTGGTGTTTTATACTTGATATTTCCAAGTATGTGTAATTACTGTATTTGAATTTTGATCTGGAACCCCACCATTGAAGTTTGTTTGCTGGGGTCCAAAATGGCACATGTGACTTAAGGACTATTGAAGTACATTGTTTAGGGTTTGTTATGGTAAGATTTTATTCTTATTTAATTTCTTATCTCCTCTTAGCTACTTTAAGGGGCACATTTTATTAACAAATGCAATTCTATTATTTGAAATATTTAGTAATTTAACTAGAAAATAAAATGCATTGTTTTAGAGGTAACCTACAATATTTGTGGTAGAGTAATACTTTCAATTGAATAAATGATTTCTATACCTATCTTCAGTGTGACTACTTACGTGCAAAGTTAACAAACATGCATTCCAATAAAATATAGACCCTCATCTTTAAACTGAGCAGACAAAATATAGTGATAGGAAGAATGGGATAGCAAAAGAGTACAGAATTGTAGAATTAAGGAATTCAAATAAAATATAATGCTACCAGGTTGAATTAAATAAGGAAAAAATAAATTTCACATTATTTTTTATTTTTAACTTCTTTTTTCATATTTATACATGTACATAATAAAAAGAATTAAAATGCCCTGTAAGTCCTAAAACCACAAAGCTGCATTCACCTTGTGCCTCTCCTCACCCCAGATTCCTGCTCTGCAGAGCCTGACATTTTTGACTCTTTAACTGTATCCTTTTGTATTTACTTCTTTATACATAAATGAAATAGTTATACTGCTATTTCTTGATTTTTCAAATGTAGACAATATACAATTTTAGTTGGAAGATGAGGATTTCTTTTTCTTGTATCTGCATCTTCCCCCATTCTCCTTCCTTATCTCCCAGTATAGTTATATTACAATTATTTGTCAAGCCAATGTTTCCTGCTTACATTATTGTGACTTTCTAGATATTGTTCACATAAATCCTATAATATACTCTAATTACCTTTCCTTTCTTGTATAATTCTTTGCTTTCCTTAGTGTTAATGACTTCTTTTCCAATTGCCTATTTGTCTTTTGGAAGCTTTAGAGGCTTTCCTCAAATATTCGGTGATATTTTCTACTTATTTATAATTAAGAGTTGGGCACTCAAATGGTGCTGGAAACCTTGTACAGAACCGACTGTTTGCTGAGTTTCACCATAAGTTGATGAGATATATACCCATATGTTTATTTGGGAATTTATATTGGATAAAGCATGGCTACTTTCTGTAACAAATAGACTTTAAAATCTGTTAAGGCTCAAACGCATTTTTTTAATTCACCTTTCTGGTTAATGGGTGATTTTTCTCTCTATAGAGATTTAGAGACACAGATTCTCTTTTTCTTGTCATACTACTCATCCCACAGTCTTGAAGTACCCAGATGGCAGAAAGGGAAAGAGAACTTTAGAGAGAGCACATTACTTTTTAAATCCTTGGCCTGGAAGTAATACTCATCATATCCACTCAAACTAGAGTAGCCAGAACTAGATAAATGCAAAGCAGGCTATGTAGGGGCCAAGGGCAAGCTGCCCCGAGATGGGCCACTTTGTCATAAAGATTGTTTTGAGCTAAAGGCAATCAAGATCCTGCAGTCTTACGAGAAGCTTTTGCCCCTCCCTTAACTACATAGAAGAATCTAAATTGGGGGTCTTTTCCAGAATAAGCGTTATTGTCAGAGATAAATTTTATCTGAGGGACCCATCTGTATGATAGGGCAAGCATCTGATTACCAAATATCTGCTCTTTTTCTTATTGCCCTGTGAATTTCATTCCTTCCCTCTGAAGTCCCAGACCCCGAGTCCCTTCTCCTTTGTTCAGGATGACATATATACCTCATTTTGCCTGTCTTTGAAACTTCATGTCTGTGTAGATTCTCCATACATATATTATTAAGTTTGATTTTCTCCTTTAATCTGTATCATGTCTATTTGATTCTTAGTTCAGCTAGAAGGACCTTAAAAGGGGACAGGATATTCTTGCTCCCTGGAAGCTTGGAAATACAGTCTCAGACTTGGCAACTGCTTCCGGATAACAACTCTAGGCTAAAGGAGAAGGAGTATATTTTTTAAAAAAAATTTTAATGTGTATTTGTTTTTGAGAGAGACAGTGCATGAACAGGGGAGGAGCAGAGAGAGAGAGAGACACAGAATCCGAAACAGTCTCCAGGCTCTGAATTGTCAGCACAAAGCCTGATGTAGGGCTCGAACCCATGAGTAAGATCATGACTTGAGCTGAAGTCAGATGCTTAACCTACTGAGCCACCCAGGTGCTCCTATAGGAGAAGGAGCATTAATTTTGATGGCCACAGTTATCTCTGCCAACAGTTTTTCTGTTCAGGAAACTTCCCTGAAAAATCAGTGTTAGAAATCTTTGTTCTAGGGCTTGCCTGGCAAATATAAACTAGATTGCCACATTCTTTTAATTAATACCATAAATTATTGCTTCTTAAACTTTTAATGTATATAAATACATGTAAAATATAGATTCTGATTCCATAGGTACAGTGTAGGACCTCAGTTCCTGAATTTCTAACAGAATCCCAGATGGTATCAATTCCATGAGCCCATGGATCACACTTAGAGTAGCAAAGATGTAAGTTACAACATTCTGCCTCTATCTATTCTGTTCATTTCCTAGTCCAGAGCCTTTTTTTTTTAATTAAATTTCTCCAGAGGATAAGCATCCTCTCTGATGCTAGTATATATAAGAATAATTTCCTGGTGGAAAGAGATGAGGAAGTTTCCCTAGTAATCTACTTGTTTTCTATGCAGTTGTTTCTAGTGGATTTAACCTCACTAAAAATTAAAGAGATAGGTTGGTTTTGAAGAGTAATAGTGACTCAGGTATCAAATATTCAAGGAATGAGAAAAAGTGACTCAAGTCATTTAGACTGTGGGTCTTTAGAGAGGAAGAGAAGAGAGTCTATTGGAAGTGGCAATCAGAACAAGCATATCTACCACATCTCCAAGTCCAGTGGTTAGAGAAGGTAAGGAGACAAACACCATTTGAGCAAGCTGTGTGGGAAGGCTGGTTAGAACAAGAAAGTGATGGGAATACTCAGAGAAGAAATTGAGTATCCAGTAATTTCTAGAGACTAAAGCAAAAAAGTTTTAGGAATTGTGAAAGGGGGAAAGGTGGATAGAAAAGGGGCCATAGAGCATTCTGAGAAGTAAAGTCTGGGAAATGAGGAATAAACCTGGAGAACTGAGCTTCTGGGGATTGATATAAAAAGAGATGAATATTACAATTAGTTTAGTCCTAATGATTCCAAACAGACAGTAGTAGAGTTCAGGAAAAAGGGAGAAAGCATTAGAGGTTGGGTCACGTCAGGGCAAGTTCAGGTCCTCCTGACTGACCTGCATTGAAGAAGGTCTACAGAGGGAAGGTCTAACTTTGCATGTGTCAAGGAAATTTACCAAGGAAAATAAAATAACACACCTGGCAGGGAAGGAGAATTTAAGTAGGTGTAAAATACAGAAACACCCCATTTTGTACTCTTACTGTACAAAGTATACATCTTTTGGTTTGTGTTTGATATATTTTCTGTACTTAGGCTGATATTACAACCTGGTTTCTTTATTCCTATTTTTCTAAATGTGGCTAATTGTTTTACATAATACTGGTGAATGATTTTGAAAATAGCATGACACTTCTAAGAGATATGTAATCCTGTATAAAATATAAGCTGCAAGTCTCCCACAACTTGAATCATAGCTGATATATCAGTGTATACTGTGAGTTGGTTATTTAAAAATAAAGAAATCATAGATTCTGTGAGCAAAGTTAATAATAAACATAAAGGCTGTGGCAGGAGCCAGACCAGCCTCTCTTCTGATTAACTGAAGGAGATTGATTTAAAATTTCTACTCTCAAGCAAAAGCAATTTCTGTATTCTCCTCGGGCAGTTACACATTGGTGAGAAACACAGCCGTGTACCAAGTCTCTCCATTATACACACTTACTTTCAAATTGTTAGTTCATTTCATCATCAATCATCTACTCTTTCATTCAGGAAACTGAATGAAACTGAGCTAGCAGCGCAGTTCATTTATGGAACACTATTTTCATACTTAGCAATGTGTGAAACTGAATTCTTCACATTGTTAAATTCAGCCTTATGTAGCACATGGGAATTGTAGACACTTGTAGGGACGGACACCAAAGTGCTGAACAGGCAGAGTATGAACATAGAAGTTACTGTTTAGCATCTTCTCTAAACACAAAGCTCTGAAATGATGATTTTTAACTGTTAACTGTCTTTTCATTTTCTCCTAATGTAAATCTGGCTAAGATCAGAGTCCCTCAGCATTTAAGATATTGAAGTTGAGATATTGTCAAAGAAGTAATCTTTCCTTTCCTCTTTATCATTTGTAACTACTTCTAAATTCAGTTTTCTAACAGGGGCTTCCAAAGCACACAGATAAATAAAATCAGAGTTTATGTAAATTCTGGAACCCTTAATATCTTGGGTAAAGGTAGAATATTTTAATTATGTAAATAGTTTCCATCATTTAGGTGCTCAACTGCTTCTAGGCAGCTTTTTAATCAAATGGCCCTAGCTTTTAAAACATTCCAAATAATTTGTGTATGTGTAAATTTAATCACTAGTTTGACAGAATTTGAAAATAAATATATTCAAGTCAAACTTGAATGTGTGAGAGGATGTTTCCAAAGAACCAACTGAGAGGTGTTTTATTTTTTTCTTTTTAACAATTGCTTTATGTTGAAGTTCTTTCCTGTGTTGCAGTTTCTTTTCTTTGCACTGCTGATCTAATTGTCTGCTGACATATCCATTATCTTTTATAGTCATTTCAAATAGCAAAAGAATTAGTTGCATATGATTTTTTTTACCACTTCTCTTGGACTTGCAACCAGTTCTCCCTGATTGCTTCATTTTAATAGCCTACATAATGCAATTAAAAAGCTTTAACACCACTTTGGGTGTAAGATGGCTGTGACCAATGGAGAAGGCAAGCTAAAAGACCTTGAAAATGGTAAAGCGGGGTGATGGTCTTGGTGGAGGTCACTTGTGGGGAAGAGCACTGGGTGTTATATGGAAACTAACCTGACAATAAACTATAAAGTTAAAAAAAAAAAAAAAGAAAATGGTACTGCATGTACAAAACAACAACAACAACAAAACCTAACTTCCTTGGAGGAGGGGGCAGGGAAGAAAAAAACAACAGAACTACAATGTCCAGAATATAGGAAGGCATTCTAAAAAGGAAAAAAAAAAAGCAAGAGTTTTTTTGTTTTATTTTATTTTATTTTTATTGAGACCTACGCAGTTATTACAAAACATCCAGTGTTCCTCTGTCAGTTATATAGGTGAGATTATCAAATATTTTCAAGGGCCAGAAAATATTTTTATTGGTATGTCTTTCTATTTGAATAGAATTTTGTATCTGTAGTCATACCTTCCATGATTCTAGTTGTAGAGCCTAGAGACATTTCTCAGGATACTAGTCACATTTACATAATCCTGAATCCTTTTTTAAAAAACAGAGCAACCTCAATGGAATATGCCTTCCTGAAGCCAAAACAAGTATTTTTACTCTTTTTTAATTTTTAAAAAATGTTTATTTATTTTTGAGGAAGAGAGAGACAGAGCCCAAGTAGGGGAGGGGCAGAGGGAAAGGGAGACACAGAATTCAAAGCAGCCTCCAGGCTCTGAGCTGTCAGCACAGAGCCTGATGTGGGGCTGGAACTCAGGAATCAAATCACAAGATTGTGATGTGAGGTGAAGTCTGACATTTAACTGACTGAGCCACGCAGGCACCCCAAATGTTTTTACTTTTTAAGACAACAAACAAATAAGGCTGTTTGATGTTGTGCTGATATTAGTAGATTGCTATTGTTTTAAATCTTCTCTTTTTCTTTCTTTCTCACAATCAAACATCATCTAATTCACTTCTGGGGAATGAACTAAAGGACTCCTTCCCTTAGTGATATATTAAATCTTTTGAGACTTAGAGTGTCATATACTTTTTCCTTAAATGGTCTGGATGATGTGTAGGGCTCAAAAGAATACATTCACTTTCTTCTATATATGCAAAATGACTTAAAACTGGTTTATGCCCAGTAGTAATCAAAGGATATATCAAATACTACTGAAAGGTATGTTTGATGGTTAATTTTATGGGTCAACTTGATTAGGCCATGGGTTGCCCAGATTAAGCATTATTTCTGGGTATGCCTGTGAGGAGGTTTTTGGATGAGATTAAGCATTAGAATCCCTGGATTCAGTAAACACAGGCTGTCTTCCCTAATGTGGGTGGGCATCATCCAATCTATTAAAGGCCTGATTAGAACAACAAGGGAGGACTTGCCCACTTATTGCCTGCCTGGTTGAACTGGGACATTGTCCTCCACTGTCTTTGGACTAGGATTTACATTATTGGTTTCACTGATTCTCAGGACTAGTACTAGAATTAATCACTGGCTTTCCTGGGTCTTCAGTTTGCAGAGAACAGATGGTGGGAAAATATTTATATTATAAAATATATATATTGAATATGTATGTACATATGCAGTTCTAGGTCTCTTTCTCTAGAGAACCTTGATTAATATAGTACATTTTTCATTTCTGAACATTTTTAGTGGAAACACAAGATCCTCAAAATAAAAGGGAAGAACATTTGATTATATGATCTATTCTCTTTTATTTTGAGAGAGTACATATTTATAAGCAGAGGAGAGAGAGAGAGAGAGTGAAGAAGAGAGAGAATCCCAAGCAGACTCTGTGCTGTCAGTGAGGAGCCTGATGTGGGGTTTGATCTCAAAAACTGCAAGATAATGACCTGAGCTGAAATTGAGTCAGACATTTAACTGACTGAGTCATCAAGGCACCCCAATATTATCTCTTCCCTTTTTTTTTTAATGTTTATTATGTTACAGAGAAAGAGAGAGCATGAGTATAAGCATGAGCAGGGGTGGGAGGGGGACAGAGAGAGAGAGGGAGACAGAATCTGAAGCAGGCTCCAGGTTCTGTCTGAGCTGTCAGCACAGAGTTGGAGGTAGGGCTCCAACTCATGAACCATGAGGTCATGACCTGAGCTGAAGTCTGACACATAACCAACTGAGCCACCCAGGCACCCCATGATATGATCTATTCTTGATGCAAGATTAAGAATTTTTCAGCCTGGGTGAACAAAGGAAATGTAAAAGTATATTTTAGAAAAAGGAAGAGAATGAAAGAAAATCAGAAGAAATAATGTAAGAGAAAAAGTAAATGATTATTTCAGTGTCATGATGAGGGTGGGACGAAAGCCACTGATATCACCTCATGCATTTCTCTATGATAGCAGTTCATTCACTCACATTTATGGTGAAACTAGTATTTGGCTACCTCTTTGTATCAATGGCAAGAGCTTCATTTCTAGGCTTTTCAGTGACTGCTTGGTGAAACAAGAATCATACAGACAAACAAAATTCATGAGCTAGGAAAGAATAGACCTTAATAATGCTGAAAGTACAGGGATAACAATGACTGCAGATCTAATTTAGAATGAGTTAATAAAAACACAACTAGGAATTTTTCAAGTCAAAATCTGGAATGTAACCAGCAAAGATGAGAGAAGATGGACTCTGAGAAGCCCCATGAAATAAATAAGAACTCTTTAAGCTGTGTGACTTCTTAGAACAGAGCATGATTAGCATGGGAAGTCTGTTGTCAAAGTTGAAATTCATCACTCAAGTTCCACCAGCTAGTAATTCTTACAAGAAATTAGAGAACTTGAAAGAAATAAAAAAGATTTAATGATAGGAAAGTGAAGGATTCATTGGACTCTCTGATAACATCTAATGGCTTAATTAAGTAATTGGAAAAGGGAACCTTCATTTCCCTGACAATCAATGAATCACCTGATATACTTAGAAAAAAATCACAAAACTCTTCTAATTCCATCTAAGAAACTCTTTCAAATTCAAACATCATTTTTAAGTCACCATTAAGAATTTTTAATATGATGGAATAGTATAATTTACCAGAAAACAAAACTTAGAAACAACCTAAATCATTTTATCAATCCAGTATTAATTAAATATCTGCTATATAATCAACTCTTTCCTTGGAATTATAAGATAACTAGACTATTTTTCTATATTCCAAGAAAGTAATAGAAGATCTATAATTTATTATAAAAGTGGAATATTTTGAAAGCTTGTCTTTGAAAGAATCTCTTTTGGTTAAATATTAAATCTCTAAACTCAAAATGTACTTCTTTTTTAAAATACTTTTTTAAAATTTATTTATTTTGAGATAGAGAACACAAGCTGGGGGAGGGGCTGAGAGAGAAGGAAAGAGAGAATTCAAAGCAGGCTCTGATATGTCAGCACAGAGCCTGATGTGGTGCTAGAACTCACGAACTATGAGATTATTACCTGAGCTGAACTTAAGAGTCCGATGCTTAACTAACTGAGCCACCCAGGCACCCCTCAAAATGTAATTCTTGAAAATCAGTAAAAATTCGTAAATATAAAAATCTTCATATTGAATCATTTCAGATAAATGTTATCATAGTTAAAGCCCTCACTATACTCATAATTTTGTTGTGTGACACAAGTTCTAAAGAATTAAGAACTTATATTAGTAATAAATAGAAGCCCCATTTATATCTTGAAAAAAGGTATCATATACCCTTGGCAATGTGATGATGCTCTCATTTAATGCCAGTTTTTAGAGATAGTTTTAGAGACCATACATTTAGGCAGTTGTCCTAATTAGAAGAGTTTGAAAATAGTTCTGTCCAACACTCAAAGTATTTCCCCTATACAGTTGAAGATAATCTACAATTTACCAGGTCAAAGAACATGGTGTTTAAATATGCAGTCTGTGCTGTGATCATTTTAGCTGGAATCCCAGCTTTGCTCTTTTTTATTTTCTCATTTGTTTGATTTATAGAATTTGAATCACAAGAGAACTTTCCCCACAGTCTTATTGTGATCACTAAAAGAATCAAGTTTGTAGTTTGAATGGTGAGCCAAGAAAGTTCTGAGTAAACATTTAAATATTATTATGTGAAGTAGGAAAGCCATGCTATAAAGGTAAAAGGAATTCTGAGAAAATTTGATGTTGGCACTTGTAAATTCTTTGTAACATGAAATATAAGAGTTTTGAGTCTTATCTGATTATCAGTCTTGGAATCCTGAGACTTCTGGTATACACTTCTTATAATTTAGTCTTATGACACCCCTGTGACCTTAGGTTTTTCTTTCATTGCCATCAAAGCAATGAAGAATTAAGTTACCATTTCCTACTCTGCTTTATTGTTCATTCTGTAATACTCAGACAGTAGCACTGTCACTTGGAGGTAATTTAAACTTCAGGCCATTCAATCCCATGAGAATAAACATTTTTATAACCTTTATCTCCAGATAACAAATGTTCTTGAGAAAATAGAGTGTCACATTTGAATTATTTGCATATATCAAGAAGGTGCCAAGTTAAAAAGAATTAAGTTGTTACCTTAAGCAAATGATAGCTGATGGGGTCTTTGTCATATCCTCTACACAAATACTTAACTAAATTGTTAAATTTTGTCAGTGCTTCTGTTCATGCTTGTGTTCAAATGCTATAGCAACTTCTATATATCCACTTACAAGCCATAATTTTTGTAAGACTATTTAGAAATACTAAAATTAATTCATAATAACTTATTAATCAACCTGGATCATTATCTCTCCATTATAAGTTGATATGAATCTTTTATGAGATATTTGTAATGTTTCTTTTTTTTTGAAAGTCACAGTGAAGAAAAACAGATTCCTTGCTAAACAAAACAAACTTACAAAGAAAAGAACTTTTGTTTAACAGGCATGGTATCATGGGTTGACTAGTAGTTTTGATAAATAAGAACCAGATATGTAGTCTGAAATCTATGTTATGTTAGATTGCAGCTGTATAAATCCCCTCTAAAATGCTCATAAGACATTCTAAAACAGTGTCACTAAAACATCTTAGCTTTTACTAAAATGAGGCAAACTTAGATCAGGGGATTGTTTTAGCACAGAAAGTAACCCCCAAAATCAACTTTTTAATTTACACATAATTAATTTGTACATTAATGATGAGTAACATAACATGACATCAGCTGTTTTCAGCAGGGTACTGGCTTAGTCTCATGACTATCATTAGACATTTAATAATGCTAAATGTCTATGCATATAAAATCTAATCCCCATTCTTAATTTTTGTTTAGTTTACAAATTGGCTGTTCAGAATGCTTCTGTTCTCTTAATTTACTTCTATCTGAGTCAACTCACCTAAAAGATCCAGTTGATTCGCTGTGCAAGGGAGAAAAGCCTGAGGTTTGTCCCTTTCAGTAATTTTGAAGACTTAACGCAGTGGTTGTCAAAGTGTACTGTGCAGATCCGTCAACTGGGAATGCTTGCTATGAATGTTAAAAATGCTTCCGATAGTCTCCAAGTTGGGCTTGGGAGTCTGCATATTAACATGCATCTATCGGGATGTTTTGATGCAGGCAGTTCCTAGGTAAACATGCTGACATCAAGGGTGATTCAAGCTGGAGAGGGGAGTACAGGTGATTTGCATGGTGTGTTATCAACTAAGAGCAGAAATTAGTTGTAGAGGCCAGAGACCAAGAGGAGACCTAAACTGTCTGAATTGGAGAGAACAATAGCCAGCAAACTCTCATCCAGATGGAAACCAAGAGAAGGACCAGTGACTAGGAGAAGATAAAGTAGAAACCCATTTCAAAAGAGGAGAAGTAAAAATGCTGCTGAGGGAAACCTTAGCTGGTAAGGTAGGGTTTAAGAATGATGGAACAGTAGTAAGCCACCATTCCAGCATTTTTTTTCCAATTCCTAGAGTGGGTGGCAATTTTGGACATTGAATGTACATTGCCTCCCAAAAAAGCAATGTTTTATGTAAAATTTCATAGTTGATTTGTCTCCAAATTCTAACTGAAGAAGGCTATTTATTACAAGTAAATTATTGTAACTCAAAACAAGAACTTGCCTTTACCTTTATTTTTTCCTCCTCCTTTGTCTTTTATTTTTCCCCCTTCTGGATGATCTTTTTGAGTATCCTTTACAAAGGAGCTCCTGTTAGAACAGTCTTCAGCCACCTCCTTTCTTGGTGAAATTTAAAGAAGGGGCCTTGGGCCCAGTCTTTTGCACCACTTCCCTCATACCAGAGATGCTTTGTACATCACTTGGCATCAGAGAGAGTATCAGTGAAGGACTGAGCCCCTCCTTGAACTCTAATGCCTGAGCCATTCCTGCTCTCAGGGCATCAGGAGCTTCTTGCTGGCTCTCAGTAGAGCATCAAGTGAGCCCTTGTTCTATGTTTCACAAAGTGGATGTTGGCTCAGTTCAAGTTACTGGCAAGTACAACCTCACCTATGACATGGTGTGCTTGATAACTATTCCTGAACAAGTTACAATGACATTTCCTCTAGAAACATATTGCTTTCACATCAGTAATGTATTCTTTAGACTAACCTTGTACAACAATTACTGAAAGAATAGTTGCCAAATGAATTCTTTTTCTCTGAGTTCTTCTGAGGGGACCTTTTCAGATATCAGTATACAAGGAAATCATGTTTTAAAACTCATCCTAGGGAGGGCTCCTGGGTGGCTCAGTTGGTTAAGCATCCAGCTCTTGATTTCTGCTCAGGTCATGATCTCATGG
The DNA here is from genome assembly GCA_028646485.1 of Cryptoprocta ferox. NCBI lineage: Eukaryota > Metazoa > Chordata > Mammalia > Carnivora > Eupleridae > Cryptoprocta > Cryptoprocta ferox. Next base: position 75,511,131 of record CM053559.1, read on the forward strand.
TTTGTGAGATTAAGCCCCACATTGGACTCTGCACTGATAGCATGGAACCTGCTTGGGATTCTCTCTCTCCCTCTCACTCTACCCCTCCACCAGTCATACTCCCTCTCTGGCTCTCTCAAAATAAATAAACTTTTGGGGCGCCTGAGTGGCTCAGTTGGTTAAGCATCCAATTTCAGCTCAGGTCATGATCTCACAGTTTGTGAGTTTGAGCACTGTGTCGGGTTTGTGCTGACAGCCCAAACTGGAGCCTGCTTTGGATTCTGTGTCTCCTTCTCTCTCTGCCCCTCCCCCAGTTCTGTGTCTGTCTGTCTTTCTGTCTGTCTCTCTCTCTCAAAAATAAACATGAAAAAATTTTAAAAATGTATAAAATTTAAGGTAAAATAAAATAAAATTTATCCTAAAGTGGAATTCAGAGTAAGTTAGACCTGTCTAGATCCTCACACACACACACACAAATTACTGAAAGGTCAAAATAATCTCATTCTATATTTCTCCTAAATTGAAGTCCCCCAGAGCAGATTACACAGGGCATTGCATTACAGAGTGTCCACTACTCTGCTGCAGCACATTTGCTGATTGCACCAACTATGTGAGAGCACCAAATTATTTGTATCTGTGATTTATATGAATCGATAGGAATCCAAAATACAAGCAAAGTGAGACTCAAAGCCATAATGAGGCCAACAATAAAAAAATAAAAGCAATTGTTCTAAGTTTGAAGAAAGTTATTTTTAAATCTTTGTTGAATAGCCAAATACTTGGGTCATATTACGAAGCATTAGGAGTGAAAATCTGTAACTGAACTATATAAATTATAAATTTATTCAGATGCTCCAGGTCTAGCTCTAATGTCCAGCACACATGATGTGCTAAAGGTGTGTAATGACCCATGCTCAGGTACAGCAGAGGAGGAATTTAACAAAACTGGCATTTGCTTTTATTAGATCTCACATGGTCAAAAAGCATTCATCTGATGTGAAGAAAGGACTCTATGAATTATCAAACAAATAGATGCTCTTTTATGTGTGTGTGGTGTGGTAATTCTCTGGATTTATAATGGCTCATCAGAGAACATAGCAGCTTCTAAAATTTTGCTGCAAGGTGAGAAAATACCAGGCAGAGACAGTTATTAAAAAGAAAGAATACATCACTTTGAACTTTAAACACTTGTTCTTAACACTTGATGCTTCTTATAGCAACAAATAACATGACAGATGTATGTGATTTATATTTTTTTTGTTCAGAAAAACAAAGTAATAAAATTGAGTTGATGGATATAGTAGCCGTGAGACAGAATCATTCTGTGTCTATGTAAGCTGTATATAATAAAAACTCTAAAATAATGTCCGCTATTTATAAAACTTAGTTGCTGATGCTATTTATATTATTCAGTCATCTGGCAAGAAAATCTTCTTTCAATACTCTAAAAACCTAAATCATTACAGTTGATATTCAGGAAATTGAGAAATATGATGGCTAACTCAAAGAAACGTTTCAATTATATTTTTTGGAATGTGAACAAAAGGGGTGCTGTGGTAGATAGAAAAAAGACCCTGCAAAGATACCCATGTCCTAATCCCTGGAACCTACTAATAAGCTACCTTACATAGCAAAAGGGACTTTGCAGATGTGATAGCTAAGGATCTTGAGATGGGGAGATTATCCTCATTTATGTGAGTGGTCCCAGTGTGATCATAAGGGTCATTGTAAAGAAATGTAGGAGGGGCAGAATCAGAGAAGATGTGACAACTGAACCTGAGGTTGGAGTGATTTTAATTTCTGGCTTTTTTTTTTTTTTTTTTTTGAAGAGAGAGGGGGTCACGTGACAAAGAATGGAGGCAGTCTCCAGAAGCTTGAAAAGGCTGGGAAACTATTACTCCCCTAGAGCCTCCAGGAGAAATTCAGCCTGGCTGATGCCTTAATCTCAGTCATTTCTGTAAAAGCCATTTCAGACTTCTGAACTGTAAAATAATTATTTTTGCACTGTTTATTGTTTGTTTATTTTCATGAAAAGTGTACTCTTTGATTACCATCACCTATTTAACCCATCTCCCCACCCACCTCCCCTCTGGTAACCATCAGTTTGTTCTCCGTAGTTAAGAGCTGTTTCTTGGTTTCTCTTTCTCTCTCTTTTTCCCCTTTGCTTGTTTGTTTTGTTTCTTAAATTGCATATATGAGTGAAATGATATGGTATTTGTATTTCTCTGACTGACTTATTTCATTTAACATTATGCTCTCTAGCTCCATCCATATTGTTGCAAATGGCAAGATTCCAATCTTTTATGTGGCTGTACACACACACACACACACACCACTTCTTCTTTATCCATTCATCAGTTGATGAACATGTGGTATGCTTCCATAATTTGGCTGTTGTAAATAATGCTGCCTTAAACATAGGTGTGCATGTGTCCCTTTGAATTAGTGTTTTTGTGTTTTTTGAGTAAACACCCAATATGTAATTCACAGATCATAGGGTCCTTCTATTTTTAACTATTTAAGGAAACTCCATACTACTTTCCACAGTGACTGGACCAGTTTTCATTCATACCAACAGGACACAAGAGTCCTTTTTCTCCACATTCTTGCCAACACTTGTTTCTTGTGGTGTTGATTTTAGTCATTCTGACAGGTGTGAGGTGATATCTCATTTTAGTTTTTATTTGCATTTCCCTTATGATGATTGATGTTGATCATTTTTTCATGTGTCTGTGGGCCACCCGTATGTCTTCTTTGGAGAAATATCTGTTCCTGTCTTCTCCCAATTTTTTATTGGATTATTCACTTTTAGGGTATTGAGTTGTAAAAATTCTTTATATTTTTTGTGTACTAACCCTTTATTGGATATATAATTTGTAAATATCTTCTCCCATTCTGTAGTTTTAGTTTTGTTAATTCCACCTTTTAGTTTTGTTGTCCTTCACTGTACAGAAGCTTTTTATTTTGACATAATCCCAATAGCTTATTTTTGCCTTTATTTCCCTTGCCTCAGTAGATATATCTAGAAAAATGTTGCTATGGCCGATGCCAGACAAATTACTGCCTATGTTCTCTTCTAGGATTTTTATGGTCAGTCTCACATTTAGGTCTTTAATTCATTTTGAATTTATTTTTGATTATGGTGTCAGAAGCGGGGCTAGTTTCAATCTTTTGAATGCAATTTTTCAGGTTTCCCAGCTCCATTTGTTGATGAGAGACCATTTTTTTCCTATTGGATAGTCTTTCCTCTTCTGTCAAAAATTAACCGATCATATAATTGTGGGTTTAGTTCTGAGTTTTCTATTCTGTTCTATTGACTGTATGTGTATTTTCTTTGTGCCAGTACCATACTGTTTTGATCGCTACAGCTTTGAAGTCTAGGATTGTGATACCTCCAGTTTTGTTTTTCTTTTTCTAATGTTTTTTTTTATTCTTATTTTTGAGAGAGAAAGAGACAGTGTGAGCAGGGGAGGGTCAGAGAGATAGGGAGACACAGAATCTGAAGACAGGCCCCAGGGTCTGAGCTAGCTGTCAGCACAGAGCCCGACGCAGGGCTCGAACCCACAAACCATGAAATCATGACCTGAGCCAAAGTCGGACGTTAACTGACTGAGCCACCCAGGCGCCCCTTGTTTTTCTTTTTCAATATTGCTTGGTTCCATACAAAATTTGTTTTGGTTCCATACAAATATTAGGATTGTTTTTTTCTAGCTCTGTGAAAAATGCTGTTGATATTTTGATAGGGATTGCATTAAATCTGTAGATTGTTTTGGGTAACATAGACATTTTAACAATATTTTAACCCATGAGCATGGAATGTATCTCCATTTCTTTGTGTCATTTTCAACTTTTTCATCAGTGTTTTATAGTTTTCAGAGGACACATCTTTCACCTCTATGTTAAGTTTATTCCTAGGATTTTATTATTTTTGGTGCAATCATAAATGGGATTGTTTTTTTAAATTTCTCTTTTTACTTTTTCATTATTAGTGTATAGAAATGCAGCAGATTTTTGTACATTAATTTTATATCCTAAGACTTACTGAATTCATTTATCAGTTCTAATAGCTTTTTGGTGGATTATTTGGGTTTTTTATATATATTATCATGTCATTTGCAAATAGTAAAAATTTTACTTCTCTCTTGCCAATTTTTTTTAATTTTTAATGTTTATTTATTTTTAAGAGACAGAAAGTGAGCAGGGGAAAGGCAGAGAGAGAAGGAGACACAGACTCTGAAGCAGGCTCCAGGCTCTGAGCTGTCAGCACAGAGTCCTATGCGGGGCTCAAACCCACAAACCATGAGATCATGACCTGAGCCAAAGTCGGCCACTTAACCGACTGAGCCAGCCAGGCACCCTACTCTCTCTTGCCAATTTGGATGCTTTTTATTTTTGTTCTCTGATTGCTGTGACTAGAATTTCCAGTACTATCTTGAATACATATGATGTGAGTGGACATCCTTGTCTTGTTCCTGACCTCAGGGGAAAAGCTCCCAGTTTTTCCCCATTGAGTATAATATTTGGTATAGATTTTTCATGTAATGCTTTTATTATGTTGAGGTGTGTCCCCTCTAAACCTACTTTGTTGAGGGTTTTATCATGTATGGATATTGTACTTTATCAAATGCTTTTTTTATGCATCTATGGAAATGGTCATATGATTTTTATCCTCTCTCTTATTGATGTTATATATCATGTTGATTGATTTGTGAATTTTGCACTGTCTTGCATCCTGGGAATGAACTCCACTTGATCGTGGTGAATTATTTTTTAATGTATTGTGAGATTTGGTTTGCTAGTATTTTGTTGAGGATTTTTGCATCTGTATTCATCAGAAATATTGGCCTGGTGTGTGTGTGTGTGTGTGTGTGTGTGTGTGTGTGGGTGTGTGTGATGTTTTTATCTGGCTTTGTTATCAGGGTAATGCTGGCATCCTAGAATGAATTTGGAAGTCTTCCTACCTTTTGTATTTGTGGAATAGTTTGAAAGGAATAGGTATTAACTCTTCTTGAAATGTTTGGTAGAATTCACCTGTGAAGCCGTCTGGTCCTAGACCATTGTTAGTTGGGAGTTTTCAAATTATTGTGAAAGACAAGTCCCAAAGATGCAGTGACGAGAGAATTAAGAAGCAGGGGGCTACGACTCTCCAGGAGCTGAAACATCAGTCTCCTGGCTAAAGCCTTTTTTATTTGCTATTTGTCTGATAACAGAAGGCACATACAGCATAGTATTTGGCATCTTAACAGATCATGCACCTGCAGTGTATTCCATATTGGGTCATGAGTACATCTGGTACCAGATGAAACAGTCTTATCCCTGGCCTTGCATCCATATGATGTCCTTCTGGAGAGAATGAGCAGTCCCAGCAGTTTCCGACCTGGGAATGGAACGGCTTTCAGTTCCTTGCTGGTCTGTCCCTTTCCTTCAAGACATTCCTACAGTGTCTCCAGCTTCTTATTCTCCAACATTATTGATTCAATTTTACAGCTGGTAATCATTCTATTCAAATTTTCTAGTTCTTCCTCTTTGAGTTTTGGGAGGCTATACCATTCTAGAAATTTATTCATTTCTTCTAGGTTGTCCAGTTTGTTGGGATATAGTCTTTCATAATCTCTTTCAAATGTTTGTATTTAAGTGGTGTCAGTTGTTATTTCTTTTCTTTGTGGTTTTGTTTGAGTCCTCTCTCCCTCTTTTTTTTTTTTTTTTTTTGACAAGTATTGCTAGAGGCTTATCATTTTTGTTGATCTTTTCAAATAACCAGCTTCTGGTTTGATCGACCTATTTTCTTATTTGTTTCTATTTTGTTTACTTATGCTCTAGTCTTTACTCTTTCCTTCCATCTACTGGTTTGGGGTTATGTTTGTTCTTTTTTTCCTAGTTCCGTTAGGTGTAATGTTAGGTTGTTTATTTGATTTTTTTGCTTCTTGAGGTAGACCTATATTGCTAAATTGCTATATACTTTCCTCTTTAAACAGTTTTTGCTTCATCCCAAAGATTTTTGGACTTTTCAGTTTTCATTTTTATTTTTCTCCATGTAATTTTTCATTTCCTCTTTGATTTCTTGGTTGACCCATTTATTGTTTAGTATTATATTACTTAACCTCCATGTTCTTGTGTTTTTTCCAGGTTTTTTTTCTTGTGGTTGATTTCTAGCTCCATAGCATTGCGGTCAGAAAAGATGTATGGTACATTCACATGTAAAGAATGTGAATTCTTTCTGGATGGAATGTTCTGAATATATCTGTTAAATCCATCTGGTACAGTGTGTCATTTAAAGTCACCATTTCCTTATAGATTCTCTGTTTGGATGATCTGTTCATTGATTTAAGTGGGGTGTTAAATTCTCCTACTAATATTGTATGAGTGTCAATTACTTCCTTTGTGATTATTATTAACTATTTTATATATTTAGTTTCATGTTGGGTGCATAAATATTTACAGTCTTATATCTTCTTGTCTTTGTCCTTTATTATTATATAGTGTCCTTCTGTGTCTCCTGTATATTTTTTCTTTAAAAAAATTTTTTTAAGTTTAATTATTTATTTTGAAAGAGAAAGAGGGGGAGAGAGAGAAAGAGAGAGAGAAAGAGAGAGAGAGAGAGAAAATCCCAAGCAGGCTCCACACTGTCAGCACAGAACTTGACTTGGGGCTCGATCCCATGAACTGTGGGATTATGACCTGAGTTGAAATCTAGAGTCAGATGCTCTACTGACTGAGCCACCCAGGGGTCCCAGAAGTCTATTTTTTCTGACAGAACTATTGCTACCCTGGTTTTCTCGTGACATCCATTGCATGATAAATATTTCTCCAACCTCTCATTTTCTATCTCCAGATGTCTTAAGGTCTGAAATGAGTCTCATGTAGGCAGCATATAGATGGGTCTTGTTCTTTTTATCCATTCTGTCACCCTATGTCTTTTCACTGGAACATTTAGTCCATTTACATTCAAAGTAATTATTGATAGACATGTATTTATTGTCATTTTGTTACTTGTTTTGTAGTTGTTTTTGTAGCTTTTCTCTGATCCTTTCTTGTCTTTCTTTCATAGTTTATTGGCTTTCTTAAATGATATACTTGGATTCCTTTCTCTTTATTCTTTGTATATCTATTACTGGTTTTTTACTTGTGGTTACCCTTAGGTTTTTACATAACATCTGATTATAGCAATCTATATCAAGTTGGTGGTTACTTAGTTTGAACACATTTTTTACTCCTCTCCCCCTCACACTTTAGGTATATGGTGTCATATTTTACATCCTTTTATTTTGTGAATCCTTTTATTTTTATAGATATGCATATTTTACTGCTTTTGTGCTTCCCACTTTTCATATTCTTACTTTTGGTCTTTCCTTTCAACTCAAAGAGTCTTCTTTAATATTTCTTGTAAGTCTGGTTTAGTGGTCATAAACTCTTTTAGTTTTTGTTAGAGAAACTTGCATCTCTCCAATTCTGAATGATAGCCTTGCTGGATACAGTATTCTTGGGTACAGGTTCTTTTTCTTTCAGAACTTTGAATGTACCATGCCAATCCCTTCTGGCCTGCAAAGCTACTGCCAGAAATTAGCTGATGGCCTTATGGCCTTTCCCTTGTATGTATTCATTTTCTTTTCTCTTGCTGCTTTTAAAATTCTCACTTTATCACTTTTTTTTTGCATTTTAATTACTATGGTTTTTTTTGGTGTGGACTTCCTCGGGATGATTTTGCTGGGGGGAATCTCTGTACCTCCCAGATATGGATATATGTTTCCTTCCCCAGATTAGGAAAATTTAAAGCTATTATTTCTTCAAAAAGTTTTCTGCCCTTTTTGTCTCTTCCTTTTTTTGGGATCCCTATAATATGAATCTTATTATGCTTGGTGGGAGTCACTGAGTTCTCTATTTTCATTTTACATAATTCTTTTTTCTCTCATTTGTTCAGCTTGATTACTTTCCCTTACTCTGTTTTTTAAGTCATTATTCGTTACTCTCCTTCCTCTAGCCTGCCATTTATTCCTTCAGTGTATTTTTAATTTTATTTATTGTGTTGCTCATCTCTGATTGTTTTCTTTATTATTATTTCTCTGTTAAGAGTCCTACTGATGTCCTCCACTCTTTTTTCAAGTCTTGTGATATCTTTGTGATCATTATTTTAAATTCTCTTTTGGACATATTACTTATATCTGTTTTGCTTAGGTTTCTTGTTGTGGTTTTGTCCTGTTCTTTCATTCGACACATATTCCTCTGTCTCATCATTTTGTCTAATATTCTATGTCTGTTTCATGTGTTAGGAAAGTCACCTTCATCTCCTGTTCTTGAAGGTAATGGCTTTATGAAGGAGAGGTCCTGTAGTGTCCTGAAATACCATGTTGCCTTTTCCCCAGGACCTGGCACTTCAGAGAGTGTCTCTTATGCATGTTGCATGTACCCTACTGTTGGATCCTGGCCACCTTTTCCTTCTATCCAGTTGTCTGCAGAGGCTCTCTTTGCCTGTTGTGGGCAGTATTTGGTTCCTGACCAGTGGGGTGTATTTTAACAAAGTTTGCACTGATCTGCTTGTGAAATGAGACCTGATGCTGCTAGAACTAAGGTCCCACAAAACACAGGGGTCAGGAGATGAGGTGTTGGTGAGGTTTATGCTGGTCTTTTTGGGGATGGAGCCCATAGCACCAGGCCTGAGGCAAGTGTGTCTGGGAAAGGCAGACCCATCAAAGGGCATTGGAGGCTTGGTGTAAGCAAGTTAAGTAATGAGTGTTGGGACTTTGCTGGTTCCCATAGGTGGCTGTGTGTTTATGCCGGAGGTTGGGATAGAGAAATGGTGCCTACCAGCTCCTTTATTCATTGAAGGCTCATCCTGTGATCCCTGCCTCTCCAGCCAAGCTCTGAAATGAATAAATAACTCTCCCTCCTGTCTCCACCTGACATTTTTAAACTGCTGCTTCCAAGCTGTATCTCCATGGGCTGTTTGTTGTGATGTCTTTTTATTACGGGTGGGGACTCTGCTTTCTAATAACCTCTGAGCTCTCCCATAGCTGAATCTGCTGATTTTTAAAATTCTAGGCTTTAAGTCCTGCTGGTTATAAGAACTCATGAAATTTTCCCCTTTTATTTTCAAAGCCAAATATTATGGGGATTTGTCTTCCCTGTGTGGGCTCCCCAGGGTGATAGTCTGTCTTTCACCCTTCTCTGTGCTACTGGCTCTGAGTTTATTCTGCCAGTTTTTGGGTCATTTTCTGATTATTTACATTTATTTGAGTGTTATCTAGGTGCATCTGTGGGAAGAGGGGAACTTATGGTCCTCCTTCTCCACCAAGTTTCCAACCTATTTTTGCGTCATTTTAAGCCACTGAGTTGGTGGTAATTTGTTAAAACAGCAATAAGAAACTAACACAGTCTGTTGCCTTATGGCCACTGTTGGATCTCGTATAAAGAATGTCTCTTATCTTTATCATTGTCCTGAAGTGCATTGAAATATGTAGGAAAATATACATTATGTGCATTTGAATTTTCTATTTTTGGCATATTAGGTCTAAGCTTAGACAATGTTTCTGTATTTCATAATATGATGCTCAGTGAATTCTCAACAGTACCAGAAGATGCCTTTGTTCCTAGCTCTTGGATATTTTTACTTAAACAAGACAAATATCTTTTTTGTGCTCAACTATTGGCCTTATAGATCTACTGACAACATTCTCCATATTTGACAATAGAGAAATAAAATCTGTTTCAGATGGATTCATGTTTTCTGAAAAGTAAACAAGTATTTTTCTCTATTTAAAAAATAAAAGTAATTTTAAGAACACAACAAAGTATAACTACAAGTGTGTATTTCCTATGGCTTAGCTAAACAGATTTAAATTAATGAAAAATAGAATACTTTTTACTAAATGATTTTAAAAGCTTTACAACACATGGCAATAAAGCAGAGTCTTTTAAAAGTCATTAGATGAGTGTTCCCAAAGTATGTGAAGAGAAACAGTTCTAGGAAGCTCACTCTAACATAGAAGGGGAGGATTTATATTTGGAATCAGTGTATACTATAGCTTTGCCCTCTTCAACTTCTATATTATGTCACTGCTAAGAACTGCCATAAAGAATCATAGTCAAATTTAAGCTTTTCCCTTGTTATGGGTTAATATGCGACCCATAAGGGGCACCTGGGTGGCTCAGTCAGGTCATTATCTCATGGTCTGGTCTGTGAGTTCAAGCCTCACGTCAGGTCTGTGCCCACTCAGATTGTGTGTCTCCCTCTCTCTGACCCTCCCCTGTCCATGCTCTCTCTCTCTCTCAAAAATAATAAACATTAAAAAATTAAAAAAAATATATGGGACCCATTCATTAACTGCAAAGGAAATGTTGAGGCATGTGAATATCAAATTTATTCTATAAAACCAGTGGCATTATAATGTATTAATCAACTTTGAATTTGGGGAAACATTTAAAATTAATGTGATGGAGCCTAATAATTTCTATTAGTTCTAGCCTTGTGCATATCTGACAGGTGTAAAAACTGAGGCTAGATGTGTTACATAACCTGTCCTTAATTATCTTACATTTGAGTGGTGGAAATAGAATCAATAGAAATAAACTAGTCTATTCTTTGTGTGTTAAGACATCTTGCTTTTCTGATATTTTGGAATCTTTATCTGTCATCCTAAATTTTTCAAATTATATGAGTAAGAAATACTCATTTTATCTTAGAGCAAATGTTTCAGGGAGATCAGAGAGGCAGCATATTGTGATTTTGGAGGTTTATTTGGATTCCTGCCCCATTTCCCCAAAATAGTACTTTCTCTATAATAAATTAGAGATGTGATTAATTTGTGGTGACATTGAACAGAAAATGAATAGCATATTGAGCAGTAATAAATCATGGACTCTAAAAGAATTGACAATCTGATGACATCCTATGTATACTGAAGAACTGAAGTATCTGTCTTGATACAATTGAATGATTTCTAAATTATCCTTTTCAAATAAAAATTGTTATATTGGCATCTTTTGATTCTGTCAAATTTAGTATTTAATTGCTCAAAAAGAATGGACTATAAGATACCAATACTATATGTCCCATAAAAACAATAACTTTTTAATATAATTAATTTACATTTTTTCTTTGATTTAAGGGTATTAGAGTGATACCCTGCTTGCAAAAGGCAACTATGGACTAAAGCCTTGAATCTGTCTTCATTCAGGTCCATCATATTAAGTTCAGGAATGGTTATAATAGTGAAGAGTGTTTGACACCAGGTGACTTTATTTTTATACACATAATGCTTAAAAAATGTGCCATGTTTATACAGTTCAAAAAAATTTGTCATGTATAAGGTAAAACTTATTTATCATAAATGACCATTTGTGTAAAACAATATTATTGTGGTTACAGTATTTAAATAAAGAAGATACTTTCCACAATGAGTTTTATACTTATGGGACCACAGGCACAGTTGGCGAAAGTGACCCTGAATGCTTTGTTTTGCCTGCATATTAGCTAGCTCTGACTGTTGATTCCTTCAACCAAGTTTATTTTCCCATAGCACTGGGGCTTCCTCCCCCAACAAGGGAATGGCTATGCCTTCAAATTTAAGATCTCCAGGTATTGAAACACAAGTATTTCCAGAACAATTTTAAAAGTAGATGGACCCAAAATTCAGGAGTTTGTTTATTCTCTTAATAATAAAGCTGCTTTCCTATGCTTGTCATATAAAAAAGGATGGAGGGCTCAATGCTTCAACAGAACCAATGCTTCCGCACATCTCTCTGTGGAATGATGGGAGTATCAGGAGCTCCTAAAAAAATCACTTGTTGACCTCAGCCCTTTATAAGTTTTCTCAATAAAGTATATTCCTTAACCCATGTCATATAAAATTCATTTTGAATCCTATGGTACAGCAGATAAAGACCAAGAAGGGATATGATTTGCATAACAAGACTCTTCATGATGTTTCAAAACTTACTTAAATTACAGTTTCTATGTTGAGATATAATTATGCACGGACTTTTATATAAAAAATCAATGAGAAAAATGATGGGTCATCATTTTTAGCATGAGGGGAAAAAAAGGAAAGTGGAGTGAAGACCAATACTTAAAAGTAGCACTTTGTCATTTTATTCAGGGAAAAGTAACATAATATTAAATATTATGACAACTATAGATTCACAAAATTTATAAAATTTTATAATATGCTTCATTTTATTGGATAAAAGCATCCAATATTTTCCCAATATACAGTTTATAATCATAGTTATTAAGCTTTATAAAATCCTCTTCAGTGCTTCATATAAATTATTCTAAAGCTTTTAGATTAAATCTATAAAGCTGAATACACTTTTTACAAAATTAATTCAGATTTTGAAAGCACAGTACTCCAAATACCACCATACTATATATAAATGACCAAGTGTAATGTGGTGTTTAACATGGTGACTGCACATTTGGCTTGGCTGAGACATTTCTGGTTTATGTCTATTGTCCTGTCATCACCTAGTTTAGTATTTGTACCAGATTTTTTAAATTTCTTAACCAAGTATTTATAAAGAGTTGTATTTATAAATAGCATGGGTATGATAAAACTCAAAAATATTTTATTTCTAGTTTCTGTCACAGTCTCCTAATCTACCTCAAATTTTTGATTATTTAAGAAGATGACACTCAAAACTGCAGAAGGTGCATTTATGTATTTCAGTAAAGCATGACTTTTCATAAGAATCACATGTGTCTTCTATATTAATTGACCTGACTGATTCTAGTTTTCTTATATACTATGAAGAATGAAGTGATACATGTTAATGTCTTGACTCTATTAGTACAAGAAGAACTTTAAACATAGTTAAATTTTTCAAATTTTTTAAAATTTGTAATGTCATCAAATGTTTCTTTTATTCATTAATTGAGAAAAAATACAGACTTGGAAGTTTATTCTGTTAAAAGTAAAACAAATAATATGTTATTGGAAGGTTAGTTAAAACTAAATATGAATGACACAAATATTTTAACGAATTTTAGTGAAGCAAAGCTTTTTGTTAAAACAATAATTCACACTAAATTAAGAAACCTATAGAGCAGAAATGTATTTGAGATTGGTTTGGGATTACACACATAAATCATAATTATACCCAAACAAGATGGGTATTTCAGCCAATGGAAACAGAAGCTTGAAGTTGTCAAAATTTAGAATTTTTGCCCATACATCACTAGAGTAGATAAAAATTTTATGACAACGCCAATATTAAATTGCACAGAAACAAAAACTCAGACTAATAGCACATGTAGCCTTCACTTTTCATTTTCTATATTACATTTCATAAATACTTGAGCTGTAAAAATTTTGTAAGTCCATCTAAATGCACAAAAATATTTTTGTAAATATTTATACTAGACTTTTACTGTTTTGTGTTAAAAATAAATTACATCTTTAATAAAAAAATAGAAAATATAAGATTTAAAGAGTAGCAAATTGAGATGGATTGAAATAAAGCTTACAAATAGGAAGACACTTATATTTATCCCTATAAAATCAAAAACAGAAATGAGAGTTCAAGTTACTTATAATATTTAATATAGAAAATCTATATTTGTGCTTTGGAATATCTCAAACTGTGGTAACAATCTTTTGATCTATTTTTTATATTTCCATTATATTTATTTTTTTAATTTTATAGTTTATTGTCAAGTGGTTTCCATATAACACCCAGTGCTCTTCCCCACAAGTGTCCTCCACCATGACCATCATCCCCCTTCCCCCTCCCCCTTCTGCCCTCAGTTTGTTTTCAGTATTCAAGAGTCTCTCGTGCTTTGTCTCCCTCCCTCTGATAGTTCTACTTTTAATTGGGTGAATTGATAGTCTGTGCCCTCTTTATCTTCAATGTCTATCTTTAATCTTTTTAAATTTGTATTTATTGAAATATTTAAAGTAACCTTAGGTAAGAACAGTTAATTTCATGAGTTTGTCTTGTGAAAATATTTATTAAAGAAGAAACTTTGGTTGGAAACAAAAGACCATAACTGAAAATATCCTGGGTTTAGTAAACCTTATTTTGAGCTTATAAGAGACTTAAGCAGCTAGAGTGAATATTTTCATAATAAAAAAAAAAATAGAATCTTCAGTAGAATCTAACAATTTCAAATTTGTTGACTATGAAAGGCAATTTTGAAGAATATTGTAGTAAACTGTATAAAAATTAAAAACAGGACTGTATTTGAAAAAAAATCACATTTTACAGAAGTCTATTGACAGTGTTAAAAACATATACAATTAAGGAACATATTAAAGTATGCGAATATATGCTGAGTAATTTATTAATTTTAAATCTTTTTAAAGTTTATTTATTTATTTTGAGAACAACTATGAGTGGAGGGTGGGGTAGAAAGAGGAGAGAGAATCCCAAGCAGGCTCCATGCTGTCAGCAGAGAGCCTGATGTGGGGTTTAAACCCATGAACTGTGAAATCATGATGTGAGCTAAAATCAAGAGTCAGATGCTTATCCAACTGAGTCACCCAGGTGCCCCTATTATTTAATGGTTCAGAAATAAATGAGACTATAACTTAAAAAATATATGTGTATACATTAGAAATATTAACTTTAAAATAATTTTTTGATATAACTTAAAAAGAGCTAGCAATATGAAACAAGTAGTCAATGAAAATATTCTATGAAATTATATTTAAAAATTTTTAGTAACACCATTTACTATCAAAAATTTTCCAGTTAGGAAGAATAATCACCCTGTGTTGTATATTCTTCCAATTCTTTGCAATTATCCTCACCCCAAATTTGGTCATTGGCAGACCATACCACTATTCCCTGTATTCTACTCCCCACTGATTTCAATTTCCTTATAATTGATATATATTCTAATTCTTACACCAAGTATGTAGGCGTGATAAACTTTTCCACTATTTGAAATAAAATGTCTTTATATCATACATACTCTTGAATGATAGTTAAATTGGGCACAAAATTCTTAGGTCCATATATTTTTCCTTAGCACTTTTAAGATACAATTCCATTGTCTTTGAGTCTCTATCCTTGCTATTGAAAATTGTCTGTTCTTCCTTTTTAACTAACTCTATTCTTTATAGTTGCTTTCAATGCTTTTTATTCAGATTTTCTGGGGAGCAACTCAACATTTAACAAGATATCTATTTATTTTTATTCTCAAGTTAGTTAACATACAATTTAGTCTTCCCTTCAGGAGTAGAATCCAGTGATTCATCACTTACATATAACACCCAGTGCTCATCCCAACAAATGCCCTCCTTGTATTCACTTTTCTTGGGAATAAGTGATTGATTTCAATTTGATGAGTGTCTTTACCTTATTCTAAATGATCTCAGCCATTTTCAAATATTGCTTCAGTGATATGCCCTCTATTTTCTTCTACTGGAAGTCCTCTTAATGAATATAGCTGACTCTACTGCCTGGCCAGTCTGCACCATCCCCAGACTGCTTCTTTATACACTTTTACTGAAAAGACTAAAGCTGCTAAATACTCAGGTTTCAATTCTCTCTTGAATAAGGGCTTGCCAAGTGGCAGTTTTAACTGAAGAGGTGGTAAATGGAATTATATTGTTAGCATTTCTGAGGAAATTCTTTCATGATGAAAAGGGAGATCCAACTACTGTTTCTCCTTTCCTCTTCCTTCTTCTTGCCATAAAATTGAAATGCAATGAGAGGAGGTTCACTGGTCTTCATTTGGACCTTAAAGGCTGACATAGAAACAGAGATGGCATCCATGACATATGAGGCACAAATCTATTGCAAATTAGATACCTCCTCCAAATTTCTTATTATATAATAAACTCAGTTTCTTTAGAGTCTTAAGAAAGGATTTAGATGGTGATACTTGACTTGAGAGAAACATACCCAGAGTGAGGGTGAAGTAAACAAAACAAGGAAAGATCCCAAACAAGGTAATGCAATGCATTACCACCTGAGTTCTTGTTCACCAAGAGACACAGAGAGATACAACAGGTTCTCAGTAAACGTATTCACTGGGCACATGAAATATTTTTATAACAATAAAAAGGAGGAACTTTACATCAGAGTAGTTCACTGGGGAGATAATAGAAGGTCTCCTGCTTCCTATGAGATTACAGGAGGGGAAACATGGGCATAACTTGGTGGGATCTCTTGTATTTCCATGTCATGATGCCCACTTCCTTGATGGCCATTTATTAAACTATATCCCATACTCTGTGGCATAGTATTTCATCCAAGTCTAAAAGAGGAGAGGTGGTCCTTAAAGGTGGTTGTGGACAAGACAGAAGAAAGGAGATAATTGAGAGCATTTAAGAAAACACAGAACTTTCATACTTAAAATTCTAATGCTTAACTTGAGATTCCTCAGGCATGTTCCTTTATTTTCTATCATAGAACTAAATAATACCATCATCATATATTTCTTATTCATGTATCTATTATCTTTCAACCTCTAATAGTTCTAATAGTTTCTAAGCTCATGACAAGGATTTTTGTCTGTTTTGTTTTTGTTGTTAAGCTGCTATATTCAAGCACCAAGAACAATAATCTCTTGGTATATAATATATGAATTAATTGCAGCCATGATGCCTTGCCTTACTCCTTGGATATTAATGTGAAGGTGAACCAGGTTCATCTTTTGGTGTTTTGGACAGCTTAGAGTCATTCATATTAGACATTCCCTACATGGCAGGTGATAAGATTTGACCTAGTATTCTAATGGTTAAGAATATTAATTTAAAATTTTTTTAACATTTATTTTTGAAATAAATAAATAAGAAAGAGAGCATGAGCAGGGGCAGAAGCAGAGAGAGAGAGAGGGAGACACAGACTCTGAAACAGGCTCCAGGCTCTGAGCTGTCAGCACAGAGCCCGATGCAGGTCTGGAACTCATGAACCGTGAGATCATGACCTGAGCAGAAGTTAGATGCTTAACCAACTGAGCCACCCAGGCACCTCAAGAATATTAATTTTAGAGTCAAATTGCCAGTATTTAAATTCTAGCTCTTATAGTTTTACAATCTTGTGAAAATATTTAAACTACTTTAACTTTCCTCTTCTACCAAATAATTCTATAATATCTATTTCTTATGGTCACTGTAAGGAATATATGCAAAATAATATGTAAAGAATTGCAGGGGTGCCTGGGTGACTCAGTTGAGTGTCTGACTTCAGCTCAGGTTATGATCTCACTGTGTGTGAGTTCAAACCCCACATCAGGGTCACTGTTGTCAGTACAGAGCCCACTTCGGATCCTCTTCACACACACACGCCACCCCACCATGACTGCTCGTGCTCGCTCGCTCTCTCTCTCAAAAATAAACATTTACAAAAAGTTTCGTGGTGTAATCCTCTGATGGTGTTCTTGTACTCAGGGTATAGCCACAAAAGCAGAAAATACTCAAAATATTTAAAATGGAGCTTAATGTACATTTCTTGTTATACAGGTGATAGAAAAGCTGAGATAATTAGTAGGAACCTGTGATAAGACGGTCCACCAGGATCAATAGTAGAATGTAGCTACTGTGTAGACATTAGGCACAAAGGGGTATGGTAATGTCATGAGAACTCAGGGGCCAGAGTCATGTGACTGGAAGCTAGTGCCTTGAAGGGGATGCAGCCGCTGCTTGATGATCAGGCTAAGATGACGCACAAGGCCAAGATAGACAACAAATAGTCTGCTTCCTCCCTTCTTCCACCTTTCCATCCTCCCATATACAGAGCCCAATTGCAAGCCCACTGACAAAGTGATTTTTGAAAACACAGTTTATGGATCTCCAATTTCACAGAGCAAAAAGGAGAAGGGCAAGAAAGGGATATGAGGGCAAATAGGACAATGTTCTGTTCCATCTTAGCTATCATTATTAAAATCATCTTTGCTAATGTGTCAGCCTTTCCCAGCTCAATTGTTGAATGCAATTCAAAGGAATTTTATTTAGGATTACCTATAAATTGCTTTCTAGACTATTGCATTTGAGAGCAGAAATAATACTTATAATCCACATTACAAAGTGCCTTGTTCATGAAAGATACTCAAGTATTCAAGTAATAAATGAGATTGATTTTATAAATCCATATTTGGATTTGATTTACAATCAAGCCTTGACCAGTTCACTTCTAATTTCATTTTATGGTTCCCTCTTAGAATAAATCATGATTTTTATGCAAAGCAAATGAGTGCCCCATTTTCATTACTAGCTCTCTATACTAGAGAAATCATATGATCAAGGGTAATTGTCATGATAAAGATTTTCTAACATTTTTTCTTTATGCTGCATAATAGTTTTTATCAGTGAATGATTCATTATATCTAAACATTTCTCTTTGTATGTTTCTCAAAGCCAATTAGTTTTAGCGTTAGTGAGTCATATTTTCTTAATTTTATTTGAAATATCTGTGTATCTAAATTCTGTCCATTCAACAAATGGTAAGTTTTAAGAGTACTTCCTCTCAAAAGTTGTTTAATTCATGAAATTTCATATCACTTTTGTCAGAAGAATACCTTAATTTTATAAAGATACCTTGGAATCTTTTTCTTGAAAACTTCCTCAAACTAATATATATTCAAATGCAATGCCACTTATATATAGGATATCCTATTATAAATCTTGTACCTTGCCAGCTATACATAGATGTCAGATCTAGAAAAAGATACTTTTATTATCTTAATTTACTCTATTTCTAAAATTACTCTGCTTTTCAGAGTGAACATTCCTAGGTACTTAAAAAGGTTTTAAGTTTATTTATCAACATAGTGCACACTCCCTCTGGCATTTAGACACACTTTACCTTTCTCATTGCACAAATACAGTGTTTAGAACTCTGAAGCTTTTCTGTGGTGTACCAGATACAGAATTTAAAGAATAAAGAAGTCAGAATAAATGGCTCCAATTTCTCAAAGTTGAATAAGCTATTTTTGTTAGAATGGCTACAACTCCTATTCATGCATTTATTATAAATGAATCTCTCTCGAGTTTGTGTCTTTCTACTGAGATATTTATAGAACCTGATATGTTTTGAACATTTCCTGAAAATTGTCCCATATTTCAAAAAGTATTGGTAATTAGTGGTTTACAGTACAATATATTTCATCATCCTTTCACTACTTCAATTACCATAGCTACATCCATAGGGTAAAGAATATGAAAATTCCCTAGTCCCAAGGGTAAGGCTGTGGGGATTGGGGCTGTAGCTAGTAAAGCCATGGAGAAAAAAATCCAAGTTTAAAGCAAGGCAGCATCATGGATATGAACCAGATTTAGAATTTATCTCTGCTCTGCCCACAAAAAAAGATAGGAGATAAAATCTAGAGAGCAAAGGGATATGTATAGTTTAAAATCAAGAACATGCTTAGGAGCCAGAAGATCAATGACAACTATTGGAAGAGACTATAAATGACTATGTTGTAGGTTGATGTGATTGTGAGATTTTATTTTTTAGCCTTTTTAAGCATTGTTAAAATTCTCCATGATGCATTTGTAGATACATGTAAGTCTACAGAATGATATAGTTGATATCTACCTGAAGTAATGAAAGCTTTGTTAAATTGCATGTATTTTGAATATGATGTTTTGTGCAGATTCTGCCAATAAGAGGATCTGGATCTAGTTTATCCTGGTTCTAGTT